>CM026319.1:12400000-13600000 GCA_014843725.1 Amphicarpaea edgeworthii
CAAAAATACTGAACGTCCATTACACTTTATTCATTTTATGTTATAATGGTGTCTGCTGATTGAGCAAAAAGTTTATATAGTTTATGCATCAACTCACGGTGTAACAATTTTTAATATTTCCTGAGACACATCTTTTTGTTGTGTAGGAAAGAAATGGATCAAAAAGACATGTCCAGAAAAATAGAAGTACATCAGAGAAGAATGTTAGCTTGAGTGTTCTCCAACAATACTTTTCTGGTAGTCTGAAGGATGCTGCAAAAAACATTGGTGGTTAGATTCCAACATTTTTTATGCTAATTTCTGTGTATTCAATGATCTGGCCTATTTACTTTGGATTAAGATGTCTGTTGTTAGTTTTGATCAGATTTGCACTTGTTTGGGTTATATTGGTTAATCTTAACCATCATTTGAGCTGTATACCTTCTGAAAGCCATTATGAATTTCATTTTTCTTCTCTAGTTACTACTTAGAATGGAGAACAATGAATGCATTTCACCAAGTATTTTATGATGAAATTGTTTAAATGGTGCCGATTGCATGTTGCACCTTTGAATTTTAAGCAGCACTCAATTGTTAGTATTATATTGGAAGATATAAGAGAGGTGTTTACAGAGTGGTACTTGCAATATCCTAGCTTCAAAGCAAAGTACAATTCAATAACATCCTTGTTAGTAACAATTTTACTTGATAATATTTACTCCAACTGTTCTATTTTAAATAGAGAAGGCAATTTCATTGTCCAAAAAAGATGTTCAATATTTCTGAAAGGAAATTCTTGTTAATTGAAACAAGTTTGTTCTTGACAAATGTTTCTTCTTTGATCAGTTTGCCCAACAACTTTGAAAAGGATATGCAGGCAACATGGAATTCCAAGGTGGCCATCCCGGAAGATTAATAAAGTGAATCGATCATTGAAGAAAATACAGACCATGCTCGACTCTGTCCAGGGTGTGGAAGGAGGGTTGAAGTTTGATCCCTCTATGGGGGCATTTGTGGTAGGAGGGTCAATCATCCAGGAAATTGATGCTCATAAAAGTCCTGTGTTTCCTGAGAAAAGTTCTATAAAAGGCCATGTGCCTGTTACACAAGATGCAGTCTCTGTACCACCTGTACCTTGTAATGAAGGTGAGAAATTTTCAATTAAGTTGGAGGAAAAATTGAAGAAAGCCAATGTTTCTTCAGTTGATTGCAGTGAAGATTCAAAATCAATGGCAATTGATGACAGGCCGTGCCAGTTGGCAAGCCTTTGCACCAAGTTGCAGGATTGTCCCGAACAAGCTTGTTTGGGTTCTGTTTTTGCAAAAGACCAGGATAAATGTATTCTGAACAAGGGTGGCTTGAGAGTAGAATTTAAACGCAATATTATTGGCCAGAATTCAAAATCTTTGATTGGTGACGAGATGGACATTGGTGTAGATGGGGATGTTGAACCTAACCACCCTACTTCATCAAGCTTGACAGACTCATCTAATGACTCTGGTTCAATGATGCATAGCAGTTCATCAGATTCTCAGAGCTTTGAGAATCAGGATCAGTCCAATGTCAAATCAACCATCGTTGATAGTGGGTTGAAACTAATTGTCAAAGCTACCTATAGAGAAGACACCATTCGTTTCAAGTTTGATCCATCGGTGGGTTGTTTCAGGCTATATGAAGAAGTTGCAGCAAGATTCAAACTACAAAATGGGTCATTCCAGCTCAAATATCTCGATGATGAAAAGGAATGGGTGATGTTGGTGAATGATGCTGATTTGCAGGAGTGTATAGAAATATTGGATGATATGGGTACACATAACGTCAGGTTCCTTGTTCGTGATATGCCTTTCGTTTTAAGCAGTTCTGGCAGTAGCAATAGCTACTTGGGAGGCAGCTCATAGCATATGGGATATGGTGGGCGACTTCAATGTGAAAATTCAAGTCATACTTTGACAAGATAATGTTTGAACCTTAGCCACAGCCACCTATGCCAATTGCCAAGTGCAAAGCTTCTTCATTTCTATCTAAACTCTGTGTTGCATTGCCAAATTATCATTTCTGAGTAGCTTTTTGGAAGATAGAAAGACGCGGTTCATATGGGAGTACTTGCATGTTAGATACATAGTTTTGTTTTGTATATATTGAAGCAGCATAGAAATTTGTAGTGGTAGTAATAGATAGAGAAGCATAAACAGTTCTGTGATGTTGTAATCGCACTTTGTAATTGTATAGATAGATAGTATCCAGAAAGATAGATAGATTGATTTCCCACAAGATACATAAGTATAACTAAAAGTTCTCGCCACGTGTGGAAGGTTGATCACCACTTGAATCTGCGACTTCCGAGTCACGTGGTTACAACTTACAACATAAAACCATAATAGCTAATGCACCAAAGCGTCCCTTCAAAATATGATTATACAAAAACAATACTGCTGTAGATTTATTTGAGTGATTGTTTCTTTTTATATGAAATCGAAAAAGATGAATATGGGTAAATAAATTTCGTCGCAAGTCAACACATTATTGCTCTTACTAGTAACCCGGTTTCCAAGGTTCAAGTTTGGAAATATATTTTAAATGATTTTTATTTTGTAACAGTAATATGTACAATAAATATATTATTATAGACATTAAATCTGGTCTAACTTTTTACCGTAATTATATATCAAATCAACCTACCGTAACTAATCAAAAGATTGTGTATTTATAAAAGACCAAATGAGGTATTATTAATCAAAAGATTATTATAAGACAATATTTATTGTTATAGTGTGTTTAGATAGCTATCGGAATAAATTTTAGTCTCCAAAATTATGGTGAAAATGGAATAACTGAAGGCAAGTATTTGTTATTTGTTTCAAGGTGGAATTTGAATTGAAGTTATGGGAGAATTTAGGGAACAAAAAACAAACAAAAACGCTTGATTGAGATTTGGATGAGATTGAGAGGTGGTTTATACTTTACAAATCTGAAGGCGTTGGTTGGGCCCACTATAGAAGAAGATGAAGGTGGTGCCAAAACTTGCTGCCCCCTTCTTGTAATTGTAAAGGCACCACAATCCCTGCAAGTGATTGTATTATTATATTATTGTATGGTGTTTCAATTTCTCTGCAATTCCCATGGAGTCCAACACACAGCCCCAAGGTTCGTACACATCTTCTGTATTTTCATTAGGGCTTGCGTTTCGTTGCATCCAAACCCTAAAATCCTAGGCATTTCACATAGTTAACTATCGATTTCTCCTGCTCTTTCCGCTATTGGATCTATATCTGATTGTCATCAACCTCGTTCGTGTATTATATATTTCTTTTCTTTTCCTCTCCTTTTTTATATATAAATCAATTGATGATGCATGTATATTCTGAATATTCTGAAAACGAGTTTAATTTCTGTTGGCCCAGAGTAGAATCATGTTCTAATTTGTTTTTTGAATTTTTAATTGTGTGAAGTTCTTTTATTCGGTGTGAAATTTTGAATTGTAGTCTCTTATTTATTTATTTTCACTTGAATTGATAACTCATGACCTTCCAAGCCATCAAAGTATGAAGTATATGACGCTAGAATCTTCATAAGTTAAAATCTTTAATTAATATCTGAAAATTTCCTAATATTTGACTTGTCTGCATAATGTTGCAGCAAATGGTCCTCCACCAAAACCTTGGGAACAAGCAGGTTCCTCGCCTGGCCCAGCGCCTTTTAAACCCCCGTCAGCCGGCAACACAAGTGATGTAGTTGAGGCTTCAGGTACTGCAAAACCTGGGGAGATTGTTTCTAGTGCTGGTAGGAGTGCAGCTGTCAACAGGAATACTCTTGGAAGGTCTGTGCCCACAAGGCCATGGGAGCAGCAGAATTATGGAAATACCACCTATGGAGGTGATTTCTTTCTCTTTTACGAAAAATGTGTCATGTTGTAAACTTTCCTCTCTGTTTTGCAATTTCCTTGTGTTGCCTATTTTAATGCATCTTCTTGTTTTTATTATTATATGCAGGATATGGTTCTACAATGAATTATAATTCTGGGTATGGATCTGGAATGTATGGATCTTCTTATGGTGGAGGACTAGGAGGAGGAATGTATGGATCTTCTTATGGTGGACTAGGAGGAGGAATGTATGGTAATAACAGTATGTACAGGGGAGGATATGGTGGAATGTATGGGTCATCTGGGATGTATGGAGGTGGAATGTATAACAGTGGCTTAGGGGGTCCAATGGGTGGTTATGGCATGGGTGGTGGTCCTTATGGAGAACAAGATCCCAACAATCCATTTGGTGCCCCTCCATCCCCACCTGGATTTTGGATTTCTGCCCTACGTGTGGTGAGTCATTTAGATGAATATGATTTTCTGTTATACTGTTCAAAACTTTGCTTTGCATTTGTTGAACTTATTCCCTATAATTGCAGATGCAAGGCGTGGTTAACTTTTTTGGACGAATATCAATACTCATAGACCAGAATACACAGGCTTTCCATTTGTTCATGACTGCACTTCTCCAGGTTTTATATTCGTCTTTCTCTTTTCATTTTATGCAATTTTGTCTATCTGCTGATTGTATACCCCAGCTTCTGTGGCTGTTATAAAATTGAAATATGTTGTGTGTTTTGGCACCGCGGTATGCTAGTTTTTTATTTGTTTTGAATTGCTCTGGGGAGGATCACTTATATATTTGACTGGAATTTCTTTTACATCATTTTTTTTGTATCAGAAAGTTGTCTTTAAAAAGTGATCAGTGAAACTGTTCTCCTTTTGATATTAACAGGAAATGTCATTTTTAGGTGTCAAATTATGGAAAAGGGTATAGAACTGATGCATTGTCTTATACTATAGAAAGTTTTAAGTGGTTGTTTGGTCATGCATGATGAATGATGGCATATTCAGGCAAAAACTAGTAACAACTTCCTATGAAGTTTTCTGAAGACTCACAATTTGTAGGAGTAACTAAACAATCTAGTTTAATCACACACCTATTATTGAATGTGTTAATTCTCTGAATGCCTAGCAGTTAGGTATTCTATTTTCTTTGCACAGTACACATTGCCAAATCTGGGAACCCATTATAATATAATCACTAGCATTTTACTGTGTTATGATTTCTGAACATAGTTTAATTATAGACGACTTCTTGATCTCCATTGCAGCTGTTTGATCGGTCTGGTGTATTGTATGGAGAACTAGCTAGATTTGTGTTGCGGTTGCTAGGGATTAGAACCAAGTCCCAGAAGGTTCACCTGCCAGGTCCAAATGGACAGCCGCTGCCTGGACCTGGACCATACAATCGTCCTTCTGGAAATGTAAACTACATCGAGGCACCAAAGGCTGCTCCAAGTGGTTCTTGGGACAATGTTTGGGGAAATGATGCCAATCAATGATATGGTTAAGTTGTTTTGCTTAAAGAGTTCATCCAAATACTTTGAAATGAAGAAACTGAAGCTGCAAATATCCTACATTTTAAATTCAGTTTTCTGTTTACTCTTTGCTTGCGTTGGCTCTAGATTTTACTGGAAGGGGATCTTAAATAAGATACCATCCCTGCAATATACCTTGTAAGCATTTTCTTTGAATCTGCATTCTGCAGGAAGCTGCTATTTGCTTCTTATATGTATTATTTTGTATCCACAGTAATATTGCATACACCTGCATTGAGATTTTCGGGGGCCATTTAATTGCGTTCATTTTTGTGTACTCGTAGTGTGAATATCCCTCAAGTTTGCTTTACACATGGATCTGCCACACATCCGTATGATTATATGAAGTCTGCATTAAATTTTAGGTTTAATTGCAGTTTTTATTCAATATTATTGATAACTTTGATTCTTTAATAATTTCTTGTTGGATTTAAACCATTACTAGTATTTTATAATTGCTGCGATTGAATTCTTTCACGATATTTTCAATACTTTTTAAATTAATAATAGAAGATGTAAGTGTATTACTAAAACCAACCATAAGAATGCTCGGAAAATCTGTGAGCATGAGTTAATAAAAAAAATGCATTTACGTTTAAGAATGGGTACTTTAAGATTTAGGAGTATAATGTTGGCTCGGCGACGAAGGGAGAGAGAAGAGAAGACGTTGACGCGGGTTTGAATTCTTACTAATGTTTATTACTAATATTTTCAAATTATTTTGGAAGGATTAAAAACACAATTAATTTTTTTTATTATTAATATTTTCATATTACTTTTTCCCCTTAATATGAGCTATTTATATTTTAATTATTAATTCAAATTAATAGCACTTATGTCACTTATACTCTTTTTTTAATATTTTTATTAAATATTTTTTCTTTTTATCTATTAATATGTTAAAGTGTTAAAATGACACTTTTAATTTTATTTAGATAGATGTTAAATTACATTACTTCAACATTTAATTCTTTTATGAAATAAACCTAAAAAAATCATATAATTTATAAAGAAATTATACAATAGAAATGTTAATAAGACATTATTTATAGTTAGTTAAAATTTATTAAAATAAATATATTTTCTAGATCTTACTTTTTGTTTAATAAAATTTTAGTTTTAAATAATAATAAATACCTATTACAAATATTGTAATAGAAAAAAGAAAAGAGAGTAATAGAAAATATAGTGCTATTACTTACTCCTCATATTTTTATCATTCATTCAATCGATCTTAAATTAAAATAAGAAAATTGTCCGATTCAAGTAGTGCATCTCTCTCGAACGCATCCACGTGTAAAATGTTATTATTACTGATTAACAAATAACAAAGCAGCAATAGGATGAAAAAACGAATAATAAAGCATGATTATTACTATCGTTATTGATTAGTACAAAAAGAAAAGAAAAAGAGAATTTTGGGGAGCATTGATCAACCATGATGATGTTGCTTGCAGCAGACACAGATTCAGTAGTCACTCACTAGCTCTCTCTCAAAGAAAATCAAGTGTGAGTGATAACTAACAGACACAGGGATTCGATTCAGAGAGATCAACGATGAAGAACGACCACAACAACGCCGAACACAATAAAGACACCACCGTTGGAATCCCAGATTCCCGATTCAACCAGACCCTCAGAAATGTTCAAGGGTATTTCTATTTCCATCCTCCTTTCTTCTGTAAGTAAAAATAAAAATCATGATCTCGAGAATTTCGCTGCCGGATTTGCTGATCTTCACTTTCTGATGTTTTCATCCGTCGGATTTTGAAAACCCATTAATTTTTTTTTTGTTTTAATTTTGTTGTCATGGTTGGAAATGGTTCGTGTGTGTCTGATAGAATAGAATACAATGTTGATGTGACTGTGATCCGTTCAGTCAAATTGGGAACCTTCTTTTCGTGTTGTTATGGATTAATTATTGCTTTGAGATGCTTGGATTATGGAAGCATATACCTTGTACAGTTTATGGGAATTTATAATTTTATAATTTTCCTTTGTGAATTAAGGTTACTCAAGGGTCGCAACATTCCTGGCAAAATATTATTGAGCCAGAGGGTTGAATCTCCTGATTACTCAAGCTTATCCTCACCAACTTATATAGGGAGCCCCTCATACAGTGAAACTGGCACAAGTGACCAAACATCTGAGACAGTAGAGGTATGTTTCATTTTTGTATATATATCTATAAGATTGATGATGGGTAGCACTTCATCTAGCGAAACCTCTATTCTTAACACAGGAGGAAGTTCATAGCACAAGTAAACCATTTGGTATTCCCAATGAGAGTAGGTTAAAAGTGTCAACATCCAATGTAGAGAGCTCATCTGAAGATGTCCGGAAATCTTCCATGGGTGCAAGAGCTACAGATTCTGCAAGAGTTATGAAGTTCACTAAGGTGCTTTCAGAGACAATGGTTAAATTAGGTATTTTAACTTCTGTATTTCTATTTTTGTTTTCTGTATCACTTATTGACTTATTCTTCATTGCTTCCTTTATGGCCACTCCTTTTAGCTCTGAGCTGTGTGCCCAGATAAACACACCCATGACATAGTTTCCCTTGTCTATAGAATTTTTCAATGGTAAGGTTCAAAATAGTTTGCCAGACAAACTGAGCATTGTTATTATACACAACTTGATATTTACTTACATCCCATTTTCAAATTGATCTGATACCTTTTATCCCTTGATTGATGGCCCAAAATGCTGTTCATGTCAATCATCTAATTTTCTTTTGGATAAAAAGGTAATTTTATTGAGAAATAGGAGAGGTTCAAAGAGAAAAAGAAAAGAAAAAAGTAAACTAGGAGCATGCTGCATGCAGGACAGACAAAAACTAAAAAAAAAGAAGTAAATTCCTAGACACATTAGTTTCAGAGGAAGAAAAAAAAAATCTGGGATATAGGCGCATACTGCAAGTTAAAAACTAGAGAGATGAAAAAATCTTAAAAATGCATGAGGGAGGGATTACCCCCCTAAGGGCCCTCCCAAATTTTAATATGGGATCCATCTCCCAAGACCATAGAAAGAAGAGATCTAAAAGAGTTATAATCTTGAGAGATGAATTTCCAAGGTCTAGCATGAGAAGCTTTAAAAGCAGAATTGGCATCCCACCCATTTGAGTGCAAACCATACTTGCTTTTATTAACTTTATGCCACAGAGTAGAAGCCTCAAGGGGAAACTGCAACAGCCATTTAACCATCAAAGCAGCATTGTGCATTAACAGTAGCCAATTAGTTTTCTATTTTTCACCAGTGAACCAATGATGCACACCTTATATTTCTTCCTTATCTATCCTGTAGAGAAATTGCGTGAATTATCTTGGAGTGGTGTTCCAGATTATATGCGTCCTACAGTGTGGAGACTTCTCTTGGTAAGCTATGTGATCTTCAGTCATTTCTCTTACTAAAGCACTTACTTTCATGACAATTATCAGTCATAAGTAGCATTACAACGATCAACTTTGAAGTTCAGATTATAATTTATTAGGACATGTGTATTCTTGTTTTCTTTTGGCAATATCTGAATTTTCTAAGAAAATATGGTTGAGGGTGGGCTGCAGAAATTTTCTTTCATAGGGATCTTGATTCTGCTTATATAAATTTTAAACAAGACCACAGAGAAGATATTTTATAAGAAAAATGAGTATTTACCCTATAGATAATCTTTTTTAAAAGTAATAAATAAGTTAATCACATGTTGTCTATGGATACTTTCTTTTCTTGTTAAAAACTTAATGAATTGGCAACAGGGATATGCACCACTTAATTCAGATAGAAGGGATGGAGTTTTGAAAAGGAAGCGCCTTGAGTATCTTGACTGTGTTTCTCAGTACTATGATATTCCTGATACAGAACGCTCAGATGATGAGATCAGTATGCGTCGCCAGGTATTCTCAACTATAACATATTTTTAACTGGATTAGTGGGGAAATATGGTTCTTCATTTTTACTGGTTGCATTTTTATGATTGTTAGATTGCTGTTGACTGTCCAAGAACTGTACCTGAAGTTTCATTCTTTCAACAACAAGAAGTTCAGAAATCATTGGAGCGTATGCTTTACACATGGTTAGATATTATTGACATCTTGTTTTTTTTGGGCCTGATTTAATTTTGAGCCAGTGTTCTTTGTTGTGAATTTTTTCCTGAGGTGAAATAAGGCTCTTAGCTTGGCTGGGAAAGTTACACTATATTTAGGTAGAATTTGACTTGGAATTTTTAATAGTTATTTTACTTATATGGTTTCCTGATTTCTGCCAGGGCCATTCGGCATCCTGCAAGTGGATATGTTCAGGGGATAAATGATCTTGTTACGCCATTTTTCGTTGTTTTCCTATCAGAATACTTGGAAGGGGGCATAGATAATTGGTCAATGTCTGATTTATCTTCAGATGAAATCTCTAATGTAGAGGCCGACTGCTATTGGTGCTTGTCAAAGTTGCTTGATGGTATGCAAGACCATTACACATTTGCTCAACCTGGAATTCAAAGGCTTGTTTTTAAGTTGAAGGAATTGGTCATGAGGATTGACGGTAACTTTTTTCTTAGGCCTGTTGTTTTTCTTCAGGATTGACACTTTTGAATATGGATTTGGTTATGCATTAATTTTACCGAACCTCAGTTTTAGGAAAATATAACTACATTTGGCTAAATTACTCTCTACTCTCTATTAATGCTCTCTCTTATTTCACTTTGTGGAGATACTGAGAGATAAGGATAAATTTGAAGGAAAAAAAATTAATGACTTGGTTTTCTGAAGTGACAAATGAAATGAAACAAAATTTCTCAAAACAACTGATATTATGAAATGTACGGAGTATATTATTATTTGTATATCTCCAAATTGAATCTGATACTGATAATTTTGAGTTCCACCAGATCCTGTTTCAAGCCATGTGGAGCAGCAAGGGTTGGAATTTCTTCAATTTGCTTTCCGCTGGTTCAACTGTCTTCTAATCCGTGAGGTTTGCTCTGTTTTTTTATTCTTCTCGAAAATGCAATAGTCTTCCCAAGAATTGCATGTATAATTTGTAAATTGATTGCATATCAAGCCTCAAGGACTTGTAAATATGGTTAGAGTGAATTATGGAGTACAAAAAAATTGGCATACAATATGCTTTTGTTAACTCTGATTTATGTAATTAGATACCCTTCCATATTGTCACTCGTCTTTGGGACACGTATCTAGCTGAAGGAGATGCCTTACCAGACTTCCTTGTGTATATATCTGCAAGTTTTCTACTAACGGTGAGTCAACTTACTCTGGTCTTTTTCACCAATATAACTTGTTTGAATTAAATTTCATCCAGTAGCCAAGATACCGAGGGGTAGTATTTGTTGGTCCATTTGTCAATGCTTATTATGTTATTTTCAGTTATAATAGAGTTTTTATGCCTTACTACTAGCAACCTGGAGCCACAATCTGACATGTTATTGCTAGTTCTGTAATACTGTATAATCTTGCCAGTTATGCTTTTCCTTGTCTCTGTTGAAGTTAAGTATGGTTCATTAGATTGTTTATATATTCTTTTTTTTTTGTCTCCTTGTATATTTTCAGTATAGTTGTTTTAGATTAAAAACATATTATCTGTTTTCGTAATCATGTTAGATATGCAATAGAGGATGAATATTCTCTAATCTCTGTCTCTCATCAGTGGTCAGACCAGCTCCAGAAGCTTGATTTCCAAGAGTTGGTAATGTTTCTTCAACACCTTCCAACTAAGAACTGGACTCACCAGGAGCTCGAGATGGTACTTTCTCGTGCATTTATGTGGCACACCATGTTCAACAACTCTCCGAATCATTTAGCTAACTGAGCAAACAAGCAAGCAATTGTGATTTTCTGTATTTAGTTACTCTATTTTCTGGGTTTTTCCTCACTTCCCATCGACTTTTTTCCCCTCTAGTGTGAGATGAACTAATTTTTTAACCAAATTTTACATGTATTTTGCCTTGTAATATCTTGTAAAGGAGAGAGAAAAATATACAGGAGATAGCGAGGGTTCTTTTTTTGTATTAATTTTTTTTATAGATACATATACATATTCTAGTAATGTGAGACAACGATGATAGTTGCTTCCCATTTTTTAGTTGAATTCACAGGTTTCAAATTGAATTATTTGAATGAGTTGGATCATTGGAATGGTTTTATATAAAGTTGGAAAAGGGAAGTCACTCACAAATCCGATACGATTCTATTACAATGACAAGAAAGGGAAAGCTTTTATATCAAGTAGGATTGTGGTGATGTGCAATGTCTGAGAATGCAATGCAATAAGTACTGAAATTTGTCTAAGAATAACAATGTTTTTAGTAACATGACAAGAAGCCATACTTTTCTACCATATTGAAATAATCAATATCAGATATAACAGTCAATTTTGCTGCAACAAGGGCCACTGAGAAGAGCGTAAACCGGTGCTAGAAGATTTCAGACGAAATCGACATGTCTATTTTTGGGCTGAACAAAGGAAAACACACGTATTATTCAGTTGCATTACATATATAGGGTAGCACCAGACAGTAAGTATGTATGTATGTATAAGCTTAATTACTTGTTTTTGTTGGAGTTGTTGAAGGAATTGATGAGGGTCGTCGACGTAGAGAAGACAGTCTTGTTTGAGAGTTTGAGCGAGTTGTTGTTGTCCGTTAATTTCAAAATATCTGATGAGTACGGTGAACGTGAACTTATCGGGGGAACAGCCCCATGCCTCAGGCTTCATGGATGCGTATATCTGCATTGCCTTCTCCGTCAACCCAGCTTGCAAATACGCACCAATCATCTCACTGCACATCCTCGTGTCCGGTTTCACTCCCTTCTCCAAAGCTGAATAAAACAGCTCCTCCGCCGTGTCGGTTTTCTTGTTTCTTCCAAGGAGCAGTATCATGTCGGCGTAAAGTTGCAGCAGCAGCGGCGTATCATGCCCACCTAGGTCCTCCTCGCGAAGAATAAAGTGGAAAACCTTGAGTGATAAGTGGATATGGTTTTGTCTTTGCAATTCATCCAAGAGGATTAAGACGTCGGATCTCAAGAGGCGTGAGAGTTTGGCGTTGATAACGTGCTCAGGGGATCTTCCCAGTTTAAGGGCGTGTATCACTTCGATGCTCTCTTTCGACAATATCCTCGTTCGTCGCCGTGCTTTGTAGCTCGAACGTAGCCCGCATACTATCACTGTCACTTGTCTCGTCTTCATAATGTTCAAATTTGAGGTTTCACCTTTCGCCCACCGCTGCTGCTGGAAACCCCACAGGGTCTGGCTCATTCTTAACATCATATTCAAGACAGCGGCGTGGGTGGTAGCTACCGAACAAGCCTGTCTTTTTTCAACTTTCTATTTTATTTTATATTATATTTTTTCTACTTAATTTAATTGAAATATCAGATTCAGATTAACATAAGCCGTAAGGTCAAGGTACCTTTCTTGTAGAGATGGGGTTATCGGCGTCAAAGAGAGTGGAGAAGAGTCTGTCGAACTCGGGCGATTTTAACTCAGCATGCGACTCAGCCTTCTCCCACTGTCTCTCTCTGACGCAACACGCCTTCGAAGGAGTATTCCCTTACCAACTCAAAACTGCCTCCGATTTCATCCACGCCAACACCACACACACACTCATCCGAAAGTGGGTCCCAACAGCCCCCGATCGAACCCAAATCGATGCCGCCCTCCGCCGCGTTCCTCCAAATTCCGATGACAACCTTCCACTCCCCCTCTTCAAAAACTGGGCCCACCGCCTCTATACTGACGCCGTCGTGTCCGCCGCCACCAAAGCGCTTATGCTGCGTGTCCCCGTCGGCATCGCCGGGATCGTCGGAATCGGCGCCTTCACTCGACCACCTCCCCAATTGGTTGGCACCTTCGTCGGAGCCTACTCCATCGGTGTTGCGCTCTCTATTTTTCTTGGCTTATCCGCATAATTTGTATTACCAATTTTCTTTTCTTTCGTGTATTTTTCCTTCTTTTTGTAATTAAGTAAATACTAAATTGTTTATGCTTGGCCAATCATGCTGTTGTTAATTACATATAGAATATTACAGTACCTTATACATATTAGTAGCATTACCTTCGATTTTTTTTTGCATTCCACAACACTTTTTATTTCTTTTCATTTTTGTTTCTATTACTAGATGTTAATTAATATTTTTGAATTAAAAAGTATCTTTATTCTATATAATAATTAACTTACAAGTTATATTTATTACTATAATTTTTTTATTAATCATTATTAGACAAAATTTACTTGCTTTTTAAAATTGAATAGACATGCATTATTACTGTAAAATATTCACAGATAATATTGAAACCATTTTTAGTGTTATTTTAAAAATAACTATTATAAAATTAACAAAATTTCTATTTTTTTAAAATTTATATACAATGTATGATCGACTTGTTTAAATGTATTCTTTGATTTAATTTAATAATTAATAAAACTGATAAATATTTCATCTTAATAACATGTTTATCAAATAAATATATTATGATAAAATAAACATATTTGATTCTATTTACTTAAAAAGAAGTTAAAATTTCGTGGTCAAATAAAGTCCGCCTATGCGTGGTTGAGCCGTCTGTTTTTCATCTTACCTGTGTTGAGTTCTGTCGTCGTAGGTGTGGAAGTCCAAACTAACTGAAAATGTTAAACACTTTATTTGACTCACCTATAGAGGGAGTCTTCCTACTAATTCTTTCCGCTTTATGCGGCATATTACTACTGATTCTTCTTGTTGCAGGTGTGGAGATGCCAATGAAACATGGATTCACATCCTTCGCGATTGTCCCTATGCATGTAAGGTGTGGCAATACATCCGGTTGCAGTATGGTCTTAATTTCTTCATTGATGATCTTTGCATCTTGGCTCAAAAGTAACATTCAAGGAAATTTTCAGCTCTTATTCGGCATCACTTGCTAGATGATTTGGCGTGTAAGGAATGAGGTGGTTTTTAACGATATAGTTTGGCCAGACTGGTATATGCATAACCAAATAAGTTTTCTTTTACATCTAGCCAAATGGACAAGCTCGACCAGTTCGACCAGCTCATCCTCAATAGATAGGATACTGGTTAACTGGGAATCTCCTTCGCAAAACTACATCAAGATCAATACGGACGGTAGTTCCTTTGGTAATCCTGGCTTGTCAAGTTTTGGTGGCGTTCTACGAGATTTTGCAGGCAATTGGATCACAGGTTATATGGGCAATTGTGGTTTTATTTCAAACACCACCGCTGAGCTGTGTGTTATTTTCCATGACATTAAACTTGCCCACACAAAAGGTTTCTCTAATGTTATTTGTGAGACGAATTCTACCACTTCTCTGAAATTCATCATTAAGAGGCTCGACGTTGTTCATCTTCATGCAGGGATAGTTTCGGCCATTCGTAATTACGTACAACTACCTTGGAATATTAGCTTCAAGCATACGCTTACGTAAAGAAATAATATGGCAGACATTCTTGATAAGTCAGGAGTCAAATCCTTTTCCCTGTTTATTTTATTAAATTCTTGTCCAGTTTCAGCTTCGAATTACTTAGTTGCTGATACCTCAAGCACTCTTTTTTGTAGGCCTTAGTGTCATTTTTTTTTTAATTTATTTATTCATAAAAAAAAATAATCTTAATTTGAATAAAAGAGAATCCACAAGAAGAAGAATAAGTCAACAAAAATCAAAATTAAGGGAGGCAACGAGGCTTCAATGTTCTTTATTGATGATAAGTGTGGTATGGTATTACTATCAACCAAAAAATGGTTCATGTAAAATGATACATCATTTATTCATAGTCTTGTGCTATATAATCATCAAATGTGTGTAAGCTAGCTAGCTAACTACCTTAGCAAGTAAGATTATCACCAGTGGCAACACCCAACTGTCTACAGTATTCAGTGTAGTAATTAACGCGAGCTTGAACTGTGGAGGGGTTAGCACCGTCACATTCTAGTTGACCATTAATGGCTCTGATGGTTGCACCAAAGCCTTGGTCGATGACAGAGTGCACGTATTGCATCCAGTACCACAATGCTGTCTTGAAAGACACCACTGGATCATTGGCCACTATTTCAGGAGCGTTCAACCCATCGAAACCATTGCTCTGTCCCGCTGGTCCATAGTTGAAGTTCCAAGATAGTTGGATCGGACCACGCCCATAGTAGCCTTTGTTAGAAGCGCATGGATACTGTGTATTCCCTTCGTCACAGTAGTCCTTCGATGCACCATCAATCTCTTCAATGTAACAAAAATCTGCATGCACCAACCACCCCATGTCATGTCACAGTTTATTAATTTATTTGTGTTAGCTAGAAACATGCGTATATGACAAAAAAAACATTAATGTTAAGTCTTACGTCCAGTTTCATGTGTGAAATGGGCAAAAGCAGCTGCAATCTCGCGTTTGGAGTCATCCTCAGAGCCAACTCTACCAAACTGGTTATAGGAATTGAGAGCATTGAGAAAAGCATCTCGTGAGTAAAAGTTTTTGCCAGCACAACCAGAGTCAGCTTGATCAATTATGGCATTGAAAAATTGTGTTGTGACAATGTCAGCTACATTAACATTATTGGTAGGAGGGCTAGCATAACAAGGACCCTGCTGGCACCCTGTGCCGCAATAGTCGTCACCGGTGCCACAATACCCGTATTGGCTGCAACACTGCCCTTCACCACAACCACAGTTTTGACCACTCACCTTTGTTGTTATCATAATAACCGCTACAAAAACACATAGTAATTTGTTTCCTATCATTTTGATTGATGAGCGATGGAGAGTTAGGGAATGCATATTTATATTGCTAATTTGCTACAGCTAACTTGGTGTTGCGCCGCCTGTGCTAATCAAGTGTGTGAAGAAATATCTGTGTTTGAATGTTTCAAATGCCGAAAATGCGCGTTGATTTGTGAATGGGTGGACTTTGATTTGTCAATATGAAATGATAATAAAAAATAAAATAAGATTAATTGTAGGACAACCGGTTTGGTCTTGGTCGACGTTGCCCAGTTGTGTCCATAATGTATATGGTGGGCCAATGTGAAAACTTGACAAATGTTTTTTAAACCAGGATGGGGATGGGACTGTGTTTGAAAGATCTTCTGAGATGGACCAATTCAATTTTTTAACATAATGTTAAATTATAAACTAAAAATTAAGGTACATATTTTAAAAGAAATAATATTAGTATAAAAGTATAATACTGTTATGTCATATGAAATGTTTTTCATTAATTAAACAAAAAAAATTAACTATTAATAAATAATTATTAGAATTTTACTAATTAATAATTAATAAATAGTAGTTAATTTATTCAATTTCTTTAAATAAGGTCTCAAATTTAAGTTACCTGAATAAAAAAAAATAATTAAGAAAAGAGCATTGCATTAAAGGTTAATCATGAAAAAAGTCAATTGATACTTAGTAACAATATCATGGTTAAAAAAAAAAAAGTTTAAAACTTACATCAAATATGTAGTAAAAAAATCTATGGATTTAAAAAAATATAAAATACCGGATAAAATTGACAAAACTTAAAATATAAATAAAATGTTTCAAAATCTAATTTTTAAAATCTCACTTCCGTAGAGTTGTGAAAGAACTTACGAAGGCATCTTGACCAGCCTAGCTTATATTGCTAGAAAAAAAGAGAATTGTTTTTTGTCTTGTTGAAAGAGACAAGGGCTTACTATCTTCTTTTGTCCATTAATTTTTCTTTTAATTTAGTTCCTGATATAATTTTTTTACCAATCAAACTAATAACGTAATAACGAATTTGACAGTTAAATGATTTGTTACATCATTAAGAATTAAGAAGTACGACAGAATAATTATGTGTAATATTTTTTAAATTATGCTTTAATCTTTTATATATATATGTTCAAAATAGTTGATCATGTTAAATTAGTTAATAAATAATTAAAAATACAATTTATCAAAAGAGTTGCACATATCTATGTCATCAGACTCTTTGATAATATGATAACGTCGTAACATCGTCGATTAATATTATTATTTAACAGAAAAAATTAAATTAGCTAATGAAAAAATAATTAAAAAATTTGACGGATTAAAATTTATATTAGAAACTAAAAATAAAAATTAAAACAAAATTAAAGACTTTGACACCATGTCATTTCAGCTGCAACATTCTGGGTCAAGTCCTAAAAGCCTAGTCAGTAGTCAAAGTTGGGTGGTCCCTAAAAAAAAAGTCAAAGTTGGGTGGAGGCAACTGGCAAGCGAGGTTTTATTTTATTAAATGTTTAAAGTAATGTAAATGCAAAATATAAATAGTTTTTTTTTTTTACAATAAAATATAAAGAGTTATTCAACTAAGAAAACTTAGTTACTGATTAATAGAACGAAAAAAAATATGGAATGAGTTGGAAACATTGAAAGGAAATAAAATAAATTAATTTAAAGAACTCAAATAAAATACGTGATGGATCCTTGTAGAAAAATACGAAGTAAGATTATGTGAGAATTATGTCTTCAAATTTTAAAGATATCTCTGGTGTAATTGTGTTGTATGTCAAACCTTAAGAAATCTACACACAATGCACATGGAAAATAGGATTGAACCAAAGTTGAATTAAATTCACAAGTATCCCATAAGAATGATAACAATAATAAAATTAAGCGAGACAAGAAGTCTTCAACTCTTTATTGATGATCGATAAATGACTAGTGTAAGATGATAACACTTATTGATATTTTATGTATATATAGCATGGCATGCTACTTTAGCTAGCAATTAAGATTATCACCAGTAGAAACACCCAACTGTCTACAATAATCGGTGTAGTAATTAACGCGAGCCTGAACTGTGGTGGGATTTACACCATCACATTCAAGTGGACCGTTAATGGCTCTAATGGTTGCACCAAAGCCTTGGTTGATGACAGGGCGCACGTGTTGCATCCAGTACCATATTGCTGTCTTGAAAGACACTACAGGATCATTGGACACTGTTTCAGGAGAATTCAACCCATCAAAATTGTTGCCTTGTCCTGCTTGTCCATAGTTGTAGTTCCATGTTAGTTGGATCGGACCACGCCCATGGTATCCTTTGTTAGAAGAGCAAGGATACTCTGCAATCCTTTCCGGGTCGCAATAGTTCTTTGATGCACCATCAATCTCTTCAATGTGACAAAAATCTGCAATGTCATGATCAATCTATTTGTGTTAGAAACTATGAACAAGAAAAAGAGAGAAATGTGTCATGTTAATTGAAGTTGTTGATCAATGATCTAAAATAACAAATCTTACGTCCAGTTTCATGTGTGAAATGGGCAAAAGCAGCGGCAATCTCGCGTTTTGAGTCATCCTCGGAACCAACTCTACCAAACTGGTCATAGGAATTAAGAGCATTGAGGAAAGCGTCTCGTGAGTAAAAGTTCTTGCCAGCACAACCAGAGTCAGCCTGATCAATTATGCCATTGAAGAACTGTGATGTGACAATGTCAGCTACGTTAACATTGTTGGTAGGGGGGCTACCATAACAAGGACCCTGTTGGCACCCCGTGCCACAGTATTCATCACCTGTGCCACAGTATCCATGTTGGCTGCAA
Source organism: Amphicarpaea edgeworthii (assembly GCA_014843725.1). Classification (NCBI taxonomy): domain Eukaryota; kingdom Viridiplantae; phylum Streptophyta; class Magnoliopsida; order Fabales; family Fabaceae; genus Amphicarpaea; species Amphicarpaea edgeworthii. The sequence goes on from CM026319.1 coordinate 12,418,934, forward strand.
CATAAACCTTCAGCACAACCACAGTTTTGAGCACTCACCTTTGTCATTATCATAACAAAGGTCACCACTACAACAACATATAGTAATTTGTTTCCCATCATTTTTATTTTTAAGCGACAAGTTATCAATTTGATTGATTGTTGAGCATTTGATGGTTAGGAGATGTATATTTATATTGCTAAAGCTAAGTTACCACCTATGTGTTAAGTGTATGAAGATTTGTTTGTGGTTGAAATTTAAGTTTGAATGTTTCAATCCATAGAGTGGTCTTGGTCGTTTCCCTGTTAAAGACGGTAGTTGTGTACGTAATGTTTACGTACGATGAGTCATTTTGTCATCTATGTCAAATAAGTCACCCTTAATCAAAACTTTACCTTTTTTTTGGGCCGTGTTCGAAAGATCAATTGAGATGGAGTAATTCGGTTTGTTAATAAAATATATAGTTACATTATCAAATTAAAAAAAAATTAAGGTACATATTTAAATAAAAGTAATAGTATAAATATAATACAAGATGTTTTTCATTAAACAAAAAAGTCTAACAATTAGCTAATTGTCATTATATATTCCGTCAAAGTTAAATTTGCACTAGTGTTAAAAGGGTACAAATTTAAAAAGTATATATAAAATACCTGATAAAGTTACTACAGTTTAAAATATAATTCATATTTTTTTTTTAGAAATGAATGTTCATATATTCTCAGTATAAAATAATTATTTTATATTTTCAAACAATTATAATTTATTGTTTTAATAATTTTTGAAATAATTTTATAAAAATTAATTATTTTATGATAAATGGAGAATTGTGATTTTTTTATAATTACCTTATCCCTAACTTCTCTTTTTTTTTTTTTTTATAATATTTCTAATCTGATTTTTAAAATCTAAATAGATCCCTTAATTATGGGAGTTCGTAAGAAGGCATCCTCGTTGGTCTTTTTTATGAGTAGGCATCTTGAATATTCTTTCTGAATTTATTGATATAAAGATAAAATTGGAGATACATCATCTAGTGTCATTTGGTCTATTCGATAACCTCCTCAATCCAACAATTATCAATGAAAGAAAAAGCCATGGATGCCACACAATTTGTAATAATAGCTTGGTTGATTGTTTATATTATTTATTTCTTAACCAAAGTTTTAAAATGATATATGGTATCATATGTTCATGAATTCATGATAAATGTAAGTAATAAATGCAGATGAATTAATAGCTTAAAATCAATCTAATAGAATAATTAGGGAACTAACTAAATATAATCAAAATGACAGAATATACACCTAACTAATATAGTAAATACACTAAATCAAAATATATTAACATATATTTTAACACTCCCTTGCAGACTAAGTGGAAGGTCGTCGAATGCAAAGAATGTCCCAAAAATTCTCAAATAACACCAACGGAAGGCCTTTGGTGAAAATATTTGCAATCTGATAACACGAGGGGACATGTAACACTCGAACTTGGCCACAAGCAATCTTTTCTTGAACAAAATGTATATCCATTTCAATATGCTTAGTGCGTTGATGTTGAACAAGATTGCCAGCTAGGTAGATTGCACTAACATTATCACAGTAGACCAATGTAGCTTTTTGAATTGGACAATGAAGCTCCAAAAGCAAGTTTCCCAACCAACAGGATTTAGACACCACATTGGCAACCCCTTGGTATTCGGCTTCTGCACTAGATCGTGATAGCGTAGCCTGTCTTTTGGCTGACCAAGATATTAAGTCGTCACCTAGAAAAACACAATAACCAGAGGTAGAACGACGAGTATTTGGGCAGCCACCCCAATCAACATCAGTATAAGAGAGAAGAGTGGATGTGGAAGAGGGATAGAGATGAAGACCAAAATCCAGAGAGTACCCTGAATGTAGCGTAAAATGCGCTTGAGAGCATGCATGTGTTCTTCCTTGAGGTCATGCATGAATAAACATACCTATTGCACTGCATATGTAATGTCAGGTCTCGTGAAAGTAAGGTATTGGAGAGCCCTTGCAAGACTCCTATAAAGAGAGGGATCTTTAAATGGTGTGCTGGTAGTAGCATTAAGCTTGGGTTTCGTATCAACAGGTGTAAAAGATGGCTTACAGGAAGACATACCAGCCGGTCAATAATCTCGGCAACATATTTCTTTTATGATAAAAATAAATCACCTGCATGACGAGTCATTACTATGCTTAGAAAATAGCTCAATTGTCCAAGTCCTTCATAGCAAATTCGGAGCTAAGAAGGGATATGATAGATCTCTGGAGCTCATCCGAGGAAGCAGTCAAAATGATATCATCCACATATAGTAATAGGTAAGCCATAAAGGTACCTTGATGATAAATGAGTAGAGAATGATCCGAAGTGTTGTGAGAGAAGCCAAGAGTACGTACATAGTCAACAAATCTCTTATACCAAGCTCATGGGGCTTGTTTAAGCCCATAAAGAGATTTCTTCAACAAACACACATGATTAGGCCGATCAGGATCCCGAAAACCCAAAGGTTGATGCATGTAAACAGTCTCTTTGAGTTCTCCATATAAGAACGCGTTTTTGACGTCAAGTTGATGAATAGGTCAATCTTTAGACAGAGCTAAACTGAGAACTGTGCGAATAGTTGCCGATTTGACCACCGGACTAAATGTCTCACCACAATCCACGCCAATCTGTTGAGTTTTACCATCACCTACAAGACGGGCTTTATGCCTTTCAAAAGAACCATCAGAATTTTCTTTATGAGCAAAAATCCATATAGACCGAATTACATTAACATCAGATGGACAGGGCACTAACTCCCACGTCTTATTTTTAATAAGAGCATCATATTCGTCATCCATAGCCTTTTTCCAATTCTGGTCACGAAAGGCAGACACGAGATTGCGAGGTAGTGGGGATTTGGACACGGTTGTAAGAAGGTTGAAGGACTTCTTAGGCTTAAAAATCCCATGTCGGCTGCGAGTAACATGCCTTTTTAGTGGGCTTATGTGTGAGCTTGTGGCTGGGCTTGGAAGAGGTATAGGTAGAGGAGAAGAAGATGTGGCTGGGCACAACCCAGTAGGCCTGGGAGAGCTTTGGTGCTGGCTGGGCAGGTCTGTTTCAGGAGTAGGTAGGGGAGCATTCTGTGAGTTGCTTTGAGTGGAGAAATGATAGATCATGTAAGGTGAATGTCCATCATCTAGAAACTTATAAGTGAGTGTTTTGGGGGTATGTAACTTTTAAAAAGGAAATTGATTTTCATCAAAGACCACATGACGACTAATTATGATTTTTTTAAAAGAGACATCATAGCATTTATACTCACGGTGATTCGAAGGATATCCCAAAAAAACACAAGGAGTGGAATGGGATTGAAGTTTATTTATGGTGGTAGATGGAATAAGAGGATAACATAAACACCAAAACACCCGAAGATGAGAATAAGATGGATCCTTTTGATAAAGGATTCAAAGAGGAAAGTTGTAGTTTAATAACTTGTGAGGAAGAATATTAAGAAAGTATGTTGCCATTTGTAAAGCATGGTGCCAAAACGAAGGGGGAAGAGAAGCATGGGCTAATAATGTACGAATAATGTTGTTAATCGTACAAATTTATCTTTCGACTTTCCCATTTTGAGGAGAAGTATGAGGACACGAAAAGCGAAAAGAAATACCATTAGTTTGACAAAATTCCCAAAATGATTTATTATCAAATTCCGTACCATTATCACATTGTATACTTTTGATGTCTCGTTCAAATTGAGTTCAGATGTATGATTTGAAATTCAAAAATGCGGCAAAGGTTTGAGATTTTTGTGATAAAGGAAAAGTCCACAAAAATTTTGAATAATCATCCACAAACAAGACATAATATTTATGACCTGAGGAACTCAATACGGGTGATGTCCAAAGATCACTATGGATAATATCAAATGGCATAATAGTGTGAGATTTTGAAGCATAAAAAGGCAACTTAACATGTTTCCTAAGAGAACATGAATGACAAATACGAGAGTCCTTAATTTAATTACATTCAATCAATTTATTCTTCCTAAGAGAGTTAAGAATAGGTGCTCCCGGGTGACCCAAATGATCATGCCAAAGAGATGGTGCTAAGGCTGCAAAAGTAGATGGTGATGTGGCTGGAGTTGTAGGCTTAATGATGGGATAAAGCTCACCCCGACTTTCATACCTTATTAGTGGCATCCTCGTCTGAAAGTCCTTCACAGAAAATCCAAATGGATCAAATTCAACAGTAACAGAGTTATCAGTTGTAAACTTCCTAACTGACACTAAGTTTTGAACAAGTTGAAGAGCATGTAGGACATTATTTAAGGATAAGGGAGGACATGGGAAAGACAATGTTGTGTGACCATAACCATGAATTGGAATTGAATGACCATTACCAACAATTATACCACGTTTATTGCTCATATTAAAATAAGACGCGAGGTTACCTTATGCAGAAGTCATGTGAGACGTAGCACCAGTGTCCATGTACCAATTTACATCTAGTGGAGTGAGCTCAAAAGTATGCATTGCTGCTTTTATGTTTGTTGGAGTCGGTGTTGTTGTGTATGCTTGTGGAGGTCTGAGCCCTAGAATACCAGGTTGTACTCGCTGCCGCTACTGTCTGAAATTGGGCCTGGCCCATGAGGTGGAAGGCCATGGACATGAAGGCAAAGTCCATGGAGCCATCCATTGCCAAGGCCATGCTTGTCTGCGAGACTAAGGAGCATTAGTCTGGGCCTGCTGGTCGGCATGCTGCTGTCCACCACCACGATGGCTGCCACCTGTCTTACCCCCACTGCCAACACTACCCTTTCCCCACCACGACCACCATTGTTGCTGTGATTTTTTCCACTGTTATTGTTGCGGTTTTGTTGCTTCTTTCAGCCATTATGATGGTGAGTTGAAGAGATATGATCAGAAACCTCATGAGATTCATCTGTCATGAGCAACCATAGCAACAGATGAGTTCTTGACCATTTTCTTGGCAAGGCCTGCCTCTTCAAGAGTGAGCATCAAACGAACTTGGTAAAATGGGGGGCAATGGATCTCGTTGGCAAATGAGAGTGGCGACATTATTGTAGGGGTCAGTGAGACCAGAGACAAGTTGCTGAACTAGTCGGTTGTTGTCGACAGGAGAGCCAACATTCTTGAGTTGGTCCGACAAAGACTTGAGATGTTGACAGTAGGCAGAAACATTAAGGAAATCAGCCATGTCAGTGTGGGTGAAGTCATATTCAAAAGTGGCGACACGAGAATGTTTGTTATCCTGGAATATATCACGCAATCTATTCCAAGCCGCTTATGCCGTGGAGTCGGGTTAAAGAATGGTATGTAAAAGATCATTTGAAATAGTGGCATAAATCCACTGAAGAACCGTAGCGTCAAGGGTCGACCATAATTCGTCTTCCTCCTTTGTTTTAGGCGTTTGGTTCGTGCCTTCTGTTGGAGGAAGAATATGATCCAATTACTCTATGGGATTGTGCGTGAATTTTGAAGAGTTCCGCCTACGTCGCGTATTGGACATTTTCCATCTCAAGGGTGATGGGAATATGGTTCTTGATGTTGGAGACAGCAAGAGTAGGGTGAAAGGAGGATTTTGAGGTTGACATGGAGGCTAATAGTAAGAAGAAGAAGATGATGAAAGATAGGCGGAGCAACGCTAAGGCTGGGAGAGGAAGTCAAAGAAAGGGTGAAGGATCTTTCCCTAGGAAATCTGATACCATAATAGAAGATAATTCCTTACCTTTCTCTTTTCACAAGATCAATTTATATACACAATATACAAGCGTATGACTAGACTAAAATTAGGGAACTAACTAGCTATAATTAGGAAACTAATTAACTATAATCAAGGGACAGAATATATTAACATGTATTCTAACACAATCCAACAAGTAACAATAAGGACATATAGAAAGAATAACAAAAGTGTTCATCACTCATTAGTTAGTTTCTTTTTTTTTTTCGAAATACTCATAAGTTAGTTAGGTTGAGGTCGGATTTAAAGAGGGGCAACAGGGGCTTTAATATTTATTTAATTTTTTAAGTTAATATTTATTTAATTTTTTTTTATTAGTAGATCATATATTAGTTTTATATCTATATTTAGTAATGAATATTTGGCTTAATTGTATATTTATTTTATTTTTGGAAAATTTTACTCTTAACAAATTAATTTGATATCTATAAATTTTATTCTATCATTTTATTTTTGCATCACATGATTGCACATTTTATTCCTTAATTTTTTTAAAAATTGATAAATTTTATACCCATTTTTTTGTATTTTTTTTTATAAACTTTATATTAATTTAGTTTTCAAAAGATTTTATCCTTAACTTTTGTAAAAAAAAAATTTTAGCCCCCCTAACTTAAATCCTGGATCCGTCCCTGGTTGAGGTTTAGGGTAAAATAAAACCAGCTTAAATATTATTTTAGTATTTATAACATTATTTTATAAGGTTTTTGAAAGCCTTTTAAAAAAATAAACATCACTCTCCGAAAGGTTGTATTATCTCTATTTCATTTAATTTATCAAAATTTTAATAAAAGAAGAAAATAGAAAAAATGGAAGAAAATAGAAATCGAGAGGATCCATTATGTTTCGATTTTGGCATTTATAATTTTTTTCTTATATTATACGGTTGCTCAATAGTATTATTGCAACCCTGGCCCTGCTAGATATTTGTAATTAGATTGTCTTAATGAAAGATTGGGCCTATTCAATAATTGGGCCTTTCCGAAGTGCATTTCCTTTTCTTGTGTCACAAAATCATGTGATACAGAAAAATGGGTCAGGCATATTTTGTTGTTGACAAGCTCTGCCTTCTAACTAACTAGTTAAGTTAGGTGACCCTACGATGCATTTTTTTTTTTTATATAGTTTTATCTGATTAAAGTTGTATTTAAAATATATTTTAATTACTAGCTCTAATTAATGTTTCTGACCAAAATATTTTTAAAAAATTTGGTCAAATTTTTTAATGCGAAAATATCTATTCAAATATATTTATAAGATAAAATAATAACTCCTATTTTAAATTTTAGTAATCACATGATTTTTTTTTATGATTATGTTTATAGATTTATCAACAATCGTATTTGAATTTTATTTTATTTCAAATTATAAATAAGCATAATCTTATAAAGAAAAATATATTAACTATTTAAGGATGTTGTATAAACAAAGATACACAGCTTATGTGTAAAAAAAAATAAAAATACACAGCTTTCAACCAACTGAACCACCAGACTCTCTTAGTAGTTGAAATCACTTTTGCATGCGAAACCACTTTTGTATGCGTTTGATAATTATTTGCGTGAAAAATGACACTATTAATTTATTATTTTAAAGGATGCTATGTAAAAAAAAAAATATAGTAGTCTAAAGAAGAGTATAATCATTAAAAAGTAAAATATATATTTTTTCAACCTTTTATATAATGTAAGAGAGAAAAACTGAAAATAAGAAGTTAAATACATGCTTAACATAAAAAAAAATGATAAACTAATATGACGTATGAAAGAAGTAAAATAGCGACCAAAACTTATGATAAAACTTTCAGAGTAAATTTCACTAGTATTTACTAATGTTTTGTGAAGTTTCTAAGAATATATTTCTATTTTAGCATAATGGGTTTTAGTAAAATTATTTCAATAATAATAATTATGTTTTTTTAATGTTTATATAAAAAAACTCTAAAACATCTGTTGGCGGAGGCATTTCGAGGAAGAAAAAGATGAAAGGGGAAAGCAAAGAGGGAGGAGGGATAAACCGGGAAAAAGGAGAGAAAAAAAAAAGAAAAATTCTAAAGCATTAGATTAAAAATGAATACATCCAATGGTTTAGAAAGGTTTTCACAGTGGGAAACATTACAAACTTTCCCAGCGTAGACTAGGAAGTACTATACTCCCAAACACAGCAGATAATTTTTCCTAGTTGTTTTTTTTGGTTGTTTCTGCTTCGTTGCGCTCTCGTTCCTCGGTTTCGCTTCGCACCTCCCTTCAAAATCTCAAAAACCACTCTCTCTCTCTCTCTCTTGATCACACCGAGAGAAGAGAACCAAACTCCTCCACCGCTTCTCTCTCCGTCGCCTTCTCCGGTCACTTCATCCTTCCACCGAAGCAGCCCCTTAATCAATCCCTAACCGACACAACCTTCTCTCTTCAGCTCCTCTTTTCAACCTCTGCCGGAATCCGCCAATTAGGTTCTGATCAACTTCTTTTACTGGTACGCTTCTTCACTTTCAATTCCCTCCTCGCGTTTCTCCTCGTTCGGTTTCTCTTTCCAATTTCTCTCCGTTAGCTATTTATTTCTATGTATGCTTTGATCCTGTTAAAACTCCTCGCAAATTAGGGTTTTCACTTTCGGAGAGGACCACGTAGGAAGATTTATTTCTGTCTGGGAACTGTAAATAGGATTTACGATAGTTTATGCCACACTAATCTCAGAGTTCTAACTCCCAATACGCTTCCTTATGGCCAAGCATAGAAACCAGTTTCTATATTTTCTCTTTTTCTCCAGGGTTTGAAATTAAGGAAATTCTGATAAATGTTGTATTACTGAAAGCCACGAGCTTCAAATAGGTTGGCAATGTAGGGTGTTGATGCCGTTGGGACTCAGAACAGAGGAGGGAAAGTTCCCAATCTGCAACTCCTCCTAGAATCTCTGCCGATACAGGATTATGTTTTAGAAAATGAGGGTTGGTAGTATTAGGACTTTGGCTGTGGTTGGAATGGAATGGGAGGGGAGTAAGGGGTAAATGGATAATTTGTTTGATTTTATAATATGTATAATTAAGACGTAAGCCTCTTTGAATACCACTTGGAAATGGCAGTTACAGTCATCTGTGTGGGAGGGCATGCTTTTCTCCCTCAACCTCGAGTTTCTCATTGGGCCTCACTTGTTTGCTGTTTACTTTTATTAACTTTTTGACACTATATTAATTTATTCTGAGCAGTTTGTATGTTTTTAATACATGTAAAGTGTAAGCCCCTCTGAATACCGTTTTGTAATTGCAATTGTGTCACGTGTATGGGAACTGGAAAGGCATACTCCCCCCAGTCTTCTAGTTTTCCACTGAGTCAGTTTGTTTGCGGTTTATTTTTTAACACGTGTCATGTAAGCCTCACTAAAGACCATTTAGAAATGTAAATTATAATTACAGGTAAGTTTTTAATTTGTATAGTTGTATAAATATTAATATAAATCATGATAGGTGTATCTTATTCAATGGTTTTTGCATTTTTCCCCTCACACAATTTCCATTCTTTGATTTCTTGTATGAACTGGTTTATATCTTATTTTGGAAGGATTTTATTATGCAAATTGATGATTTATTGTAATTGAAAGTTAAATGAAGTCCCGTATTTAACTTAAATACTTCTAAATCTACTATAAATATCAAAGGATTTAGTGGTGATTATAGCAATAGCATGAATGCCAATCCCCATACATCTTTATTAATGCGCAAATGGCTACTGCGTTCTATCAACAACTTTTTATCCTACATACCAAAATCACCATCTTGTGTACTGCTTACTAGGTTCACTTTAAAGAAAGACTTGTGATAATAATGTAAAAGGTGACAAACCACAAACCCATATGAACTTCATGCTGTACCCATACATTGTTCCTGGTCACTATACGAACATCTTTTAGCTATTCAGCAAAAAAAAAAAAAATAGGCTTAATGTTTAAAACTTTGTTTACAAAAATATTTTTAAAAGGTTGATTTTTGTTTAATCAAACTAGCATTATGCATTGAGTTGTGTTCAAATTGAATGGAGCATCATTTGACTGTAATAGCCAAAAATATTATTGTCCTGATTGCATTATAATTTAGTAATTTAGAAATAGACTTATGTAAAGTCTTTGGGGATTATTGTCTTATGAATATATATTTATTCTTTCTTCTGCTCTCATTCCTAGATTAGAGGGGCAGGGGCTGTAAGTGAGGATGAATTTGCAACAATCTGGGCAACCTAAATCCTCCAATGGATATGGCCGCCGAAAATCTGAAAGAGAAGGGGCAACTAAATCGGAGAATAAGATCCTGTCTGGGAAATTAAATGCCAACAGATTGGCAAATGCAGGTAAACTTCTTAGCTGCATAATGTATTATTATTTTATTTTATTTGTCATGGCATTTAGAATTCATAATGTTGATATTTTTTTTGTTAGTTGTCACAGGTGGAGTGATTGTCAGTAAAGGTGGCAGTAATGAGAGTCCTTCACATGATCGATTAGTATATGTAACAACATGTCTTATTGGGCACCAGGTGGAAGTCCAGGTGAAAAATGGATCCATATACTCTGGAATATTTCATGCAACAAACACAGACAAAGATTTTGGTATGTTCTGTTGTAATTTTTGTTTAATTGATTTTTGTCATATTGAAGACTATTTTTTTGCATTATTTCACAGCTAACTGAAGCATATAAGCATGCTAATTAGGATAATTATTTCTTCTAGGACTATTTTGTTATTTCCTATTTCTGGTTATTTTGGGGATTTATCTTATTTTAATCATAGTAGTCAATAGTGTGCGATAGCGCTGCGATTGTGGAGTAGCGGAGAGGTCCCTTGCCACTCCTAAGACACCCATTGCAGAGCACCTGGCTCTTGTGGCCGTTGCAGTGCTGTTCACAGGGCAAATCACGAAAAATCGCAGCAATTTGTGGGCTTTGCTGCTGCTACTCCATTTGAGCCGTCGCTGAACAACCTCTGCCACCTTCATTTTGCCACAGCCATCCTCCCACTTCATCTGTGTCAGCGTGTCGTCTTTTATAGGGGTGGTGCTAGCAAACAGTTCAGGTTATGGGTCGGGTCTTAGGGTTATGGGGTGTCCCCCCCCCTGTCTGTTTTGCTTTATTGGGCCACACTTAGGAGTCTTAGTTGTTTTGGGTGTTGTGGCTTGTGCTTGTTTAGTCTGCTGACTCAAAAAATCAACTAAAGAATAATAAATATTATAATAATAAAAAACATAGTATTAAAAAGGATTAATTATCAATTTTGTCCTTTTACTTATTTAGAATTTAGAATGTTCAATTAAGTCCTTTTATTTATGAAAGTTTCAATCAAGTCCTTTTTGTTCAATCGAGGCTGACTGCGTTATGGATGATATTGAGGTATTTTAAAAAAAATAAAGGACCTGATTGAAACTTTCAAAAATAGAAGGACCTAATTGAACATTCTAAATAAATAAAGGGACCAAATTGATAATTAAGCCTATTAAAACTTTTATAAACTATTTAAAGCAAAAAAATAATATAATAAATAAATAATAATAATCTAAATAAAACATAATATATGATAGCGGTAATCCTGTTACCGCTGTAACATTTTCAGGGCTGGCTGCGCTGCTATCCGCTACTTACTACTATGATTTTAATAAGACTTTATTAAGGAGTTATTGCTTAGTTGGGATTTGACTAGGGTCGTTCTAGATCACTATCTTAATAGACTCCTGCTCCTGTTTTCATAATTAATTTTATAGGTCATAGAGTATATCTGACTTCGTTTACTTATATCATCTTATTAAAGGAATCATTTTGAAAATGGCTCGCTTAACAAAGGATGGTTCTGTACGAGGACAGAAATCTGGTGCAGAATTTGTCAGCAAGCCCCCTTCAAAGATTTTAATTATACCTGCCAAAGACCTTGTTCAAGTTACAGCACAGGTTTTGCTACTTCTCAACTATCTGTAATTTGCAACGTACTTTGGAATGTGGTAGTTAATTAAGCTAAATATTTGCAATCTTATGAGTTTTGTTTGGATGCTGTATAGTCAGCTATGAATTTGGAGAATTTAGAATTAGGGGAAGTAGCTTTTAACACATTGCCAACTTGTTTCCTGATGATATTGTTGGTGTGTCAATCATGGCAGGATGTTGCTATTACCAGGGATGGCTTAGCCAATGAATCTCACCATGATACGCATCAGGAAATCATGGTTGATTCATTGATATCTCAGTCTCGTCACGTTGATCTAGGGAGAGAATTAAAACCCTGGGTACCTGATGAAGATGATCCTCAATGCCCTGAACTGGAAAACATATTTGACGGCCATTGGAATAGGTTGCTTTCCTTTATAAAATAAATAAATTATGTGAACTGTATTAGTATCACTTTTCTTAACACTTTCACACCCATATGCACAGTTAGTTGCCTTTATTCTCTTCATTTAAAAGGTTGAGAAACTATAGTACAAAGCTTTTTTAGTCTACAATAAAAAAAAATATTTAAAATAAGAGTAGAGCAGCTGTAAGTGGTAGATTTCATAATGATATTTTTCTACATTTTTTTATTGACAATATTTCTCCTTCATTAAAACCTCTTTCTAGATACTGTGAATACATGGTGTTATTCATAATTTCTTTCCCTCTCTAAACTCTTCGTTCTGGATCTGGTTTTAATAAAGTTCTGTCTGAGGGTTTATAGGTATTCTATTTGTTTTTTTGTGTTGCCTCAAGTATATTTTTCGGTGCTACGAAATGTTGCCCGATGAATTATCAAAAGATCATTGGCACACAATTTGGTGATGACTATGTTCTTGTCTTGATGTAGCAAATGGAAATAGGATTTTTGTGGTACATCCTTACTTATTAAGAGAGGTTTGAGTGAGTACATGGAATTCACTAAAATACCATGTTTATTTTATATACAAGCTTTTTCTTTCTAATTTCAATTTTTTCACATTTTGGTTTACATTGGCATTTTTTTTTTTGGTATTTTCAATTTTTAAAGAGGATGGGATCAGTTTGAAACAAATGAGGCATTGTTTGGTGTAAAAAGCACATTCAATGAGGAACTTTATACAACAAAGCTTGAAAAAGGGCCTCTGACAAGAGACTTGGAAAAGCAAGCTTTAAGATTAGCAAGAGAAATTGAGGGTGAGGAAACCCAAGATCTTCATCATGCAGAGGTTAGTGTGGTTTCATTGCTTTTCTTGTTCTCGTTTCTGCTGTTTTTGAAGTAATTGACTATTTGAATTCCTCAAACTATATGATTTTTCTCAACAGGAAAGAGGCCTTCACTTGCATGAAGACTTTGATATTGATGAAGAAACTAGATTCTCTTCAGTCTATAGGGGTAAACGTGTCGATGATAGTGGATTTAATGAGGATGTACTGTTTGATTCGCACAATTCTGAAACTTTTGGTGGTGTGTTTGGTTCGGTCGTTAAGAGGCCTGGTGAAATAAGTGGTGGAAAAGGAAATGATGGAGCTCGAACATTGGCAAATTCCTCCTCCATGGTATCACCTCATTTCATTGTTTAATTATAAAAAGTGTGGCATTAAGTAATTCTTAATTGTTTGTCACATTTGTAGAGCAATGGATTGTCCTGTTTTTCTTATTAAATACTACTGTTAAGTTCACATATTGATTAGAGATATGAACAACGTAGTCCTTAGAAGAAGACTTGGGTAGTCCTCACCTTAAAACAAACGCCTTCTTAGATACTATATACCAATTGAAATTTTTTTGTCTTAGTTTTCAGATTAATGACCCTGAAAACTACTAGATTAGTAACATTTTCTTTAGAAAATATTAGCAAAAAATCTTGCACATGACTATTATTTTGAGTATGTGTTCATGACTAAATTCTGTTTGAACATGTTCTGACAATCTGACAATCCTGAGTCTTATTATGCTTTTGAAGTTGGTACACGTTAACCTCCAATAGTTGAGTCTTGTGGAGAAAAATGTTGATATCAGTGTTCTTTTTTGAAGCTTTTGTCCTTTTTTCTCCCTCTTCTCTTACAAAGTAACTCTTTACTTTCTAAATTCACTGTAGTGATTCCTGTTAATTATGTGTGCAGGATCACTCACAATCATCTCAGTCAAATATCAGTGTGGATTTAAGCTGCTCTGGTTCTTATGATCACGCAAAACAGTTAGCATCTGAACTCCCTACCAAAAGTTACTCGTCATCGGATGGGGAAAGCAGGTGTTTGTTGCCCTTCTTTATTCTGTATATACTTGTTTTCTCCGTAAAGATTTGTATTGTTTTCCTAAATATGTCATTTCCAAACTTCAAAAGCATAAATTTCATCTTTATTATGATTTTTCATATCCAACAACCTTACAGGATTCAGGAGAACTCAAATAATAATCAACATGGAGACAATGGTATTACCAAGGAAGAAAATCTGATTGTGAGTTGAAGTTTCTGCATTACTACTTAAGCTTGTGTCTACATAAATATCACATGAGATTTCTATTTGTTCTAACACACTTATTTTTATTTTCTTTAATTGATGCAGCAAGCTGAGGATGTTCAACTGTCAAAATCTGAGGGTCTGTCAAATTTTTTTCTTAGCTTCCTCAAATTGATCAGATCTTTAGTAGTGTTGTGCCTGAAATGATGCAAATGAAACTAAATCATTCTCATATAAATGATTATTCTGTTTATTATAAAGGAAGTGCTGAAGCTTTCTGTTAGTACTCTTCAGTGCTTCTGAATGGCACCTATCACCTACATTTCAATTTTGGTGGCTGCTTCTTTCATCATATATGTATTCCTCTAATCATATCAATTTTGGTGCAGATTCACAGGGATCACTCTACTTGAAGAAGGATGCCCCTGATAAAGGGGTACTATCTCCTAATGCCAGCTCTTACGCCCCTCCATCTCATACTTCATCAAAAACTCATGAGAAGATGGGATCACATGGAGATTTGATCGAAGGTTCAACATCAGGCAAGGCTAATGGGGAAACAAAATCTGTAAATTCACATGGAACACCATCTAGGTCAGATTTGGTTGGAGGCATTGCAGCATCTTCTGCTCCTGGTTTATCTCCAAGTTCATCAGTTGGTTCACTGTCTTCTGAAAAATCAACTCTGAATCCCAATGCAAAGGTGTGAAAGTTCAAGATTGACTTTTTGAAAATGAATATTTTTCATTAGCTGATTCTGGTATTTTATATTACTGACATATGTCTGAATATCCCCTTTCATGCTACAAGGAATTCAAGCTTAACCCCAATGCAAAGAGTTTTATTCCATCACCTGCTCGGCCTCCCACTCCAGTGTCTGATGGTTCCTTCTATTTTCCAACTAATGTAACTACTGTACCAAATATGCCAGGCATGCCCATGGGTATTGGAGTAAGTCATTCAGAGCATTTATTGAATATATAAATAGAAGTGCATAGTTATGGGGTGGGGTTACTTCCATAAGGTTTACTGCAAAATTTGACTTGTGTCATTAGACTAAAAGTAAAAGCTTTATGATGTAGTGCCAAATTGACCTGGTTGTTCCACAATCACAACATATCTATGCTGTGTGTTGGTGCAAGTTATGACTAGCAGTTTGGTTATCCAATCTTACATTGTTTAAAATTTGTTTTAAAATTTCTGCTAGTTACTTAATCTATATAAAGATAAATGTCCCATTTTTTGCTGATTGTGTAAAATAGTAGTTTGCAAAAGAGTCTGCAGAATTATTAGGTTTGGGTTTGGTTTAGTAATCTCCTTTTTGCTTTGGTTCTGTGATCAAACTTGATTATTTTGCATATGGCTTGCAGATTGGACCTACTTTTGCTGGTCCACAACCTATCATGTATAATCCTCAGGTAGCACAAATGCCGTCTCAAGGATATTTTCATCCGAATGCACCACAGGTATAATATCACATCCTGTTGACGGTTATGTACATATTGGTTCTTTAGGGTAATTGCTTAGCATCTCATTGCAGTATGGACAGCTCATTGGTCATCCTAGGCAAGCTTTATACATGCCGAGTTACCTACCTGTAAGAACTCTCATCATACTTGATTCTTTTAAATTGGCTTTTAATTGAAATTGTTTATATTTTATTTTACCATTGAACTCTGTTAGAATGTATTTTGTGATCTCAATGTAAACATAGAATCAATCAATCTTAGCTGAGTGTAATTGACTCAGCTCTTCATTAAGATATTGTGCCCTAAAATCTCAAGTTGGTATCAGAGCGGGAATGGTCCCGTTCTGTAGTCTTGTCGTTGTCCGCTGCTAACTGTCACTGCTGCTGACTAGCGTTGATCACCAGAAAATTTTCAGGCAAACTTAGGGTTCGGCATGCCTTATTGAGCACGACCCACCCCAGTTGGTTTCAAGAGTAGAAGGTCTCATGCTCTCTCACGCGCCGACAGAATCAGCGCCTCTGTTGAGCACGTACATCCCACGCATGGCCTTCCCGTTGCCGGAATTCCATCGTGCCTCCTCCATTGCCTTCATCAGCCTCTTCTGGACCAGATCTGTCCTTGTTTGGGTTCTTTTATCACATCTTAAAAGTGGGACTACTGTAGCTCTGTGTTTGGTTTCTTCTTGCTGTTTGGTATTTGTTCTGTGTTCAGAAAAATGGCGTCTTTTGTAGTCCCTATATTTCCCTTTTTTGGAATTTCCAATATCACAATTGAGAAACTCAACTGGAAAAATTACCGGTCTTAGGCTGACTCGGTTGAGTTATGATTCCTTGGTCTAGGGTACTATGATCATTTGGAGAAGGATGTGAGTGAAGTTCCAGCTGCAATCAAAACTCAGTGGTAGAAACTTGATTTCCAGCTATATTCTGTACTATGGCAATCTGTAGACCTTGAGTTACTAGAATCACTTATGTCATTCGACGTTTGTTTGATTCAACTCAAAAGGTGGTTTCTCCCCAACCAACCAACCATGATATGGTCTCACACATGGCTAAAGCTAAAATTGCAGTTGAAGAGTTAAAAAGATTTCCTGTATGTGATTCTTCAGAGGAAAAACACATTCTAACATACACATTAATCTAACATTCTAACAATATCTATTCTCAATCCCTTTTCATTTACTGGGTTAGAAAATCTATGCTTGAGTTGAGCACTATTTCCGTAACTAAAATACATGCTTAATGCTCCACCTTGATGTATCATGCATGTTTATGTGCTTACTAACGTTTTACAGGAAATGCCATACAAGGGACGGGATTATTGACGACTTGGCTGGCTATTCGCATTCTTGTTGGCAAGTGAAATCCTTGCTTGAAAAGAATAAACTAAGTGGTTGTCCTGAAAAGTTTTAAACGAGGATATCTGCAGCAGATGGGAAAATCTCTAAAGGTTGATATTCTATATTACTACCAAGTTCGCTCGCTAACTATGGGATATATAATTTTATGACCTTGTGTTAACCCATACATCTTTTGGGATTTATCAGGCTTTGGTCGTGTAATAGATTAACTCAGATTGACCTTGTGTTCTCATCCCTCTTTTTTAAACTCTTTAATGCCATGCAATATTTACCTTTTTATAACTTTGTTCATTCATTCGACACCCAGACATATATATTTGCAACCATTGGGTTGCTGCCATATTAGTTTTTTTTACTGCTAAATTTCTTATATCCCTTTAATGATTGATTTTATCATTTCACTACTTGTAGTTAACTTTAGCTGGCTTTGACGTCGTGACATTTCAACGTAAATGTATGTTAATGTATCATGCAAACGTGATAATCATGGGTGAACGAATCACTATTCACTCAATTATTCAAGGGTGTTTTCGGATTGGGTTGGATTGGGTTTGTATAAATTTTTGATCCAACCCGATTAACTTTTAGTGGGTTGGATTAGGTCATCGGATTAGTAATGTATTTTTTTAAAAAATAAATAAATTAAAATTTTCTAAAAAATTATAATAGATTTTCAAATTTTATTATTTTTTTTAGAATAAAAATTATTTTCAATCACAAATAAACATAATCATATATTAATGCACAAAAATAAGTTAGATATAATAACACTTTCAAACTTAATTGTTGATCCCTTTAATCTTAATTCATCTAATCTAAAAAATTCAAAATAAAATAGTGGTTATTAACCCAAATAACAAAATTTACTCAACTTAATATAGTTGAAAAAATTCAAATAACATTATAATACTGATACGAAATATACTGAAAATAAATTTGCATTTTCTTGGATAGTCAACTAGTTGTAACATTCATTATTGGACAGTTATAAGTTTCATTGTTGAAGCATTGTAAGCCAAATAATAAGATTCATTAGTCTATTATAAATAGTGTAGAAATAAGAAATATATTTAAAGTCACTAAAGAGACAATGCACAGTGGAGGGTGACATAATGGATGACAAGAGCAGCGGAAGGTCGTGCGGAGAGTTGCAGTGACGTATGGACGATCGCGATGATGCAGTAACGAAGGAAGACAATGACTTACGGTGATGCAACAATGGAACACAAAAAAAGTTTCTATTTTAAGGGTTTTTTGAAAGTGAGGAGATATATTGAGAGGGTGAAAGTATTAAATGACTGAGAGTAGGGTTTTTATTTTGTTATCATTATCATCATCATTATATGTAGTTCGAGTTGGGTTAGGTGGGTTACGGGTTCATACAACTAAACCTATTACTTAACCCGTAAATCATCAGGTTAAGATTGGATTGGGTTGGATCTGACCCAAACACTTTATCAACCCGTTCAAACTGGATTGGGTTTACGAGTTATATGTATCCATGAACACCCCTATAATTATTGTCAAAAACATACTGATGACATCCTTTATTAGGATTATGGTCGATGGGAAAAGAGAGAAAGTAAACTCTGTCAAATCTATTATATATTATAAACAAAGATACGTATGACATTTTTTTACAACCTCAATTTGCTTGGATTTTTTTTTTTATCCATAAATTAAGAACTTGTGTCATATTTTAAGAAGCAACTCAAAATCTTAATAAAGTAATTAATTTGAGAAAAAATTATTGATCAATAATTTATTAATAATCATCTTACTCTATTTAAGAGGTTTTCACCAAAAATAGCTTTTTTTTTGTTTTTTTTATTATCAAGAAATTGTGTATATTGAAAAATCTTGTAATTTTTTGTCATCTGAAATAAATATTAGAGACTATTTCTTTACTTTCCATTAAAGAAATTTTTTAAATACACCATTGAATGGATTTATTATACCGATATCTATTCAGCTACGAAAGAAAAAGTTTGAAGGTTTCAATTAAACACATTTTTAGCCTATGGGTGGTAATTAACCTTTGGGTTCATAGATAAGGCCCAATACAATATAAAAGAAAAAGTTTGAAGGTTTCAATTAAACACCTTTTTAGCCTAAGGGTGGTAATTAACCTTTTGGTTAATAGATAAGGCCCAATACAATACAAGTATAAATAGTAGTATGATTCTTAAGATAGAGTAACATTTAGTGATTCTTTACAATACTTCGATCTTTAAACCGAATCTTATTTGAAAGTTGGAGTGTTATTTATAGGTATCTTTTAGATCTAGCCGAACATTACGCATAAGGAGAACGATACGAGCATAGCAAGGAATGAATTTTGTTTGAGTATATTTATCTAACTTCATAGTAATTTAACATTTTTTATATATAAGTTTCTCTCTCTTAATTATAATATCTGATATACAACGTAATGTAAAAATAATAGTCCTCTTATAAATTAAACTCTTCTATTATTATCTTCCAAGAAATTTAATAAAAAGGACGAATGGAAAAAAAGTACATAACTGGCTGAAAATTTGGAGCCATTCAAGATGTAATAAGAAAAGCATATGGTAGGAGCAGGAACGCATGATGCTCCATTACTAATTTTTTTTTTTTTTTTTAAATCAGCCAAGAAAGAATAACAATAGGGACAACAAAACGACAAAAATGGGATGCATAAGGAGAAATTATTATTTTTAATAGAAGATATTTTAAAATTAGATTCTAAATTTTAAAAATTATTTTCTCTTTTAACATAAGATGGGAGGGTGGCTGGCAGATGAGTGTAGTTGGTATGCTAATGCAACAAAACAGAGTCATTGTTTTTAAGACTAAGTAGAAGTCACTTTAAGCTGGGTCAAGACTTAGCACTAAAGCCAAGAGACCAAAAAGACTTAAACAATGATGGAGTCATTCAATTCAAGTGTGATGAAGCGTGAGTCAGAGTCTTTTCTAAGCTTACAAAGTTTCAAGGCACAAGACATGCACAGCTTCTGAATTCTGATTTCTCTCCAAGGTGTCTCTCTTCTTTGGACCTTTTTTCTTTCTTACTTTGTTTTTCCATTTATCTTTACATTTTTTTTTTTCTTCCCTTCTAATTTTATCACATAGCAGTGAATCTGTAAAAGGGTAGCAATTGGAGCTTAAGATGATGGAACTCATCTTAGATAGATACCCTTTATTTTGACGAATGAAGTCTAAATTCCATGCACCAGTATAGGAGTCTAAGGAAAAGGGAAATACATAAATTAGAAAAAGAATATGTAGAACTTAAGTTGTCTGTTGAACATTTCCTTATCTGAGATTCGGCTTCATTGTAGACTGTTGCTAATTGAATTGAAGAGCACAAGGAGTTTTTCACAGATAATTTCCTCTATGTCTTGCAAATTGATTATAGCATTAGTTGACAAACAACAGTGGCATATGCTTAAAACGCTGCATGTAGTTTTCTGTAAGGCAATTCAGGTGTCATAGTTGATGAAGGATAAGTTGATCAGACAGTTATAATGCTTACATGTGGTTCTTCTGATCCTCTCTGTCATGTCCTTACAAGTACCTTAGAGGAGCTTTTGTATAACTTCTTCAAATCACATGGTTTGTTTTCCTTATAGTCCAATCAGTTACTTGGAGATAATGGTTTATCTTTTTTTTTTTTTTTAAGGTAAATGGATTATTGTTCTAAGAGGTAGGGATTGAGCCAGAGTGGGAAACAAATGAATTGCTTATGTGAGAAAGACTGTGGTCTATTTTCTTCTCATTCAACATCTCACTGTGTTCTTGGTTGCCCATCATGGGGGACTACTCAATCTGAAGTCCAACAATCATCTATGTCCAGAAGTTTGAGCTTGAAAGTGGATATTCTGCCACAACAATGCCACAAGAGCAAGACATTGGGTTTTCAATTCCAAGAACAGGATTCATCTTCAACTCAATGCACTGATCAATCTTATCCTGAAGTTGGTTCAGCACAATCTGGTATTTGGATTGAATCTCTATCTTTTTGTATAATTTTGAATGCTTGTGCTTATCAAGTGGTGTTTGTCATTTTTTTCTGCTATTGGCGTATATACTTCCTACTATCTCCTCGTTTAGCATTGGCTATTGGATAAAATTGTATCCATCCTATAATAGCAGTTTTTCTTCCAAAAGTTGGAATTTTTCTTAGACTACTTAATTAGTGTCATAATATTCTTGTCAAATGCCCTGGCATGTTACTTCAACAAAACAATATTGATGACTATTCGCTCTGCTTTGGATACTAGGTCAAATTTCATTTCGGCATAGTTCTTCAACTTGTTCAACACTTAACAGAATTTGGGGAAAGAAGAGTATGGGATGTGGCATCAGGTCATTTATGGGGAGTCAGGATCCTCCACTACTGGATCAAGGCCAAACACTTGTAAGTAGATATTTCCTCTCAAGTTCTTGTGGACGGAAAATATATGCATATTTTTTCTTATATTTTGGGTTTCAGGCTCATATTTCATGTCACTATGCTGATCCATGCTATAGTAGCCTAATGGCTGCTGCATATGGTCCACAGTCCAAGGTAATTACTAATTAGTACTTCAGTAGAGATTATTGCGTATCACCTTAATTGATCTTCAGTTAATTATTGACTGACACTTCATTGGCATCAACTTTCCTGATTCTAACAATACCAACAATTTTCTCTTCATCATTTTTCATGAACCATTTTAGTTCTTTAAATTAATTAATTACCTATCTACCTTGCACAATAAAACCATGATACTAGCTTGTAGCTAGTTACAAGTGTTTGGCATCAAGAAGAATTGTGAAATAATCTGATGAGATACCTCATCATGCCCAGCCAGTGGAAACTGCTTCTGTTCGAATTCCTCTTCCATTGGATGTTACAGAAGAACCCATATACGTGAATTCAAAGCAGTACCATGCTATTCTGAGGCGAAGACAGTATCGAGCAAAACTTGAAGCACATAACAAACACATCAAGAATCGGAAAGTAAGTGTGTTTATCATGTTTTCTGTCTTCTCTGAGAACAAAATCTGTTAAACCACACTAATAATGTAGTTGTGCTTGTGCAGCCGTATCTTCACGAGTCGCGCCATCTACATGCATTGAAGAGAGCTAGAGGCGCTGGTGGACGGTTTCTCAATACTAAAAAACTCCAACAATCAAAGCTTGCTTCAGCAAATCTTCTTACTCGTGGCAATATTGCAGAAAACTATAGAGATGGTGCTGATGTGAATGTCACATAAGCACCATCTAACAGTGATGCAAGAAATATGCAGCTGATAAGGGTGGCAACACTCAGCAGCACCCTCTATTTGTCTACATCTCACTAAACTGGCTTGTTCTTGTTGTTGGGCACATCACTTTGCTTGTGTTGTGTTGTGTTCCCATTGGAAAGTCATCCTTGGCTCATATTTATTATGTTGTTTATGTTATTATTTTTAGTTTAATTTTCCTCGACATTGACATGGACCTATTGTATACCCTTAAATTGTTTGAAACTGACTTGTCAAAAACAATGTTTTTTCTATGTTAATGCCATATCTGCAACATGTCTTGTGGAAATGCGATTATGTGGCTTCTAATGTCTGGTCTCTAATACGACCCCCTCGTATATATACCCATGCTTTGTTGACCTTCTATGTCGGAGTTTCCGATATTTTCTATGAGCCAATCATCTATTTTTCTTCCAAATACTGCGTTCCACCTCCTATATAAAATTTGATTATATATCCCTCTAATTTTCCTATCAGGCTTAAGATATTCCATAGATAGATATTTGGTGGATATTGTTGTTAAATACTCAATGCTTAATGCTTGCTTGCATAGACCAAAAAAATGATTTTACTTTTACCTAAACATAATAATAAAATGAGAGAAATAAAAGGCATGTTGCAAGTTGCAACTTGCGAGACTGGTCGGGTCCCACACGATTGCATCATTGCGTTGTACGAAATAAAATAGTGGGAAAGTATATTAAAATTAAAATTGAGAATTGATGATATCCGTGGAAGGAGGAGTTTATTATAGTGGAGGCGAGCACATAGGATCCAAGCAAGTTTATTCATTTCATTCATCATGCAATGCAAATGAAATAAAATTCACTCCACTATACTCACACACGCAGCACATACCATACCATACCTGCGTTCCTTTTGTTCACTTCTCTCTCTTTCTCTCAATTTTGTTGCGAAATACATAAACCTGCGTTTGTGAGACCCAAAACGACACCGTTTTCGCCCTCTCTGAGAATGGAGGCGCGAAGTCGCTCCGTGGAAGACATATTCGAGGATTTCAAGGGCCGTAGAGCTGGCATCATCAAAGCCCTTACCACCGGTAACGTAACTATTAACTATTTTGCTTTTCAATTTCCATTTCCATGCACCATAAAAATAATGACTAGATACTGTTCTTCTCAAATACCTATTCCTTTTTTTCTGTTTCATAATGGGTTAATAAATTATGAAGCCAGAAAAAATAATTAATTAATTATAAATCACATATGATGGCAAGGCATTGTTCGCTGATCTACTGTAGCGGTTTATTTCTTTTTGTCATTTTCGTTGATGAAATTTATGACATATTAACTTGCGACCAATTACTATTCGTTAATTGTATTCATGTATCGAATCCTTTCTTTCGCACCTGCAAGGAATTTCAACTTCATGGCTCGCACATGAGACATTTTATCTTGTTTTTAAATTTTGATATATGAAGGTTTAACTTTCTTGGCTTGTTCATGTTGTTGCAGATGTTGAAGATCTCTACAGCCAATGTGATCCTGGTTAGTTACCTTCATTTTAGGTTTGAATTATGTCTTTCAGTTTGCAGTTACTGCCCCTTCACTATTTCGGATGTTCTTGCTTTTCTAGTACATGTACTGCAATTAGGTTAGGCTCTTGCATCAAGGGATGTCAACTTAGCTAACTTATTGTCATGAGATAGGATGATATGAAATGCTTGATACTTCTTAAAAACCTCTTGGCAGTAAAAAAAAAAAGGGGGAGTAAAGATATTATGGAGTTATTCTAGCTGCAAATAAAAGTGTATACTGTGTAAAGGTAGAATTACAAGTCATTTTATCCATATTAAATTTCTTTTCTTTGTAGCTGTTTTATCCTTATATGAGCTTCATATATCCACTGTTTTACTCTTTCAGAGAAGGAGAATTTGTGCTTATATGGATTACCTAATGAGCAATGGGAAGTAAATTTACCTGTTGAAGAAGTTCCTCCAGAGCTTCCTGAGCCTGTCCTGGGCATTAACTTTGCTAGGGATGGCATGCAGGAAAAAGACTGGTTATCTTTAGTTGCTGTTCATAGTGATACATGGTTACTTGCCCTTTCCTTTTATTTTGGAGCTAGATTTGGATATGATAAAACTGACAGGTATATATCTTACTCTGAGCATAACTCTTATATCTCAAGTCAATTTGTAAAGGACTTGTTTCAAGATGAAATTGAAAATATGGAACTAAGGAAGCAATTTGGGACAAACTTGTCTGATTTATCACATTGGTCCAGTCATGTTCGTGTAGGATATTTTAACTTTTGTTTTTCCTTTCACCACCCTCCATGTTGAGTACAACTTTTCTTCTTGCTTAGCATGAGCAATTTTCTCTTTTCAATAGTTATGTTGCTCCATCACTTCTATTTTCTCAGTTGATTTATAATATTGTTTGCTGATAAATCATTGCTGAAGCAGTTGGCCCACCATGGAGAGGGGCAAAAATGTTAAAGAATAGAATAACATGCTTTTTCTTTTTCTTTCTGAGAAAAAAAAAAGTTGAGGAATAGAGAGAGAGAAAGAAAGAAAGAAAGAACAGGCATAGCAGTTTCATGTCTACTTTGCACTGACTTATCTTAAGATAGTGGAATAGTGCAAGGAGGAAAAGTAGGACTTTTTATGTTGATTTTATGTGAATGGAATATCCCCATTGGTCTTTTTATTTAGCAGCCACTATCAATTTTCTTCCTGTCATCATTTAGTAGTCTGTGTATTTGTTCTTGATAGTTGGTAATGTTGTATATGTTCTCTCGTGCATCAATCTACTCATGATTTGGCATTTGTAATGCAGGAAACGACTATTCAGTATGATCAATGAACTACCAACAATATTTGAAGTTGTTACTGGTGCAGCAAAGAAACAAGTTAAAGAGAAGTCTTCAGTTTCAAACAACAGTGGCAGCAAATCTAAGTCTAACTCTAAAGTGGTAAACAATATTTTTCTCCCCACACACATACATGACAAATAAATACAGTTGTTCATAAATACTTATCTATCTGAATTCTGAGCTGCAGTGAAAAACATCAGGATGTTTTTCAGGTGTAGGCTGTTTACAGATAGAATTAAAGAAACCCTCACTGAATTTAATTAATTCCCCTTGGTAAAGGATTAAAGAATGTATTTTACATGTGCATTAAATCTTTATAACCATCTACATGAGATAGATCTATTAACATCTTGGAAAGCATCATCAGAAGTCTTGGGAGTTTAGTATCATGATATGTTCAATATATAACCCTTAATCTAAAATACAGGAAGCTATGAATTTTTTTTTTCTCTTTGCAGTTTTTAATTCCTTTATTCTCCCTGTGCTCTAAATAAAAATAAAATAGAGAAGTGAGTCTGCATTGTGCATTTGCTAAGATGAAAGGTGATATGAAGACTTAGAACTAGAAACTAGGTTCTGTAGTGTAGATGTACTTGCAAATATGTGTGGAAGGTTAAGAATAACTGACTTTTATAGGTAGTGGTTATCTTGTTTGTGGTTCCCTTTTACTTCTCAGATAATTTGTGTTCTTATCAAATTGCTGACTGGTGGAACAGCGGGCTTCTGAAATCCAGGCCAGACAGTCAAAGGCATTACAACCAAAAGATGAGGAGGAAGGACTTGAAGAGAAAGTTGACGATGAACATGGAGATACCTTGTGTGGGGCATGTGGTGAGAATTATGGTACTGATGAGTTCTGGATTTGCTGTGACATATGTGAGAAGTGGTTTCATGGCAAATGTGTGAAGATCACCCCTGCTAGAGCAGAGCATATCAAGCAATACAAGTGCCCGTCATGCAGTAACAAGAGAGTTCGCTAAGCAGTTTCCGTCATGGACAAACTGTTTGAGTCTTAACTAATCTGGTTAATATGTTTTTCTTTCTAGATGTAGCTGATGGATAGTTTTTCTGTTTGACACACGTAGATTTCTTGTCTTTCTGTTGGTTGTTGGGGGAAAGTTGAGTCTTTTCCCAAACCTTGTCCTAGCCATGGATCCTTGTCGGGATAAGCTTCATATGAATGGGGTTGAAACCATAATCTCCTGGCCACCTTAATATTATGGAAATGGAAGTACTATGACATTTGCACCAAATGAATTTTAGCACCTTAATTTTTATAGTCCCTTTCGTGTGTTTGAAGGGAAACAATGTTTAGAAGTTTAGGATTTTTCATCACAAAGCCAGAATTTTATTAATAACAGATTGATGATAGATAATGGGAGCCTAGAACACAGAATACTATCGTCTTGACAAAACACTAACCGTTAGAAGCTTGTCTGAACAAGTCATTAGACATGATATCTGCAAATGTAACGTGCAAGGTTATTTTTAATGACAAATATTGGAGTATGGATGGGAAAAAGAACGATGATTCTAGGCCAAGGTTATTTTATCGAAAAAAAGGTCAATTCTCAACATTGATATATTTTAATATGTTGAAGATTCTGTAGGCGCTCAACGACATTTGCTAAACGATAGATAAGTCATGATGTTCTTAAATCAATGGGACTCTACTCCCACTCTCACGCCCACCCAACATGTTGGAAGCGCCAAACGCCAATGCCCCACCCATTGAATTAGATAACGTATGTTTGAAGATAAAATATTTTATTTATAGGAATCATAATTTTAGAAAAGAAATAAATTTAAAAATATGTTCAGTTAGATTTTAATGATTTTTTAAAATTCAAATAATTTAAAAAGTAAGAGTAAAAACAAGTTATAATTAAGTTGAATAACTTTTGATTTTTGGTGGAAAGTCTTTTAAGGAACTCTTAAGTAGTGATCATAGTTGTTGAAGAGATAGACATGGAAGCCCATCTAGGTCCAAACCTCTATAACAAGCCATCCAACCAAAATCCTGAGTGTCTGCATAACATCATCCCTGGCATATCCAACACCTGCAGCCTTGTCTTGATGGTGTCCATTGGCATGGTTATCAAATTAGAGATGGAGGAATAAGGGATTGAACAGAACTCATCTATCCATCGACGGGGAAATAAGAGAGAGGCACGCAGGGGACGTGTCATGCGACCAACTTAGTGACTGTAGACTGTACTTGGAATCTGCTGCAATTCGTAGTATTATAAAATGGGTTTAGGTACGGTAGATTTGGGCTGGGCATTGTGGGCTAAGTTATAGAGGGTGGTTTGAAACATGAAGCCCATACGAGCTGACTGTCCGCAGGGCCACAATAGAATAACAGAAGAAGCATGTTGCATTACATCTCTCATTAAGTCACACAACTCCACTAAAACAACAGCACGGAAGAATTTAAGTAACTCGAAAATGGCCCAAGGACAAAAAATAACCGTACAAATACAATGCAGCGATACTATTATTTTAATATTAGTATTTTTCATATAAAGAAGGTTAACAATATATTTTCTAATACAGTAAATTTTTTATAGCCTAAAATTAAATACAAAGCGAGACTAGAACGCAAAAAAGCCAAAAAGGTGTAAGATTTGACATAGATCTGAAGTGAGTCGCGGCGGCTCGCAATTAAAAAGTGAATCATTGGCATTGGCTGAATTGAAAAGCAGCAATTAGTATTTAAAGGCATTCAGCCAACCACCACTCCACACTCCTCGATGGCGGCTTCCTCATCTCTCTTCCAGTCGCTCCCTTTTTCTCTCAAAACCTCTAAACCCTACTGCGCCTCTCCCAAACCCGCCGCCCACATCGTGGTCCGCGCCCAATCCCCCCTCTCCTCCGCCTCCGCCTCCGCCTCCAAGCATCATCGCCGCCCCGCCGATGAGAACATCCGCGACGAGGCACGCCGCATAAATGCGCCCCACGACCAGCACCTGTTCTCGGCCAAATACGTACCCTTCAACGCGGACCCTTCCTGCACGGAGTCCTACTCCCTGGACGAGATCGTTTACCGCTCCCAGTCGGGCGGCCTCCTTGACGTCCAGCACGACATGGAGGCCCTCAAGCGTTTCGACGGCGAGTACTGGCGCAACCTCTTCGATTCGCGTGTGGGCAAGACCACCTGGCCCTACGGCTCCGGCGTCTGGAGCAAAAAAGAGTGGGTCCTCCCTGAGATCCACGACGACGACATCGTCTCCGCCTTCGAGGGTAACTCCAACCTCTTCTGGGCTGAGCGTTTCGGCAAACAGTTCCTCTCCATGAACGATCTCTGGGTCAAACACTGCGGCATCAGCCACACCGGTAGCTTCAAGGATCTCGGCATGACCGTTCTCGTCAGCCAGGTCAACCGCTTGCGAAAAATGAACCGCCCCGTTGTTGGCGTTGGCTGTGCTTCCACTGGTGACACCTCCGCCGCTCTCTCTGCCTACTGCGCTGCCGCCGCCATTCCTTCCATCGTTTTCCTGCCCGCCAATAAAATCTCCCTCGCTCAACTTGTTCAGCCTATTGCCAATGGTGCCTTTGTCCTCAGTATTGACACCGATTTCGATGGGTGCATGCAGTTGATCAGAGAGGTTACTGCTGAGTTGCCTATTTATTTGGCCAACTCTCTCAACAGTTTGAGGCTGGAAGGGCAGAAGACCGCCGCCATTGAGATCCTGCAGCAGTTTGATTGGCAGGTTCCTGATTGGGTGATTGTTCCTGGTGGGAACCTTGGCAACATTTATGCCTTTTACAAAGGGTTCAAAATGTGTCAAGAGCTTGGTCTTGTCGATAGAATTCCAAGGCTTGTTTGTGCTCAGGCTGCCAATGCTGATCCTCTTTATCGCTACTTCAAGTCTGGCTGGAAGGAGTTTAAGCCTGTCAAGTCCAGCACTACCTTTGCCTCTGCCATTCAAATTGGTGACCCTGTTTCCATCGACAGGGCGGTTCACGCCTTAAAGAGTTGCAATGGGATTGTGGAGGAGGCCACGGAGGAGGAGTTGATGGATGCTACCGCGCAGGCCGATTCAACTGGGATGTTTATTTGCCCCCACACCGGTGTTGCCTTGACTGCATTGTTTAAACTCAGGAACAGTGGGGTTATTAAGGCCACTGATAGGACTGTGGTGGTTAGCACTGCTCATGGATTGAAGTTCACTCAGTCCAAGATTGATTACCATTCTAAGGAGATCAAGGACATGGCTTGCCGCTATGCTAACCCGCCCATGCAAGTCAAGGCCGATTTTGGCTCTGTTATGGATGTTTTGAAGACGTATCTGCAGAGTAAGGCTCATTAGGCTACCATTGCAACTTTTTCTCTTTATTTATATTACTTTTACTGCTGTATTGTCTTTTTCTATGAGGCTAGGTTTGAGTGTTGTAATAATTTGCTTGCTGCATTATGTATGCTGCTCCATATTGGGGCATCCTTAGTAGTATTTATTGTAGATTTTCTTTGTTGAGCATTTAATATAATAGCTCCAGTAGAAAAAAAATTTGAATTGGATACAATGAGGAATGCATATCGTTGGCTTGTTATTACTGGATTCCAGATCCCAATAGAAAATAATCCCTAAAAATATAATATATAACAAATTTCTTTCATGTTATGCTGTTGGCGTAAGCTATGTAAGTCTGGGTATTACCAAGCAACTCTATGCAACATGTGAAGTAATGAAATCAAGAAAAAAAAAAAAAAAGGACAGTAAAGGAGCTGCATTGTTGGACTAAGTCACATTGCCATGTAGTCATTATTGGACTAAGGCAGCACTGCAGCAATATGCAGCAGCCACACACATTGAAGTAGTAGTCAATTTAGACACTCCATCTTGTACTTTCGAGTTTCTGCACAAATGAATTTTTCTTAGCCATTAAGTGTAATATTTTATTGTATGGAACTTGCGTGTGAAAGGCCATCAACTGTATCGTGTGATGTACGAATGGAGTTGAATGAAATCAAGTGTGTTGAATACCTTCTTTTCCTCTGCTTTTGTTTGCGTTAGTTTGGTTTACTGTTATCATGTCCCACTATATCACAATAGAAGATTGGCCCTTGCCATTGTGACCTCAATAAAGGCCCCGTGAAAAGTATTGTTGACTTGAAGTCAGTGTTTGTAGTGAGGGAGAGGTGCTTTATTTTTATTTTTTTTTGTGTGGAAACTATTCATTCGAGGCAATAACGAGTTGAAAATACATTTTTTTTAGTGCAGCATGCATTGGTTATGAACACCCAGATTCTATTTAAATGGTCAATTACTGGATTGTTCACTTCCTTTAATTAGCCCATCTATCTAGTCTTCTAAATTCCGTGCATAACAAGCATACTTGAAATTCCGGGCAAGTAACCTATTTGTAATTTAGTTACTCTTGGAAGATACTACATCCACTCCTCACCCTTTCTGTAGTTCAGGTAATTTGTACAAAAAAGGTTTCGCAAAACAAAAAAGGTAGAGATTACATTACAGTACATTAACAAAAGTACTTTTTTTTTCCTTCTGCATCGTTGTAAATTTCTTTAATAATAGTTAATATAATTCTCTTTACAAAGAGATTCATAGAATTTATGTTTAGACATCCTCTTTTAAAAGAATTTTTAGGAAAATAAAATAAAAAAAAAAAATTTATAAATTAAATTTTTTTTCTTCAATGTAAGATTTTTCAAATTAACTATTGAAAAAGTTAATTTGATTTTATTTATAATATTTTCTTCTTAAAATCCTTCTAAACAATTCATTACAACTAAATAACTTATACAAAAGGCCATTACAACTAAATAACTTATGGGTTCTATAACTTTTTTCAAGAGGATATTGGATAGACTTTTTCGTATAAGATTGAGCAAAAGTGTAAAACATTTCCCGTATATCTTTCTGGAGACTACTATATATTTTAAAAAGCTACACAAACCTTCCTTAAACTACGGGAATGCCTGGTGTAACTGTATCTGTATGTAGGTAGGTATGGTTTCACCGTATCAGGGATGGTCTGGGCAGAGTTTCTTTAGGTTCAAAGGAAGAATTGTATAGGTTTTCAAACTAGAACTAGAATCTAGCGAATCAAAGAAATACGAGGGAGGATTGGGCATTTTGCTTCTTAATACATTGCTCTTTGTGCGTAAGCAAAGCAACCAGAGCAGAGTGAGCGTTGACTGCAGAAACGGTATCAAAGGAAGGAAGTGTTAATCATATCATATGATATGCAGAATTTATCAGTAAAAGGAATGTTAACATGTTTTTTTTAACTAAACATTTCAAGCCTGTATACATTTAAAAAAAAAGAGAAAGAGACGTGGCTATACTATACATACATGTGCCAAAATTATATGTTTTGCAAAAGAACACATCCTCCTTTTGGTCTCAAATGTATACGTGATCTAGAATAAAAGAATTAACTTCAGAACAAGTCTCAAAAGAATACAAAAACAAACGAATCGAAAGCATTGAACACCAAGTTTGCACCTTAAAGTACTCTAGCTTCCGGTTTTGGTGGACGGGCGTAGATTGGACGTACCAATCCCCTGCTTCTCCTCCTTCCTTAAACCGGCTCTGAAGCTTTGGATAAAAGTACCAGCTTTGGTATCAACATCAGGATAGAACAATAGGATTTGATCACCATCTTCTTCGTCTTCCAAATCACCACTCGAGCTACCAAGGCTATCTATTCTAACAAAGTCACCCTGCACCCGGAACTTCCACGCCGGCATTTTGAATGGTGGCGGCGGCGGCGGCGGGGGTATCTGGATCAAAGGTGACTCGTTACCCGTAACACCAACATTTTCTTCCAATGCAAAGGAAGTAGCTACCACACCGCCACGAACCGGTTCAGTTTTGGATAATGAAACATTGGACGCCGACGAGTTAAGTTTGTTGCGCTTGCTTTTCTTGGAAGATAACATATCATGAAAAACTGAGCTGGACGGTTGTGAAGAAGGAATATCGCTCTTAACATTTTCAACGCTGCTTCCCTGTCTTTGTTTCTTCTTCTTTCCCTTCGAAGATGTCAACAACTCTTTAGTTGCACTTGTTCTCTTTCTCTCCGCCGGAACCTCCTTCGCTACCACTTCTTTGTTCTCGACACTCTCTTCTTCTCCGGCTTCCGGTTTATGCTGACGGTTTTCCTGCAAGTCAAATCCACGGTAACCGTTAACGTGCGTGTCGTCGTAAAATCGCCACCGTTCATCGGCGTCGATCCACGGTGACTCTTTCCGGAGATCAGGGTAGGAGTTGAAACTCCTGAGTCTGTTAAACGATTTATACGGCGGCGTACGATCTGATCCCTCGTACCACGGTGGCGGCGGTGTTGGTTTCTCGTATTCGTGTGGCGTGTCGGAGAAGCTTTCGTTGTTGAGGAAGGCACAGAGAATAGCGAAGAGGATAAGCACGAAATTGAGGGAGTCCCAGCTCTTCTTCACCGAATGGGGCTTGAAAATGTCGGTAGTGAATGATTGCAAGGTGGGAATTATGATCAGCATGAATGCGAGTGCAATCACCAGAAAGCATATCAGAAGTGCACTGGAGCTCAGGAACAGCGAGTACGACCGCCGGAGACGCCGGCGATCGCCGTTTTCCGCCCAGAAGGGTGGCGACGTGTCTTCCTCTTCTTCTTCCATTTGGTTTTCGCGTAACGTGGTGATCAAGTTTTGAAAGAAAGTTGGTGCGGAAGAAAATGGTCTTTTAATTCTGGAGCAAGATTGTTTTGCTTTGCTTTGATTCTTCCTTTTGTGTTCTTTGCTTGCTTATATAGCCGTTCAATACGTGAAAACTTGTCATGTACATGTTATATGTTATATATGTTGTCTTCATTTTTTGTAAATTAATTTAGACAATAATTTCCCATGTCAATTGATTGAGAAACTATTAATTAAGTAGTATTGTTTTTTATGATTCTACCTATAATCAAATGTTATTATGAGTTTTTTTTTTTTTTAAATCGAAAGACTTAAATGCAATTCATATAAAGATTAGTTAAAATTAGAGGGGATGACAACTAGAATGAGATATTTCAAAAGTGTTAGTATATTGTAACAATATTTTTTTTTATCCTATAAATTATTTTAAGTCTATCTCTTCTTTTTTTTTTTTTAATAAAAATATATACTATATAAATGTATTTTCTTCTATATTTATAACTAAGAAACTGTTGGCAATTCCGTGTTGTTGGCGCGGAAATGACAGCCGAATAGAAAATGGTGTAAACAATGTTCATGTGCATTTCGAAAATGTCAAATTAAGACCAAAATATGAGGAATACGAATAACATTTTTTTTATTTGATTCTTGCAAACTATTACAAAGTACCAATCATTGGACTAACTCAATTCACATCGCTGATAAAAAAAAAAAAAAAAAAAACTCAATTCATGCCATATCACGTAATCACGTTGCTTATCAATCAAGTTTATAATAATATATCTCCATTCTTCAAAGAAGTTTATAATAATATCATTGAATTAGCCACAACTGATTTTCTTTTTCAATTTTGTTTTTCCCATCTTGCCCTAGATTTTGCTATTAATATTTTACTTCTTGGTCTTACTTGTGAACATGACTTGCCTGGAGACATTAAAACAAGTTGTGCTGGTAACGATATTTTAAAAATGAATAATACACTGAACTAGTCCATCAAATTATAAGTTTTTATTAGTTTTATCTATGATCTTATTAAAAAATAAATATAGGTTTTGACTTTCGCAGTTATAGTTCGATTTAGTTCTTAAAATTGATACTACTAAAATTGGTTTATAACATAACAAAAGTAATCAATATGTTAATTAGAAGCCAAATTCACTTATTTGCAATAAAGAATTAAATTATTTGTGCATATAAAAACAATAAATAATGACGATTCTTCAAATTTAATAAGTGATTTTGAGTTCGAATATGTATAAATATATAGTACATTAAATACTTGAAAAAAAACTTTGACATTCATATTGATCCTATCTCAAAATTTGTTTCCACTGAAGATACATAAAAAAAGAAAAACTTAAATGATCTAATCAATTAGCAAAGTTAAGAGTCAGATTAACATTTCTTTTCTTAATTAAAGACTTAAATGAGTGGTAGCTATTAATTTTAAAAACTAAAATTTATTTTTCATAATTTTAGAGAAATTACTTATTATTTTATAACTGTAAGACTAATTTGATATTTTACTTTAACAAAATATTAACTTAAATAAGTTTTTAATTTCAATAAAATACATATTTTTATTTTTATAAAAAATTTATTATATTTTAAATATTTATAATATTTTTTTTTTTTAGATTCCTAACTATCGATAATGTGATATCTTAATAGTTTAAATGATGTCACGTAAAGATTTAAAACAAAAAAAAATTATATAAACCTAAAACATAATAAAATTTGTATAGATAATAAAAAAAAAATTATAAGATAAGTTATACAGTGAATACGCCCCCTATATAGGTTGTAGCATATCCGAGGATGAGGTCTAGGCCGTGCTTTCCGCGTGAGACCATCAAAATATTACGATCGAAACTAATTTTGAGTGACGTAATTGCATTAACATGGAAAGACAATGACAAGTAACGAAAAAGATAAATTTGATATATCTCTCACTAAATAATGTGGGTTTATCGTCTATTACTCAATAACAAAACAAATGTTAAAAAATAACTTTTTTTTAAAGGAATATTACAAAATATATTACTTATATTTATTGTAAAAAAAAAAAAAAAGATTCCTTGTATATATTGATGTTTAAGGAAAGCGTGTTATATAATGTTTGTTTCATGTCATTATCAACAGCTTGTGAATTAATTGTTATTTATGCCAAAACAAACAAGCGTCTAATAAAATTGAAGCCTGTTCAATGCTTTCGCCGCAAGCCTTGATCAGCTTGTGACGTTTTATATATATAGGCCATGTTTTCTGTATTTGGACAGATTATTATTTGACGTCTTTAGTTTAATATGACCCTATATACAACTACAAGGAAAGGAACCTCCTTTGGAAATTTCCTTTATATTTAAAATTTTATACATTAAGTCACGTTGTTGTATTTCATTGGGTTTGGATTAAAAGAAACAGTAGAAATGGGTAATTTGACTCTCAACGATTTATTATTTTTTGGAAGTGCGTAAAATTTAATGTTGAAGCGTTGGATTAATTCAAAATAAATATTAATCGCCAATTTTATTTTTCTTATTTTGAATCTGAAAATCAATATTAAAGTAAAGACTAGTGTCGAGAGGAATGAGTTTCATACTTGTTTCCAAATTAAGAAAAGGAATCCTTGAAATAGAAAAGTAAATTAGACTTTGATGTAGAACCTTGTTGTTCTGATTCCAAGCATGGGTTATATGACTGCATTCATGCAGTGTCAATACGCTAAAGTTGGGTTTACAGTTAATATACAACTGTACACGTCTTAAAGGTGCATTCCCGCCAAAAATAGTAAAAAGGGTTCAACATCCCATATAGACGTGAAGAAATAACCACATTGATTATTGTTCGTTAGAAAGCTAACAGCGTACCGTTTTTAATTAATTATGGGTTCGAATAATAATGCAGAAGAAATAAAGTCCACCGTGATCGGCATTGATAGCGACCGGAACAGCCCACACGCGGTCAAATGGACTGTAGAACATCTCTTGAAGAAGAACTCATCTTGCACCCTCATCCACGTCACAACCAATAATAAGAACTTATTGTATCCCCGTAGGTACCCTTCTCCTAATCTCAATTTAGAGTATTTTTGCATGCATGCGAGCTTATTTAATTTCTGCATGTCATTTCTTATATGGATCACTTTTCTTTTCTTGTTGGTTTCTGCAGATGATTCTGAGCTTGTCCCTAAACAAGGTCGTCCACCAACTGAAAAAGAATTGCAGCAGTTTTTTCTTCCCTTTCGAGGATTTTGTGCACGAAAAGGGGTGAGAGTAATGGCCATGGCCATGGTTATAATAATTGCTCAACTATAATATAGTTATGAACATTGAATATAATATTTCAGATCGTAGCTAAGGAGTTAGTTCTGCATCACATTGACGTTTCAAAGGCGCTTACTGATTACATAGTTGACAACTCTATCAATAATATTGTTGTCGGCGCTTCCCGCTGGAATGCTCTTATAAGGTCCTTCGATCTCTTTCTCTTTTTCGATATATCTGTCTCTTTTAACAAATTAATTGTCTTGCTAATTAAATTAAATGTGGACTACATACAGGAAATTTAAAGATGTAGATGTGGCAACAAGCTTAGTGAGGTCTGTGCCAGAGTCTTGCACGGTGCATGTTATATCAAAAGGAAAAGTGTGCGTGTGCACTTTCAGCTATTAATTAATTGCGTTCAAAATATTTTACAATTAATTTAATGTTTATGAATCATCATCTAGTTGTCATGTATATATGTGTACAGAAAATCGGTAAAGTATGGAGTTAGCCAAGGCTCAAACAATGATGGGGCATCTCCACAACTATCGGATGAAAGCTGCTCCTCACAAAATTCATCCAATCGAAGTTCCCTCTTTGGTTATCAATTGACTGAGACGTCGTCACATGAAAACCAAGATGCAGTACAGAATTCAATCAGTTACACTTGTAGGAGCAAATCTGAGAAAAGGTCCCAAGTAAGTAATTGGCCTTGGTATGCATATTCAATTTTTGAAATGACATAACGACTAAAAGTGATTCATCAGACAGCAAAATTGCATTGAATAGTTTGGTTATTTGGTTTTGCTTTTAGTTTCAATTTTAAATGCTTCACTGGCTTTGGGATTTTCTGCACATTTTTTCATTCATAAGTGGATAATTAAAGCTTGGTTATCTTACTGAAGAGCTTGGAAATAGAAAAAAGGAAACTAGAACAGGAGAGAAAGACAAAGAAGTGTAATTCGACACGTAGGGAAACTACATCAGCAAAACAGAAGGTAATTATGTTATAAATTTAACCTCACTCTATGGCTTTCAGAGTAATACACCAAAAAGGAGGATTTAAAAGATTGGTATGTGTCATTTAGGCAATGAAGCATGGAAAGTTTATGCAAGAAGATGATGTAGTTAAAGCTTGGCTTGCTGAAGAGGCTACATTGACTTTGGCAGAGGTAGAAAGGAAGAAAACCAAGGCAGCTATGGAGTCAGCTGAAATGTCAAGATGCCTGGCAGAAATGAAGAGCCAGAAGGGAAAACAAAGTGAAATAAGAGTCATGCATGAGGAAGAAGAGAGGAATAGAGCATTAAATGCAAGTGCACATAACAAAATTCTATTTAAAAGATACAATATTAAAGAAATTGAAGTTGCAACTAATTACTTTGACAATGCCCTCAAAATCGGTGAAGGTGGATATGGACCTGTTTTTAAAGGGGTGCTTGATCACACTGTTGTTGCAATCAAGGCCCTGAAACCAGACATATCCCAAGGGGAGAGGCAGTTTCAACAAGAGGTTTTAGATGTTTCATTTATTTATTTGACAGACATACATAGATTGGCATATTCATTTATTATTATTTTTCAAATTGGTACATGGCAGATTAATGTTTTGAGCACAATAAGACATCCAAACATGGTTCAACTTCTAGGTGCCTGTCCAGAGTACGGATGCCTTGTATATGAGTACATTGAAAATGGAAGCTTAGAAGATCGGCTTTTCCAAAAAGATAACACTCCAGCAATTCCATGGAAAGTTCGATTCAAAATAGCATCAGAAATTGGCACTGGCCTTCTTTTCCTTCACCAAACAAAGCCTGAGCCGGTTGTGCATCGTGATCTAAAACCAGCAAACATTCTATTGGACCGGAACTATGCGAGCAAGATAACTGATGTGGGTTTGGCAAGGCTAGTTCCTCCTAGTGTACCCAACAAAACCACTCAATACCACAAGACAACAGCAGCTGGTACAATTTGCTACATTGACCCCGAATATCAACAAACGGGACTATTGGGTGTGAAATCAGATATATATTCATTAGGTGTAGTGCTGCTACAGATTATCACTGGAAAGTCTCCTTTGGGTGTGGCACACCTAGTTCAGGAGGCTATAGACAAAGCTGAATTCCCAGAGGTGCTTGATCCAAATGTCACTGATTGGCCCCTTGAAGAGACTCTATCATATGCTAGGTTGGCTTTGAAGTGTTGTGAAATGAAAAAACGGGATAGACCAGACCTTGCTTCTGTCATTTTGCCACATCTTAATAGACTCCGAAATCTGTGACTTGCTGAATTTAAATACACCTGCTTAGTGCTTATGCTTTCATCAAAACTAAACATCGTACGTCATTTGTATTTTGGGAAAATGAACATCAAGGAATAAGGATGCTTCTCATTTGCAAATTGCTCAAGTCCGTTGTCCTAACAGTTTTATTGCCATTTTAAAGAAAGGTCTTTCTCACAAGTCATGTCTTGTTTCTTTTAATTACTGGAAATTGTAGCAAGAAACATCAACAAATGAGGCATTTTCACGTTGTTATTTTTTTTTTCTTACATGGGGGTTTTAATTAATAACGTAAGAGACAAGTATAACTGATATCAACTATCACTAAATCCTAATTAAATCAAATCAATCTTTTATGATTTGGTTTAATTTTATTATTTTTTTAATCTATTATTATAATTTAATTTTTTTTAATTAAGTTTATATAATTATTATGTTACATTATTTTTTATTAAATTTTATTTTACACATTTTAATTTAAAAAAATATTTTTTTTACTTCTATTTAGTATTATTATAAAATGATATTATCAATTTTTTTTATAACATAATGATAAATAATATTTCACTTTATATTTGATATTTAATGTTATTTAGTAATATTAATATATTTTTTAATAAAATATGAAAATATATGTACAATATATTATAAATTTATTATAAAAAAAAGTATATTATAAATCACATGTTATATAGTTATAAAAAATTAAAATATTATTAGTGGAATAATACTAAATATTTAAGAATAAATCAATATAATTATAATATATAATTTGGTTTAATTTAGTTTAATTTTTATAACAAGATTTAAAAATTGAATAAAACTGAAAAAAGAAATATAATTTTTAATCCATATGATTTTTTAATTTAATCAATTTTTATTATTTTTAACTATTTAATGTAATTTAATTCAATTTTTGAAAGCGCCAATAAATACATCCACGTATAATCTTCAATCTCAGAGTGTTATGCGCCTATAAAATTTTGTCACTATATTTTTTGATAAATATGAATGGATAGATATGAAATAAGATCAATTGATCACATTTATTAATTATATTCGTAATATTTGTAGTAGTAAGAAGTTTATTTGTATTTTGTGTGATATTTGGCAAAACAATTGGCTAGTTTATAAGCTAGTCCACAAACTTATTTCATAAAAAAGGCTACTAAACATGTTTAGTTAAGGAACTATTTTGCCAAAAAATAAAAATTACTTAGATGTTTTAGGTTTGCATAACTACGACAAAAAAAGATCAGACCTAAATCTTCTCTGGCCACTATCTAGCTTGATAAGTTGTGTTTGACAAAATTAATAGACAATTTATTTGTCTATTAACAAATAAAGCCAATATAGATAAATAGATAAAGTGTTTAATAAAATTAACTTATAAAATAATTGGTAAAATTTATCTTATTTACTTGAATTTTAATGGAATGTTTAGTTGAGTAAAGAGGAAATAAGGAAAAATATAGATAATAATTTTCTTTCTAATTGGTTAAAGAAAAAAATCTAAAAAGAAAAATTAAAAATACCCAACTCTCACGTTTTACAAATTTCAATTTCATTTTATTTTTTCTTCCACAAAAGTTATCAAACACAAGGTGAAGAAAAGAAAGAATAGGCGAGCAAGAAGTTTCTCGTTCCGGTTCGAACCGGAAATAAAAAATCTAGCGAGACCGAACCGAGTCCCTAACACTAACACGCCGCCATACGCCAAATCATAACCCTCCAGACAGCGTCGTTCTTCTGCAATTTTGTGATTCATTCATTACTTAATCTCTCTCTCTCTCTCTGAAACCCTAACCCTAACCCGTTCTTGAGTCTGGAAGCCTCTCCAATGGCGTACCAGACCCCCGATCAAGACTCAGGTTCAGATCCGAAGACCCCAACGCGCCTCTACAACCCCTATAAGGACCTCGAAGTCCCCATTCGCAACCTCTATCAGCTCCCAACCTCCCCCGAATACCTCTTCGTCGAGGAGGCTCGCCGCAAGCGCCGATCCTGGGGCGAGAACCTCACCTTCTACACCGGCTGCGGCTACCTCGCCGGCGCTGTTGGCGGCGCCACCTCCGGCCTCCTTGACGGCGTTAAATCCTTCGAATCCGGCGACAGCGCTAAGCTCCGCGTCAACCGCGTCCTCAACTCCTCCGGCCACGCAGGCCGCGCCTGGGGCAACCGCCTCGGCGTCATTGGCCTCCTCTACGCCGGCATCGAGAGCGGGATCGAGGCGGCGAGGGACACCGACGACGTCTGGAACAGCGTCGCGGCGGGACTCGGCACCGGCGCGCTGTATCGCGCCGCGAGAGGGGTGCGATCGGCGGCGGTAGCGGGCGCCGTCGGCGGCGTCGTGGTTGGAGTCGCTGTGACGGCGAAGCAGGCTTTGAAACGCTACGTGCCTATATGAGAACGACACTTTATGTGAGCAATTAATTTTTTATTTTTCCTTTTTTTGGGGTTACTATCAATTTTGAGCGATTGTTGGGGTATAAGCATTATTATACCAGCATGTGGCAGTGTTGCTGTTGCAAACAATTGGTTTTATTACTATGCATATTTTTTTTTCAGCTTGATAATGGCTAACCTTTCTACTGTAATTTGTCGAAACATCTTGCATGAATAATTGGGACGGCTTTAGTGCTGCTGGATATATAGTTTCAAGAATATTGTTCCTCTTTCGGTGGATGCAACTGGAAGATGTTGTGATACATGATTTGATAGAAGTAGAGTTGTTAGGGTTAAGTTTTGTGATGAAAGAAGCCCGTATTATGCAAGTGTTCCTATGATTAATGAATTAATGAATTCAGGGGATTTGCATTTTAGACCCTAATGGGTTCTTTGATATTAGACCAATGCATTGGGTTCCAAGGTTCAGTATAAAGTATGTATCATTTGGTGATTTTTGGTTGAATATCATTGGAGTTTTTTTATTTTGCAACTTTGGGTATACTTGTGTTGTGAATTAGCTTTGCATCATGTAACCATGTTTTTGTTCCCCCATTCATACCTTTGTATATCTTGGGGGATCAGCGAGAATGTTATGTTCAATCTTTATTTAAACAATTTTGTGATAAGCTAATAGTGTATTGTCAATGACTGGTATGTCATTTGTTCTGCTAATATTTTATCTAGTTGAAAGAAGTCGTTTGTGCTCTATGTGAGATAACAAAACATATGCTGTTCTCTGGTTTGACTACATATTATCTTATGAAGCTATCGACTGGTAGGTTTTGCTTTCATTGCTAAAACCTTTACTTCCTGCAAGGAGCAGTTTTCCTGATAAAAGAATGTTCACACAAGAAATTTGTGTTTTGACAGAATTCAGTTGCTAGTATATGTGGTATTTTGCTTGAACTAAGTCACCATTTATAGATTCCCTCTTTCTGTTGTTGTAGTTTATAGCCTTCATAGATAAAATAACTATTGTGGATCTAATCTTGTCATGCATGAACTTCTAATTGGTAATGTGGCTTACACTTATGATGAAATAAGCTCATAAACAAGCTAGAACTCTATTAATACCCAATCTCTTTTTACCTCTTAAGTGACGCTATTATTGTAGATTCTTTTGCTCAAACCAAAGCAATAAAAGTCTTCATTGTGCCTTTCTGTGTAGAATTACCCATTATGAGTTCTTTCTAGGTGTTATTTAGGGCTAGTGTTGCTTGGTATTCTTCTGTAAGGTAGTTTGTGTATACCCCAAACAAAAGTTTTAGCATGGCTGTAATGATTTGAGCTCCCCAAAATATAGTATAGGAAAGCCTGTGTTGTTATTCACTTTGAATTTTTCTGAACATCGTTTTAGATACCGAAGTTAATTTTACTGCT
Source organism: Amphicarpaea edgeworthii (assembly GCA_014843725.1). Lineage (NCBI taxonomy): Eukaryota > Viridiplantae > Streptophyta > Magnoliopsida > Fabales > Fabaceae > Amphicarpaea > Amphicarpaea edgeworthii. Next base: position 12,461,038 of record CM026319.1, read on the forward strand.
TTTGTTTATCAACTTCCTGTTAGCTTAGGGGATACTTGTGTGTTTCATTTGGGAGTGAATGAAAAAAGAGCTGGAGGGTGTTTATACGGTCGGGTTCCTTTTCGTTTATAAATTAAGCTCAACTGTGGTTGATTATTACAGTTTAATAGGTGTAGCGAGTCCTACTTGGTGGGAAAAAGGCTTTGATGGTTGTTTCGGTCCAGTATTATGGCTTTGCCTTTTGCTTATACTGTCCTGCTCATAACAAAGATGATTTCATTTCGAACTAGATTGCTTGATATTATTGGCCATGGAACTAAACGGAATCGGTCACCATCTATATTAGTTAATTAAACATGTTTGGATTGGCTTAAATCAGAATTAATGCCACTAGTCTTTGGCTTGTGCTTTTTATATACAGGAAGATAAGCAAGCTATAAAACACGTTCGTTATCTGTAGTTTCTATTTACTTGTTTAATTTTTAGTGAAAAGCTCCATCTGTTTTTAGTTTATTTTGATCCATACTTGATGATAGATAATACAGCAATATAATGCCAAAATTTACAGATGTTCCTGGGAAAACTCTAAACCTCCTCAGTTCAACAAATTTACATGGGAAATGTCAGAATCCATGTAGGAATAAATAAATAAAATTGCTTTCAATCGGTCACATCTCAGGAAATACGTACTGGACATTATTATTATTATTTTTTTCAATTCATTAATTTTTTTTTTAAAGGTATTCCTTGATTTTTATATTTTTTTTAAAATTTTTTAACAAAAAAGTAAAGACATTATTCTTATTTTTTTAAATTTTTAATTTTTTAAAAAATTTCATTACATTATAGTTTTTTATTTCACATTTTCAAACTTTTTATTATTTTAAAATTTTAAAGACATTATTCTTGATTTTACGTATTTTTAAAAATAATTATTTTAAAAAAATATAAAACATCATTATTATTTTTCATATTTAAAATTTTTTTAAGAGTAATTTCTTGTATTTTATATTTTAAAACTCTTAACTTTTTCAAAAAAAAAAAAAAAGCATCACACTTGTTTTTTTTTTTTTCAAATTTGGAAGATTTTACTCTTTTTTTTATATGTTTAAAAAATATATTTTTAAAAAGACTAAATATTACTCTCTTTTTTTAATTTACAAAAAAATACTCTAATTTTTTCATATTTTTAACACTTTATTTTTGTTTTTTAATATTTTTATTTTTTTAAAAAAATTTACTGGAGATTAATATTATTTATGAAAGTTAAAATATTTATGATTTTAATTTATGATTTTATTTATGAAATACTAAATAATTAGAGTTTATATTTATGAAATCCTAAATATTTAGATTTTTAATTTAAGATTTTACGTGTGAAACCTAAATATTTAGGTAAAATTTAGGATTTTACTAATGAATTTGAGATTTGATTTATAAAATCTTAAATATTTAGGGTTTTATATATAAAATCATAAATATTTAGGATTTTGATTTATGGTTTATTTAAAAAATCTTATGTATTTAGGATTTCAATTTAATATGTAATTAAAAAAATCTTATGTATTTAAGATTTTATTTATGCCATCTTAAATATTTAAGGTTTGAATTAAGGATTTTATTTATGAAACACCCATTATTTAGGGTTTCGATTAAAGATTTTATTTATGAAATCTTAAATATTTATGATTTTATTAATGAAATACTAAATAATTGAAATTCAAATTTGGAGTTTTATTTATGAAACTGAAAATATTTAAGGTTTTAATTAAAAGTTTTAGTTTTTTTTTTTTTATGAATAAAGAAATTAAAAAAATGACACTAAGGCCTACAAAAGAGAGTGCCTGAGACATCAGCAACTAAGTAATTCGAAGCTGAAGCTGTACAATAATTTAATAAAATAAACGGGGAAGAGGATTTGGTTCCTGACTTAGCAAGAATGTCTGAGTCACATTATTTCTTTGCCTAAGTGTATGCTTGAAACTAATATTCCAAGGTAGTTGTACGTAATCACGAATGGTCGAAACCACACCTGCATGAGGATGAACAACGTCGAGCCCCTCAATGATGAATTTTAGAGAAGTGGTGGAATCCGTCTCACAAATAATATTAGAGAAACCTTTTGTGTGGGCAAGTTTAATGCCATGGAAAATAAAGACATAACTTCGGTGGTGGTGTTTGAAGTAAAACCACAATTGCCCATATAACCCATGATCCAATTGCCTGCAAAATCTCGTAGAACGCCACCGAAACCTGACAAACCAGGATTACTAAAGGAACTACCGTCCGTATTGATCTTGATGTAGTTTTGCGAAGGAGATTCCCAATTAACCAGTATCCTATCTATTGAGGATGAGCTGGTCGAACTGGTCGAGCTTGTCCATTTGGCTAGATGTAAAAGAGAACTTATCTGGTTATGCATATATTTATGAAATTATAAATATTTAAAATTTTATTTAAGAAATAGTAAATATTTGGGATTCTAATTATTGATTTTAGTTATGAAACCCTAACTATTTAGAGTTTAAATTTATGAAATCTTAAATATTTAGGGTTTTATTTTTGAAACTTTAAGTATTTGGGTTTCAATTTAATGATTAATTTATTCAACCCTATATATTTAGGCTTTTCATTAAGAGTTTTATTTATTAAATCTAAATATTTAGGATTTCGATTAAGAATTTTACTTATGAAATACTAAACATTTAACTTTTTAATTTAGGTTTTTTTTATGAAATATTAAATATTTAGGGTTTAAATTTATAAAGAAATAAATATTTAGGTTTTTAATTTAGGGTTTTAAAGATGAAATCTTAAATATTTAGGGTTTGAATTAAGGATTTTATTTAAGAAATACTAAATAATTAACATTTTATTTAGGAAGTACTAAATATTTGGGATTCCAATTTAGGGTTTTTATGAAACCATAAATATATATGATTTCAATTTATGAAATCCTAAGTATTTAAGTTTTCAATTTAGATTTTTATTTATAAAATCCTTATTATTTACGGTTTTGATATATGGTTTATTTATGAAATTCTAAGTATTAAGGGTTTAAATTATTTAGGATTTTATTTTTGAAATCATAAATATTTAGGTGAAATTTAGGGTTTTACCAATGAATTTAAGGTTTCATTTATGACACCATAAAATATTTATGGTTATAATTTATTTATGAAATCCTAAATATTTAGGGTTTCAATTTAAGGTGTAATTAACGAAACTCTATATATTTAAGATTTTATTTATGAAACCCTAAAATATTGAGGGTTTGAATTAAGAATTTTATTTATGAAACACCCAATATTTAGGGTTTCGATTAAGGATTTTATTATTGAAACCTAAAATATTTATGATTTTATTTATAAAATACTAAATATTTGAGATTCCAATTTAGGATTTTATTTATGAAACCTAAATAATTAAGAATTCAATTAAGAATTTTATTAAGAAATCCTAAATATTTAGGTTTTTTATTAAGATTTTTATTTTTGACATCCTAAATATTTAAAATTTTATTTATGGAATCCTAAATACTTAAAATTTTATTTATGAAATACTAAATATTTGAGATTCCAATTTAGGGTTTCAATTCATGAAATCTTAAATATTTTGATTTTCTATTATGGTTATATTTATGAAGTCTTAAGTATTTAGAGTTTCAATTTAAGGTTTAATTTATGAAAATCATACATATGTAGGGTTTTATTTATAAACCCTTAAATATTTAGAGTTTCCTTTAATGATTATATTTATGAAACTATAAATATTTTAGATTTTATTTATAAAATACTAAACATTTACCTTTTCAATTTAGGTTTTTATATATAAAACCCTAAATTTTTAGGGTTTTCATTAAGTGTTCTATTTATGAAACCCTAAATATTTAAGGTTTTCAATTAAGAATTTTATTAATAAAACTATAAATATTTAAGATTTTATTTATGAAATACTAAACATTTAGCTTTCCAATTTCGATTTTTCTTTATAAAATCCTAAGTATTTAGAGTTTCAATTTATTTAACCTTAAATATTTAGTATTTAAATTTAGTAAATCCTAATAATTTAGGTTTTCAATTTAGGGTTTTATATATGAAAATGAAACCTTAAATATTTAGGATTTTAGTTTAAGATTTTTATTCTTAAACCCAAATATTTTTGTGAAATTTAGGGTTTTACAAATGAATTTTGGGGTTTCATTGATGAAACCATAAATATTAAGGGGTTTTAATTTATGGTGTATTTACGAATCTTTAAGTATTTAAGGTTTCAATTTAATGTGTAATGACTAAAATCCTATGTATATATATATATGAAACCTTAAATATTTAGGGCTCATTGATGAAACCATAAATATTTAAGGTTTTATTTATGAAACTTTAAGCATTTAGGGTTTCAAAAAAAGACTATATTTATGAAACTCCAAATATTTAAGGTTTTGATTAAGGATTTCATTATGAAACTATGGATATTTAGGTGAAATTTAGGTTTGTACTAATTAATTTGAGGTTTCATTTATGAAACCCAAAATTATTATGGTTTCAATTATGAAATCATAAAAATTTATGCTTCTGATTTATGGTTTATTTATGAATCCTTAAGTATTTAAGGTTTTAATTTAAGGTGTAATTACGAAACTCCATATATATTTAGGGTTTGAATTAAGAATTTTATTTATGAAATATTAATTAATTAAAAATTTATTTATGAATTACTAAATATTTGAGATTCTAATTTAGGGTTTTAATTTTGGAACCATATATGTAAGGTTTTATTAATGAAACCTTATATCTTTAAGGTTTCCATTAAGTGTTTTATTTATGAAACCCTAAATATTTAGGGATTAGATTAAACATTTTATTTATGAAACTATAAATATTTAGGATTTTATTTATGAAATACTAAATATTCAAATTTCCAATTTTGGTTTTTATTTATGAAACCATAATTATTTAGATTTTCAATTCATGAAACCTTAAATATTTAGGGATTAAACTTATGAAGCCTTAAATATTTAAGTGTTCAATTTAGTGTCTTATTTATGAAATCCTAAATATTTAGGTTTTCGTTAAGTGTTTTATTTATGAAATCCTAAATATTTAGGGTTTTGATTAAGGATTTTATTTATGAATTACAAAACATTTAGCCTTCCAATTTAGGTTTTTATTTATAAAACTCTAAATATTTAGAGTTTTTATTTATAAAATCCTAAATATTTAGAGTTTTAATTTATCAAACCCTAAATATTTAGGGTTTAAATTAATTAAATCCTAAATATTTAGGTTTTCTATTTAGGCTTTTATTTATGAAACTTTAATTATTTAAAGTTTCAATTTAAGGATTAATTTACGAAACCCTAAATATTAATGGTTTCTATTAAGGATTTTATTTATGAATTATTAAACATTTAGCTTTCCAATTTAGGTTTTTATTTGTAAAACCCTAAATATTTAGAGTTTCAATTTATGAAATCTTAAATATTTAGAGTTTAAATTTATTAAATCGTAATTATTTAGGTTTTCAATTAAGGCTTTTATTTAAGAAACCCTAAGTATTTAAGATTTCAATTTAAGGATAAATTTATGAAACCCTATATATTTATGCTTTTCATTAAAGATTTTATTTATGAAACTCCAATAATTTAAGGTTTCGATTAAGCATTTTATTTATGAAACTATAAATATTTAGGATTTTATTTATTAAATACTAAATATTTAAATTTCCAATTTCGATTTTCTTTATGAAATCCTAAATATTTAGATTTCAATTCATGAAACCCTAAAGAGTTAGGGTTTAAATTTATGAAGTCTTAAATATTTAGGTTTGCAATCGAGGGTTTTATATAAAAAACCATAAATATTTAGGGTTTAAATTTATGAAGTGTTATATACTTAGGTTTTTAATTTAAGGTTTTATTTATGAAACCCTACATATTTAGGGTTTTCAATGAAACCTATAATATGTAGGGTTTCGATTAAGGATTTTATGTATGAATTATTAAACATGTATATTTTCAATTTAGGTTTTTATTTATGAAACCCTAAATATTTGGGGTTTAAGTTTAAGGACTAATTTATGAAACCCTATATATTTAGGCTTTCCATTAAAGGTTTTATTTATGAAACCCAAACATTTAGGATTTCGATTAAGCATTTTATTTATGAAACAATAAATATTGAGGATTTTATTTATGAAATACTAAATATTTAACTTTCCAATTTTGATTTTTTTTATAAAACCCTAAATATTTAGATTTTCAATTCATGAAACCATTAATATTTAGGGGTTATATTTATGATATCTTAAATATTTAGATTTTCAATTTAAGATTTTATTTATGAAACCCTAAATATTTTGAATTTTGATTAAGGATTTTATTTATGAATTACTAAACATTTAGCTTTGCAATTTAGATGTTTATTTATGAAATCCAAAATATTTAGATTTTTAATTTATGAAACTCTAATATTTAGTGTTTAAATTTGTTAAATCCTAAATATTTGAGTATTCAATTTATGATTTTATTTATAAAACCCTAAGTATTTAGGGTTTCAATTTAAGGATTAATTTATGAAATCCTATATATTGAGGCTTTCCTTCATGGGTTTTATTAAAAAAACTCCAAATATTTAGGATTTCAATTAAGCATTTTATTTATGAAACTATAAATATTTTGGATTTTATTTATGAAATACTAAACATTTAACTTTCCAATTTTGATTTTTATTTATGAAACCCTAAATATTTAGGGTTTAAATTTATGAAGTCTTAAACATTTAGGTTTGCAATTTAGGGTTTAAATTAAGGATCTTATTTATGAAATACTAAATAATTAAAAATTTATTTAAGAATTACTAAATATTTAGGATTCTAGTTTAGGATTATATTTATGAAACCCTAAGTATTTAAGGTTTCAATTTAAGGTTGAATTTATGAAACTATATATATGTAGGGTTTTATTTATGAAACCATAAATATTTAGGGTTTAAATTATGGATTTTATTTATGAAACCCCAAATATTTAGATTTCTAATTAAAATTTTAATGTATGAAATCCTAAATGTTTGGGATTCCAATTTAGGATTTTATATAAGAAGCCCTAAATATCTAGGATTTGTATTTATGAAATCCTAAATATTTCAATTTTCAATTTTGTGTTTGATTTATGAAATCCTAAGTATTTAGGGTTTTACAAAACCTTAAATATTTAAGATTTCCATTAAGGATTTTATTTATAAAGCCCAAAATATTTAGGTTTCCTTTAATGATTATATTTACGAAACTATTAATATTTTGGATTTTATTTATAAAATACTAAACATTTATCTTTCCAATTTATGTTTTCACTTATGAAACCTTAAATATTTAGGGTTTCGAGTAAGGATTTTATTTATGAAATTACAAATATTTAAGATTTTATTTATGAAATACTAAACATTTAACTTTCCAATTTTGGTTTTTATTTATGAAATCCTAAATATTTAGAGTTTCAATTTATGAAACCCTAAATATTTAGTTTGATATATGAAACCTTGAATATTCAAGGTTTGAATTTAAGATTTTTTTTTTCTGAGAACTAAATATTTAGGTGAAATTTAGTGTTTTACAAATGAATTTTGGGGTTTTATTTATCAAACCTAAATATTAAGGGTTTCGATTTATAATTTATTTATGAAACCCTAAGTATTTAAGGTTTGAATTTAATGTGTGATTACTAAAATCCAGTATATATGGTTTTATTTATTAAACTTTCACTATTTAAGGTTTCAATTAAGGGTTTTATTTATCAAACCCCAATTATTAAAGTTTGGATTAAGAATTTTATTTATGGAACTATAAATATTTAGGTGAAGTTTAGAGTTTTGCTAATGAATTTGAGGTTCCATTTTTGAAACCCTAAATTATTAAGGTTTCATTTATTAAATCACAAAGATTTATAGTTTATTTATGAATCCCTAAGTATTTAAGATTTTTTAGAATTTAAATTTAAGGTTTTATTTATGAAACAATAAATATTTTTGGTTAAATTTAAGGTTTTATTAATGAATTTAGGGTTTCATTTATAAAATCCTAAATTATTAGGGTTTAATAAAATCATAAACATTTAGTGATTTGATTTATGATTTCATTTATTAAAGCATAAATATTTTTTGTTTCAATTTATGGTATAATTAATGAAACCTTAAATATTATGGTTTTGATTTGTGATTTCATTTATGAAAGTCTAAATATTTAAGATTTTATTTATGAAATGTTAAACAATTAGGATTTTATTTATGAAACTCTCATTATTAACAAGTTTTATTTATAAAATTCTAAATAAGTAGGTTTTTATTTATAAAACCTTAAATATTTACGGTTTTGATTTATAATTTTATTATGAAATCTTAAATATTTAAGGTTTCAATTTATGGTTTTATTTATAAGATGCTAAATATTTAAGATTTTATAAAACCTAAATATAAAGGGTATTAATTTAGGGTTTCAGAAAAGAAACCCTAAATATTTAATTTAAATTTAATGTTTCATTAATAAACTCATAAATATTTAAGATTTCAATATGTGGTTTCATTAAAACCCTAAATCATAAACTATGAAATGAAACCCGAAATCTTAAACTAAGAAACCCTTAAACCTAAATCATGAAATCATAAACCAAAAAATGAAACTCTAAATCTCAAACCATAAAACCATGAAACCCTAAATTCTAAATCTTAAATATTGAAATCGTAAATTAAAACTCTTAAACCATGAAACCATAAATTATAAAATACAAAACCTTAAATCTTAAAACATGAAACCATAAACTCAAACTCTAAACCGTAAACACCAAATGTTAAAATTATAAACATAAAATCTTAAATCATAAACCTTAGACACCAACCCTTAATAATTAAAAAAAAACATTAAATCTTAAATCCCTCAAAGAAAAAAACATTGTATTTGAAACATTAAATCGTAAAACCTTAAACATTGAAATCTTTAACCTTAAATATGAAAAATAATAATGATGTTTAAAAAATTTAACAATATTGGATGCAAAGAAAATTCAAAAAAATAAAAATCAAGCGTATTGATTTTTTTTAAAACAAATGACAGAATTAGATGAAAAAAAATGAAAAAATGAAAATTATAAAAAAAAAATATCAAGACTATATTCTTGAAAATTTTTTAAGACATTATAGTTGTTTATTCATATTTTAAAAATTTATATCTTTTTTCAATTTTTTAAGACATTCTTCTTATTTTTTTAAATTGTTCAAAAAAAATTATTTTCTTTCAAAATTTCAAGACATTACTATTGTTTTTTTCATTTTTAAAAAAAAAAAAATTCAAAATTTTCATGCTTACCCTTGTTTTTGCAATTTTTTCAATTTTCATTCTTTTAGAAATTTTCAAGACATTTCTCTAGTTTTTTTTTATATTTAAAAGAAATATTTTTTCAAATTTATAAGACATTACTCCTATTTTTTTTAAAATTAAAAAAAAAATCATTTTTTTAAATTTTCAAGAATTTACTCTTTTAAAAAATAAAGATTATATTTTAGATTTTTTTTTGTAATTTTAAAAATGTTACTCTTTTTTTTTTTTAGAAATTCCATTTTCTCCAAAATTTCAATACATTACACTTATTTTTTTCATATTTTAAAATTTGTATTTTTATTTTACATGACATTTCTCTTATTCTTTACTAATTTACAAGATATTATTCTTGTTTTTTCATATTACTAATTTAAAATACTCTTGTTATTTATATTTTTTTAGTTATTCATTTGTTTTAAAATAATACATTTTACTCTTGTATTTTCATCTTTTGAAAAATTTTCAAGACAAATTAATCTTGTTTTATCATATTTTAAAATTTTCATTTTTTAAAAATTTTCAAAACACTACTCTTGTTTTTTTTTTTATATATTTTTAAAATTTTCATTTATTTTTAAATTTTCAAGTTATTCATTTGTTTTAAAATAAGACATTTTACTCTTAATTTTTCATATTTTTAGAGATAATACTCTTGTTTTTGAAATATATTTTTTTTAATTTTCAAGATATTATTCTTGTTTTTGAAATATTTTTAAAATTTTAAATTTTTGAAAATTTTCTTTTTTTTCAAAATTTCCAAGGAATTACACTTTTTTTTTGTAAAAAAATGATTTCTTCAAATTTTTCAAGATATTATTATTATATTTTCATATTTTTAAGACATTACTGTTGTTTTTAGATATTTCTAAAATTTACAATTTTATTCAAATTTTAAAAATATTACTTTTATTTTTTCATATTTTAAAACTTTTCATTTATTTTTCAATTTTAAAGACAATAATCTTATTTTTCAAAATATTAAACTTTATGGTTTTTTTCAAATTTTTAATTCTTTTATGCTAGCTTCTTTTTAAAATATAAAAATATTCCTCTTGTGCGAGCTTCTTTTTTTTAAAAACATTCATTGTTTTGAAAATTTTCAAGACATTATAATTGTTTTTCATACTTTTTTAAAACATTTTAAGACATTATTCTTATTTTTTCATTATTTTAAAATTTTCATATTGTTTAACAAATTTTCATTACATCGGTCTTGTTTTTTCATATATTTAACTTTTATTTTTTTTTAATTTTCAAGACATTAATCATTTTTTTTTTCAAAAATTTTATACTATATTGATTTTTTTTTCAAATTTTGAAGGCACTATTTCTTTATATTTTAAAAAAAAAATTTAAGACATTACTCTTGTTTTTATTTTTTTTAAATCATTGTTTTTGAAAATTTTCCAAGCATTACAATTGTTTTTCATATATTTTTCAAATTATCATTTTTTCCAATTTTCGAGGCTTAATTCTTATTTTTTATTTTTTTCAAAATTTCAAGACATTATTATTGTTTTTTCCATAGTTTTAATTTTTTTATTTTTTTTTCAAATTTTTAAAACATTACTCTTATTTTTACATATTTTTAAAATTTTACATTTTTTTAAAAGATTTAAAAACATTACTCTTGTTGTTTCATAATTTTAATTTTTTTTTTGCAATATTTAGGACATTATTCTTGTTTTTTAATATTTTTTAAACTTTATTTTTTTTTTCAATTTTATAAGGCATTATTTTTCTCACATTTAAAACAAAATTCAAAATTTTAAATTCATTACTCTTGTTTTTACTTTCTTTTCTAAATTTACATTTTTTTTATAATTTTCATGGAACTACAATTGTTTTTTCAGATTTTTTAAATTTTTTTTTCAAATTTACAAGACATTGTTATTGTTTTTTTTTTTTTATATTTTTAATTTTTTTTAAATTTTGAAGACGTTGCCTTTTTTTTTTATATATAATTTCAAATTTTGAAAACATTATTTTCGTTTTTTCATATTATAAAAAAATATATATATTTTTTTTAAAATTTTAAGACTTTACTCTTTTTTCATATTTATAAATTTTAAAGATATTACTATTGTTATTTCATTTTTTTTTAAATAAGGGATTATTTTTGTTTTTTTTATATTTTTTAACATTTTCATTTTTTAAAAAATTTTGAAGATATTACTCTTATTTTTTTTATATTTTCATTTTTTAGTATTTTTCCATTATTTGTTTCATATTTTATATTTTAAGAAATTAGTGTTATTTTTTCATATTTTAAAAAATAAATATTTCAAGATTTTATTCTTGTTTTTTCATTTTTTAATTTTTCAAGAAATTAATCTTATTTTTTTCATACTTTGAAAAAAAATTATTTTTTTAAATTTTCAAGATATTATTTTTATTTTTATTATATTTTAAAGATATTTTAATATCATGATATTTAACATATCATTTTTTTAAACATCCCACCAACATCTCTTAATATTTTTTAATCTTTCTCATATATAGGGACGATGCCAGAAATTAATCTGGGGGCGAGTGTTTAAATTAGGGTTTTAAAATTTGGACCAACGCGGCCGGTTGGACCGGTTCAACTGTGAACCGGTGGTCAATTCAAGTTGGCTCACACATGCGATCGATCACGCAATGAATCCAGTGTGACCCGGTTGGTCGAACCGGTTGATTCAGCTGATCGGACCGATTCAACTCACTGCATAAAAAAATATTAGACTTTAATTAAAAAATGTGAAATCAATGGAGGCAAGGATCAAACCTAAACATGAAAAATGAAACTAGTATTACTTAACCACTAGAGTACAATGTTTAATTGATTATGTTATTACAAATAATATATATAATATATAATCTTTATTTATATTTGAATATTAAATATCAAGGACGGATTTAGCGAGGTAAGCAGGGGCTTCAGTCCCCCCTCCTCCCCCTTCCCTTTATATATATATATATATATATAATAAAATAAATGTTAAAAAAATTATTAAAAAAATAAATTTTTAAGTTAATAGTTTTTTTTATTAATAGATGATATCTTAATTTTATACCTAATAAATATTTGGTTTCATTATATTTTTATTTATTTTTGGTAAGTTTTACTTTTAATAAATTAATTTGACACTTTTTATCTATAATTTTTTAAAATCTTATAAATGTTACTCTATTATTTTACTCTTACATCACATGATTGTAGATTTTATTCTCAATTTTTAAAAAAATTGTCAAATTTTATATCCATTTTTTTTAATAAATTTTATATTAAATATTTTTTTTTCAAAATTTTATTATCAATTTTTTGTAAAAAAAAATTCTAGCCCCTCCCTACTTAGATTCTTGGATTCGTCCTTGTTAAATATTATAATATTATAAAATATTATGCATATAAGTAAACATAAATACATAGTATTTTTTATTCTTATTATAATTTTATTATTCATATTTACTATTATTAAATGTTAATGAATAGTTTTTGTATAAATTTTTATTTAATTTTTTTTTATATCAATGAATTTAAATTTAAAGAATGAATTTGTAAAATTATATTAATTTGTTATGTATTCTTTTTAATTTTTTTCAAAACAAGGTATGAAATTTTTAATTTTTTTTAGTAAAGACTGAGTCATGTAATTTAATAAGTAACTCACTGATTTGACCATCGACCCAATAATCCAATGCCTCGACAATTCGATTTTTAAAACCCTACTTTAAATAAAAAAAAATTATAGGTTGTTTCTTCATTAAAAAAAACAAGAAAGCATTTTTTATTTTATTTTTTTTACTTATATAAATAATTAAATTAATATGTTTTTCTATGAACACAACACATTAATACAATACAAATCTACAACAACATGTGTAAACTAATTAAAAAAAATTAAAGATAATAAAATTTTTTTATTAATATTATAATTACATGTAAGTATATAATAATATTTGAAGTTTTTAACTAACAATTTGGATTTTTTTCCTAATAACTTATAATAAAGAAGCTGAATAATAAATAAATTCAATAAAATAATATAAAATTAGTATATTATATACATACTTTTATGTTATTTTATGTCTTTATCTATATTACGATCACGTATTTATATATTCACACTCATATATTTATAAAATTTAGTCAAAATATAATGAAACAACAATAACAAGCCAGCAACATTATCAAGCAAGAGTAAAATAAAAAAAAAAATTATCAATTTTTTTAATATATAAGATAATATTATAAAAATATAAAAATATAATCTATTATTTAAAATATAAAGATAAATAAAATATTTTTTATACGATAAAATTATTATTAATACTTAAAATCTATACTATTTAAACTGTATAAAACTAATAGTATATATTATTTTTAACATTAATAATATCTATCATTAAATTTTATTTATAAAAATATAATTTAATAATTTTAAGATTTTATAAAAAGCCAGGGGCCGGCCCCACCCAAGTCCCTCTTTCCCTGCTCCAATCTATCATATTATTTATTATTTTTATTTTTATTTTTATTTTTGTCTCTTCACTGTGTATAAAAAATATCATAGAGGTGTTTACCAAACATTTTCCATTGTTTTAAATAGGCTTGTTGAGACGGGATGTGTCATTCTTTGCATGCGGTCCTAATGACACTTGCACTTGGCGTCAAATGGAGCATCACATGGACATTCATTATTATTTCTCCGTTCATAGATTGTCCTTTCTGCATGGATTCTGTGTGACACCTTGCATTCTGCATCTGCTTGATAATAGGTATAAATAGCCAAGATAGCTTGGTTGGTTTTTCTCACCCTAAGTCACAGCCTTTTCTCATCGTAGGTACGTTTGGCAAAGAAAAAGATGTTTTCAGTTCCAGGGGTGTCGGGAATCCTGAACAAAACAGGAGGGAGTAAGATAAAAGGGACAGTTGTGTTGATGCGGAAGAATGTGTTGGACTTCAACTCCGTCTCTGATCTTACTAAAGGAAATGTCGGGGGACTCATAGGCACCGGTCTCAACGTTGTTGGTTCAACCGTTGACAACCTCACTGCTTTCTTGGGCCGAAGTGTCGCCCTACAACTCATTAGTGCTACAAACCCTGATGGTTCGATCGCTTCTTTCATTAATTTCTTCTTTATTTATTATAAATTAAAATTAATATCTAACTTAATTATATATGTGTAGGAAATGGAAAAGGAAAAGTTGGAAAGGATACCTTCTTGGAAGGGATTATTCTCTCCTTGCCAACTTTGGGAGCAGGGGAGTCTGCGTTCGATATTCATTTTGAATGGGACGAAAGCATGGGAATCCCGGCTGCGTTTTACATTAAGAACTACATGCAAGTTGAGTTTTACCTCAAGACTTTGACTCTTGAAGACGTTCCAAATCAAGGAACAATCCGCTTTGTTTGCAACTCCTGGGTTTATAACTCTAAACTTTACAAAAGCGTTCGCATTTTCTTTGCCAACCAAGTAAGCTATATATATATATATATATATGACAAGTTCTTTAACTAAAAAGCTCGATCAATCATTTAATGTAATATTGTAATGTAGACTTATGTTCCAAGTGAGACACCAGCAGCACTTGTGGGGTACAGAGAAGAAGAATTGAAGAGTAAAAGAGGAGATGGAAAAGGAGAGCGCAAGGAACATGAACGAATCTATGATTATGATGTCTACAATGATTTGGGCAATCCTGATCGCGGTGAAAATTTTGCTCGCCCCATTCTTGGAGGCTCTACCACCCATCCCTACCCTCGTAGGGGAAGAACTGGTCGATATCCAACAAGGAAAGGTTAGTTCATTTTATTAAGTGAAAGTATCTTGTGTGAGTATATATAGAGAGAGAAACGTTATAAATGATCTTTGTGCAACGTTAACAGATCAGAATAGTGAGAAACCAGGGGAAGTTTATGTTCCAAGAGATGAGAATTTTGGTCACTTGAAGTCGTCGGATTTTCTTGCATATGGAATAAAATCTTTATCTCAGTTTGTGTTACCGGCGTTCGAATCTGTCTTCGATATGAACCTCACGCCAAATGAGTTTGATAGCTTCCAAGATGTGCGTGATCTTTTCGAAGGTGGAATCAAGCTTCCTACAGAGGTAATTAGAACAATTAGCCCCTTACCAGTCATCAAAGAACTCTTTCGTACAGATGGTGAACAAGTCCTCAAGTTTCCACCACCTCACGTGGTTCAAGGTAATAAACCATATCACAAATTAATTACTTATGTTTTTTATTCAATATATAGTTCCATTTAATAATGATTTTCTTTATATATAGTGAGCAAGTCTGCATGGATGACCGATGAAGAATTTTCAAGAGAGATGCTTGCGGGTGTAAATCCTTGCGTAATTCGTGGTCTTCAAGTAAGTTCTATCTAATGTCCACGTTAAGCTCATTAGTTTATTAATTGTCACGTACAGTTTTATCATATTATTTTCACATGCATGATATTAATTCTACTTTAATTATAATGTAGGAGTTTCCTCCAAAAAGCAATCTAGATCCTAAAATCTACGGTGATCAAACCAGTAAGATAACAGCAGATGTCCTTGATTTAGATGGATACACAGTGGATGAGGTATATATGTATATTTAAGTATCATATTGCGAAGGACTTGCATGTACAAAAGTAATTAATTAAAAGTGTTTGTGGAACAGGCACTTGCAAGTCGGAGGTTATTTGCATTAGATTACCATGATGTATTCATGCCATATATAAGGAAGATAAATCAGACTTATGCCAAGGCTTATGCCACAAGAACTATCCTTTTTCTGAGAGAAAATGGAACCTTAAAGCCAGTGGCCATCGAATTAAGTTTGCCACATCATGATGGGGATCAATCAGGTGCTGTGAGTCAAGTTATCTTACCTGCAAACGAAGGTGTTGAAAGTACAATTTGGCTACTGGCCAAAGCCTATGTGGTCGTAAATGACTCTTGCTATCATCAACTCATGAGCCATTGGTATATAAATAATTCAAACCCGGCCTCTCTCTAGTTATCTCAAATTAATTTTTATTTTTATTTTGTTCACAGGTTGAACACTCATGCGGTTATTGAGCCATTCATCATAGCAACACACCGACACATTAGTGCGCTTCACCCAATTTATAAGCTTCTGACTCCTCATTACCGTGACACCATGAACATCAACGCACTTGCCAGGCAATCTCTCATTAATGCTGATGGCATAATAGAGAAATCTTTTTTGCCCTCAAAGCATTCTGTGGAGATGTCTTCAGCGGTTTATAAGAATTGGGTTTTCACTGACCAAGCACTACCTGCAGATCTTATCAAGAGGTAACTAATCTCTCTATTGTCTAAGCATATACCACTACACAAAAGCTTTGAAATATATAGGTACGTATTTAGTTGATGATGAATATATTATTATGCTTGATTCAGAGGAGTGGCAATCAAGGATCCATCTGCCCCACATGGACTTCGTCTTCTGATAGAGGATTATCCTTATGCTGTTGATGGGCTAGAGATATGGGCTGCAATTAAGACATGGGTCCAAGAATATGTGTCCTTGTACTATGAAAGAGATGATGATGTGAAAACTGACTCTGAACTCCAAAATTGGTGGAAAGAATCTGTAGAGAAAGGTCATGGTGATTTGAAAGACAAAGCATGGTGGCCTAAGTTGCAAACACTTGAAGAGCTTGTTGAAATTTGCACCATTATCATATGGACTGGTTCGGCCCTCCATGCAGCTGTTAACTTTGGTCAGTATCCTTATGGAGGTTTCATTCTGAACAGGCCAACTTCCACAAGGAGGTTGCTTCCTGAGAAAGGCACGCCAGAATATGAAGAAATGGTGAAGAGCCATCAAAAGGCTTATTTGAGAACAATTACATCAAAGTTTCAGACTATGATTGATCTTTCAGTGATAGAGATCCTGTCAAGGCATGCTTCTGATGAGGTATACCTTGGCCAAAGGGACAACCCACATTGGACTTCTGATTCAAACGCATTGCAAGCCTTTCAAAAATTTGGAAACAAGCTGAAGGAACTTGAGGAAAAACTCGCAAGGAAGAACAATGATCCGAATCAGTCCAATCGGCTTGGCCCGGTTCAACTGCCATACACCTTGCTCCATCCTACCAGTGGAGAAGGGTTGACTTTCAGAGGAATTCCTAATAGCATCTCTATCTAAGAGAGCATGTGGTCTACTTTAATTACTATATTATGTACGTACCTACCTTCCTATAAAAAAGATGCAAGGCTAGAGATCCAATAAATCTTGCATCTTATCTACTTTTCAGTTACTTGTTTGTGTGTTTTTTTAATGCTGTAATTGAGCCCACAATTTGATTGTGGTTTGCACATAATAACAGAACTGAGCAGTTTTTGTTTTTTAGTATTTTTCTTTTGTTATCTTATTTACTAAAGTTGTAAATTGATCTTTTAAGTAATAGTGTTTATAACATGTTTATTGTTTTTGAAACACTGATCATTTTTTTATTTAGAACCGTTTATTTTTATTGATTCATGACTTCAAATTTGCTCTATTAGATTTGCCTATATAAAAACTTTATTATCAATTTTTTTTGTTAAAGATTTAATTTTTTTTTCTATTAGATTTGCCTATATAAAAACTTTATTACCAAATTGATGTTCGAACCAAAAATATATGTTGAAACTTGTGTAAATGTGAGTATTAGGATCAATTTTCTAAACATGCAGGTGAATAGTTTTTATTTAAATACTATTCAAATGATTTTCTTTAAAAATATTTGAATAATTTATATTTAATTTTTAATATTTTAATTAATAATAATATAATTTAAATTTATGTCTCATAATTTATATATATATTATACATGCATGTAATAGTTGAATAATATAAAAACTATTAGAGAAGAAAAAAAAAAGAGTGCTTATCTTATTCTATTGATCTTAACTAAGGTAGCTCTCCACTTAAAATACACTGCAGTAAGGATAATATAAAGACTACCATATCTTATTAACGCTTCAATGAACGTATTCATTAAACTGATCCTTAATTTATGGTCCAAAAATTGGTTGAATTTCATCATTTTTAAATAGGTGGATGTAACGAGATAAGTTTCATATTTCGAACCAATAATAAACATTAACAATGGTTTTCCAAAATCTATATATATATATATATATATATATATATATATATATATATTTAATAATTTTTTAACAGAAAAATATAATAAATATATGTTCATTTAATAATTATATATTTGCATATCACTAATTATATATTAATAAATCTAATAATATTTGTTGCTCTTGATTGTAATCTAATCTAAAGAAAAAAAAATATATATATATATATATATATGCTAATTAATAAATACGATAAGAGTGATATTTCTATGACTTTTGGATAATTGTTATTACTTCAGCAAGTAATTATTTTTTAATTGATAATTTTTTTTTTCTTGATTACGATATTATTGCTCAGTCATGTTTAATTGATACTGTGCTTGTAAGAAGAAAAATATTTTCACAATTTAAAAAAAAATTAACATAAATTATAATACGTGAAAAAGGGTGATATATTGGTAGTGTAAAACTAGTCGATCATAATTATTTATTTATAGTTATAAAATTATTTTAAAAAATTATTAAAATAATAGATTATAATTATCTGACAATATAAATTTATTTTAAACTGACAATACATGAATATTTATCTATTATAATATATACAAAATTTAGCAACAATCTTTTCAAACAAATGATGATATGTTTTTATTTTGTATCATTTAAAATAAAAATTAATTTAATTTTACATTTAAAACTAATTTTTTTAAGTTTATTATTTATTAAAAATTAGATATAAAAATAATAAAAATACACAAAATAAAATCCAAACCCCCTTTATTGGGTTACTGGATCCGTCAGTAACTAAAGTTATAAAGTAATTAATGGATGAGGGAGTAGTTTAGCCTTAAAAATAACATAAATCTTGTTAATTATATTCTCTTCCGGAGTCATGCTGGTTTAGGAGAGGGATATAAGAGTTGAAGTAATAAATAAGTCATAGTTAGGTTTAAAACTCCTATTAACATGACATATTAATTATTAATATTTATCAATAAAATATTAAAAAAAAAATTCTCTTCATTCGTGAAGTGTCATTCTTTGCATGCGGCCTTAATGACACTTGCACTTAGCGCCAAATGAACCATCACATGCACATTCATTAATCTCTGTGTAATGTGTATAGAATATAAATGCCTATTGTTTTTTCTGTATGAAATCTGGGTGACACCTTGCATTTTGAGTACTCGTGCTTATCGTTACTACTTGCCAGCAATATATCTGCATCAATAAAATGTTAATAAAAAATAGTTAAGAATAGCCATAAATAGCCAAGATAGCTTGGTTGGTTTTCTGACACAATTAAGTCACAGGGTTCTTCTTTTATTTTCTCATTTTGGAAAATTGAAGCATATAGTAGTGTTGGCAAAGAAAAAGATGTTTTCAGTTCCAGGAATCCCGAACAGAGGAGACCATAGTAAGATCAAAGGGACAGTGGTCTTGATGCCTGCGGCTGCTGATGTCAACCTTAATGCTTTCTTGGGCCCATGTGTCTCCCTTCAGCTCATTAGTGCTACCAAGCCTGATGGTTAATTCATTTCTTCTTTCACTTTTTATATTAAAAAATAATGGATCGTTGTGTATATGATCTCTTAATTAATTTGTAGGAAATGGAAAAGGAAAAGTTGGAAAGGAGATGTTCTTGGAAGAGATTATTACTTCGCTACCAAGTTTGGGAGCAGGAGAATCTGCATTCAATATTAATTTTGAATGGGACATTAATAGCATGGGAATCCCGGGTGCTTTTTACATAAAGAACAACATGCAAGATGAGTTTTTCCTCAAGAGTTTGACTCTTGAAGACGTTCCAAACCAAGGAACCATCCGTTTTGTTTGCAACTCATGGGTTTATAACACTAAACTTTACGAAAGCGTGCGCATTTTCTTTGCCAACCATGTAAGCTATATAATTAATTAATGACAAGTTCTTTAACTAAAAATTAAAGCTGGATCGATCATTTAATGTAATGTAATGTAGAGTTATGTTCCAAGTGAGACACCAGCAGCAGTTGTGGAGTATAGAGAAGAAGAATTGAAGAGTTTAAGAGGAAATGGAACAGGAGAGCGCCAGAAATGGGATAGGATATATGATTATGATGTCTACAATGATTTGGGCGATCCAGATAAGAGTCAAGACCTTGCTCGTCCCATTCTTGGAGGCTCTACCACCCTTCCCTATCCTCGTAGGGGAAGAACTGGTCGATATCCAACAAACACAGGTTTCTATTATTTAAATGATTTTTCATTGCAACATTATGTTGAGTTCAACATGCATATTTTAGTTTCAATTAAACTATGCAATATTGTTGTTTCCTAATGAATTGAAATCGATGATCTAGATCCGAATACTGAGAAACGAGGTGAAGTAATTTATGTTCCAAGAGATGAAAATTTGAGTCACTTGAAATCTTCGGATGCTCTTGAGCAAGGAACAAAATCCTTAACTCAATTAGTCTTGCCTGCATTCGAATCTGCATTCGATATGAAATTCACGGCACTTGAGTTTGGTAGCTTCCAAGAAGTGCATGATCTCTATGAACGTGGAATTATGCTTCCTACAGATGTAATTACCATAATTACCCCCTTACCAGTAATCCAAGATCTCTACCGTACCGATGCTCAAAAACAATTCCTCCAGTTTCCACAACCTCACGTCGTTAAGGGTACTCTGATACTTGAAATCTTTAATTAAGGACACCATTTAATTAATAATGATTTTCTTTATATAATTACTAATTTGGGTACGTAGTGAGTAAGTCTGCATGGATGACCGATGAAGAATTTGCAAGAGAGATGATTGCGGGTGTAAATCCTTGCGTAATTCGTGGTCTTCAAGTAAGTTCTATCTAATGTCCACGTTAAGCTCATTAGTTTATTAATTTTCACGTACAGTTTTATCATATTATTTTCACATGCATGATATTAATTCTACTTTAATTATAATGTAGGAGTTTCCTCCAAAAAGCAATCTAGATCCTACAATCTACGGTGATCAAACCAGTAAGATAACAGCAGAGGTCCTTGATTTAGATGGATACACAGTGGATGAGGTATATATGTATATTTAAGTATCATATTGCGAAGGACTTGCATGTACAAAAGTAATTAATTAAAAGTGTTTGTGGAACAGGCACTTGCAAGTCGGAGGTTATTTGCATTAGATTACCATGATGTATTCATGCCATATATAAGGAAGATAAATCAGACTTGTGCCAAGGCTTATGCCACAAGAACTATCCTTTTTCTGAGAGAAAATGGAACCTTAAAGCCAGTGGCCATCGAATTAAGTTTGCCACATCATGATGGGGATCAGTTAGGTGCTGTCAGTCAAGTCATCTTACCTGCAAACGAAGGCGTTGAAAGTACAATTTGGCTACTGGCCAAAGCTTATGTTGTCGTAAATGACTCTTGCTACCATCAACTCATGAGCCATTGGTATAGATTTTAATTTTCATTCATTGCTATCCATCAACATATATCATGTCTATCAAGTATATTAATTACTTCAATTTTGATTTGTTCATAGGTTAAATACTCATGCGGTGATGGAGCCATTTGTCATAGCAACACACCGACAACTTAGTGCACTTCACCCAATTTACAAGCTTCTGACTCCTCACTATCGTAACAACATGAACATCAACGCACTTGCTAGGCAATCTCTAATTAGTGCTGATGGCATAATAGAGCGATCATTTTTGCCCTCAAAATATTCTGTGGAGATGTCTTCAGTGGTTTATAAGAATTGGGTTTTCACTGATCAAGCACTACCTGCAGAACTTATCAAGAGGTAATTAATTAGTAAATCTCTCTAATTAAACATATACTACCACACTAAAATGTGACATAAAGGTTTGAAATATATATAGGTATATATTTAGTTACAAAGCATAATGATGTATATATTTTGCTTGATTCAGAGGAGTGGCAATTAAGGATCCATCTGCCCCACATGGACTTCATCTTCTGATAGAGGACTATCCTTATGCTGTTGATGGGCTGGAGATATGGGCTGCAATTAAAACATGGGTCCAAGAATATGTGTCCTTGTACTATGAAACAGATGATGATGTTAAAACTGACTCTGAACTCCAACATTGGTGGAAAGAAGCTGTAGAGATAGGTCATGGTGATTTGAAAGACAAGCCATGGTGGCCTAAGTTGCAGACACTTGAAGAGCTTGTAGAAGTTTGCATCATTATCTTATGGATTGCTTCAGCTCTCCATGCAGCCGTTAATTTTGGTCAGTATCCTTATGGAGGTTTGATTATGAACCGCCCAACTGCTTCTAGAAGGTTGCTTCCTGAACAAGGCACACCAGAATATGAAGAAATGGCGAAGAACCATGAAAAGGCTTATTTGAGAACAATTTCATCAAAGTTTCAGACTCTGATTGAACTTTCAGTGATAGAGATCTTGTCGACTCATGCTTCTGATGAGGTATACCTTGGCCAAAGGGACAACCCACATTGGACTTCTGATTCAAAAGCATCACAAGCCTTTCAAAAATTTGGAAACAAGCTGAAGGAAATTGAGGAAAAACTCATGAGGAGGAACAATGATCCGAATCTGTCCAATCGGCTTGGCCCGGTTGAACTGCCATACACTTTGCTCCATCCTAGCAGTGGGGAAGGAATCACTTTTAGGGGAATTCCTAATAGCATCTCTATCTAAGAGAGCCTATGGTTTACTTTAATTAATAATTTAATATTATAATGTGCGTACCTTCCAATAAAAAGATCCAATAAATCTTGCATCTTATCTTATGTGTGCTTTAATGTTGTAATTGAGCCCACAATTTGGTTATGGTTTGCTAATAATAAGAGAACTAAGCACTTTTGTTTTTTAGTATTTTTCTTTTGTATTTGTTGGATAATAAACATAATTAACATAATGAAGGGAAATGAATGTTAACATTTTATTGAATAATAATCTGTTTAAATAGAGATTTTTGTAACTGAAAGAAGTTATAAAAGCAATTAAATAGAGATTTTTGTAACTGAAAGAAGTTATAAAAGCAATAACTGACTTCCTAAACAATAGTCACTAATATAACAGCTATTAAGTAACAAGAAAATAAAATAAACAGTCCTAAAGATTTGGTTAAACAGCTAGCAGAATACAAATTAATAGGTAACTACTGATACACACATTCAACACTCCTCCTTGTATGAGTGGTTGGCAAGTTCAAATTTCTCTCTTAGTAATTCAAATTTGCTTCTTGGAAGAGCTTTGGTGAAGATATCCGACAGTTGGTCTTTAGTCTTGCAGTACTTTAAGCACATTGCACCATCCCTCTGTACATCTCTAAGAAAAAATAATTTGATGCTAAAATGCTTTGTTTTTCCATGAAAAACTGGATTTTTAGAGATGACTATGGTTGCCTGGTTGTCCACCATTACTTCAGTAATTGTATCTTGCTCCAAGTGCAAATCAGTTAGCATTTTTCTTAACCATAAGGCTTGATTAACAACTATTGTGGTTGCTATAAATTCTGCTTCAGCGGTTGACTGTGCGACAATTTCTTATTTTTTGGAACACCAAGAGAACATTCCTGATCTAAAACTAAAACAATAGCCTGAGGTGTTTTTCATGTCATCTAAAGACCCTACCCAATTACTATCAGAATAGCCTTGCAACTTGAAATCTTGTGATTGACTGAACTTCATTCCATAATTTAAAGTCTCCTTGACATACCTCAACACTCTTTTTGCTACTTTAAAATGAGATTCTTTAGCACAATTCATGAATCTTGAAAGTACACTTACAGCATACTGGTCTTGTTGCTGTGAGATACATTAAGCAACCAATTAAGCTTCTGTAGAGTGCTTCTTCCACTTGTTCTGAACCATCATCCTTACATAACTTCTCCTTTTGACACATAGGAGTGTTCATGCCTTTACAGTTCTCCATGTTGAATTTCTTCAGGATCTCCTTTGCATACTTTCTCTGACAGATGAAGATATCACCTTCATTCTGCTTAACCTCCATATCAAGGAAATAGGACATTTCTCTTAAGTCTGTCATCTCAAAGACTTGCATCATATCATCCTTGAACTGCTGAATAAGTTCAACATTGCTGCCAGTGACTAAGAGATTGTCAACATACAAAGAGATCACAATGAAGTTAGCTTGATCACCTTTGATGTATAAAGTGGATTCACTAAGACTTTTAACAAAGCCTAGTTTTGATAAGTACTCATCAATCCTACTCTACCAGGCTCTTGGGGTCTAGTTCAAACCATACAAAGCCTTCTTTAAAAGATAGACTTTGTCCTCATGTCCATTCACAAGGAAACCTTCAGGTTGCTCAACATAGATTTCTTCCTCCAGAAATCTATTTAAGAAAGCTGACTTGACATCAAGTTGGTAGATTTTCCATCCCTTCTGTGCTGCAATAGCTAGCAACATCCTAATGGTATCCTGCCTTACAACCGGAGTAAAAGTATCAAAGAAATCTACTCCAAAAATTTGAGCATACCCCTTTACTACTAACCTTGCTTTATGTTTGTTGATTGAGCCATCTGCATTCAGCTTTGTTCTAAACACCCACTTCACACCTATGACCTTTCTGTGTTCAAGCCTTTCAACGAGTTCCCAAGTCTAATTTTTATCAATCATGACAAGCTCCTCCTGTATTGCAGCACTCCATTTTGGATCCTCCTTTGCATCCCAATATCCTACAGGTTCTAGAACTGCTACATTGCATCTTTCATAAATATTTAAGAGCAATCTAGTGCCTCTCACAGGGTGCATCATCAATTAACTTATCTTGATTTTGCAAAGGGTCAGCTATCAGCATCTTTTCAATATCATTCCAGCTCCATTTCTCATTCTCCATGAAGTACACATCCCTGCTTATCAGAATTTTCCTTGTGTGAGGTTGAAAAACTCTATAAGCTTTAGATACTGAACTATATCCCACAAAGATACCAGGTTCAGCTTTCTTGTCTAGCTTGTCTCTCTTAATCTGTGGCACATAAGTAAAACACAAGCATCCAAATATTTTAAAATTTTTCAAGGAAGGTTTATAACCATACCAAGTCTCAAAAGGAGTCTTCCCGTTTACTGCTTTGGTGGGAAGTCGATTTAGCAAGAATACTTGCAGTGGTTTTGCAGCTTCTACCTAATATTCCTTAGGTAACCCTTTCTCATGAAACATACATCTGACCATTTCCATTATTGTCCGATTCTTTCTTTCATTAACCCCATTTTGTTGAGGGGTGTAAAGAGATGTTAATTGGCTCAATGCCTGCTTCCTCACAAAACACAGTGAATTGTGTTGAAGTGTACTCCTTGCCGTTGTCAGACCTCAAAGCTTGAATCATGCAGCCACTTTGCTTTTCAATCCACTGCTTAAATCTCCAAAATACACCTACAACCTCTGACTTAGACTTGAGAAAGTAAATCCAGCACATTCTGGTGAAATCATCTATAAAAATGATGTAATATTTACTTTCTTTAAGCAAAGTAGTCCTTTGAGGTCCGGCCAAATCTGTGTGAATCAACTGCAGCTTCTCTGTTGCTCTCCAGGTTGATTGTTTGAAAGGTAATCCTGCTTGCTTGCCATATTGACATGCTTCACAGCTTGGTAATTTAGAATCTAAGTGAGGTAAGCCATGAACCAACTCCTTTCGTTGCATATTCAGCATAACTGCATGATGAAAATGGCCAAACCTTTTGTGCCAAGCCTCTGTACTATTTACCATAGCTAGATAGGCTGCTTGCTCCTCCTTCAGTGGGTCAAATGAGAAACTTTTGTCTCTCATTTTGATACTGAAAATTTCCTTGTCATTGACATCTTTAATCAAACAGTGCTTATTTTCAAAAATGACTTTAAACCCCTTCTCAACCAATTGTCCCACACTTAGCAAGTTTTGATCAATCTCAGGTACATACAAAACATCATAAATTAATTTTGTACCTGTGTAACTTTCAATGGCTATAGTTCCCTTTCCTTCAACAGTGATAAGATCACCATTTCCGATTCTAACTTTTGATACCTGTGATCTGTCCAACTCTCTGAAAAGCTCTTGATCGTGGGTCATGTGGTTGGTACAACCACTATCCATTAGCCAACATTCAATTGAGCTACTGCTTGTAAAACAAGTTGCTACAAACAATTGTTCTTCCTCTTGTTGATCTGCAACTTGAGCCTCATTCTTTTGTTGAAGATTGCTTTTGCAAATTCTCACATGATGCCCCAACTTTTTGCACTTTTCACACTTAACATCGAGTCTTCTCCAACATTTGAAAGGAGGATGACCCATTCTGCCACAATGCTTGCAAGGAGGAAATTCTTTGTTGTTGCCTCCATTATTGTTGCTAGTGTTAGCCACTGCTTCTTGTATGTTGAAATTCTTCTTCTTGTATTTCTTCCACTTGGTTTTCTCTCATTGGTTAATTTGCAATTTAGCTTGCAATGCTCCTTCCACAGAACCATCAACCCTCATTCTTCTTCTTTGCTCTTGGGCTTGCAAAGCATTTACAAGTTCTGCCAAGGTAAGTTTTGACAGATCCTTAGTATTCTCCAAGGATGTAATAGTAGCCTCAAATCTTTCAGGGACAGTCACCAGTATTTTTTCAACTATTCTTGAATCGGAAAATTTAGAACCAAACAATCTTACTTTGTTGGCAATGCTAAGAAGCTTGTTAACATACTCTTTAATTGTTTCGGACTCCTTCATTTTCTGCATCTCAAATTCTCTAATCAGATTCAAGGCTTGCATTCCCTTAATCCTTTCATCTCCTTCATATTCATTCTTGAGGAAACTTCAAATTTCACATGCTGATTTGATGGTCATTATTCTAGTGAAAATTTCTTTTGAGACAGTAACAAACAAAGAAGCTCTTGCCTTTGACTTTCTTGTTTTCCTTTCCTTTTGATTTTTTATCTAAGCCATTGTTGGATTGGTTGGTAAAGGAAGAACTTCATAGTCTTCCTCAACAGCTTTCCAAAGATCATTTGCCTCCAGATGTGCCTCCATTCTTGCTACCCAGATTTGATAATCATCACCATCAAACATAGGTGGTGCTAGTGCTGTGTACAGTGTTTCAGAATCCATCTATTTGATGAATTGAAACAAGGTGTTTTGGCTTCTTTTTTTTTGTGGTGGGTGTCACTCGGTTCACTCACAAGGTCCCTCTTAAGAAGAAGGCTCTGATACCAATTTGTTGGATAATAAACTTAACTAACAAGAAAATAAAATAAATAGTCATAAAGATTTGGTCAAACAGCCAACAGAAAATAAATTAATAGATAACTGCTAATACACACATTCAACAGTATTATACGGATATTTGAAAAAGTCACATAGGTTGCAGTTATATAACCTAACAACTGATCAAATTGTCTTACACTGCCCTGACTTGGCATGAAAAATGATATCTTGAATACATGGGCAATGCAATTTTAATAACTAACGCTTGCTGCAATTTTCTTCTAGTTTGCACTTCAAAGCAGCATTGTTAAAAGTTCAAACTATAAACATGCATGATTGCATTTACTATTTTGGTTTCCATTATGCAAACACAGCACTCTTTATTAATAGCAAATACAAGTACATCCAGCCACTCCAAATACATAACTTAAACATACACAACTGATGAAGGAATCAGATTCCTTCTAATTCGCATTTATTTAAAACCAGAGACAGTACTTCAGCAAGCATAGAGCCCTTAGATAGAGATACTGTTGGGAATTCCTCTGAAAGTCAATCCCTCACCGCTAGAAGGAAAGAGCAGAGTGTAAGGCAATTTAGCCGGCCCATAGCGGTTTCTCAATGTCTCATCAGTGTTCTTCTGTGTAAGCTTCTGTTCAATCTCTTGAAGCTTCTTTCCAAACCTCTTAAAAGCCTCTAATGGCCCAGCATCAGAAGTCCAGTAGTCACCACCATCTCTCTCACCAAGGTAGAACTCATCAGATGCATGCCTTGAGAGGATTTCTATAACTGTAAGGTCAATGAGGGTCTCCTTCTTGCCAGTAATAGTCTTCAAGAACTCCTTCTCAGGGTTCTTAGCCAAAGCAGCATACTCAGCAGACCCTTTCTCAGGCATGAATCTCCTGCTAATAGTTGGCCTGTTCAGGATTAAACCTCCATATGGATACTGTCCAAAGTTAACAGCTGCATGAAGGGCTGAAGCAATCCAGATGAGGATAGTGGAAACTTCAACCAACTCTTCACGAGTTTGCATCTTTTGCCACCATGGCTTATCTTTCAAATCACCATGACCCACTTGGACAAGTTCTTTCCACCAAGCTTGGAGTTCAGGGTCGTTTTGGAGTTCCCCATCTGACTTGTAATAGTATGAGACGTATTCTTCCACCCAAGACTTGATGGCCTCCCATATCTCTAGCCCATCAGAAGCATAAGGATAGTCCTCAATCAAAAGCTTAACTCCATGGGGAGCAGATGGATCCTTAACCGCAACTCCTCTGAATTACAATCACCCAAATAACATCGATTAGTTGTTGATAAGACTTTATTTTTAAAAGCAATATATACTAGTAATTTGTTAATGAAGATTAAAAGATCATTACTTACCTCTTGACAAGATCATTAGGTAATCCTTGATCAGTGAAAACCCAGTCCTTATAAATCACAGCGGACATTTCCAAAGAGTACCTACCCCACAAGAATGTTTTCTCTATAATGCCATCTGCATTGACCAGGGATTTCCGGGCAAGTGAATTAATATTCATGGTGTCACGGAAGTGAGGAAACAGGAGTTTGTAAATAGGGTGAACAACACTCAGTTGCCTGTTTGTTGCTATCACGAATGGCTCAACAACTGCATGAGTGCTTAGCCTACAGTCATCCACGTGAATATGTTAATCATTTATTCATAAATAAATAATAAATACATTGCCAAATTACAATATCATACCAATGGCTAATGATTTGATGGTAGCATGAGTCATTCACAACAACATAAGCCTTTGCCAATAACCAAATATAAGCTTCAACTCCTTCGCTGGAAGGCACGTAGACTTCGCTAACAGGACCATGTGCTTCACCGTCAGGATGCGGCTTACTTAACTCAATAGCCAATGGCGCCAAAGTTCCATCACTTTTCAAGAAAAATATAGTTCTTGTAGCATAAGTGTTTGTAGTAGTTGAATTTATTTTTCTCAAATATGGAATGAGATAGTCATGGTGATCTAAGATAAACAACTTCTTCTCCTGGATAGCCTGCATGTTCAACCAAGTATAATTAATTAATTGGAATCACATTAAAGGTAAATAATAACAAAGCAGAAACATTAAACAGTTTTAATGTGAAAGTAAATAGTCATATACATATAATTACCTGCTCAACAGTGATCCCACCCAAGTTAGGCTCCAAATGTTCTTTTGTTATTATACTGGTATGATCACCATAGGCTTGAGTATCTAGCTTGCTACTTGGTGGGAACTCCTCAAGAATCTTAATGACATTAGGATTTACACCGGCAATGGTTTCTCTTGCAAATTCTTCATCAGTCATCCATGCAGACTTTTCCACTGCACCAAATAAGAACAGTTCCACGTGAATAAAAACAGGAGTACAATGCTAATAGATGGATGTTAATTTAATTTGTACATATGTAGCATACCCTGCATGACATTAGGTGGTGGATACTTGAGGAACTGCTCGCCATCAGATCGGAAAATTTCACTTATGATTGGAATAGGGGAGATCTTGCTAAGGAAGCTTGTAGGTAGTGTAACTCCACCGTCATAAAGTTTGTGCACTTCAGCAAAATTATCAAACTCAAGGCTCAAAAGATTTCCATCGAATGCATCAGTCAACACAGGCATCACATCTTGGGCCACAGATTTGATTCCATAAGCGAGAAAATCTGATGATTTCAAGTGACCAAATGCTTCATCTCTCGGAAGGTAAACAAAATCGCCCGGCTTCTCACTGTTGGGATCTGTTAAGATGAAAGATATCTTATTAATTATATATAGTAAGAGCATGTTTGTTTTGAGAGAGCTTCGAAAGTACTAGTGAGTAACCACCTTTCTTAGTTTTTGCTCTTCCGGTTCTTCCTCTGCGAGGGTAAGGTAAGGTAGAACCACCAAGAACAGGGCGTGCGTATTTTTCACCGCTGTCTGGGTTGCCCAAGTCATTGTAGACATCATAATCATAGACCCTATCCCATTCCTTGCGCTCTCCAGTTCCGTCCCCTCTAACAATCTTCAATTCTTCTTCTATGTACTTCAAAAGTGGAGCCGGTCTTGCGCTTGGAAGATACGTCTGCATGCATTATATAATGTCATGTCATGTCATGTCATGTCAACAACAACAATTACAAATTAAAAGTGTCAGACTTACATTGTTGGCAAAGAAAATGCGATCAGTCTTGTACTTTTTGGAATTGTAAACCCAGGAGTTGCATATGAAGTGAATGGTTCCTTGGTTTGGAATGTCTTCCAGAATCAGAGACTTGAGGTAGAATTCATTTTGCATAAAGTTCTTAATATAAAATGCACCGGGAATTCCAAAGTCACTGTCCCAATCAAATTTAACATCGTATGCTTCTTCCTTAGCTCCCAAGGTTGGTAATGTTATCTTTCCTCTTAATTCTGTAGCCTTTCCAACTTTACCTTTTCCACCTATAAAATTTCACACAAAGTTTATTTTCATTTAATTATAAATATATTTCATTTAATCTCAAACCAAACTTACCTAGGCTGTTCATAAACCATCAAAGCCAATAATAAAAGTAAAACTCAAACAACTAGAAAAAAATTTTTTTTTTTTATTGCATTGAATCATATTCCGAATACCATTTTAAAAACCAATGAAGGATCAACTCAATCCAAAAAAAAACTTATATATACATTTTTATTATACATATAATACCATTCATACTTATATTTTTACTTCTTATTTATTTATAAAATTATCACATAATTTATACTTATTTATAAAAATATATTTAATTAATTATATTTTTTAATAATTATTTGACTAAAGAAACAAAAACATGAAGAGACTGTAAATCAAAAGTGAAATATCTTTTTACTGAAAAGTATAGCAGTACTGCAGTACAATCTCCCACCATTTCTAATACATTCTTTCAAAAATAAAAACTTTATATTTGTTAATTTCTTTATCCATACCCTTAATATAATTATCAAATTGTGTATAATTTTTTAATAATATATATTTTATATTTATAATAATATTAGTTATGTAATGAATTTTATATATTTCAAATTATTTTTTATGAGAGGCAATATGGTTTTAAAAAAATCATTAATATTATAAGCTGTATTAGTCAAAAGAAAAAAGCTATGTATATATAAAGATTTTGTTCCAAACATTTAAGACTGTATATTGAAGTGTCAAACTTAAAACGAATTATTCCATGACCGTTGACCCGTGGGCTTGGTGATTTATTTGAACACCAGTTTTCAGTGAGAGAAGAGGATCCATAATTCAGACTTTGAACTTGAGCGATGGAGGGGAAAGACCACTTTCCGGTTGTAAATATTTGCCGACAAAAAGGTTAAATTTTTTAAAATGGAACAAAAAAATAACCTTGAATTTGATCCTTTTAAGAACAAAAACGTA
Organism: Amphicarpaea edgeworthii; assembly: GCA_014843725.1. Classification (NCBI taxonomy): domain Eukaryota; kingdom Viridiplantae; phylum Streptophyta; class Magnoliopsida; order Fabales; family Fabaceae; genus Amphicarpaea; species Amphicarpaea edgeworthii. The sequence goes on from CM026319.1 coordinate 12,493,030, forward strand.
ATAAGAAACAGTTTAGAAAGGTAAATTTAAAGAGTAGTCGATCGAGTATAGAGTAGAGAGAAAACATAAAAGAAGTATATATACCACTATCAGCCTTGGTAGCACTAATCAATTGGATGGAGATGGAGGATGCTAAAAAAGTGGCGGCATCGACGAGGCTGCCAACGAAACCTAAGCCAGTGTCGACGATCCCCCCAACACTGGTGATGCTGTTGATATCCAACACATTCTTCTGCATAATCACCATAGTCCCCTTTATCTTCTGACCCTTCTGCCCGAAAGGAAACATCTTTGCTAATTAATTTGCTACTACTTCAAGTCTAGATTGATTGATATTGATTGTGAAGAACACACGCAGGATGTCCCCTATTTATAGATAACAACCTCCAACAAGCTAGTACTGTGAGATGCAATCCGATGCTAAACCAAAACTTGCTTATTATTTTTTTATTCAAACAACGCTCAAGCCATGTGGCGGTCCAAACATCGAAGCATGCCAAACAAGTAGAACAAATAAATTCAACAATTATTACTTTAAGTGGATCCAGGATATCATTCTTAATATTACTACTCGTTTTTTTTTTTTTTTATCAAATTATAATATTCTCTTCTAGTACAGCGTTATTTAACAAATACGTTTATTGAATTAAAGTATTTTTTAATTTAGAAAATAAAATTAAAATTAAAAAATAAAAGACATTTTAATCATATTTAAATATACAATTATTTTTATAAAAAAATATGATAATGATAATGAATATGTATAGCAAGAGAACAAAACATAACCATATATGTTATTTCTTTCGTATTTTTATCTTCACTTAGTAAAATTAAAATTAAAAATTATTTTTTAAAAAAAATGTTAAAATATATTTTAATCTTATGAAAATATATAATTATTTATTAAGTAGACATAATAACTAAATAAGATAAGAATGAGTATGTTATTATGTGTCTGGTTATCCTCATTCCAATCCTCGTCAATTATTTTCACTTTCATCTTTTTTTATTCATAATTTTCATCGTAAGTAAAATTTTATATTTACCTAATACTCATTCGGATAAATTCAACCCATCCTTGGCCCAGCCTTATTCACTAAAAATTGTTAATTATTATTTCAAAAAAAATATACATGTAGATTTTTTTTTCTAATTTTAAATTTAAAACTATTTTTAGATGACATTAACTTAAACCATAAAAATGCAATTATTTAAATATATATATATATATATATATATATATATAATATTAAAAAAATATAATATCAAAAAATAAAGAAAAATGAAAGAAAAAAGAAAATAATTTAAAATAAATTTTTAAAAAAAGAATTTTTTTTAGTATAACATAAAGAAAATTTCTATGTGAAGTAGATATATATATTGAAAAGGAAATTAGAGTTTTTGACAAAAAAAATATATAAAATAAGTAAAATTTTATAGAAATAATATATCTAAAAAAAAAATTTTTTAAATGATACAAATCACTATTTAATTAATAAATTGATCCCCTACCCCGATTTTCCCATCCCGCTTTCTCATTGTTACGATAAATTATTTTGTATATAATAATAAAATATTAAACAATAAATTAATTTAATAAAGACATGTAATGGATCAAAGTGCTTTTTAATTTAGAAAACAAAATTAAAATAAAAAATAACAATTAAAAGACAAAAGATATTTTAATTATATCTAAATATGTAATTATGTTAAACGAAAAAAAAATATAATAATGATTGTGAATATACATGACAACAGAACAAGACATGTACATATATGTTATTTCTTCTCTCGTTTTCATATTCACTCAATAATTAAAACAAAAAATAAAATAATTAAAAATTACTCTCTTTTTTTTTTGGAGTGATTAAAATATATCTCATCAAAATATATAATTTTTTTATTGTGTAGACATGATAAGATAAGAATAAGTATGTTGTTCCCGTGTCCGGTCGTTTTCATCCTAGTCCTCGTCATTATTTATACTCTCATCTCTTTTTGTCTTTGATTTTCATCGTAAATAAAATTTTATATTTACCTAGTGCTTATTCAGAGTTGGGTAAATTCACCTCATCTTCGCCCTATCCTTATTCACAAGGTTTCAAAACAAAAATCATAAATCTTGATTGTGAGAAATTAGGGTAGGGATCAATTTCTCAATTGAATAATAATTTGTATTATTTAAAAAATAAAACAAAAATGTAAAAGAAAGATAAAAATGAATACAAACATTTTGTAGAAAAAAGAAAAATGAGAGAAATGGAGAGCGAAAATAAACAAACAAAGAGAGGGTAATACAAGGAAGGAAACAATAAAAGAAGAGAAATATGATTAAAAAAAACATTTTAATATTTTTTAAAAGTTCTATCAATTTGTAAAGATAATAATGAAATAATAATAAAAAGAATTTATGAGAGGATGACATTTGTTTTGTGTACATCTTTTTACTAATTATAATAGATAGATTACTAATACAGTAATAGATATAGATTGTGTTAAGAAAAAAATACAAAAGTAATAATTATGAATAGCATAATAATAGAACATGACAAACATATATGTTATTCTCCGTCCTTATTCATGGTCTTGTTCTCAATGTAAAACAATAATATAATAATAACATGAATATATAAAAAAGTGTAAAGTTGTAAAAAAAATTATAAAAGAAAAAAAAATTATAAGAAAATGAAAAAAATAGAAAAAAAAAAAATAGTAAGAAAAAAGAAGAATGAAGTAAACGTAAAGAGGAATGAGGAAAGATTTAAAAAAAAAAAAAAACTGAAAAAAGAAGAGAAAAATATTAAATAAAAAACATTAAATGATCTAACAAAAAATTACTAATCATAATTAAATAAAAAATATCTAAAAAATAAACATAATTTTAAAACAATAAAAAATATGTAATCATTTAAAAATTTGTACCACTTATTTAACATAAATAATAATATAAAAACATAAAACAGTAATATAATAATAAAATAAAATATAAAACGTAGAAAGTTGTAAAAAAAATATTATAAAATTACACGTACTAACTCATTTTTATTCACTAAAAATTGTTAATTGTTATTTTAAAAAATATATATATTGATAGGTATTTTTTTCTAATTTTAAATTTAAAACTATTTTTAGATAACATTAAATTAAACCATAAAAATGCAATGATTTAAAAAATATATATATATATAATATTAAAAAATATAATATAAAAGATAAAGAAAAAATAAAATAATGTAAAATAAAATTTTAAAAAATAAATTTTTTTAGTATAACACAAAAAAAATTTCTATATAAAGTAGATATATAATAGAAAAGAAAATTAGATTTTTTGACACAAAAAATATAAAATAAATAAAATTTTACACAAATAATACACCTAAAAATTATTTTTCTAAAATGATACAAATCACTATTCAATTAATAAATTGATCCTCCATTCTAATTTTTCACTGTTAGGATAAATTATTCTGTATATAATAATAAAATATTAAACAATAAATTAATTTAACAAAGACGTGTAATGGATCAAAGTACTTTTTAATTTAGAAAATAAAATTAAAATTAAAAGACAAAATTTATTTTAATTATATCTAAATATATAATTATTTTAAATGAAAAAAATGTATGATGATGATTGTGAATATGCATAACAATATAGTAAGACGTGAATATATATTTTATTTCTTCTCTCGTTTTCATTTCACTCAATAAAATTAAAACAAAAAATAAAATTATTAAAATTATTTTTTTTATTGGAAAGATTAAAATATATTTTAATCTCATCAAAATATATAATTTTTTTTTATTGAGTAAACATGATAAACAAATAAAATAAGAATGAATATGTTATATCGTGTCCGATTATTCCCATCCCAGTCGTCATCATCATTTTCACTCTTATCTTTTTCTCTTTATGATTTTCATAATAAATAAAATTTTATATTTACCTAATGCTCATTTAGAGTTGAGTAAATTTATCCCACCTTTAACCCATCCTTATTCACAATATTTTATAACAAAAATCATAAATCTTGCCTATGAGAAATAAGGGTAGGAATTAATTTCTTAATTGAATAGTAATTTATATCATTTAAAAATAAAACAAAAATGTAAAAGAAAGATAAAAAAAAAAATACATACATTTTGTAGAAAAAAGAAAAATGAGAGAGAGGGAGAGTGAAAATAAATAAATAATAAATAATAAAAACAAAAGGAGAATGACACTTGTCCTAATGTATATACTTTTAATAATAATAATAATAAATAGATAGATTGTGTTAAAAAAAATGCAAAAATAATCATTATTAAATAAGTATAGTAACGGAACACATTCGATAAATATATATGTCATTCTCCGTCCTTGTTTATGGTAAGGAAAAATAAGAGAATAATATTAAATAAAAAACATTAAATGATCTAAGAAAAAAAACTAAAATGATCTAAGAAAAAAAACTAAAAGGATAAAAATGATAATTAAATTAAAAAAAATCATAAAAATAGACATAATTTTAAAATAATGAAAAAATATGTAATCATTTAAAAATTTGTATCACTTATTTAATATAAATAATATCATACAAAAAATAAAATAGTATTAAATAATAAAATAAAATATATAAAGTAGAAAGTTGTAAAAAAATGATAAAATAAAATAGAAAAAAAAAGTTATAAGAAAATGAAAAAATAGAAATAAAAAAAAAGTAGTAAGAAAAAGAAGAAAAAGATTAAAAAAAGAAAAAGAAAATATAAAAAAAAGTTATAAGAAAATGAAAAAATAGAAAGAAAAAAAAGTAGTAAGAAAAAGAAGAAAAATATTAAAAAACAAAAAGAAAATAGAAAAAAAAAGTTATAAGAAAATGAAAAAACAGAAAAAAAAAATAGTACGAAAAAGAAGAAAAATATTTTAAAAACAAAAAATTAAGAAATGAATAAAAAAAGCAATATAGCATATTGACCAAATTATCCTTAAAATTGATTAGGTGTCAAAATATTAAGAAGGATTAATTTGATAATTTTCTATGTACATCCTTTTATATATATAGTTATTATAGATTCTCATATAATTAATACCGTCTCTACTCTTTTTTATAAGATACGGTACAATTTAAGATTTCTCAACGATTTTTTCTTTTTTTAATGTTTACAATAACTCTATTTTCTCAACTATAGAGGTAGTACATTTATTACTTAATATTTTTGTTTAGAGTAAATTAATTACACTAATATACTCTAACACCCTCTTATACATTAATCTTCTTAGTTATTAAAAAAATATACACTAATATTCTTTTAATTATTTGAAAAATATTACATATTGACTCTCTTAAAGGGATGTTAAAAACAAGGAAGGTTGGTGTAATTTCACAAAATCTCAAAGAAGATTTGTGTAATTTACTATTTTATTTAATACATTTAATTTAAGTTGTTAACTATTTTATCGATTTTATGTTTTCAACTAGTTTTTTTAATTTTGTAGCTATCTTATTCAGAGGCAGTATATATTATGGCAAGGTTAACATATGCGTCGATGAAATCTGGTTCTTCTTAAAGGAAAATGCCTTGAAATGTCACAATTGTGATTGTGCAGTGAGGGATTTTGGATCTAATGAATCTTGTGTAGGAGCAATTGGATCGGGAATAGCAAGGGTTGTTCATTACACATTACACATCCAGCATTGCGTCAGAAGATTAATAGAGCATCATATTCCAGATATATAATTGTACAAGAGCATCTATATGTCAAATGAATTGTTTTTACTCGGAACATACACACATTATTTATTTTTATTCAATCCAACAACACTGTATTATTAATTTCTAAATGTCTTCGACTTATTTTTAATAAATTTTATAAAACAAACTTAAATCATTATTTTTTTTTTTTAAAGAATCATTATAATTATTTTAATAACTTATTTTTATAAATTAAAAATATATAAAATATTTTTTGTCACGGTAAAAAAATAAAAATATACACATAATTAAAAATATATTTTATTTAAAATAATAAAATTTATTAATCTCTCACGTAAATAGTAGAACATGAAAGATATTAATTTAAATACTAAAAATTACATGATTAAAATAATAATTAATTTTAATAAAAGTTTTATGCAAAAAAAAAAGTTTTATTAAAATTTAGAAAGTTAAACCGTTAATTGTGTAAAAAAAAGTTTTATTAAAATTATTTTAATAACATTTTTTTTTATAAAAATAAAATATAATATGTTTTTTTATTATTTTTATAAAAATATAATAATATTTAAAAAGTATCATACTTCACAGATAACAAGGCATACTTACTATCTTACAAAAATTAATATTTGATGAGCATAATGTTTTTTGACACCGATACTTCACTTACAACCACTGTATACAAGCATAGTGTAGATCTATGTATTAATCAGATTAAGATATTTTATTTATTTATCAGGCTGTAATGGCCGAGGTCCGCACATGTTTCCCCACGTGCTTTTTTATTTGGGATTGTTAGTTGTTATCCACCGGCCACGGGCCACCACGTCACCGGAAATAAAAATATCTCTTTTTCACTGATTATGTTAAACATGTCTTTTACACTCTTTTTTTATTATAAAGAAACCACATAAGCCAATAATTTTAAGTTGTTCACTTTGCAACCAGTGACGAGAAATAAATGGCAATCTCGACTTGACCCTTTGACTACGCGAGACCCGCAAGTTTAGTGCATATTTGTATTGAAATTTATAAATTTCAGTTTGAGTTGGATCACTTTCAAAAAAAAAAGTTTGAGTTTGAGTTCAATTTAAAATTTGTAAAAGTATCTCAAAACTGTATTTTAGATAAAATTTTACTCTTAAATATAATTTTAGAGAGTAATCAAACATGACTTCAAAATAATTTTATTCTTAAATATACTCTTAGAACACTTTCACCGAAAATATTAACATATCCTTATGTGGGTTGCACTGCATGGCTATGTTGAACAGCTGATATGTACTATATATGTGTCCATTGGTACTGCATTACCAGGGAAGGACAGAAAGAAAAAGATGAAGATAAGTACGAATATAGGAGATACATGGTGTTCTAATGGTGAATGGAAGGAAGGTCATGCATTCAACTCCCTCTCCCTCTTAGGATCTGATTAACAAAAATGTACCACTATATATGTGGCATGTATGTATCATAATAAAATTTTAAGCAAATTATAATAACATTTTCTAATATTTATTTAATTACACATACAACTTTTCTATTTTTATTCATATAAAAAAATTTTAACTTTCGAGATCACGTTAAATTGTACCCTTTATCTTTTCCGGCACAGTAAGTTATATAAATAATATAAATAAACTATACACATTACACAGCATGTGACTGTTGACCCACCGCAACAAAGACAAAGGAAAGGACAGGGTTTTCGCTTTAATTTACGTGGCTCACCGTCACTGGATGTCTGTACCTGCCATACTGCTGGTGGTCATGGAAAAACAACACAAGTGGATAAAATATGCGTACTGATCTATGAAGTATGATCATAAAGAGAAATAGAGACGAGTAAAAGATAAAGAGAAAATTAATAATATGAAGTAAATAGATAATATAAATTAATTAAATGGAAGTAATATGAAAGAGAGAAGGGATGAATGATTAATTTTTTCCATAAAATATAGTACTAGCTACCTTAAACACTGTTTGACATGACTGTTCCATTCTGTTGGAAGGGACGAAGAGTTGTGTACTAAAATAATTTGATGCTTTTGTTTATAAAATAATAATTTGTGTTTATAACGAGTACGTTTTTTATTATTGTTTGTCATAAATATCTCTTCACATGATGTTTAGATTTATTTTAAAAAATATAATTTTGTATGCTTTCTACACAAGGTGTAAACAACAACTTGTAGTTGTAGTTTATCTCAGAAAACAAGGTGAAACTATCGGTAAAGATAAAAAATAGAACCAGAAAATACGAGTAAGATTATATTGTGAATCTCAATGCATCACATGAATAAAGAAACAAATTGTTACAAGTTTATCTGTAAGTAAAATTTATTGCACAAACACAGTCTTGCAAAGGATGGAAGTTTAAAAAATCTGATTTTCTTCTTCCCTTGATGCAAATCCAAAAGTGAAATGGGTGGCCATATCCTCTCTATGAGAAGTCAACGTCCAAGCACCATCTGGTTTCGCTTGCATGCAAATTGCAAATCATTAATCATGGCTATTATAATTATCCAATCACCCCCCATCTGGCTATTATTTACTGTACAGTATAAGATACAAAAGCAAATCAATGAAAAACAATCACTAATGTATAACGCATAAGCATAGCTGTCAGCGCTTACAGCGCATTGTTATTTCTTTGGACATCCAATTAATTTTAATTAATTAATAGCGACCCCATATATATAAGTTCTAATAATGAGAGCGAATATTGAACTGCATTTCTTGACCTTGGTTTGATTGGTGAAGAAGGATGAAAGTGAATGTGCGATTGATGACCCCAACTAATAATAAATTAAAACGTGTTGGATTTTGAATGAATATAGAAGCCATTTTCTGATCTGAATGAAAAGGACAAGGTAAGGAAGGACCCCACACGTGATATTATATTATAACTACTCGTGAGATTCGTGCCTCTTGTACTATCAAGCAAATTATATTACTATATTCCACCTCGTGCACCTCGTTCCCCCCATTATTTATTATTTTACACAAACTTACAGGTACATTACTATCATTTATTTTCCACGTTATTATTACTATTATTTAATTATATTATCTATACAGGTGGTTGTGGTTTAAACAAAGAAATTCTTATAATTCATGTACCAGAAAAATTATATTATTATAATTTATTATCTACTTGTGCATTCGAACATATATAATTAGCTAAAATAGAGTTTTAATCCTTATCTATATTTTATAGGGATTTGGCTTCTCTAAGACGAGGAAATGCAGTGCACTTTAGAAGATAAAATACACTTATAATCATTGATTACAAAATTAATAGCTGAAAATTGTGATAAATCAAATACTTATATAACAAAATCTAAAATTAATTATAATAAAAAAAAATTGGCAAATTTTACCATCTAATTTTTTAATTTTTCCATATTTTATTACTTAAGTTTTTTTCACCCATTTTACCATCAAGTTTTACAATTTTTGTGTATTTTATTATCATTTTTTTAAAATTTTTACACATTCTAACATTATGTTTATGAAGAGAATCAGTTGGATGTGAGTTTTGTAAATCTACATGGTAAGTTAGTTAGGCCACATGCGCGAGTGTTATAAATTATTTTGTACCAAATTTGATATATATATTTTTTTAGAGAATGGTGTCAAATTTGATTCTACTCATAAAAAAAATGTTTTATTTTTAAACTTTTTTAGTGACATGTCAATAATGATAAAATATGTAAAAATTAAAAATTGATATGATAAAATTTGCTAAAATATAGGTTGGATGATAAATTCACAAAATTATGATAGTTGAGGAATGAAATGTGAAATTAAACTCATCTCAGTGGGTCGTCTTATATTGTAATAAGTTGTTTGGTGCATTGATCAAATACAACTACCTTGCCTGTTGGCTATATTATCATGTTAGTTGAGTGTATTCCTTATTTTGAACGGGAGGATAAGTTAGAAGTAATATGATATGATGATATATTTTTTTATTAATAAATATTAATTTTTATTAGAAATATTATGAAAAATTTGAATACGTGATTAATATTTTACTTTTTTTTTTCACTTTTTCTCGTATCACCCATTCATCTTATATTTCTGATTATCTCTCTATTTATATTTGCATATAAGATGATATATAATATTACCTTTAATCTTGATAATAGTAATTTCATTGGTATTTGATAATAGTGATATATTTTTTTAACTCTATTTATAAATTTGACCTAAACTTTATGATTTAAAAAATGGGGATTGAGATTTTAACACGAAGGAGAGAGAGAGAGAGAGAGAGAGAGAGAGAGAGAGAGAGGGAGGAGGTTTTGAAATAGGAAAGATTGGGTTGGAGAAGGATGGGATTGAACCGTTAAGGGTTTGAGATGGGGGAGTTGGGCAAAGATAAATGATTAAGAAAAAAAAATGGTGGTTGAGATTTTAAAATAGAGAGAAGTGTGGTAGGATGACTGAAAATATAGAAGTTGAGGTTTTGAAACCAGAGTGAAATACAAGAGACTGATCCCAAAAAAAAAAAAAAAAACAGAGAATGATCGACTTTTAAAAAACTTATTAATCTTAAATATTTGTAACTTTCAATTTGATTTGATTAAATGGTTAAGTTTTATCGACTGTTATTTTGTATTTTAACTATCAAAATGAGAGAAAGATTTTATACTAATAAAACATCTCATATTTTGTCTTTTATTTTAAAAAAGTTATTTCATGTTTTATGTAAAATAAAAATCAGTTACTATTTCATTATTATATTATAATATTTTAAAATTATTTTATTATCATGTTATTAATAGGGAATATTTTAATTTTGTTAATGATTAGTTTTGTTGACAAACTTATATTATATATAAGATATATTTAATTAAGTTGTAAGTAAAAACTTTTAATTTTATCCTACATCATTTTCAACTTTAACGATTTTAGTGTCGATACAACATAAGTATATTGAAATCGAACTTAAATGGATTTATTCACTTTTGTATTCGAAATTAATGTAAAGATGAATATATTTAGTTTATTTCAAAAAAATAAAAAAATAATCATCCTACTTATATTCTTTAAGAAATAATCATCTCTCATGGTTTTATAACCTTCAACAAATTATAAAAAGAGTTAGTTGCTGTTATTTAGTAGGAAAAAAGTTGTACGGAAACCAACAGATAGAATAGTTATTTGTGAGGTTATGATTGGATAACCAGGGATGAGGTAAGAAAATCTGTTTCCAATCAAATATCACTCGAATTTCTCCTTATTCGTGTTAAACATTTTCGTGCGATTTATCTTTTCTCTTTAGTCGTCCAGCCACTAGGGTCCAAGGAAATTGTCAGTTTTTTTTTTTTTTTAATTGTTGGATAATGTAAGGTGCAGAAAAATCAATTATCGCAGGACTTTACTCACACAAATAGTTGTGTAGTGTAGTGTATAAAGGGCTAAAGGCAAATAAAAAACCAGAACAATTGGACAAAACACATGTAACATGTTCGTTCCGGATTTCAATAAATAAAATTGACTTTTTTTTACTAATTAAGATAAATAGTTTATTTAATTTTATTAATTATATATTTTTTATTATATCTTGATTAAAAATAAAGAGTAAAAGTTATTAGAAATAAAATCTTGATTAATTGATGAATATTTTCTAGATGATATAATTAGTTAAATGAGAAGAAAAAAGTTAAAATTTATTTATATTTAAATTCACTAAACTTTTTTGTTCTTAAGATATTCTTTATGACATTTTTTTAGTACTCTCTAACTCGATTAGTTTAAAACACTCTTGATCTTTGATTCTAAAAAGAAAAGAAAAAAAAGACTATCTTCAAAAGAATAAGAAAAAAAAAAAAGTAGTAAGATTGTAAGAGGAAATGAGGAATTTTGAATTGATAATTAAATTAAATAAAGAATGAAACAAAAAAAAAAAAAAAAAAAATAGAAGTGGAAACTCGGAAAGCTAAAATCAAAGTAATGTCCTAGATAGATAGAAATGTCTTTTGTCTTTTCAATACGTAGTACCTCAGCAGCGAGTAAATACGTAGCAGTAGTAATTGCTCTTGTCTATAAAAGGGAGGTTCATTTGCTTGTGTTGGCCACAACACAACAGTTTATCTAATTAAGAATTAAGAATTACGAAGTAGTAGCAGGAAAGATGTTCGGAATCATAGGAGGAAACAAGGGTCACAAGATAAAGGGGAATTTGGTGATTATGCGAAAGAATGTGTTGGATATCAACAGCATCACCAGTGTTAAGGGGGTCATCGGAACCGGCATTAACATCATTGGCGGTGTCGTCGACACCGTTACCGCTTTCGCCTCTCACATCTCCATCCAGCTCATCAGTGCCACCAAGCCTGATGGTATTACTATTCACTTCGTTACCTTCTCATTAATTATGCCATCATTTTTACTTTCACTTTCATTTTTATCTAACAAATAACCATAAATTTTGTACCATACGAGTAAATTAAATTAAATATTGTTTGTATGAAATAGCACAAGGGAAAGGAAAAGTTGGAAAGGCTACAAATTTAAGAGGACAAGTGTCGTTACCAACGTTGGGAGCTGGCGAAGATGCATACGATGTTAATTTTGAATGGGACAGTGACTTCGGAATTCCCGGTGCATTTTACATAAAGAACTTCATGCAAGTTGAGTTCTATCTCAAGTCTCTAACTCTTGAAGACATTCCAAACCACGGAACCATTCACTTTGTATGCAACTCCTGGGTTTATAATTCAAAATGCTACAAGACTGATCGCATTTTCTTTGCCAACAATGTAAGCTAGTTTATTGATGTTTTTGAACTTTACGATCGACATGGATGAAAAAAAGTTGTTAACTAACTTGTTATGCATGATATATATAATTAATAATGCAGACGTATCTTCCAAGCGAGACACCGGCTCCACTTTTGAAGTACAGAGAGGATGAATTGAAGAACGTAAGAGGGGATGGAACTGGAGAGCGCAAGGAATGGGATAGGATTTATGATTACGATGTCTACAACGACTTGGGCAACCCTGATAGCGGTGACAAATATGCTCGACCCGTTCTTGGAGGTTCTGCATTGCCTTACCCTCGCAGAGGAAGAACCGGAAGAGGAAAAACTAAGAAAGGTGGCTACTCACCCTAGCCACCCCACTACTTTATTATTATTATTTTTTTTAATCATGCCATCTGAAATGAATTTCATGTTTGTTGTTAACAGATCCCAACAGTGAGAAGCCAAGTGATTTTATTTACCTTCCAAGAGATGAAGCATTTGGTCACTTGAAGTCATCAGATTTTCTGGTTTATGGAATAAAATCTGTAGCCCAAGACGTGTTACCTGTGTTGACTGATGCATTCGATGGAAGTCTTTTGAGCCTTGAGTTTGATAACTTTGCTGAGGTGCGCAAACTCTATGAAGGTGGAGTTACACTACCTACAAACTTTCTTAGCAAGATTGCCCCTATACCAGTCATTAAGGAAATTTTCCGAACTGATGGCGAGCAGTTCCTCAAGTATCCACCACCTAAAGTCATGCAGGGTATAGATTATAGAATACTAGTAATATACTCATGTTTTTATTCAACATTCAATCACGTGGACGGGTTTTTGAACTGTTCCTATTTGGTGCAGTGGATAAGTCTGCATGGATGACTGATGAAGAATTTGCAAGAGAAACCATTGCTGGTGTAAATCCTAATGTCATCAAGATTCTTGAGGTAAGCTTGGATGCACTTTGCTTGTCAAATTTGAGATTGCTAATTCCTAATGTCGTTCTGTGCTAAACTTATGTCAGGAGTTCCCACCACGTAGCAGGCTAGATACTCAAGCCTACGGTGATCATACCAGTATTATAACAAAACAACATTTGGAGCCTAACCTGGGTGGGCTCACTGTTGAGCAGGTAATACGATGAGTACTATAATGTTTCTGCCATTGCTTTGTATCTATTTATAATTTTTTTAATGTGATTCCGATGAACAACAATTAATTAATTAATTATACTTGGTTGAACAGGCTATCCAGAGCAAGAAATTGTTTATCTTAGATCACCATGACTATCTCATTCCATATTTGAGGAAAATAAATGCAACTACCACAAAGACATATGCTACAAGAACCATATTTTTCTTGAAAAGTGATGGAACTTTGACTCCATTGGCCATTGAATTAAGTAAGCCGCATCCTCAGGGTGAAGCATATGGTCCTGTTAGCGAAGTCTACGTGCCTTGCAGCGAAGGAGTTGAAGCTTATATTTGGTTACTGGCAAAGGCTTATGTGGTTGTGAATGACTCGTGCTACCATCAGCTCGTTAGCCACTGGTATCCAATAAGATCCATGCAATTAAATTGGTTAGCGTATTTATTATGAATAGATGATTAACAATAACATATTAACGTGGATGATTGCAGGCTAAACACTCATGCGGTTGTTGAGCCATTCGTCATATCAACAAACAGGCATCTGAGTGTTGTTCACCCTATTTACAAACTTTTGTTTCCTCACTACCGTGACACCATGAATATTAATTCACTTGCCCGGAAATCCCTGGTCAATGCAGACGGTATTATAGAGAAAACATTCTTGTGGGGTAGTTACTCTTTGGAAATGTCTGCTGTGGTTTACAAGGACTGGGTTTTCACTGATCAAGCATTACCTAATGATCTTGTCAAGAGGTATGTCATTTTTTAAAGTTCATTAACAAATTAGAAATATATATAAGTGTTGTGCTAATCAATGTTATTTGGGTGATTTTAATTAATTCAGAGGAGTTGCTGTTAAGGATCCATCTGCACCCCATGGAGTTCGGCTTTTGATTGAGGACTATCCTTATGCTTCTGATGGGCTGGAGATATGGGATGCCATAAAGTCTTGGGTGGAAGAATATGTCGCATTCTACTACAAGTCAGATGCAGCAATTCAGCAAGACCCCGAACTCCAAGCTTGGTGGAAAGAACTTGTTCAAGTGGGTCATGGTGATTTGAAAGATAAGCCATGGTGGCAAAAGATGCAAACTCGTGAAGAGTTGATTGAAGCCTCTGCTACCCTGATATGGATCGCTTCAGCACTTCATGCAGCTGTTAACTTTGGACAGTATCCATACGGAGGTTTAATCCTGAACAGGCCAACTATCAGCAGAAGATTCATGCCTGAGAAAGGGTCTGCTGAGTATGCTGCTTTGGGTAAGAACCCTGAGAAGGAGTTCTTGAAGACTATTACTGGGAAGCAGGAGACACTGATTGACCTTACAATTATAGAAATATTGTCAAGGCACACATCTGATGAGTTCTACCTTGGTGAGAGAGATGGTGGTGACTACTGGACTTCTGATGCTGGTCCGCTAGAGGCTTTTAAGAGGTTTGGAAAGAAGCTTCAAGAGATTGAAAAAGAGCTTATACAGAAGAACAACAATGAGTCGCTGAGAAACCGAACTGGACCGGCTAAAATGCCTTACACTCTGCTCTATCCTTCTAGTGAGGAGGGTTTGACTTTCAGAGGAATTCCCAATAGCATCTCCATCTAGGGGCTCTATGTTTGCTGCTTGCTGCACTACTCTACTTGTTTTTCCAATAAAATTTAAGAAATAGAAGGAATATAATTCCTTCATCTACCTATGCATGTATTTGGTCGTGTTTGCTAATGAAGTAATCCTGTTTCTATAACGGCATCAGAATGCACACAAAAACTTGTTTACTACCCCTTGTGTTTGGTTTCTATGACGACAAGCCCGGCCCATGACAAAAAGGGCCCAAAAAAAATCAAATTACTATATTGGAATATGATCATGTGAGGAGAAAAAAAAATAATTAACGAATAAGAAAAATAATTTATATTATTTTTTATGAAAATCATGTCTATTTTTTTTAGAGGTCACTAATGTGGTTTATCGTGATATTATTTTCAATTTTTTTTATAGAAAAAATTGTTCCTATGTATTTATTTTGAAATGGGTCTTATTAAATTCACCTAGATTTTTCCAAATTCACCTCCCTCCTCTCATTAGATTAATTATTGTTACTACTACACCTCCAAAATTTAACTCTTCCTTTCACTTTCACTGAATCCCATCTGTATTCCCCCATCTTGTGTAAACAGCATCCCCCTTACTATGAGTTTGATATGGCTTACTAACATCCCACACAAAGATAGCACAACAGTACAAGTTATGACAGCAAATCCTACACACCAAACCGGCTCATCCATTTATCAATTATGGCCATTATCGATCGTTGAGGCACGGAAATTGAGAGTTAACTCAATAAAAACATAAGCCGAGCGAGGTGCTAGATGAAAAGAGGTTAGTGAATGTTTGTGTTGACCAAAAGAGGTTACGGGAGGCTAGAGCTTGGAGGACATAGTTCTCGTGGGTTAGTGCCCGATCTTAGCGCACGTGAGGTGTTATGATCTGTAGTGCCCTCTGGATCAATGGGGTTCAAAATTAAGGTAAATAACAATAATAAAGTTAAGGTGTAAAAGAGTTTAAAGAAATAATATAATTACGAGGATATAATTGACAATAATCATTTAATGAAAGAAAATGGAGGTGAACTAAGCAAAAATCATGGTGTATTTAGCTATAACCTGCATTTTGTTTGAGTTAAAAACATTCTAATAGCTATAGTGCTTGCTCATCTCTTCTCAAATCATTTTAAATACACATTTAAAAAATTTGAGGATAATAATTAAAGATTAAAAATCACATAATCTTTGTTGTTCGTTAACAATTATTCATATTTTCAGGATTTAAATCAGACTTGAATATTAAACCAGCATAATAATATTATGGCACATTTTAAGCTTATTGATTAGATTACATTACATATTTTAAAATATGCAGCGATTACATCAAAACGGGGTAATTAATAATTACTATCAAAGTTATTAAAATTCATATTTTCAATCTACACCTTTGTTGTTGCCTTTTAAATCATCAATATTTTCGTACAAATATTCCCGAATTGGTCATTGATGCTGATGCGGTGCAACACAGGCTTGGACACCAAACTCTTGTGCGGTTCGAAGCTTTTTCCTGTTTTTTTATCTCCCCTCGCTTAGAATCCTGTGGTTGTTTAATGTTGCTTTCTCAGAACATACACTTCTTACTCCTAATCTTGAGGACATGCACTTAAAGATCTATGGTTTAACAGCTATCAAATTAAACCCAAGTTTAAAAAACTGCACAAATTAGTCAGAGCGACTGTTTGTAAACATCAAGTTCCATTCCATTGGAGGTTGTTTGCAATGTTCATTTTCAATTTGTAATGATAAAAAAATTATCCTTCTGCACACGGTCATCTTCAACTTTCATTTACTTGTATTGATAAGGATAATAATATTTGGGTAGTTTGTTGCGTTTTGTGATGTTTTCAATAATAAACTAAATGAAAGTTTACAAATTGAAGAGAAAGAAGAGATTATTATGGAATATTTTTGAACATTGGGTTATCAAGTTGTCTTGGCTTTTGTCCAACTTATTATTTGTTTATTTATATTACAAGTGCAGAAAAGCCAAAGCAGTAAATGCCTTTATTGCTTCTAAACATTTTACAGGAACAACTGCTCATTATTTATTTTATATTCCAAGTTCACAAAGCATTAAATGCTTTTATTGATTCTAAACATTTTTATTAAAGCCAAACATGAAAGCATTCAAACACACTGGATTACCCTATGCAGGGTGGATGAAGGAATTCAGATTCCTTCTCTTCTACCTTTTATTCAAAGCCACGAAAACTCTTCAGATAGAGATACTGTTGGGAATTCCTCTGAAAGTTAATCCTTCCTCACTAGAAGGGAGAAGCAGAGTATAAGGCATTTGAACTGGTCCAAGACGGTTTCTCAGTTTCTCATCATTGTTTCTATTTGAGAGTTTATTCTCAATTTCTTTGAGATTGTTTCCAAACCTTTTAAAAGCCTCTAATGCCCTTGTATCAGATGTCCAATTTGGATTGTCCCTCTCGCCAAGGTACACCTCATCAGATGCATGCCTTGACAAGATTTCTATAACAGAAAGGTCAATGAGGGTCTGAAACTTTGGTGTAATAGTCCTCAAGTAAGCCTTCTGAGGGTTCTTCCTCAGCTCCTCATATTCAGCAGAACCTTTCTCAGGCATGAATCGCCTACTAAGAGTTGGACGGTTTAAGATTAAACCTCCATAGGGATACTGTCCAAAATTAACAGCTGCATGAAGTGCTGAAGCAGTCCATACGATGATAGAACAAGCTTCAACTAGCTCTTCACGACTTTGCATCTTAGGCCACCATGGCTCATTTTTCTTGTCTCCATGACCCACCTCTACAAGTTCTTTCCACCAAGCTTGGAGTTCAGAATCTTGTCTAAGTGTGTCATCTGATTTGTAGTACAAGAAAACGTATTCATGGACCCATGTCTTGATGGCATCCCATATCTCAAGTCCATCAACAGCATAAGGGTAGTCCTCTATCGCAAGGCGAATACCATGAGGGCAAGCTGAATCCTCAATTGCCATTCCTCTATATCACATCAAAAGTGTCTTCAATTTTTGTTAACTAAAAATAAATTAAACTTAGTTTCATGTTTCTTATTGTAATATATATGAATATGAATTACCTTTTGATAAGATCAGCAGGCAATGCTTGATCAGTAAAAACCCAATCCTTGTAAACTACAGCAGACATTTCCATAGAATACCTTCCCCACAAAAATGTTTGTTCTATAATGCCACCGTCGTTGACCAGTGCTTGCCGAGCAAGGGCATTTATGTTCATGGTGTCACGATAGTGAGGATGCAGGAGTTTATAAATAGGATGAACAATGCTAAGATGTCTGTTTGTTGCTATGACGAATGGCTCAACAACTGCATGAGTATTTAACCTATTATCCATGACAAAGATGATATTCAGAATCATTTAACAGATAGATATAGACACTGATTTATTATTTTTATACCATTTAGTTGAGGAAATTTAATTATACCAATGGCTGACAAGTTGATGATAGCACGAGTCATTCACAACTACATAAGCCTTTGCTAGTAGCCAAATAGAACTTTCAACACCTTCCTCTGCAGGCAGAAAAACTTGACTAACAACACCAGATTGATCTCCCTGAGGATGTGGCAAACTCAATTCTATGGCAAGTGGCCTTAAAGTTCGGTCGCTTTTCAGGAAAAGGATGGTTCTGGTAGCATAAGCCTTTGTGGAGGTTTCGTTTATTCGCCTCAGATATGGCAGGATTGAGTCATGATGATCTAGTAGGAACAGTCTCTTGTTTTGAATTGCCTTTCCAACAAAATACGTACGATTTACTCGTGTTATATATTATTCATCAAATGAAATTTTATTTCGAAACACAAAAGTTATCATATTATTATATATATATATATACACATACCTCATCTAGAGTGAGCCCTTCTAAGTTAGGCTCTAGGTGTTCTTTGGTTATTTGACTAGTTTGATCACCATAGACTTGGCTATCTAGCTTGCTACATGGAGGGAACTCCTGCAATAATAAATATATATAGAATAATTATAAGGAAATACATATATATGTGTGATCCTCCATTAATTAGGCCATCCTCCAAATCAAGGCTGATTATCAATGACATGCAAAGAAAAGTCAACCTGAAGACAACGAATCAAGTTTGGATTTACACCAGCAAGCATTTCTCTTGCAAATTCTTCATCAGTCATCCATGCAGACTTACTCACTGCTCAAATAAAAACAATTATCCATTGTCAACTAGCACTCTATTAATGTTACAAATACTTAATATGAACAAATTAATACCTTGAATGACTTTAGGAGGAGGAAACTTGAGGGCCTGTTCACCATCAGTTCGGAAGATTTCCTTGACCACAGGTAGTGGACTAATCTTGCCAAGTATCTCTGTTGGCAGCTTAATTCCACCCGAATAGAGTCCATGAACTTCATCAAAGCTATCAAACTCACTGGGTGTGAAATTCAAATCAAAAGCAGATTGCAATACTGGAAGAACATTTTGAGATACGGATTTCAGTCCATAAACAAGAAAGTCTGATGACTTCAGGTGTCCAAAAGCCTCATCTCTTGGAAGATAAACATCGTTGCTCCTACTCTCACTATTGGGGTCTGTTTGATAAGAATATACAGCATAATTTGTTCATAATTGGAAGTTAAACAGTTAATTAAAGTTCAATATATATAAATAAATAGAAGCCTAGCTAACCTTTCCTTGTTGGTTTTCTACCAGTTCTCCCCCTACGAGGATAAGGAAAGGTGTCATTTCCTCCAAGAATAGGACGGGCATGCTCTTTTTCACCTTTATCAGGATTGCCTAAATCATTGTAAACATCATAATCATAGATCCTTTCCCACTCTTTGCGTTCCCCAGTTCCATCTCCTCTTAAATTCTGCAACTCTTCTTCTCTATACTTGACTAATGGACCTGGTGTTTCACTCGGAAGATATGTCTGCAATTGCAATATATATTAATTCTGACAGCAGTTGGAAGAGAAAAGTAGATAGAATTGAGATGGATCTACCTGGTTGACAAAGAAAATGCGGTCAGTTTTGAAGTGTTTGGCATTGTAAATCCAGGAGTTGCAAAGAAAGTGGATGGTTCCATGGTTTGGAATGTCTTCAAGAGTCAAACTGACAAGGAAGAACTCAGTTTGCATAAAATTCTTGATATAAAAAGCTCCAGGAATTCCACTCTGATCGTCCCATTCAAAAAAAATCTTGAATGCAGATTGGCCTGCTCCCAGAGTTGGCAATGAAGTAATGATACCGTCCAAGAAGGTAGCCTTTCCAAGTTTCCCTTCTCCTTTGGCTGACAAAAGAAAAGAAAAGAAATTAATGATGTTGTAAATTGTAAGAAAGAAAGAAAGAAAGAAAGAACGTACCATCAGGTTTGGTCGCACTAATAAGCTGTAGAGAGACAGAACGACCCAAGAAGGCAGTAAGAGTGTCGAGGGTTGAACCAAGTACGTCGAGACCCCCACCAATAATTCCCCCAACACTGGTTAAGCTATTTACGTCCAACACATTCTTCCGCATCAACACCACTGTTCCTTTTATCTTGTGCCCCCCACGATTCAGCAGACCCCCAAGCATCTTTTAGACACTAGTACTATTTATATATATGATCTTTGATCTTCTTTTTTTGCTCGATATATGAAATCAACTTGTGAGAGCGTGGTGCTATTTATACTTAAGAAGCCAATAAGATGACGACTCCAATGTGCAAAGTGTCATACGTATACGTGCATGCAAATTATAAAGCAAGTATTGTTCGTTTTAATTACATGGAAGGAAAATATGTATATATAGTATAACTATCTTGGCCTGGATTCTTATTTAATTTGGTGGAATAGAATAGTAACTTGCGTACGAAGCTAGGGTATTAGTGGAGTAATTGTAATTGGTGTTTAATTAAGCTGCATGCATAGTATTGCTAGGCATGTGTTCTCATGACACGTCCGTATAGGCGGATACTCGTTTAGAGCCATTTGGCCAAACCACTGAACATGTGTCAAGTCGAGATCACTAGAACATTTGCCCAAATTCTTAATTATAACTTTTATTTTCTGCAAATATAATGAAACATTTATCTGATATTTGAGTCAATCATTTGTTTTTATGATACAGAATTGGGTAAAGTTTATTTTTTATTTAACTTCAAACAATGATATATAATTTTAATTCATTCAAAGTTTAACAGATATATTTTTATTTATCTTCACACATCATATGCATGTGTTATATTAATGTTGGTATTTCATTAGATTTAAGAATGATAATCCATCGATATATAATTCCTCCATGCGCGTGGAGAACGATCCTCAATAAAATATGAATAAGAGTTTATCTATATCAATCTCAATCTGAGTGAGCGTGAGGTGTCTAACAGACTCCATGCAACAAAGACACCATGTGCAAAGTGCCATATCCTAACACTAACACGGCATGCATGCTGACAGATACATTCACATTGTGACAATATATATGCTGATTCTATTATTTTAATTATTATCACAACGGAACTCAATTCAACACAAGATTAATGAATTATTTATTCATTTATTTGTTTCGTTTTTTAAGAACTACGATAAACTGTTAAATAGTAAAGATCACAAGTATTTCCTTTACACTTGCTCACTCTTGTTAATGTACGTCTACAATTGTTGAACGGCTTCTGTTTTTAAAGCTAGCTAGGCCTAGAAACCACATAACTAATTGGACCTAAACGGACTACTGGACCAATTTTATGGAATTCATCATACTTTGCTACTAGGACATTTTTTGCATTCCCTTTTTTTTCTTTTCGTACCGCTTTGGCATTTTTATATATATTTTTTTAAAAATAATATCTCTTTTCATTGTTATTTTAAATGTTTTTATTTTGTTGTTACGTTTTTTATGTGTGCGGAGAAAGGAAGTTAGATTGATGTATGGAATACATTGGAACGTTGTTATATTATATATTCTGAGAAATAGTTGTTTAAATATATATAATTTCTGTAAAAGTGTATTTCAAAAAGTAGTTTTCACTTTTCCATGAACCTGCAAAAATATGGCGCCACACACCACCGAGGGAGAGAACAGGGGATGCAGATTCGTGGGGGTGGAATGAAGAAGGTTTTATTTTATTAAGAAGTAAGTATTTTTGGAGGGTGCAATGAGGAATCATCCTACTTTATACTAGTCTCTGGTTTGGGCCAATTGTTTTATAGTTGTTCAAAAATCGGACTTTTAACAATAATAGCTATGTTCAAAAAAGTTATTTCTTGACTATCTCAACTCAAGCCACCCTCCATTTATCTTTATGTGTATGTTTGATGTATCTAATCTTTTCATACTTATTTTTAAAATGAATTCTAATAATTTTTTAAAATTTTTTATCAATA
The DNA here is from genome assembly GCA_014843725.1 of Amphicarpaea edgeworthii. NCBI lineage: Eukaryota > Viridiplantae > Streptophyta > Magnoliopsida > Fabales > Fabaceae > Amphicarpaea > Amphicarpaea edgeworthii. The sequence continues at coordinate 12,515,574 of CM026319.1, forward strand.
ATTTTAAAAATAACATGATATAAATTATTTATCGTAAATGATGAATATAATTTATATGTTAAAAATATATATTTATTATGAGTTTTCAAGTTAAATTATCAATGCAATAAGATAATGAATTAATATTAGAGATCATATTTTAAGTTAAGAAGAGAGTAATGTTTTATAAATTGAAAAAGATAATTTGCAATTAAAAAATAAAGTAATAATTTTGAAAAAGATTAATATTGTAATCTCCAAACCACATTACTACTACTATACGACAACAACATAACAAAACCTAAACTCACACACTCACTTCTTTTCTTCTACGATTCTCTCCCGCCTCCCTTCCCTTCAACTCCACGGCGCAGATCCGAGGAGTGTGGGAAACCCTAATTCCTCTTTCGTTTACCATCTCTCTCTGTTACTCTAACACCAGGTAACCCTAACTTCTCTCTCTCATTCTCTGTTCATTATTTTTATTATTATATTATTATATAATAAATCCGCCGTTACTTCGCGTGTTTTTATTGTAAATCGCTGCCTTTATGTTTTTAATACGTGCTTGATCTAATTGCTTTGTTCGCAAAGCTCTCATTGGATTTTTTTTTGTTAATTTTGATGTGTTGTATGTTTAGTTCCAACGTAGAATTTGAATCATCATCTTGTTGTCTCGTTATACCTCCATGTTTTCCCCTTTTCCCTGACCCGCATACTGAATTTTGGCTCTTCTGTCACATATGTCTCGTGGAGGATGTGTTTTTTTTTTTTTATGATTGGTGCTCTTTTTTTTATTTGACACAAATTAGAGTAATTTTCCGAATTTTGATCAGTTTAATATTTTTTTTGAGTTATTGGTGTTTCTGGATTGTTATCTGACATCAAGCGAAAAAAAAAAAGCTCTTATCATTGCTAAGAGCTCCGTTTTCCCTCCGTTACTTGTGTTGTCTCACGATATTGTTTGGACTTTCTTTTGTTATCGATTTTAAGATTTTAGATTTTTTAGGACACGTCTCTGTTTAATTTTACCGAAGTTCTTGTTCTGTAGTGATGGCAGGTTTGGCTCCAGAAGGATCGCAGTTTGATGCTCGGCAATATGATTCTAAGATGAATGAATTGTAAATTCTTATACCATATATTTTCCACTGTTTGTGATGCTTGAATTCTATATTATATATATTTTTTTAACTTTTATGTCTTGAAATAAAATAAAAACAGGCTTTCCTCTGATGGACAAGAATTTTTCACTTCATATGATGAAGTCTATGATAGTTTTGATGCAATGGGCCTACAAGAAAATCTTCTGAGAGGCATATATGCTTATGGTATGGCACGTGATTTTTCCTTTGTTTCTTCAATTGCTTTTTTAATTCTTGAGGAATACTAGGAATATACTCTTTTAAACACACTCTTGACCTTTTAGAGGCACTCTTAAAAGTCACTTGCTTTCAAGGCAACTGAATTGACCTTTTAGAGAATGAAGCAACAATAAGTGTATGTTTAAAAGAGTGTGTTCCCAGCATTCCTCTTCATACTTTGTCAGTATGGCAGTGTCAATTACTCAGCAATTTTGGAAGATGTGGATTCACTGCTTTCATAATCTGATTAATGCATTTAGACATTTTTCTCTGAATGTTTACTCTGTTGGAGTGTTATATTATTCCATTATTTGTTATATATACAGTTAACTCTACCACAAGATGTGATGTTTTATTCTTGTTCTATAGGTTTTGAGAGGCCTTCTGCAATACAGCAAAGGGGAATTGTTCCTTTCTGCAAAGGTCTGGATGTGATTCAGCAGGCTCAGTCTGGAACTGGAAAGACAGCAACATTCTGTTCGGGAATTTTGCAGCAGCTTGACTATGGATTGGTTCAGTGTCAGGCTTTGGTTTTGGCACCAACAAGGGAGCTTGCACAGCAGATTGAGAAGGTTATGCGAGCTCTAGGTGATTACCTTGGTGTCAAGGTTCATGCTTGTGTTGGTGGGACCAGTGTTCGTGAGGATCAGCGCATTCTCCAAGCTGGTGTCCACACTGTTGTTGGCACTCCTGGACGTGTGTTTGACATGCTAAGAAGACAGTCTCTTCGCCCAGATCACATAAAGATGTTTGTTTTGGATGAGGCTGATGAAATGCTTTCACGTGGTTTCAAGGACCAGGTTTGATATGGTTTTCCATGTTTGTTTAAAACTTTGAATTGGGTGTTTTTGCTTCTTGACTGTGATCTAATGGTTTATATTTTTGGTGCAGATCTATGACATCTTCCAGCTACTGCCAGGTCAAATTCAGGTTGGAGTATTCTCTGCTACAATGCCACCTGAGGCCCTGGAGATTACAAGGAAGTTCATGAATAAGCCAGTGAGAATCCTGGTAAAGCGTGATGAATTGACGCTGGAGGGTATCAAGCAGTTTTATGTGAATGTTGATAAGGAAGAATGGAAACTAGAGACATTGTGCGACCTTTATGAGACATTGGCTATCACCCAGAGTGTGATCTTTGTGAACACAAGGCGCAAGGTGGACTGGCTCACTGACAAGATGAGAAGCAATGACCATACAGTCTCAGCCACTCATGGAGACATGGACCAAAACACTCGTGACATCATCATGCGTGAATTTCGCTCTGGCTCTTCTCGAGTTCTAATTACCACTGACCTCTTGGCTCGTGGTATAGATGTACAGCAAGTGTCTTTGGTTATAAACTATGATCTGCCAACCCAACCTGAAAATTATCTTCATCGCATAGGACGAAGTGGCCGTTTTGGAAGAAAAGGTGTTGCCATTAACTTTGTCACTTTGGATGATGCAAGAATGCTCGCTGATATTCAGAAGTTCTACAATGTCACTGTAGAGGAGTTGCCATCAAATGTGGCTGATCTGCTCTGATGATGGGTCAAGTCATCAATCATATCAGGGCTATTACTTTTTGACAATTATTACTATTATTTTGTGCTCTTTATTTTCTTTTTAAAATTTTACTCATTAGAGTTCTAAAACACCTGACTTTATTTATAATGGATTCTATAAAATTTGTTTATTTGCTTAATTAGTACTAAGTTGCTAAGCCTTTTTGTTTATAATTGTGTCATGTATTTTATATTTGAACAACGCCTTAACCACCCTTGTATCTACGACTACATGTCATAGCTGACACACCCAATTAAGAATCTCGTGTTGAATTAAGGAAATATTTTTTTATTTCATCTTAACTAATAATATTGTGACATGGATGATAGATATTATATAATTCAACATTTATCGTTTTAATTCTTTATTTATTTAATTTTATTATCCAAGGCATGAGTGATATATTAGTTCAAGTTAAACGTGTTGTCTAAAATTATTAAGTCCAACCACAAAAAAACGGCACTGCACTTCATTCAGGAAGAAAAAAAAAAAGCATATGTATAAACCAAAATAATAAGCACATTATTATTTTTTTTATTATCGATAAATATTAATTATTAATATGGTTAGTTTTTGTTAATTAGAGTGGGAATACAACCTACCACCTCTTTTTCCCTCCCTTCGTATTTACCACCCTTATATCTCCTATAATGCACAATTATTAGATTGTGATGGAGAGAAAAACCGAAATAATGTGAATTCTTTTACACGCAAAGTGCTATATGTATAATATTGTTATCTTCGCTCAAATATCATGTGCTCCCCCTCCCCTACAACAAAAATTAGGGGAAAATAAGAGACTCAAGCACATTCCGATAGTGTTATTAAGCACTTGCTACATTAGGATGCATAATTCAAAGATAACAGTGTAAAATCGTTTTCAATGATGCTGCATCATTAAAGTGTAGTTGAGAGTGAAAGACGCATTCTAACTTCCTTATCAAGTAGTTCTTTTGGTGGGATGGTTGCAATTAGATTGAACAGGATTACTTTAATGGTAATAACACTTATTATCATGCCAATAATAATGAATTTTTTGCTTGCACTTTCGGCCAAAACTTGAAAGCAAAGTTTGTAGAAAACTGAGAGCAACTTTCCAAATGCTTGATGCTATAATAATAATAATAATTTCGGTTGATTGATATAATAATTTCATTTTGAATTGTTTTCTTGTATTAAACTGGAATTTTCCAGGGAAAGGAAGTGAAGATTTTTACGTGTGGCTTGCAGAACCAAACACTAACATGTGGGGAACCACAATGATCAATTGAAAATCAGAGCATTTTGCCTTTTTATAAACATTGAACAGAGATTGGTCTTAGAGTTTTGTGAAAATTTTAACACAGTAGAAGGGGCAGGGGGGACGCACCTCTCTCATTCCACCTATCCTATTTCTTTTTTGTTTTATATATGCATTGGCTACATGAGATGAGATGTGCAAAAAGAAAAAAAAAACAATAAAGTATTTATAATATATATAAGTATAAGTATTCATTTTTCATATATCATATGGAAACTGGAAAGGGATACTAATTAGTTACAGTCACGGATACTCTTTTTCTTTGCTCCATTTTCAATGTTAATTTTAACACTTCCACGCGTGAAACCAAAAGCTTCATGCAATTCTGCTCTGTGAAGAAAGTTGCATCAGTCGCTACCCTACTGACTTTCATCAAAGAAAACAACATATCATCATCATCTTCAACTGCCTCCAACTCAAAATTTATTATATAAAAATTAACGGAAGAATTATGTCAATGTCACTATAACTTTTTTTGAAAGAAAATAATATCAAATTTTTTTCTTCAAAAAAGTAAAGTTAATGTGAAGTGTGATTTAAAAGACCAACATTTCTTTTTAAAAAATGACCAACATTAAAATGTACTACGCAGTATAAATTAAAGTTAGTAAAAGAAGCAATAGTCAATGATGCAACTGCTGAGCAAAAAAAAAAATCAATGATGCAACTATAAAAAAGCAAACCCATGAACCCTATTCTTTGAACTTAAGACACATAGTCTTTGGCTCTTTGGTGTCCATTCATGGAATTCAGGTGAAAGGTAGTGTGGAGGCAAGGTGGCCCCAACAAGCATGCAAGATCTGAGGTGTTACAGTGTTAATAGTAGTAAGGAGGTGAAGAAAGGGAAGGGCACAGCATCAAAAAGTTGGAGCTTGAGTGACCCTGAGTTGCAGAGGAAGAAGAGAGTTGCTGGCTATAAAATATATGCTGCTGAGGGCAAAATGAAAGGCTCTCTAAGGAAGAGTTTCAGGTGGATCAAGAATAGAATACATACACTCAAGCTCTCTATTGATGAATGAATCATCTCTCTTTTCTCTTTTTGTAATGACTGTTTCTGTTTGTTTGCTTTTCATTTTCAGTAAATCCTCCATCTGCTTCATTCAATAGTCTTGTATTGTTGTCTCCATGGAATTTCTTCTTAAAAAAAATTCTCCATCTGCCTCATTTATTTATCTTATAAAAAAAATCACATGATAGGTGAACTTCTTTGAGCACCGGACATTTTACAGAGTGAGAGAATGAGATGGCTCAGTCTCATTGCCAACACCTACACCTTGCCTTGTCGATCCACTTGACGGGGAATTAGAAATAGACAACTGCATGTATCAAGCAATTTAAAAACCAGCAAGCAATTTCAAATATGGCATATCAAGAAGTTTAATTTATTTTACCTTTTTATTTTCTTCTTTTACAAGTGTTTATTTATAGAGAAGTTTATCTAAATTCTGAACTAGACTTGTAATCATTTTCTTTTGCTAGCAAACAAAAACCACAAGAGTATATTCACAGCACAGAACTCTTAAATGCAGCAGGTCAGAAGAAGAGAAGTCCAAAGAATGATATATATCTTGTCTAACACAAAGCTGACTTCTGCAAAATGTTTACATTAATTGCTTACTTGAGCACATAAACACAAAATACAACCAATGTTTTATAATTCAGGTTATAACCAATAGAAACAGTACAACCAAGTATAGCTTCATACTTTGTTTTACATTTTGGATAAATGGGAAATCATGTTCATTGTTTTTCTTCCAAAATAATAAACACTCTGAAATAAACATTTATTATTTTTTTAAACAGAAAATAATGAGGAAAAAATTGAATATAAATGCATAAGCATCATCCTTCATCTTTCTGCAATAAATATGCTCAGCTTTAGGTCCTAAGCCATCCCATAAATAAATATACTTACCATCCATAACATCTTTAGATCCAGTTGAATCACTTGGAACTGGGGCTTTTTGTCTTGATAACATTCCATCATTTGCCAATAGGTCCAGAGTTTCTTCTTTGAGAAGGATCAGATGAAGACCAACCAGTATGCCTACCATTCTCCACACCTACACAGAAACTTCCCACATTAAAAGCTAAAAACGCAAAGCAACGTGCCATAAAAACATGGAAAAGGCGAGGTAAGGAAAAATAGAAATATCTAGGTAGAATAACTAAGATTTTTTAGCTAAGTAAGAAACCACATATTAGTATATTACTAATAAAATAATAGATCAGGGACCTAGAAGTAAAAAGCAAAGAAAATTATACCTTGCTGTCTATCAGCATTTACAACAGCTGGTGGCACCCCAGAACTTGGTCCAGCAGCAGGACCCTAAAAATGTTACTTTAAGTAAGATAATCGAATATCAACAAGCAAACATCAAATCTAATGGCACTGTATAGCATACTATCACTTACAATAGCATGAGCAGAAGGTGTGGCAATTTGAGATTGCTGATATTTCAAAATGTTCCAATGAAAGACATAACCCTGGAATCCTGGAACAAGAGAACACCACCCAAAACACATAATTGACATTAAAATTTAAAACCTTACCATCTAGTTATCAAAGACAGAGACTACATCACATTCAAAAGTGAAATATCACTAGCAAAACAGAATAGCTCAAACCTTCACGAATGAAAAGGTCATGGAACAGCCTTTTCAAACGAGCATAATCTGGGTTGTCATCAAATCCCAGTGACCCACAGACAGTAATGGAAGTATGGAGCAAACTCTGAGGGGTAGCCACGACACAAAGACTAACAAAGAAGCAAGCCACATTTTGTCATGATAAAGGGGGAAAATAGACAATATGTACCCAAAAAAAATTATACACAATTTTTCTCACCTCAATAGTAGTAGAAACTTTCTTCTCCCTGATTTTCTCATACTTCTGCTTCTTAGTACCTGCTTTCAGCCCCTGCCACGGGAGACTGTAGAAATATTAAGTAAAAAAATAAATTAAAAATAGGTGATCAAGAAAGACAAAACAACAAAGGAGCAAAGATAAATACCTTCCTCTCAAAAAATACATAAGAACAAATCCAAGTGATTCTAAGTCGTCCCTATGGCTTTGCTCTATTAAAGAATAAAAGGGTAATACCAAACTTCAGAATCAATTAACAATTATATATTAAATACCATGGCAATGGAGTTTAATGAAAAGATACATTGAGAGAATACCAATTCCATGATGAGTATTCATACTAGCGTATCTGGCAGTTCCAGTAAAATTCTTATTTTCTCTGAAACGGATTACAGGCAGGTCAAATTTACAAAACTCCACAATATTCAAGGATTATTTTAAAATAATAACTTGGAAGTATTGTGAAGTCATTCATATATATAATAAATAAAAATAAAACAAAGAATAATACAAAATCATCACAGAGAAACTACTTAAAGATATTTTGTAAGTAACAACAGCAATTCTATGCACTGATTATTGAAACATATTGTCACAAATAAAAAAATAGAAAACAGCCAACAATTGGATTGATTGTCCATGTAACTCTATACTATTAGCACTTCACTTGAACCTATTAATTTTCATATAACTTACAATATAGTACCTGTCAGTTAGCTTGTTCAGCTAATCATAGAACTTTGAACAGCAGATACATTAAAATTTTCCAGCAGTTCCATATCACACAACACACATCCACATTTGGTAGTTAATAGATTTATCAATAATCAATAATATTCCAAAACTCAAAGTTCCAGTGAAGATAAATTAGTTTCATATCTTGCCACAATTAGAATAAGAACTTCACAGCATAAGGTACCAAACCAGAGGCACCACCACCTACTTCCCCACCACATAATTCTTGTGTTGCCTAATAAAAAGCTACAACTTCTTTATTAGGAAACTCTCCCACTAAAATGTCAGTGTCACACAAATAACTAACAATAATATAACTTTTCAGGTATTGGATTTGGCATATTCGGTTGATTAGTATCCTAATTATTAAAATTTAAAGCATGCTTTAACTTTGCAACCATCACATATAAAATCAGGAAAAAAAAATGAAACAAAATACCTGTAAGAAATATGTTGATGGGTAGAGCTGTCTCTGTATCTCTTAGCAAGACCAAAGTCAATGGCATAAACCTACAAAAGAGGTGAAATTTAAAAGGATGCATCTAAGAGATGACAGAAAGGGACAAATAAAATTTAAAAAGGAAGCATTAAACTAACACTTCATTTGAATGCCTCCCCAAACCGATTAGGAAGTTGTCTGGCTTGATGTCCCTGTGTAAAAATGATTTGGAATGAATAAATTCAACTCGATTTATCTGCAAACAGTTTGAGATTGTCCCATTTAAAACAAAATCAGTAATGTAATACAGATAGTCAGATACTGCATAGTAAACAAAGAGATCAGAAAGATAGAAATTCAGTAAGAGTGTAAGACAGGACAATACTTCCTCCTTGCAGTATTTTATACAACTTTGATTCGTACTCCACTTGAGAATGCTTGGTTTTGACTTTTTCCTGAATCAAAAGGCAAAGAGAAATAGTAAACAAACATTTCATTAAACATATCCCTAAGCTTCGATAGTCAACACAGTTCTTAAAAAAGTCAACTATCATCAATGCCATTAATTACAGAGGATAAGCTGCAGTAGATACTGCCAAACACCCTTTGGAGTTTTGAAACTGAGGCACAAAGGACGAATCAGCCTTACGCACACCTTTTGGCACTTCTGGCCGCATTAATTACTCTACAATTTTATTTTTATTTTTTTTAAAGTGTTCTACACTGCACCGTCTATCACACATTCCTGAAGTACAGCTTCACTGCTTCAATTTTGCACATTCTTTAGAATTGAACAACACAAGTCTACATACTATACTGTACTGTACACATACAATAATTTATAATTTACCAACAAAATATGATAAACAACAAACCACACCTAAATTGTGTTTGGGATTTCCAAATTAGAGTAAGTCATAGTAAATCAGAGCGTGGAAGAAACAGAGCAAACCGAGATAGATCCCGCCGAAAGATCCGCTACCCATCTTGCAGTCAAGACGGTACTTGTTCACAAACCGAAGTTCCACTCAATGAGGGGAGTTAAACCCTATAGATTGAAATATGAGAATGGAAGGGGATACAAATGAGAAATCAGAAAAGGTGAGGCCAAAATTGGAAATAAGACTCTCTCTCTCTCTAGAAGGTGGAGGAAAGAGAGAGATGGTGACATAATGAGATGTTTTTAGTGGGAGATATTTTATAATCTACTTTTTTTAGTTTTTTGTATGTAAGTGAAAGATCTTCTATTCTTTAATTAATCTATAGCTATGCTTGCCAACTATGGATAACTGCTGCCATATATCCAAAATAGTTCTGACAGGTCAGTAGGTCACAGATATTAAAAATAGAATGCTACGAGAATTTGTTTTGACATGACAAATTATATGCATTTTGTCGTATTTTCTTAACCTCTTGTTAGTTGTTTTGTTCTATCCCATGTTTCCATTTCCGTCCCATTGGCGTCCACGCTGGCTGGGGTTTAGTTCAGTTACTTGCACTCTATTTATTAGTTAACTTTGGTTTTCTCTTTTAAGATTTTTTTTTTATTTTAAAGTTGTTAATCTTTTTCAGAAATATAACTTATATTTCTACACAAGTGTTTTAATAAATTTTTAAATAAGAAAACTCACTGAGATCAGTCTATAAAGTTTAATAGTTTACATGAAATAATGCAATAATTAAAATTAAAATTAATTTTGCATCTTGAGATGATCTGAACCACATATTTGCATTGAAACATATGGTTTTCAATAAATAAAATGCAATAATTTTTTTTGTAAACTTTGAAACAAATAAAAACTATATCGCCCGTCAAAACAGAAACTGTAAAACTGTTTAAATTTAACACTGCTTGGCTAGCCGGTATCATTTCTTCAACATCACTTGAATTATAACCATTTGCTAAGTGAGAATTACACTTTAATCATTCATTCATTCTACTTAAATATGTTACATACAACAGCTCCCATGCTTTTTTCTTTTAATGAAAGGGGACTTCAATTCATCCCCCCATAAGCAAACAACACCATAAGCATGAAAAGAATTTAAATGAGGCTAGAACCAAAAAAGAAAGAAATTAAAAAAAATGCAAACCCTAAAACGATTTGAAAACTAATGTTATATTGTAATGGTCATGATGGGGACAAAGCCCCCAGTGAAGACTGCTGCTTCTTCTGCAGCTTGCTTTTAAACTGCCTAATCTTTGCTTCCACTCTTGCTGTGAATCCAATCTTAGTTACCTGCCTTGCTTTAGAGCGCTCCCTGGTCCACATGTGTTGATCTTCAATGTCCTTTTTGTAGTACTTGATTTCTTGGATAATGTGATGATCCATGGGATGAAAACATCTTTGGAAGGATATGTGGGCAAGATAAGGAAGAACGCACGTGATTGTTACTAATAGGGTTGATGTCCAATAAATAGGAGCAGGAGCAAGAACCTCAACCAATAGTTGGTAGGCATTCTTGGAATATTTTGGTGGAAGCATGCCATATAACAAGAGAAAGATGTACCAAGAGGTTATGCTGCCCCACACCAACAGGTGTTGAATCCATGTGAAATGGCTCATTGTCAGTGCAATCTGGCAATTCACAGCCCAGATGATGCAAGTGAACATCATGGTACCAACAGCAGCCATGTCTGCTGTCTGGCCATTCGCACGGAATGCTTGGTCATAGAATATTATTATGACAAGGAAGAAGATGGCCAGGGAGGAATAAAGACCATTCCCCATCCATCCCAAGATTCTATACCAGTCAAAGAACAAATTTTTGGGTCCTTGCTGATACAGTGCAGGAAACTGCAACAACAAGCAATGGCACATCAAAGGTTAGATTATCCAAGCATGAATGAAAATACAGAATTCATTGAAGGCATTTCAAGAGAACAAACAAACAAACAAACCTGTAAGCAAACTTCTGATGGAACATCTTGTTCAAAAACTCCAAGAGAAATGACAGGCAATGATGTAAGAACAACATTGAACAATATCATGTACCAGTCATCATAAACCGATTGTCCAGAGAAGCCCGCAAAGGCCTCAAAATAGAATATGGTGAGGCCAAATGCTATATTTTTGTAGAAGAAATAACATATCTGCCATGCAGAACGGATCACTTTAGAAGGGAAATATCCGAATCAATTTCATAACAGAAACAAAAGCAAAAAATATTATATTCATTTCTATCCATGTACAGGATAACAGCGAAGAAGGCATTCAAGATATGAGAATAATGATCAAGATTCAAAATGAATATATCAATTACCATTTGTGCAATTCTCTTGTAGCACCAGTGTCCATGGACTACCATAAGTCGCTCCAAAAATCGGAATTGAGCAATAGAAAAGTCACTAGCCATTACTGCCTGAAAAGAATTTGCAAGCTTGAGTTCCACAAATGTTACATGCTTCCAAACAGAAAAACACACACATACACACATGTAAAGCTATATAAAACCAAAATTTGATATGTATTTTGAAAATGAAGCATATACAGTGTTGCAACTAGCAAAAATATATGTTAGAATACATCATATACAGATATAATTTTGCATGACATAACTATGCATAAAAGAGCTGCACACTGACCTGCATACCTTCAACCCCACTGATTCCAACACCAATGTCAGCTTCTTGAATCATGCCAACATCATTTGCACCATCACCTATGGCTAAAGTGGTCTTCCCAGTTCCTTCTTTCACCAACCTTGTTACCTGACTCCAAATGAATAAGGGATTAAGACACAACAAAGCAGTACACATTTTATATATACTCATACACTTGACATAGAGACTGTGATTAGATAAATTCTACCTACAGAAGCATTTAAAATTACAACTGTTCACAACAGAACTCTTGGTTCCAACCTAATCTTTCCCATATAACATCAACATAGAGCTAGGCGTTCAGCTGTGTTACTTGTGTATGTTTTTCAGTTCAATAATTGTGAGTAGCATCATTTATATGTGATTAATTTATTGAAATGAAGTATAAAATATTAGAGTAGAGTTCACAAAATGTACAAATGAAAAAGGAAAAAGGTCCTACCAATGCTTTTTGCTTTGGAGACACACGACAGCAAATAACAGATGCACAACCAACAGCCAATCCCAAAAATTGGTGCTTGACATCATCTTCTAAAGCATATGTTAGAGTTTTCCCATCAATAATTAATGCAAATGCAGCATGTGGATCCTTTTCCAACTTTAACATTTGTGAGGCATTGGTGATTTGATTCAAGATGTTGCCTTTGATGACCTGAAGGATTATAAGAGCGAAGTCTAATTCAGATGAGAGTCATGTCTATTAGTAAATTTTTCTACTCTCTCTCAATGAAAAAAATACCTCTTTCCCATCATTAGTTACTGAATCTGAATTCACTGAGATACAGATTTGCTTCATACCCTGTCGAAGTAAACTACAAGAAAATCTGCACCACAGAAACAAAAGTTTCAGCAAACTCTATTGCAGAGGCACTTTTGAGTAACTTGAAACAGAAATGAAATGGTGTTATGTGGTTAAATAATTTGCAGTAGACAGACCCAATGTTGATTGCAGTTTCCATCTTATCCCCAGTCAATACCCAGATCTTTAGACCAGCTTGAGCAAGTTTATCAATGCATTGAGGCACCTGAGGAGAATAAAAAGATGAGAAATGGTAGAGGCAGAGAGAGAAGAAACAACATATTTTGACTAGATAAAGACTACATAAATAATGATACAACATACCCCTTTCTGTAGTTTATCTTCCACAGCAGTGGCCCCAACAAGAATCAACTCTCTTTCCATAATATCTGAAACCTGCTCAAGCATTGCGTCTCTGTCAGACCCAACAGCTGTCTTGGCCTTCTGAAACTCGTTATTCCAATCAGAGTACTCTTGGTCATCAAGCTTTCTGTAAGCCAGGGCTAGCGTTCTCAAACCAGCTTCTCCATATTCATTCAAATGTCTAGTAGTAGCCTCCAAATATAGTTTTCCATTCTTAGACAGTCGATCAAATATGATACTGCACAACCAAGCAAAATAATGAAGTCAAAGTTTAGAGAGGGACATCAAAAGCCTCTCCATGATACCATACATGTGCATTTTCACAAGCTTTCTCTGGAAGCAGGGAGTTGCTGTGATTATATAGTATGCTAGTAGTAAGTAGAATATAAACTATAAACTCCACAAGCATGAAGAGGATTTTAAGGATTCCATTGTAGAAACTGATAGAAGGTCCTACTTGATCATTAACACCATCTGTTCAGCTGGGTTGACAATATTATAGACAGAAATCACATTAATATGCTAACCTGTCAGCTCCTTTGCAGAAAAGAATGGTTTTTCCCTCCTCATCACGCACAATGACTGACATGCGCTTTCTTTTGCTAGTAAAGTCCAGCAGATTCAAAATTTTATATTCTCTGTATAACTCAACCAAAACACAAAAATAAATAAATAATATACAAATAAAAGCTAAGAAATATGACATCACAAATAAAAGAGTTAAAACAAAAATCCCCCCCCCCCCCCCCCCCCCCCCCCCCGATAAGCATAATGGAGTTTGTGAATGTCCACCTCACCTTTGAATCACTTGTCCTGAAGCAGAAAATCTTTCACGAATGACAACACTTGATTGAGTTCTCCTATAAAATTCAAAACCAAATTCTCTTGCTGCTACTAGAAAAGCCCCTTCATCTGGTGATTCAGCTTCATATGTACAACTCTCAGTCTCCTCATTCAGTTCAGGAATGGCTGTATGGCAAACTGCTAATATCCGGAAAAACAGCAAAAGGACATCAGCATTGGGTTCATTCGACCAATTACAATTCATAAGGCGATCATCTTCAAAACCAAATCCCTTAATGGCAGGCCTTTGATCTTCTTCACCCTTGGAAACAACAACAGTCTCCAGTTCAGTTTCCCATGCCGCTTTACTCTTGGTACGCATGGGGAAATTAGAGAGATCCAATTCCTGCTCTTCAAGATCAGTAGCCATCTGCTTTGCTGCAGCAAGTTCAACTTCACTGGAACGAACACCATATGCAGTACCAGCAATGGAGCACTTCAAAAAGTCCATCTGGTTGCAGGTTAAAGTGCCAGTTTTATCAGACAGGATAGTGTCTACCTGACCCAACTCTTCATTCAAATTGGATGTCCGCGCTTCAGCAGGAGTCCCAGATTCATCATCGTACATTTGAATGTCTTGGTTAATGAAGGTTGCCTGTAATACCTTCACAACCTCAATTGAAACATAAAGCGAGATGGGTATCAAATATCCATAAAGAATGAGTGCAGTAATCAGATGACTCATCCCAGCCAATCCAATTTTCCCAGGATCAAACTGGTATTCAATCTTGTCAGGCCGTAAATACCACCACTTTGGCGTTTGGTATTTGGTCTTTGCAACAAATCCTATTGAACTAATGAAAGATATCAATATAAGGACAGTGAAAAGAGTGTATATGATATAATCCATCTTTTTCTCTATTGTGCTTCTTTTTGAAGGGGATTTTGTAGAATTCTGCATGACTTTGCTGTCATGTCCAGAGAAAATGACCACTCCATAGACATGATCAGTGTTCCTAAGTTTTGAATCTCGGAGGAGAATGTGACCAGGATCAAGAGGATAAACCTGATGTTCATACTCAAAGTTCCCAACAAAAGTGTAAAGATTAGGATTGGGATCCTCACAATGTATTGTTCCAGAGAAATCCTTAAAAGCCTCATCATTATCCAGAGACAAGGTGGCCTCCAAAGATCTTTTCACCTTCAAGTTGGTCTCCCCATCTAAATTCATTGTCTCCACATAGCATATCCCATCCTCATAACTTGAGGCCAAGAGAAGCAAGTCAGCTGGGAAAAATTGGTCCTTTTCTACTTTTACCACATCCCCAACCATTATTGTCTGCCACGAACTGAGACCAAAAACTCCATTGCCTTTATGGAGACTAGCTTTCCGGCGATTAACTTTGACATCCTGAAGGAACCTGCGCGAATTCTCCAATGCCTCCTTTGCCATACTAAGCCCCACAACAAACGCCAAGGGAGCAATCATGCTTAGTGGGCTGAAAGGTGAAATTGGAGACGCCGAAAGGCAAGCAGCTAAAAGGAAGTATATATTAGCAACCCTTCGAAATTGTTCAAACAATGCCTTGGGCACAAAAGTGATGACATTATATTTGGTGGTTGATACATCATTCTTGCAGTAAAATAGAGATTTTTTTTCATGTAGTTGAGGCTGGTTGCAGTACACGGTTCGCGAGTAGCCGGGACCTTGAAGTGGATGAGGCACCTCCTCAGTGGTAGTTGGCCTGAGGCAACCACCAAATGTGTAAAGATGGCTCCTACGGAGCCTTGTCCTGATCCTCCCCCGTGCCATTCTACCCGGATTTCAGCTCAAGGTAGTTAATAGCTGACACATAACCACCAACAACAAAACCTAAATTTGCCACTAGGGACCAATTAAACCTTCCCCTCTGTCCCCAATTTTGCTTTTCTGCAACCTGACAAAATATACAGAAACAAAACTATTAACTAGAGAACATAAACGAGATGATCATTTGATTTTGATGCAAACGATGGAACCTAAATAATGCGTCTAACTGAACAAAACAAAACAAGAAACCTAAATTCATGCGTGAAAGCGTAAAAACATGAAATCGAAACAAAAAGAGCAAAAATTCAAAATCCTGGTGCATACATATATCAGAAAATTCCAACAATAATCCAAAATTAAGATCTTGTGACCGTCTAATAAGGTCTGGGAAATACGTTGAAATCAAATTGAGAAGGTAAATATTGCAAACGCGTCCATATCAAGAATTAAGAACAGCTAGAAGGAATGAACGAAACGAACGAACGTCTTACCAGGATAATTATTTATCTGTTTTTTTTTTTGTGTGTGAGAGTTTAAAAGAGGAAAAGTGAGCTAAGAAGGAGATCACGTAGAAACAAAAACCTCGAAATTGGAAAGAAAAAAGAAAAGAAGAATGAATTGAGAATTGAAACAGAGACGAAGAATTCGAAGAAACTGCATTGCGCACAAAAAAACACGTTTAAATAACGCACCTAACGGAAGTGGCGTCGCCATGTAGAGGAGGACGGCAGGGGCCGGAACAAAACAAAACGATGAAAGATATTTAGAATTAAGATTAAGATAGATAGATATTATTAATATGTAAGAAACTGGTTGTTGTGATTATGTGCGTTGAAGGTTCTCAGAACAGAACAGAACACAACACAACAGTAATTGCATTTGTATTATCACCGCAAGAGAGAGACAGAAGAGTAATTCCGATTTAATTTTATTTATGTCACAATTTAATTAATCAAAAGTTTAGGATAAAATAAATAAATAATATTACTACTAGTCTCTTCTTGTATTTGTAAATTGTAAGTGAAGACAAAGTTTGGAGAAAGAGGAAGGGCGTGTGCGTGTGCGTGTCACTGTGTCCCTTTCATCCTCACAAGTCTGAACCAATTTTCTCTTTTTCTTTTTTCTTTATTTAGGAGTATCAATCAATCAACACGGCTTCTTGGCCTGGAACATCATGGTTTTCATTTCATTGAGATGCCAAATGGCCTAATCAAATCAATTTAGTCTTTATATAGAACAAATTCCAATGACGGGTCCTAAACCAAATATAAAAATAAAGAATAAAAATATTTTTTTATATTTAAATGTTAGTTGACTTTTAATAAGAAAAAAATATATAAATATAATAAATAAAATAATGAGATATGAAGAGAAATGAAAAAAAAAAAAAAAGGATGTAGTAAAAGAAAAATTAAACGTAATGCGGTTAAATAGTAGGGTTGTCTCTTGTCAATACTAAGGAACAGACTCTAGGATTTCTGGGCTTCTATTAGTGGGCCCATTATCTGCCACGTGGACAAAAGCGTTTGGCTTTCGAAAAAATGATAATCCTTTATTTAATTTATTAAAGTTAAGTCATCACCTCAATGTTGCCTTAATGCATAAGAAGAATATAAAGATAGACTTCCTCATGCTGGGCCAACTAAAGAAAAATACCCCTTGGTAAGTTTAAAAAATTAACTAATTGACCAAAACAATGTCTTATTTAACGAGGGACGTGGCTAACAATTAAAATAATGCTTCAATTTGAATTGGCATTTCCCCCTTTTTGTATATTTGAAATATAATTATATATATCATTTTCAATCTTGAACATATTTTATCTTTTAATTTGTTTTCAAATAAATCATAGCTAAAGTTAAAAAAGAATTCATGCAAGAAATGTAATAGTCACTAATACTGTGCAGACTGCAAAGTGCTGTTCGAATTTGACTTGTAAATTGAAAATCTTTTGATGATTCCATCGTCGTGCCAAGGACTGCATTAATTATGCTCATCCGATTATACTAGTATAGTATGCATGGTTGATGAATCATCATTATTTATTCATCAACCAATTTCTTAAAGAAAATATAAATCGTTTAAGGGAACCCAAAGAGTTCTACTACTCTATGACATTGCCATGTGACCTGACTTTAAACATTCCGACACCAAGTTTGACCTTCATTAAGAAAAACACCGAATCAATCATATTGATAGTTATTTTATTTAGTTGATAATATAAAAAGTAAAAATAAATTAAATTACATTCACAATACATAAAATTTAAGCTCAAATTATTAAAAAGAAAATATCCATGTTTCTTGGGAATCTGAATAAATTTATAACATTTCTACTTTATATAAATACATTAATATGAAGTATTTGTTGAGTGTGTCAAATATTTTGGATTCAGTTTCTATTTAATTAATTAATTGGTTTTGTTAGTGTTGTTATTGAGTTGCCCACTTTTAGATCAGGCTGTTTTTTTTTTTTTTTATCAACAAAAATAATATATATAAATATATAAAATACAAAATCAAAGTATAAGAGGTGTCGAAATTTACAAATCAACAGTAAAAGAAATGAAGTTACAAGAATCTAAAATTATGTAAATATAAACTACATAATATGATATACAAACCCCATAATGTTACATAAAAATGAACAAAATACAGCACACACAAATTAATACATAAACACAAAATAATCCATATTGTCCCCTTAAACCCCAACTCAAAGGCATTCTTATGTGTTGCAAAACTATTGTTGAAAAGAATAATTAAAGTTGTTTGATAATCCTTTTAGCCACCATCAAGCAAAATACATAACATTATTCATTACCACTTCCTCATTGAATTGTTTTCCTTTGAACAATGTCATATTTTTGTATCTCCATATGTTTCACATAATTGAAGCCCTGTGTCTCCATATGTTCCACATAATTGAAGCCCAAATTATTTTTCATTTGTCCTCCTAAATTGATTGCTCAAGACCGCAACCATGTTATTGTAAATGTTGAAAGATAGAGATAGGTAGAACTAAAGACATTTCAATTAGTTTATAGCATTTGTGTCATAGAGTGCTCGTCTTGCTGCATGAGATGAAGAGATGACCAACTGATTCCACTTGTTGCTGACATAGTGAGCATAATTGGCTACCATCAGTAGGCAGCACATTCCTCTGAAAGAGATTAGAAGTCGTTGACAATCTATCAAGTAACAATCTCCACAGGAAATGAGACACTTTACTCGAGATCTTAATCTTCCAAAGCTTCGCAAATTTCTCAGCAACATCCTGATCGATTCCATTAAGATGAATGGCCTGATATACATCATTAACCACATATTGGTGTCGTGACCCCGTAATCCAATCCCAAGAGTTGCCGCAATCCAAAATAACTGTTTATCCCCTAATGTTATTGAGTAGATTACGTAGCAGATCTGTTCCCAAACAACATGGTCCCTCCTCCAAAGAAGACAATTTTTCCAACCATTGTTATTAATACTCTCTCCAATTTAAGCAATAGTAGAGTCATGTTGTTCTGAAATAATGAACAACATAGGGTACCTAGTTGCCAATGCGTTCTTACCATTCCACCAATCGATCCAAAATTTAGTTTGCATTCCATTCCCAATTCTTCACACTTTGAAATCCACCAGCTATTCTCTATTGTTTTCCATGCGACATGTGTTTTGTAGATCTCTCCACCAAATAGACTTAAACCTATCCTTTAATCTTGTTCTCTCCAACCCTCTTCAACCCCCATATTTAGAGTTCAGTACACTCATCCAAAGCTCACCAAGTTAGTTAAATATGTTCCATTTCCACTTATCAAGTAGTGTCTTATTAAAAAAAAGTGATATCTTTTATATTTAACCCACCCATTTCTCTCGGCATATTTTGTCCCACCTAATCCATGCAATTTTTCTCACCTCAACATCCACTCCCCATAGAAAATTATGTTGCAATGATACTATCATCTTAATAATAATCTTTGAAATTTGGAAAAAAGATAAATAAAACAGAGGGATAAAATTAAACACCAACCTAATTAAACAAACTTTGCCACCAAGGAATAAGTGTTTCTATTGCCATTTAAAGAGTCACTTATTATATCTACTGATGATTGGCTCCCACATCCTAGGATTCCTAAGATTCTCACCAATTTGAATGCCAATACACAAACGGTAGTTCTAGAAAATTACAATTTAGAATACATACAAACCTACGGATTTCAACCACATCAATTCCAAATGTGTCAAACTTGCTCTTGGGATTAGATCACGCTGTTAGTAATAGTATGTGGTGGAAATTGGAATAATTAGCTGATTTAGGAAGTCATTTGTAGTGCTAATTGCTAAGTCTATAAGTTAACTTTGTTATTTTCATTTGCTGGAAAACGGAACAAAATGCTCGATCTGAACGTTCCGATTTCCATATATTCATAAAAGTTAAAACTCACTTAATAGTATTACATCTTTAAAAACTTTTTTTTTTTTTTACATCATTATTAAGATAAATTCTGACTCAGTTTTCAGGTATTACAATCTCCCAAAGGTCAAAAATACATTTTGTAGTGGATCAAGTTTTATTTTACGTGTTTGTATAAACGATTACACTTGTTCTTTTTGTCTTTTTCTCTCTCTCTCTCTCTCTATATATTATTTATTTATGACTCATTATATTAAAAATATATTTTGTATTAATTTTATATACTCATCTTAAGCGCGTTAAGTTAATAAAGAATAAATACATAAGGACTTAACTGGAGAAAATTTGCGAGGACGCAACACCACCATCATAATTAAATATTTAATTGAGGCATCTAACTTAAAAGTTAAATAAAAATCCGGCAAAAGTTATTAAAAAATAAGTCTATTTCATATCTTTGTTGCTACATTATTAACTTCTAATCCTGCTAAGTCTCAATGCATTGTGAATATTAATTAAAAACATAAAAAATGTTTGTTAAAAATTAAAATTCTGAAAAAACTACATTGATAGCCTTAAAAAAAATGTTATCCTTTTATAGAATTCTTCATTTTAAATTTCCTAACCAATATTCTTAAAGTTTTAATTAACATTTTTTATTTTTTCAATTGAGTTTAAACTACCTTTAAAAATATGTGAAATTTCGTATTATCTTTTTTTTATGACACTATTAACTCAATGAAATATTATTACATAATTAATGACTATAAACAAAAAAAACAGGATCGATTCTTATCGAGTGTTCGACTTGATGAACAACACAAATAATTTAAGAAATTATTAAAACATATAATTCGTTTTTTTTTTGCAACACATAATCCGTTATTAATTAATTAAAATTGGTGCTAAAAAATTAGTTGGAAGTAACTTTTTTATTATTATTTTAAATCAATTTTAATGAATAAAAACTCGTATATGAAATATATGTATGAAGGTGGTCTGCATGATAACAGACTAGAGATCAAACACATCCTAACCATTTAAAAACATAATAATTAATTATTAAAAAATTAAATATGCCTAGATTAACAGTATATATTTGTGAACTACCGATGATCCAAAAGCAACTACAATCGCCATTTAACAATCCTAGTTAAAAGGAGTTGTTTTATTCTTTTAACATATTTTAACAATATTTTTATCAGTTTATGCATTATTTTTTGTTATATGTGAAAATTATTTTTTAAGCCATATTTTTTTTCTTGTCTCCTTAAGACAGAATTTTGGCTCAATCCCAAAAGAATAAATTGGTTAGTATGAATTGTGTAAGTATGTCATTGTCATGCAAGCGATTAGCTCTTATTATAGTTTGAGTCTTAGTTTTGATTAATTTGACCATTTTAACTCAATCCGGTTATTCGATATTTAATTGAGATGAAAAACTTGATCACACAATAATAACAATCCAAACAATAGATAATAAATTTGGCACTAAACTCTCGATTACTGAGAATTGGATTACAAGAGGAGGGGGAATATGGTTGTAGTCAAATTAAATTTATTAATTATAGCTAAATATGTTTTTAATTTCTATAATAGATTTTCGTTGTAGTTTTTTTTTTTTTTTGGATTTTTATGGTCTCCGTTACTATTATGGAGAATTTAAAACATGCACTTAAACTCTCACAATTTTTTTAAAAAGCCTAAGTTAACACTTTTTTAAATTAATACGAAAATTCGTGCTATTTTCATAAATTAAAAATCACATTAAATTCAATATATCATTATAAATTAGTTAAGTGAAGTGCAGTTGTTTTTTAGATCAAGTGAAATGCAGTTGAGTAATATAAATATGTAGTTCTAAATTTAATAACAAAATTTATTTTGCGAGACAGCTTTAGCATTTACTGCAAAGATATCTTCTGATTAATAGATTATTTTTGTTATGATTAATAGTATTACATTACTAATTCATTTCTATAAGAAAATTACTAATTTCTTTTTTTTTTTTTGCCAAATTAAATTCCTAATTAATAATAATATAATTTCCGTTTTTTTTTTTTTTTGTATTATCAATTTCGTTCCGCTTGTGCACAATTAGAATCAGTGAATCACCATGAAGCAAGCCCTAATTTCTTTCCTTTGGGGAAACATGCATCCCTCAGGATAACGAGAAGAGTTTGAAGCTCCGCTTCCAGCCATACTCGAATCAGGGCACACAGATTTTCAATTTGAAGTCTTTTTTTTTTGTGTGTGTGTTTAGAACAAAAACAGAAGAGCTTGCTCAAGTGAAGAAGGATTGTACCAGGAGTGAGGTTATTGCTTAACCTGATTCACCCTCTTATTCCTCGAATTTGGGTTTTCGTTACACTTTCGAAGTTTTTAGCTTTCCAAATATCTAACTATCTTCATGTTAGTTTGAGTGAAAATATTCATCTGGGGTATTTTGGTTGTTACTTGTGACATATGTCAGCAGTTAATGTGGTTCTGCTTCTGAGCTTTGGCGGTTCTTGTCATGGACCACCACAAAGAGAGAATAAAGAGTGGGTGCCAAAAGATTTTGGATGGAATAAATTCAATGTCTTTGGTAAATTTAGATGACCAGCAAGTCCATTCCTTAGTGATGATGAGAGAAATAGCACGTGGAGTTGTTGACGATCGAGATAGAAAGGTACTACTAGGACATATAAGTAGCTGCTGATTTACTTTTTACACATTTTTCTTACCCTCGTGAGTTGGGTGCTATTCGCAGGTGACCAAGAGTGATGTGATCACTGCATTGCGCTACAGCATTGAGAAAATGGTTCACTCTGATTCCTTCAAGGATTAATTTGTGATGGATTATGTCAGTGTTGATATTTTTATCTTTATCAACTGACTTGATGCAGTTTGCAGGTCTGTGCATCCAGAGATATCATTCAAATATTAAGCAGGACGTCCTTCGAAGGCTTGGATGACCAGAGGATGCATCTAGTCATGAGGATGAAAGAAATTGCACATGGGGTTATTGATAAACAACCTAGAGTTGCAATAACTAGGCCTGACTTGCTTGCAGAACAAGTAAGTGGTTACTACTGCGTGCTGTCTTATTGTGTTTTAATTTGTTTCATTTTGTTTAGATTTAAGATTTCTCTTAAGGTACATTGATCAGTTTTACAGGTTGCCTTTGTGGATGAAAGGATGAGAGATAGTCCCATGGTTGAGTCAACCAAGATCTGCAATGGAGATGCCCTGATCGATGGGGCACAAAGCATGACTAATGAAGATGGGATGTTGGACGTGGAACATGTTTTAAGATTTGAAAATGGGATAGACGAAGTGCAGGAGTCTTTGTTGCCTTGCTTTCAGCAATTTCTTATGTGGCCCCCTAGTGATTGCATCACCTTAGAGTGGGTTCAGGATATGATGGTCATCCTTGAGCAGGCTTCACAGAAGATGTTGCCATCTGAATTCTGTCACGCTGTGCCAACCATTTTGGTGGACAAATTGGGAGATGCTGCTTGTAGTATTTTATGTATTGAACCAAACTGTGTGGAGATTAATTGTCTAGGAGAAGATTCACAAGTAATTGTAGTAGGCGATATACATGGGCAGTTTCATGATTTAATGTTTCTCTTCAAGCAGGCAGGAGTTCCTTCTGAGAATCAAATTTATGTTTTTAGTGGAAATTATGTAGATAAAGGAGCTTGGGGAATTGAAGTATTTTTGGTCTTGCTGGCTTGGAAGGTAAGGTGATGGCTGCAAAACGTAATAAATGTTGAGATCCTTCATGATTTTGTTGGTGGGTGTTACCTTGGTGTATATTCATCAGGAGGAGAATATTGATCACAGAAGATTACTCTTTAGAAATATTTGTATGATCTAATAACTGTTATTGTGACCATATAGAATACTTACATATATATGACACTATGAAATTTTTATTAGTGTGTAAAGTTTGCTATTGTATATTCAGGTCTTGATGCCTCACAGAGTATATCTACTTCGTGGAAATCATGAATCAAGATATTGCACTGCAAGATATGGTTTTAAGAAGGAGGTGTGGGCCAAATATGGTGATCAAGGTGAAGATGTCTACAATAAATTCCTAGCATGTTTCAAGGAGCTTCCATTAGCTTCAGTTATTGCCAACCGTGTTTATACTACTCATGGAGGACTTTTTCGTAGTATACAAGCAGCCCCTTCACTGAAACTGAAACGGAATAAAACACACAGGGTGGATCTTGGCTCTTTAGCTGAGTTATCTGAAGTTAAAAGATCTTTTGTAGACTGCCCTTATGAAGGTCCTAATATATTATTGAGTGATGTTCTCTGGTCTAGACCATCTAATAGGGATGGTCTGAGGGATAATACAGGTCAAAAGTTAGGTTTATGGTGGGGTCCTGATTGCACCGAGGCATTCTTAAAACAGCACAATTTAAAGGTAGTGACATTCAAAATTGTAATTTGACTACAGTACTCAATGCTTGTTTACTTTATTGTATGAAGAAATACTAAGTTCTTATTTTTTATTTATTGAATGAAGTAATTTGATTAAGATTTCCTGATCTTCTAATTACTAAAGTTTTATTTGATGTCACACAAACACACACACAATTGGTATTTTTTGTTAGCATACTATAGCCATGGTATTTTAAGTTTTCAGTATCCTCTAGTCAAAGAATTTAATAGGCTGTCTTCCTATTGTTTTGGAGAATGAATCAGGTCTATTCCATTATTTTATTGGTTTCCTCCTTGTTTATTATGGTGAGTGTCAGACTGGAGGTTGAGAGAAAAGCATTGCTGAAAAACACCCATAGAGTGTTTTTATCAGATGTTTGGAACTATTATCACAAATTGTCATCAATAATGCCTGTCATTGTACAAGATGGATTGCATGTTTAGATGTGTATAAAAGACCCAGTGTATGTTAAAAAATATTATTTGACAAATTACTAGATAATATTCTCACTCTTAGTAAATATTATTCTTTCTGCATAGCTGATTATCAGATCACATGAAGGACCAGATGCAAGGGCTGGTAGAGATGATGATTTTGGGGATATGCTGAGTGGATACAGCATAGATCATGATGGAGAATCAGGAAAACTATATACCCTTTTTAGTGCACCAGACTATCCACAGGTTCAAATTTGCATGCACGCAGCATTTTTCATTAATATTCATTGGTTTTGTATTTATTAAACCTGTAGCATTTCCCCTCACAATGTCATAATTCTTTGCTTTACTGAATGATTTTTTGAAGCATGAAAGACATACACATAGTCATAGCCATATATGCTAGCATATATGTATTATTGGTAACAGTCAGTTGGCTTCAGATCCAATGGATATCCACAAAAAATACCTATGATGCGGAGGTACCTTCTAAATGAGTCTGAGCTCATTTCTGTAACACTTATTGTGTTTGAGCGATAAAACATAATTATTACAAAGAAGTGTAACTTTGAGATCTGCAGCTTCTGAAATATTATGGGCCTGTTTGTTTTTAGTTTTTAAAAACAGTTTTCAGTTTTTAAAAATTATAAAACTATAAAACTTGTTTGGTTAATCAATTTTTAAAAATAGTTCTTAAAACTATTTTCTATTTTAGTTTTTAAAACAAAAAAACCAAAACAGTTTTTATGTGTTTTTCTTTTTTATTTTCTCTTTTCACGGAGTCCCACATCTTTTATTTCAAGGATAAGATGTAAGATGTTAATAATTTTACACATAAATCCCACATCTTCTAGTTTATCTTTCTCTAGTAGTAATTTTCAAGTATCAAACAAATTTTCTCTTTTTAAAAATTGTTCTAAAAAATAATTTTAAAAATAGTTTTTAAAAACAAAAACTAAAAAGCCTTTCAAACAGGCCCTATATCTCCTTAAAGGTCTTTTATTTTTATGTTGCAGTTTGGTAAAAGGAGATATAACAATAAGGGGGCATATGCAGTATTGAAGTCGCCTGATTTTGCCACTCCTTCCTTTCACTCATTCAAAGCGGCAGAAAGACCAATGGTAATGTTTGCTTATCTAGTAACATGCAAAATCTGAATGGCTCGTTTTCTGTTTTATTGTACAGAATCAAATGCAAGCTGGGGATAACTTTCAGTTCGAAGAAAATGAGATTTGTATTGAATTTGGAGATTTGAAAAATAAAATCAAGTAATAAATTTGGAAAATTGTGGGTGTAAAGAGAATTTATATAGTAAAATATTTTGATGTGAGAATTGTCTCTTGAAATGTTTCTTTGCTTACAAAATATGCATTTACATGCTGATATAAACCAATAAATTATTGAAGTGATTTTTATTTGTCTTTTATTAACTGTGTCTGACTTTTGTATTGCTTGATTTCCAGGTGGATCCTTATGTTGATTTTGATTTTGATACCAATAATACGGAATCGAGTAAACTAGACTCTTCTCAAAGTGTATGTTAGCAAATAGCTCTTCCAAGAAGTGCTCCTCAGCTTTCCTTTTCATGTGATAACTATAGGATGAATGAGTATAATTGCATGTAAGAGCAACGGAAATTCTAATAGTAGGCAATGTTGTGAAGCATGTATTTTATATCATATAACCATTAGGCTGTTATTGCCAAACATTACATTCAAATTTTAATTGTGTTAGCAAGAGAAATCTAGTCAATTTTTTAGTCTCACTCGTTTGTTGACATTTGAAGTGGTATTATAGGGCTTTGTATTTTTTTGTGGTATTGGATAAAATGGATTCCTCCCACATGTATGAGTTAGAATGCTTGCCTTATTGTTTGGACCCATAATTTCTAAAGACATTTGATATGTTTGAAGGGTGAGATTGAATTTGAATATATATATAATTTTTGTGTCCTTATCAGCTTGAATTAAAATACTCGGATCATTAGATTGGTAGCAATCTGATGAAAAAGGAGTCAAAATCAAATAAAACACATACAATACAGGAAGTAAAATTCAAAAGGCCTTGACCATGCCTATGATATAACATATATGCAGCCCTTGACCGTGTTTTATCACTTAGAGCTGCAATTATACTGTGTCTCTTTGGCATGTGTTAAAGACTTGCCCAGAGCATTTTTCACATCATCATTATGTTCTATTGCTTGCTAAAGATTGAAACATTGAATTGGCCTACTTCTGTTGATATGCACACACACAGGCCTCAACCTCTACCCTTTCTGCTCCTCAAAGATTCTATCCAGATGGAATGAGACCTGAGTTTGACTTTGGGGTATTAGGCATATATAATGCCCCATGTTGGAATGTAGAACTTCCTGATGGTTCAGGTGGTACTCAAGTTGTGGAGGTTCCAAGGGCACCATTGGTGGAAGGGTTGCCTCTGCCACCAAACATACAGGTAGTTAGTGTCATTTATGATTTACTTACCAACATATTTTGTTAATATGGTTAGGCCTAAACTGAGGGGTCTTTTTGCAGGAGCCACACAATGCTGCTTATGGGTATTTATTTGAGCTAGTTGCTGGCCTGAAACATATGATTGTAACAAGGGTGAGTCATGATTCATGACATTGTTGTTGTTGTGGTTTTTCTCATGTCTCTTTTGGGAAATTTAGCCTTTTTTTCAATTCAGGAGACTGAGAACAGGGCCCGTGTGTCTGCTTTGAGAAGTAGAGCCAGGAAACGAAAGGGTAAGGGTAACTCATAGATGGGGCACTGCAGACAACACCATGTGACAATGATCATATTACCTCCGTAGCATGTTTTACTTGTCCTTTATGTAAGTATATTATTAAACTCAGTAAGCTTTGCCTCTAATAGCATTAGCTCAAGTTTTTTGCATTGATATCAAGACCGGGACTTAGAAATTAGAATATCGGTGCAAATAATCAGAATATTCAAGGCTAAAAGTGAACTTGCCCACATGACACAAGAGTTACCAACCAATATCACCCTCTTTAAAACAATATTTAATAATTTGACGATCGCTACTGATACGTGATTTCGCTAACTGTCAGAAGAAATTTTTTCTTATGACCATAGTAATAAAGTCATCGTACAGTTTTGTGACATAAATGATAATGTGAAGATTCGGTAAGGCAATTATAAATGGAGAAATATTATCAGCATATTTTCTAAGTATTTGTAAACATATTTCTCATTATATGCCCGTGTTTAATACTTATTTTTTTATATAGAGAATTATATTTTTATTCATTTTTTTACAATTAGGAGAAAACTGTAGAATTAAACGAGTGTTATGATGAAAAAATGAATTATATAAAAATAAATAATTCACTTATACTGTGTATAAGCCGAACCTGCATGACACGTCCAAACTAAAAGGCAAATCCGAACCATTCCATGAAGAATATTTATTATTCTCTGAGCATTTGGATCTAATCATGTTCAAACTTTTTGTGCCATTAATTAGTAAACAAAGTTTTAAACACCACAAAAAAGGGTATCAAATATTCAGATTCAGATCGGATAAGCACTAATTAAAATATTTGGTTGCAACCTCCTTTCATCGTTGGCTACACGACATGACATGGACCTCTTTTGAAATGCCTTACACTTACACCCTGTGGACTTGTTCTTTCATGACCCTATGGCATTAGCTTGTAGTTCTGGACTTTGTCAAACTAATTTGATAAACATAAATAGATAAGGCAATAATTTGATCTTTGTCAAAAGAGGTGCAACTTATAAACATCTCAACAATTTCTGATGATTCAAATATCACACAAGAAAATGCCAAAAAACATAATTTTTTTAAAAAAAATCATCAAATATTCACGAATGCGTATATTGCTTGGGTGTGAATAGAGAGGCAATGACTCTTAAAAACAAGAAAAAGAAAAGGCGAATGTTTTCTTTTTTTCTCTCAGAAAAGATAACAAAAATAGACAGTTTTATTTGTTTGACCCAATATAGAAAAGAATTATTTCTCACTTTTATCTTTTCATTCTTCTTTTTTCATCCTTACATAATAATAATAAAAACGCCTTTATTTATATTTTTTTTCAGCCAAATAGTTTTAAACTGATTTTTTTTAACATAGCCGGGTTTTTTTTTTTTTTTTTCCAACTTGTTGATTGAGTCTGAAGTCTATCTAAACATTTTTGCATTATTAAAGTAGAAGATTGACGTCATCAAATTTAATTTTCATGAGTGTAATTATTCCCGTTTGTGTTTTTCCCCAATAGCTAGATTATAAGACGGCATAAAAACAAAAGAGGAAAAAGACATTAATAACTAATTAGATCTGCACATCTCTTTATTATTATTTTTGAATTAAAATTCCCTTAAATAGTTAAACCTGTGTAAGAGAGAGAGATTGTGGTCGTGTTTCCACGTAAACGGCGTTAGAAGCGGTCTAAGTCTAATTCTAATATCATCATCCATCCAATTTGATTTTGAGTCACTAGTCTCCTTTTCTTTTCTTTTCTTTCTTCATTTTCAGCGCTCCTCCTTCTCCTTTTCTTTCTCTTTCGCTAGTTAGGGTTTTCTAATTCATCGTCGTTTTCGCCGCAACGACGTCGTTATCATGATGATGCCCCCAGGACTCGTTTCCAATCTCCAAGAAGCGCTTCAAAACCGGAAAGGCGATTCCAAGTCGAATTCGAATTCAGATTCAAATGCGGAACAAGAACAATCCGGCGATAACTCGGAGCCTGTTGAATTCGACGAGTCCAAGCCAATTGTGTTGGTCACGAATACCGATGGCGTCGATTCCCCTGGCCTCACGCACCTCGTTGAAGCTCTCGTTCAACAAGCCCTCTACAATGTCCACGTCTGCGTTCCTCAATCGTGAGTCTAGAGTCTATAATATAAATGCTGCAACATTTTAAAGATTTTTCTCGTTCTGTCTTCTTAATTTGTTTGTTCGTGAAATTGTTGCGTAGGGACAAATCGGTCTCGGGGCACTCCGTAACGCTCGGTGAAACTATTGAAGCTGCTTCTGCCAAAATTAGTGGCGCCACCGCCTTTGAGATTTCAGGTATTATTTAGTTTTAGCTTCGTGGATTGCAATGTTATTGATGCAGTTACACACTCTCACGAACTTAATTGTTTTTTTATTATTCAGGAACTCCTGTGGATTGTGTTTCGCTAGCGTTATCTGGAGCGTTGTTTTCGTGGTCAAAGCCTATGCTGGTTAGTGTTTATAACATGCCACTGGAAATTCTGATTCATTGTTCTCATAATGAAGGACTGAAAATTGATGGATGATAGCGTGGTTTTGAATTTCAGGTTATTAGTGGGATTAACCGGGGATCAAACTGTGGTCATCACCTGTAAGTTGTTCATTTTTTGTTAGAGATATAAACATGTAGATCTAACTTAGTGCACGATCTGTGAACTTGCAGTCTTTATGCATAAACCTGTGTTTATCTAGTGCTTTAAAAATACGCAGGTTCTACTCAGGGGTTGTTGCTGGAGCAAGGGAGGCGATGTTATCTGGTGTACCGTCGTTATCAATATCTTTAAATTGGTAAACTGATGATTCTATACATTTTGTTTTAACTGTGCTTTGGTGCTGGGCTTATAAATTGATATCGTGTCCTGTTGTAGGAAGAAGGATGAAAGTCAAGCAAACGATTTCAAGGATGCGGTATTGGTCTGTTTACCGCTAATAAATGCAGCTATTAGGGATGTTGAAAAGGGAACTTTTCCCAAAAGCTGTTTTTTAAATATAGAAATTCCCACATCTCCTTTGAATAACAAGGTTTGCAAATTTTATTATTCATACATTAGAAAAAAAATTCAGTGTGCATGATAATATTCTGCACTATGCAAATGCTCTAGGCCTTGGGCCATATGTTGTACAAAATTTAGTGTTCATGATAATATTCTTGGCCAATAGGATTCTAATGATTTAAAATATTTCATAGTTACATCTTTCTCTTGGGTTTTATTGTTTACATGGATGCAATGTAATAATTTTTTTTAGGGTTTCAAATTGACCAAGCAAAGTATGTTGAGATCCACTCCAAACTGGCTAGCTGTTTCCACCAGTCGCTATCCGACTGGTCATTTCTTGGCCAATCAAGGTGGCCTTGGTCTTCAGTTTGCACAGCTTGGCCGAGATGCTTCTGCAGCTGTAGGTGTCCTACATACTTAAATATCATGTCTTTCTATTCTCTGTAATCTGAAGGGATTTTAAAGCTTCTAATCTAATATAATGATGGTACTCAAATCCTGCTCATATGTATCTACTTCAGGGTGCAGCTCGTCGATTGGCTACACAGAAAAAGAATTTGGAGATTATTGAATCAACGGGAGCTGCAGGGAAATCTAATCCCAACAAGGTGAAGAAGTACTTCAGATTAGAGGTAAATGAGAGGAAAAAACAAAATCTTTATAACAGTTTGCTATCACCATGCAAAAATCCTGTTAATATTTCAAATAATCTGTTTTTACATCTATATCTATAATCTATAATCTATAACAATAATAAAGGGGATATCACCAAAAGTAACTTTTTTTGGACTCCACTTTTATATGCCCATTATACTCTTAAATAATATAAATAACTAGTTTTTTATAACTATTCATTATCTAATAATATAGAGAGGCACGAAGTGCCTCCCCACCCACTAGTGATAATTATGAAGACATCAGCAATATGTGGAGGAGATTATCATTAAAAAAACTGTTTTCATATGTTCCTATAGCCTTAATAGGTTTATTTTAATCACGGGTTCATTTGCTGTTCTACATATTACTTGAAACACCTCCCTGCTATTTGTATTTATGATTCGGGATGCTAATTTCCCTTCTTGCATTTGTTTATGTTTGTTATATTTGTGTACCAATTAAATATTTTTAAATTGTTTGTACAAGTTAACTTAGCTATACTCTTGTTGTATCTTCAGTTTTTGGACAATCTGCCGGAGGAAGAAATAGACAAAGATCTGGATTACAGAGCACTTGAAAGTGGATATGTAAGTTGGAACAATAATATATTAGTTTCTTTTCAATTAACATTAATTTTTTTAATTAATATTTTAAATTTTCTTATTGGTGCATGCTACTATGCTGGTATCTAACTGATTCTTGCATGTGATCTGGTGGAACAGGTTGCAGTGACTCCGCTGTCTATTTCTCCTCATATTGAAACTGATATTCAAATGGCAGCTTCGGATTGGATTTCTGCTGTGGTTCCGGCTGAACAATAAATTTAGTATGATTGTGTACATTTGAGATTTATGATGATTTTTTTTCTTCTTCCTTATAAAGAAAAAATGGAGCAGCAGAAGCGGTAGTCACACTCACCAATTCAACAGTGGATTTCCACTCGTAGTATTTTTGTTTTTCTACATTTTTTTGTTCCCTTCTTCATTGTTTCAGTTCCTTTGGTCACACTTAGTTGTTTCTGATTTGAAGCAAATGCTTCTTGTAATTTCTTGGGCATATTTTAGAAAAATGCCATTTCGTCTGTCTGTTTGTAATGTCTATTACTAGCAAAAACACGGGAGCAGCTGTAATTTTGCGCTTATTTTTTTGTTTGAAGATAGTTAAACTTTGGATTGATGATTTCTTAGAATGTCCTGTGACTAAAACACATTGGTTACAAGTTAGTTGCACTATTGCGTTTGGGTGTTATCGTGAAGAATGTAAATTGGAAGAGTTAGTTTTGAAATTCAATTTTGTATGGATATTTAGAAAGTATTGTCGTTTTGTTGTTATTCTAAGGCGGAGGGCCAAAGGCCCAAGCTAGTAGCTATAATAACGTTTTAACGATATGCGAGGGTATATGAAAAAAAATAAGATTCATTTGTTATAAGTAAGCTTTATTTATGGCGTTGATTTAGGGGATGCAAATTGTTAAAAAAATTGATTCGAGGTAGATAGTAATAACAGAAACGTGAAAGTACAGTTACGTTTGGTGGCAGACTGGGCTCCCTAAGGCTTAAACTTAAACACAAGTGTAGCACCGACATAGGCGTGAGGAAAATTAATGTCGGTAGAGTGCATGGAATGATTGAAGGTTCTTCGTACCTCTCTCTCTATCTTATGTTTATGTTTGGGTTTTACTTTTACTTTTACTTTTACATATGCACCCCAATATTGATATTGATGCCGAACTAGCTATCCCACACAGCTTTGACCACAGGATATATGAACTTGTGATCAGATCTGAGATAAAATACTTAAATCCCTAAGCACTATTCAATCATTACCGTAGTATTAGATTAAATTGAATGTGGGTTGAAAACGTTATTTTTATTATGGGCCTACCCAAGCCATCAAGTATTAGACTGGTAGTTGATACTTGATAGGCTGGGCTTTGGATCTACTCCATGCCCAAGGAATGATTGTTATCTATGCCTGTGATTTTGCTGTTCTCTGCCGTGGGCTTTGACTAGGTTTAAGAAAGGAAAAATATCTCTTGGTTACGATTACGACCAGATATTAGAGTGTGTTTCCACGTCATAAAACATCAGAGAATTTAAGGTTTTCATTTTCATAAGACTGATATAGGTATAACAGATGGTTTTTTCTTAATTATCAGTAAATATTAGTCATTAGTTTTTTGTTAGTGAAAATATAACAGATGATAATGATATAATATGATAGTAAAAAAATATATAGAGAAAAATAATATTTTGATGGAGTATTTGATCCATTATGATATATAGAAGTGTCTGTCGGTCCAAATTCTGAACATATTATTCCTCAACAGAAGGAAATGGGTGTTTTGCTCTTTGGATGCATGTATCGTCTTCATTTACTATTGTAAGAAAATATGATTCCATTTCTTTCACACGACAAATCCAAACTTTGTTGTAATATATGCCAATGGGACACAAACGCTGCTGCTTACTTTATTATGTGCATGCAAATTCGCAACAGGAAACAGAACAGAACTAAACTGCGTAGATGACGATACATAAATTACTTTCACAAGCTGAGCCCTTTATTTCTAAGCAAAGCATAGATTGATTATTTAAGATTCCGTTTCTTATATTTCTGAGACATAACACTGCTCCAATGATGCCAACTCGCTGAAGTTACCATTGGTTAATAGTAAAAGCAACTTAAGACAGTGAGTTGGAGATGCCCTAACTATTGCCTATAATATGTTCCTTTTTTTCAAAAGTTATGTTAATTGGTATTCTTGTAGGGGGCAATAACATTTAATGGTACACGGATCAGAATGAAGCAAAAATAATGAAGTTTAGATTGAAATCATAGATATATAAGAAATGAATGAGTAATTAATTTTATAGAGCGATCGACCTTACTTTAAATGTCTTGTCAGCGAGGCCTATGGTCTGGAAAGGGGGGAAATGAAACGAAACATAATAACACAAAGAAATCAAATAAAGATTGATTGATGTGGCAAAAAGGGGGTTAGAGTGGAAAAAAAACGCAGCCTTTATTTTTATAATTTTCTGATCGACCTTACTTTCTTGCTCAATTCCCTGCGAAGAAAAGATTATTATTAATAAAATGAAATGATTCTGAAGAAGAAAGTTGGTCCATATATAATTAAGAAAAGAACACTTTGTAAGATTCTGAGTCTGAGCCATGAAAATATGGAAAATAGAGCAATGCAGGAGAGGGTTATGGGCCCTTCAAATTATTGAAGTAACGCGGTGCTGCCGACTGTCAACATGAGAACTTTGCTTTGCCCAACTTTCTTTTTATTATCAAAGGAAAACGGGTATGCTACAATCATTCCATGATTCAAAGGGCCTTTGTCCCCCTAACTTAGATTCTTTCAGAAGATTCCATATGTTACCACAATTATAGTTTCCCAAACCACTGTCAAATTAATCTTATTTAGTCACCATATTGCATATGAATGCATAATTCCTTCATACTGTACTCTAATAATAAATTAGATAAATTTGTTATCATTTATAATAACCACTCATCAAAAATATCTCTCAATGATTAACGGTGTAGCTAGTATCATTTTTTTATACTTAAGAGTAAAATCTTGTTTTTTAAAAGTTTAATGGAATTGCCAGTACTGTAATTTTTATATATTGTTAACCAATTAAAAATTTATTATTAATTTACATGATGATTCACTGTAGTTTGGAACAAAAAAGGTAACGGAAATGAAACGAAATCGTGTTAGGTTATCGCTAGCTATGGTGACAGTAAAACCGTTTTAATTACTATGTTCACTGTACTTAGGTAACGGCAAACACAAGGAAAGGAAAGGAAGTAGAAACGGGGACAACATGTAAGAGAAGATCGAGAAAGACAGCAAATTAAGACGACCACTGGAATCTTTACAACTATATATTCTCACTTTGCAACTTTATAGATCATTTCTCTCTCCCAATCCAACTGTTTTAAATCTACTGCAGTGTGAGGTTCAGAATCATAACCCAACATTTCTCTTCATAAATTTCTTTCTGCATTGTCTTCTTGTCATTATTTATTTCCACATATATATAAAGTTTGGGCGAATTGAAAATTCACTCAAACTATAGATATTGTGATTAGTTTCATTCACATTTTTTTTATGGCTTTGTTTTTATGCTAGCTTCTACGTCAATTATTCAAATTATAAGCCAAAAGTCTCTTTCTCGCTACAGTGTGCCTCGTATACTTTAGGCTGTCTAGTATGATTGGCTTAATTTAAAGTGAAGAAAGAAAGCGAATGTTTAGGAACGTGACAAAAAATTGACGATGATCAGTGATCAATAGCAATTCTGAGAGAGAGAAAGAGAACAAGTATTACTATTAGGGCAAGATACTGATACATAACATGTGTTTAATAATGGACTTTCAGTATCTACTGACACAAGATACTGAAAATCTTCTAATGGACTTTCAGGTCTTCATAATGTGTTTAAATAATGCATATATTATAAAGTTAAAAACACACTAAATCATCCAACCCTTTAAAGTGATTACGTAATCTTTGAATCATTTTTAATTTTCATCATTTAAATAATATTGAATAGCCCATATGTATAGATAAAGAGAATATCAAGAACTTCTATTATTCTGAAAAAATAATTAATATAAATTTGATGATAGGATCGTTTAATGGAAAACCTAAGCCTTATCATCAAAAGATAGATGTAAATGATTATGTAATTACAACCTTTTAGTATTAATTATTTATTATTATATAGTTTAACTTTATAGTTTTTATTTCTCACGATAATCTAGAATTTAATTCTTACCATGCAAATATGCTTTCTCTGTAAGTATATAGATGGATAGATTCCACTTATAAAACGTTCAATTAATCAAGCTTCTATTTTTCTTGTCACTCCTTTCTTTCGTTTTTCAATCAAAAGACTGGAAGTGACGTTTTGTTCTTTAAGCTTTTTCTAAAACTTTAACTAAATTATAAGCAAGACCAAATTTTCTTCAGAGGTAATGCAAATGTGAAGACTCACAATATATAGGATAAGGATGGTCCCTTACAAAACATATACACGGTACGATGCAAAAGTAAATGGACTTTTTTCTTTTTCTTTTTCTTTTTTGAAGATAAATGGACGTTGTTTCTAGGGATAAAAGAACAGAGAAGATCAAGATTTATAAAATTGTTCTCTTCTTCGATCACAGAATAGTTGGTAAATATTGCTCTGATACATTGTTATTAGTTGATATTGGTTGGTACTTGGTGCTTATTAATCGATCACATCATAACATGGTATGTCATATAACAGCCAAAACACCCTAGCTAGCCTAGTTAGGTCACATGTAAGGGCACTTTGGCCTCAAGTGCCAACAAGTTGACTATGTTGTTTGTACGGTTTTTTGTCTTTGTTCGACGATGTCATCCATAAATATTGTCAGAGAGGGGAAAAGCAAGGAAATTAAAGGAGCAATGAGTCAACTTAAAGTGCACAACTATGCATATGATTGTTATACAACATATACTCCACATCACAAGCTAGAGAAACAAACACGGATACGTACTTTTAGTCGACAAACATCAAAATGTGAAAGAACCTAGACATATTTATGGAACTTCAGCAAACATCGTTTAATGGAAGAGCCAGAACTAGCAAGGCCCAGAGGTTTACTCACCCTCTTCTTATTCCAAAATTCGATCAAGAGAAAAATTCAATGCATGCATGGAATTAATTGAGCTCATCACAACTCAACTATATATACATAAAATTAACCTAGTATATATAATAAATATAGTAACCAATGCTCTCATCATGATAGGTTTAATTTGTGACTATTTGTCTGCTTGAAAGAACGATACTGATGAAGATGATGTTGTTGAGGATGGCGGCAACGACGACATGATGAGGGCATCGATGTACTCCACTGGATTAATAACTGCAGGTGTGTAACACGCAATATTAACAGAAGAAGAATATGGGATTGGGATGCTACACACATAATCCTCAATATTGCTTTCACACACTTTTGGCACAATAATGGGGGGTTCCACAGACACAGAGTGCTGCTGCCATATGCATGTACTTGTTGGATTGATGAATTTCTCATCATCGCTTTTGGTGACCATTATTTGATTATTTTCTTGATTTGGATTAAGATGAATAGGTACACACCCCAAGGAAGACCATGTATCTTCGTACAAAGATGGAATGATATTATTATTATTATTATTGGATGCAGGTGGCACTGTTTCCGGCATTGGATTCTGAAAATGTAGGAAATTGGCATTATTACAAAAATTGCTTAGGTCAATCTTGGTATCATTATTATTATTGTGGTGATGATTATCAAAGGCTTGTAGAATTGGGGATGGGATGATGGGAAGGAATAGCTGGTCTAAGTGATGATGATGATGGGAGTTTAGGATAGGGTTGTCAGTTAAAGGGAAGAAACTTTCCATGGGAGGACCGTGATGATGAATATCAGAAAATGTGGCTAAAGAAGGAACAACATCATGAGAAAGCAGCTTCTTCTTTATGCTTGAATTCCAAAAGTTCTTCACCTCATTATCTGTTCTTCCAGGTAGGTGCTTCGCTATCTGAGCCCACCTGTGTCCAACACCAACACCCTCTAGCTTGTTAAATAAAGTGATCAACAAACCAACCTTTTCATAATAATATGTTGACTTTGATCATGATAAAAAAGAGCAATTAATCACGGGGAAATATAATTAAGAAAAACCTGTTGCCTAGAATATTATGAAGTTCTATAATGAGTGCTGCTTCTTGAGGAGAGAAGCTTCCCCGTTTCAAATCAGGTCTTAGATAATTTATCCATCTTAATCTGCAACTCTTTCCACACCTCTGAAGGCCTGCACTCCATCAAATAATATTTAACCATACATACAAAATACAATTGAGAAGTTCATAAGTGTTTTTAAGAATTAATTAAACTACTGAATGAAATAAATAACCTGCAAGTTTTGGGACTGAGCTCCAGCAACCATGTCCATAAGTTGTGATATAGTTGATGAGCTTTTCATCTTCTTCAGGTGACCATAGCCCTCTTTTGACCTTCTGCTTGTTGCAGCAAGAGTGATGCCCCATCTCTCTCTCTGACTCTGAGTCTTTTCAAATTCCACTAGTACATGGAGAGAGCCAATGACCAAGCAAAGATCAGTTTTGGTATTATCTTTGAGTTTGAATAAAATATAAAATTAAGATGAATTATTATATATATGAGAAGGCTTAGGATTAGGAGAACACAGAGAAAGAAGGGAAGTTGTAGGGTGTAGCTTTAGCCCTAGGTTACAAGAGTTTATATGAAAGAGGGGACTGAACAGAAAATGGATGATGTGGTGAAGGTGTGAGGTGGTGAATTTAATGTGGGGAGCAGTACCATTGTGGCCCAGTTAGGGCTTGTACCAAAGTGCTAAAATGTGCTGCAACAATTGTAGGCCTATAATGGATCACTCTGAGATAGACACGTGTCACACATGCAGCCTGGTGGGCCCACACTGTTAACAGATGAAGAAAGTTTTCAACGGGGTTGGTTGGTCACACTTTGCTTTATGCATAGATACATAGATGCCTTGCCTTACCAATTTAATTACCTCTCCACTTTTGTCCCTTTGAGAGCGGTAACTATGTATAATTGCAAGGGTTTATTCACTTTTTCAATCATTTGAATTCAATAGCAAAAAATGTAAAAAAAAAAACAAATAACTCTAGTAATTGTGTAAGAAAAGTGTGATTAAAGATAACTTTGTTTTTTTTTTTAAGTGAATATATATTTGATTTGATGAGCTCGAACTACTAGAAAATGTCAGTTTTATTATTGAATTATTTGAATACATTGCATGCATGTATAAAGTTCTAAAAGATTTTGAATGAAAAGCATCCAAATTAAAGGTAGAGTTAAGGGTCGGGAAGACAAAGGTGGCCAAGGCCTTCGATCTATGATATATATTTATGATCAAATTATTAATTTTTTTAATCCCAATGCAAAAGTTTGTGCATGCACGTCCAGCAACTTGGCCCTCCACAATACATTTACAAATTATTTCCATAAGCTATGCATAATTATTTCACTCTTACTCATAAAAAGTCTCATTTTCCAACTAGAACCGAGTATTTTCAGAGTTTCCTTATATTATCATCAGACTAGCTAGCTAACCCTCACACACAAAACAAAAAAAAAAAGACCAGCTAGCTAATTAGCAATAGAAATGATTAAGCCCGAAATTTACGTTCAAAAACAAAAAAAAATGTAGAAGCAGAGTAATTTCATGAACTAGTTATGTTATCCAATTAAATTAGCAAACAGATCTAAACTTTGTAAGATGGTTTTAGATCCAAAATGCTATTTTCTTAGTTTTTTTCTTCTTCTAGTATTATATACGTTTAAGGAATCAAAATATATATATTGAGTTTTGTAGGCATTCAAGTCAATAGTATGTGTATTTTGTTATAGAAACGCTGATATATATTTGCCTTTTTGTTTTAATGTATTTGCAAATTAATTTTATTATCCATGCATTACGAGGATATATAATTTGGGATTCCAATTTCCCATGATCCCCTACAACTCCCTCCCCGGGCTATTATTCCTTAACAGTTATGCTTATTTTGTAGAACATTTCTACATATTTTGGATTTTGTATAAGCTTATACACATTTCTACATATAATTTATAGGACATTTCTATATATTTCGGTGAACAGACATTTATTCAAGGTTATGATAACATTCTTATTATTTTATGTAACAAACTATTACTAATTTAAAAAGAGTTGTTTTTTTACTAAGTAAATGTTTGGGGGGGATCTGTCCAAAAGACTGAAAAGAGTGGTACGTATGAGCTTTTGAAAACTGCCACCAAACAAGGTCAAAGTTAGTGATTATTTGCAGGATTACTTACTTATCACGTGTTCCTTTTTAGTGAAATATGAACCTTTTTTTTTTTTGCTGAATGAGAAATATGAACTTCTATAGCATATCCACAAACCTTATAAAATAGAATAAGGTTTTTCTCTTGGGGCAGTAGAAAAGAAAGAAGTTAAACGATAATAAATTAATTAAAATAATTTAATTGTTTTCTAAAATATATAATTGAGAAGTTACACCTCATAGTACAAATTAAGTGGTCCTATTGTGATGATGAACCCATCAAAGCGAAAAGTCTAAAGAACTAAAATAAAATAAAAAGATCATAGATAACCAATAATTTTCAACTTAATTATGTTACAATGAATATTATTTTAGAATCTTGAAAGCATCTAAAGAACTTATCAACTATTACCGCAAAATGTCCTATCTTAACATCATCAATGAGTTGTATTGTTAATGTGAATTCACATAATTTCGATACTAAGAAAATATTTTTGGATAGATAAATATTTTAATGACTGATTTTTTTTCTATTGAAATATGACATTTATCTAATTGGGTGTCTAAGATATATGAAGAGAAAGTGTTTTTTTTTTCTTTTAATTTTTTTATGATATTTTAAAATCGCGTTGTCCTAACTGATGGCTCGTGTACGCATTCAAACCCACATAAGACATGCTTGACTAATTAGGTGAATAAATGCTTAAGTAATGATGGTTGATCATTCTTATTCTTATTGAGACTAACCAAGTTTAATTGACAAGTGACGTGATAATGTACAATTGTTCCAAATTTGTGATAAGGCTTCCAGGGTCATATCTTTAAGAAGAAGATACATTGAAGTGTATAGTGTTACAAAACTTTGAAAGTATATGAATCAATATATTAATTAACATTTTAAAAGGAAATAACAACGAGGTGGTTGTAATTAAGAGAACTCGTCGCAACTATAAAAAAAAAAAAAAAAAAAAAAAAAAAAACACGGTCATTCAATGAGTTTCAGAGATATACAATCATTGTAAGCACTAAGCAAAGCATAGTATTTTTTGGTAGGTTAAGCAAAGCTATATAGGCTCCGTAATAGAAGAAAATTAAAATAACTTTCACTCAAAAATTAAAAATTAACTCTGAAAAGTCAATGCGAGAGAATTTTTATAAATTGAATTATGTACAAGTTAATTTTAGTTTATAAAAAAATATTATTAAAATTTTTCTTTTCTTATAAGTATTTATGAATAATTTATCCAAAGATGATCATAATCAACAATTTGAAGTTTTTTTTTTTAAAGTATAAAATTGATGCGCGTGTAGTTTTTTTTTTTCGGCAAACAATTAGGTTTTTTTTTATGCATGTAGCGTAGCTAGAATTAATTAGTTTGTCCAAACAATAACTTTTTCTAATCCACAGGACCACAACACAACCCTTTTGCTTGTTGACCACAACCATTACCATAATTTGCATGACTATTATTTCATTTTTTGTCCTTAAAGAGATAGATTCCCTCGTAATGAGTTTTTTTTTTTTTAGAACATAAAGGTTAAAAATTCTAATAATTGAAAAAGTAGAATGTACTATTGTTTAAACAAAATGTTTATTTTAATGAGAAATTTGTAAAGTGCCCAATTCTAGTTATTGAAAACCTCATATAATATATTTGAATAGTTTCTACACACACATCATTTACTTTTTTATGATTAGACAAGAGAAAGTGATAGAAGAGCAAGAGAAAATTTTAATTTAAAAAAAAAAATTGAATGAAAAAAAATCTAATTTAAAGTTTTATCACCTTATTTTGTTTATCTCAATTCAAACATCAAAACAATTATATATATATATATATATAACATTACATTTGAGGTTACCTTTAACGTGTCTATATGTTAATTAATAAATTTAAGATATTAATTAAAATATTAAAAGAAAAAAGATTTTATAATTTTTTACTTATTTGTTTTTGAATGAAAACCTTTTTTTAATATACAATCATTATCTCTTTCTTATATATGTTTATCCATTTATTTTAGATAATATCTAGTTCGATTATGCTGTCCTTACTTGATCTATCGAAGGAGATTTTGTCCGGCTCTTTTGCCCCCTTCGCATTCCAATGCATTGTAAAACACTTTACTTTTCTATTAAATTAAATTATTATTATTTATAATTTTGTAATTTTTAATAAATTTTAACTAGTAAATTAAAAATATGTTAAAGATTGCATTATTAGCGATCCTCAAAAGTATATATAATGGTTCATATGTAAGAATCTTAAAATAGTGGTCGAGTGAAATATGAATAAAAAAAGAATGTGAAAGATAGAACATGTGTTCTCTGATTAGTATCCAGAAAATGGAAAGAGGGCAATGGGGACAACGTGAAGAATATAATTGCCGGCAACTTTGTGTACGAATTTCATTTCGATCGGATCGATGGGCAAAAGTATGCTTTTACATCCTGTTTCTGGATTCCATGTAAAGTATAATTGGGTCATCGATCTATTCTTTTCTGGATGCCCTAAATTATTATTATTAATTAACTGGACCTTGTGATAATATTGTTAAATTTACGCGTCCCAGTTTTCTTTCTTTTTTTAATATCTTTTCACTTGTTTTCTGGTATATGTAAATTAGGTGTTACTACTGTTTACTTGTAATGTAACATACTAGTACTTTTTTTTCGAAGACTTAATTATGCTAAAGCAAGAGTGTTTTACAATTGGATTAATGCGGGTGGGCAAAATGTGAAGCTAGCATAAAGACAAACCTTATTTTCGTGTGATTGTTTGGCTATTATTGTTGCATACTCATTCTGTTTGACCATTCCATGTCCTTCCCAGGTTTGGTTTTATTATTCTCATCTCCTTAGATTACAAACAAACTTCATAAATGTAGTGTAGCAGATGTCAGCGTCGTTCATAATAATTTTATCATATTTCAGTAGGACTGTCTTTCATAAAAGATAAACTTGGTCCTAAACTAAAAAAAATAATGCATGTAACTCTTCAGACATATTTCTATTTCTAATTAATTACAAATTGATCTAATTTGTTAAGCAGAAGTATGCTAGAGAAACTAGTATTTTTGAACTTTCAACAGAAAACACAATCAAT
Organism: Amphicarpaea edgeworthii; assembly: GCA_014843725.1. Classification (NCBI taxonomy): domain Eukaryota; kingdom Viridiplantae; phylum Streptophyta; class Magnoliopsida; order Fabales; family Fabaceae; genus Amphicarpaea; species Amphicarpaea edgeworthii. The sequence goes on from CM026319.1 coordinate 12,558,848, forward strand.
AAATTTTGGCTTGAGGGGTCATCTTAATTACAACTGGCACGTAGCCCTCTGAAGAATGCCATATATAGTAAAAATAAAAGCAAAGAACAAATATCTTTCTTGCTGTGAAACAGGCTTCATGGAGTTGCTTATGAGAGAAAAAGGTAGGGAGCTTGGCATGGAAAGCTTATGATGGAAGAAACAGAAGCTAGTTAAAACAAGATTCCTAATTAATTGCTGCACATGCAACATTTAATACTACTGGGCTCTTTTGCTTTATTTGTTGAACCATCAAATGACTCTTCTTGTCAGAGTCTTTTGTTTTTTTATCCCGACTCACAGAGATATCAAAACAAGTACATGAAAGAATGCCATGTAATTTTTTTGTCCTCTTTTGATTTCAGATTGGTTTTGGTATGGGTCATTTTCAGTCAAATGCTGCTTTCCTCCTCTAGCTGGGTGGGGAATTTTCGTGATGCAAGGAAAGAAATCAAGTTGCATTGTCCCTTGAGATACAACGATAATCTAAATAAAGAAAAGTAGCATATATTATATATATGCCTCACCTAAAAGTTATCTTCAAATCTCCTTTGCTACCATGGTAAATAACCACAATACAATTCAGACAGCAAAACTTAGTATGCTTGGAGGAAAGTCCTGAGGGGAGATATTGGAGTGCTTAACCAATGAATAAGCTTAAATTTGAAATTTCATGATGAGTGACTCACTCAATAATTGGAACTGATGCATACAGCTAAAGGGCTACATTAGTAGCATTAATTTATCAGTATGGCCAGTGCAAATAAAAGAAAGAATAGATGTTGTTATAATAATATATTCTTTATAAAGCAAATAGGAAACAAGAGTAGAAATGGCCTACAGAAGGCCCCACATCGTCTTCCTTCTATTCATGGCAATCCCCCATGAAAGGAAGTTTGCACACTTACTCCAAATTGAAGAAAGCAGCATATCCCATCAAATGACATTCAATTTTTTTTTTACAACTTTTTGTGGCATCCTGATTTCTTGCCTTTGTTAGCGCATATTCTCACGTGGAAAGCGTATGAACCCTCCTCTTGTGCACGTAGTAGGCCATCATGCAGTATATATAGACAAGTCAAACTAATTAATATGGTTTCGATTAATTGGAGATACTCTCTAAGGCCTTATCAGCAGTATTCAGTAATCAGTATAGTCTATTCCATACTTAATTACCGGTTATATTAAATTATGCACAAATATTTCAATTGTGACTGTGATAACTGTGGTCCTTAAGGCAAAAGCATGATTGACTGGAACTGGACCATACTACATGTTGCATCATTACATATTATTATAAATTGCATTGGACCACGTCATTTAAACTAGCTGTTAAATTATTCTTGTTGCTTAAGTGGAGATAAGCTTTGTCAAATAAAGCTTACACATCTCTAATCTTTTGCATCCTTCCCATCGTATTCATATTTACTGCTCTGCAGTTTTGGATTCAACTTACATAATGGACAACAAAAGTTGGGTGATGGAGCCACTGAGCCATTAAAAACAAACTTGATTTTTATTTTGTTCCACAACTAATAAAACAACTATTTATGATAGATTGAATTGGAAGATATTAATGAGCCAGACTAACAAAGATACTTTTTATGACCCTTGGACTAGTTGCATATCATTATTTAACTAGAGCAAGAGCTGCCACTCAAGACAACAAATGTTTGTTTAAATTAGCTTATTTTGAAAGATCTTTTTTTAATTTATTAAGATTTTTTTTAAAAAAAATATCATAAGAAAAGGTTCCCAATTGAAGCCCAGCCAACCAAAGCATGATTGTATGTCATAATGTATATTGGTTCCCAATTGAAGCCCAGCAACCAAACCTGTAACAGGTTGCAACATATAGTCCTTATTATTTGGACAAAAACAGTCAAATCTATGAAGGGAAACTAGAAGAATAGTTGAATTTTATTAGCATTATTGAACAGTACCATAAGTCCATAACGTGAAAAAAAGGCTTTTATCTTACCAAAACAAAAGAGGGCTTTCAATAGAATTTTCTTTAGTTGAGAAAAACTATCAGGTCAGCTTCTAATTGAATTACTAGATAATGCAAACATGGATGTGGCATGCTCGCACATGCACAGATGAATTAGTTCAATAGAATTTTCATGGTCGAGACTCAATTATAGATCACACAACACTTAAAGCCCATAAGAAGTGTGTAACCCGAAAAGTTCACTAAAATGTGGGAAACAAAAACAGTGTGAACAATATTGTCTCATCTTAAGCTCGATTCATACATAAAGCCACTATGCATATATTAATATTAGTGTACAGAACACCATACTAGTTTGCTATTTCACTCTTCACACACAACAAAACCGCCATGTTATCTACACTGTCCCTAACTTACACATCTGCCACTGTTACAGAAACTCATCCTAATTTGTCAAGGTGACAACGGACAACAAGCTGTTGAACTCATTGAAAGTAGACACACATCTGCCACTGTTACAAAAACTCATATCCTAATTTGTCGCTTTTGATAACTTGCCCTTAGAGGTGTTGCACAAGAATCCTTCCACAAGTTAACTGAAGGATAAGAATCAAAACTGCTTTTAGTATCTCCATTCACAAAGCCTGTTGTTCTTGTTGTTGTGCTGTGAGGCACGCAATCTTCCATTACAAGTCTCTTTGAATTCTGTGAAGAACTCTTGTAAGCTTTCAGTTTAGCCTTAGTTGATTCTGTCAAATTCATGTAACTTGGCTGATGAATATCTCTTTCCTCTGCTGCTTCTTCTACCAAAACAGTATTGGTGGATGGCAACGATGGAGATCCAGATGTATAAGATGTTGACACAGGGCTATCATCAAACACGCATTCAGAGCTTATAGCCGAAGATGATGAAGTGGATTGAGTGGTTATAATAGGCTTAACAGAAATCCTAGTTGTCATACCATTCCTTCTTGTTTGAAAAGCAGGAACAAGGTCTTCACTCTTCCTTGAGATTGGACTCTCCCATGGTTTGGCCTCCATCCAGCGTTCCAACAAACTGTATCCTAAGCTCTTATTGCGTAGGTTGTTATGCTTCAGAGGTGTCATCAATGCCTTAGTGGCTTTTGAGTTTGGACTAGCAACCATCCTTGTTACCTGAAGCATATGAATTTGACAATAGTTTTAACAAAGAAAAAAAATCGTATACCATAAAGTATCTTCTCAATTTCATTACCTGAGTGGAGAGAGAGTATGCCATTGCTCTATCCCTCTTGATGGCTCCTTCTTGCCTCATACGCAGCTTTGTTCTAACTTCATCCACAGTTCCAGGAATGTCACACCATCCTTGCTGATAATTATTATAACAACATAGCAAAATATGCTACATGTTAGAATCTCCTAATATGTTAAATCAGAAACATCATTAGAGAATGTTACATTATGATTATGATAATACCTCAAAAGGATCAGCTTGATTGCGATGCTCATCTAGTAATTTCTGCACTGCTTTCCCTTCAGGAGAATTCCTAACATTCCTTGCCCTCACACGTGCCTGAACTCGAACAAGAGCCTGCATGCACCTCAGAGTAACAGCTGCTTGCTTTCTTACTAGCCAGCCTCGAAAAATAGCTTGTAGCCTTACCACTGCCCTCAAGGCCCTCAAAGCTCGTCTAGCCTGCAAAGTGTTATCAACAGAAGAATTAAGGTCAATATATGAAAAATAATAGAAAGAACATCAAAGTAGAAAGATGCAAGCACAAGAGTGTCTTAAAGAGGACTAGGAACTCTGAGCTTATTTGAAATCATAAAATCAAATTTCATAGGATCTCCTAACTCTTAGTCCTAAAAATTGGACTTTGAAATTTGAATTTCAAAGTCACATCACATCTAAGTTATAACCATATGCCTAATTTAAGATTTAAGTGAATAACTAAAGATAATTGAAAGCACAAAAACTCATAGCATAACTAACAAAGTTTACCAAGAAGGCTCGAAATACAGCCTGAATGCGGATGGCAGCCCATTCCTGCTTGAAGAGCTTGAAATCTTTGGGAACCATCACAGCCACTGCATAAGTAAGGGAAGAATCAGATGCAGCACTACCACCAACTTTCTTCATGGACTCTTCTGAAGAAGCCCTCCATAGCTTCCACTTCTTCTTACTCTTGTTGTCACCACCCTTCTCCTGGTTAAACATACATGAGTAAATAGTGAATAACAGCAGAGAGAGAACCAAGACGAAGCAGATAAAAAACAAAATAGCAAGTTACTTCACTTACTTGATCAGTAGTCGAAGTTGAGGTCTTTCTAAAAGGAACAAGTGACTTAAACCACCTTCCCATTGGAGAAAATAAACCGTTTTTGCTAAGCAAACGGAGCCGGTAAGAGAGAAATAGAGAGTTTGGGGTTTTGTTTAGTGTATGGAGCGTGGTTTGTGATGTGTTCGGGTTAATTAAGAAGCAAAAAGTTGAGAGAGAAGCAAAAAGTTTTGAAATTTGAATTTGTATTGTTTTGGTGGAAGAAAAAGACCCTCAAAATCAAATCATAACGGTAACCTGATACTCAGAATTCAGAAATCAAAAGTCAAAACTCGCACGCTCCGATTTGACCCTATCACTAGCTTTCCGCGGATCCTCTCCATAGCCTTACCTCCTACAAAGCCCATCAGAACATAGCCCAATAGAATCAAGCCCAAAGTCGAACATGCAGATTCCCCCAACAATCCATACATAATTGATTATTTTTCATAGTTGATTCTCGTAAAATCACTTTTTATGACACCAAATAAATCATTAGAACTAATTATGGGGAAAAGAATATCAACTTTCAAAAATACAAAAATAGCATCACGTTTTATGATAAAAACAAGTATAAACACATTCCTTGTTATTAAATAAAACTTAATTGAAATCACAAAATTTTTTAGATCTCTTTTTTTTTTTTTTTTAATCTAATGAGCTCTATTTATAATTAGTTTAATTTTATCACAGAGCATGATTTGCTCAATACATCCATCTCATGTGTATATGATTATCATTATATGATACAAGTAATACTTATTGGAATGGCAATATGGATCCAGACTTTATGGACACCTGCAAAAATATTCATACGCACCGCATATTTAGAGATGGGGATGGGACGGGTATTTACCCGCAAAATCTCACGGGGATGGATGCGGGTACGGGTACTATAGTACCCACCCTGCCCCGCACCTTGTGTATATACATATTAATTAATATAATTATAATTTTATTATTTAAATTATTCAATTAAAATTATTTAATTATCTATTTTTTTTATTTTAATTATTCTTTTTATATGCTAATTTTGATATTTTATTATGTTTTAATTTTTATTTGTATTAATAGTTCAAAACAATATAAAAAACTATACAAATAAGTATTGGTAAAATATAAAGAAATTAATTCGGATAATAAAGTTAAAATATTATATTTATTTATATTTTATTTTAAATTTTTAATATATAATTATAAATTAATTAATTTCAAAAATATATTAATTTTTTTCGTTTAATTAAAGTTTTTGTTTAGATTTACGTTGAATGATTATTTTTGTAATGTTATTTATTTATATAAATCAATATTTGTTTGATTTTAATATTATATAAGTTTTTTTTTTTATGATTTTCAATTTTATATACATGGAAAGTGCGGGTCGCGGGTACGTGTATGAGTATATAGGTACCCAGAGGGTACGGGGATGGGGATTGAAATTGCTACCCGCACGGGTATGGGACCGGAGACGAGTACTTTTTTCAAACGCGAGTATAGGGACGAGTACTATAGTACCCTATCCATTGTCATCCCTAACTGCTCAGCACTGATGTATGCCTAAACTCCATCCAAACCGCATCATTAAAAGGGAGGGAAGAGGAATTAACGAACAATAGTTGTATTTACAAATGTGATTTAACTTACACAAGAATGGGTGATAAACCCAACCCCTTAACACTTAACACTATTGAATAAGCAACGAAGCATTGAAGGGGCAGGGAAAAAATAGTTTAACAGAAACAAACTGACCCAAATGAAAAAAAGAAAAGAAAAAAGTATTGGGTTATCATGCTGTACTATATTGTGTGGTACCAATAGTCGAAAAAAGCCTAAAAAGAAACATGTAGATGTAGGATTGGGATAGGAAGTCCCATGTTGACAAGCCTAGGCGACAAATGTTTTGCATTAGGCCTCGGAGAGGGAATAGGTGCTTTGTCTGCAAATGTTTCATGGTTGTCTCTAGATGAATGTGAAAGATTGAGCTGTTCAAGTGCCTCAACTTGAAATTTTGTTGGATACTCTCTCACACAACCAATCCGAGGACCTATTCCAGTACTCCATTTGCTTGACATTGGCTTGTTCTCTTCTTCTTCAACTGAAGCATTGCCTTCCATGCACTCATTCACAGGTTTAGAAGGTTGGACATCTTCATCAATTGCATATTTCTGCACCAGACAACCGTTTAATTACAAATAAATGTTCTAGTGAGATGCCCAATTTGACTAAGTTGCTTCTCAAGTGATATTTACCTTTACATTTGCCATATCCACTTTGTGTTCTTCCAAGAAGCTAATGAATTCCATAAAATTCTTCTCTGTTGGACGGTAGTGACCACTATAGGGCCATATAGCCTGAATAAGATGCAAAGGAGGAAGTGAGAATAACTCTTGATTATGGTAAAAGAAATTGTTCTTGCCAGATAGATGTGTTTCAATTTCTTTCTTTTGTATCTTGCATCATTTTGTAATAGAAATTATCAATGGTAGCATACATGAAGAAGTCCATTTTGAGCCACCAATCTTCCGGATGCAATGGTAGCAGCACCAGCTAGAAAACTGGAGTGCTGAAATTGACCTTTGTTCTTCTGCCCAACGTACAAAATTCTAGATGTGCTCAAGACAAAAATCCACTTGGAATCCTCGGTAGTGTGCACAAGCTCCCTGCTTTCTCTATAAACTAGCCTCCCTCCCTCCACAATCACTTCATATGCTTCCCTCTCTTCCTACGAATTTCAAGAAAATAACATGTTGTCATTGAATGCACTAGTACCAATGTCAAATAAGACATGTTGTCATTGATGCAACTTACGGGTCCAAGGTATTTTATGCACTGTCTTTGCAATTGCCTTCTAGGACATGCTTCAAGAGTTACTTCTTTGCCATTCCCAACATCCAACCTTCATGTCACCAAGATACAATTAAGAAATTGGATAATAAAGATCAAAATTTCTCCAAGGCTTAATTAGGCATTTACCAGTAGAAAAAAGGCTGACGACTCTGGCTATGAAACCAGACTAAGTAGTAGAAATGAAGATTGTGGCCATAACGATGACGGGGATCAATCTGCAAAAAATAATTAAGGAAATCAAGATAACATATGACCAAACAAAATAAAAATGAATTTATAATACTTACAGCTTCAAGCCAGTGCCTTAGTGCTAATTTCTGTGCCCTGTCATCTTTGGACAATCCTTTTCCCTCCTTACAACATAAGAACAAAAAGAATAGTTGTTGGCATTCAACAAGATCCCAAAAGAGATTGTAAACTTTGAATATGCTAAGTATATCTTTCCGGCAATGAAAATGGTTCAAAGAAGACTAATTTGAAGCAAAGTACATAAAAAGATATTCTTAGTCAGAGTCGATTAAAGTTTCTGGTTTCTAATATTAAAGAATACCTCAGCAGCCATCATCCTAGCTCGTGCCAATTTTGAAATGGTTGTTTCTGATTTATCAGAGTCAAGATGGGATATGGAGCACTTGTTAAAAGCAGTCATCACTGAATCCTTCCACCTGGACCAGACAATAAAAACTTAAGACACTAGTTTTTTTTTTTTTTCGAAGTGCACTGCTTAAATATATGATTATCTTTATCCTAATAATTATACATATTTTAAATCACTATTTATTTTTCATCTCTATATATTTAACAACATGTGCTTCTAATCTTTTATAAGGGACAAAAATTACATCATTACTAAGAACCAAAAATAAATAAAATTTAACTCAGAATTAATTTCAAGTACCAAATGCACATTCAAGCTAAGAAAAAAAGAAGAGAGTTGGATATTGAACAAACCATAGCTCCTCACAAACAACTGCACAATCAGCCAGATTTCTTCTAATCCTGTAACTCCTGTAAACTTTCTGAACCATTATTGCAGCTAAATCAAGCTGGGCAGGGGAAGTTGGAAGAAGCATTAGTTCAGGTTTTGGTGACAAAACTGCGAGGCTTCGTTTGTTGAATGAGAATGTGTTTTGGAGCTTCAGATTCAGACTTGCCACCTTCCTTCTCTTGAACTTCAATTGTTGAGGCTTATAGAAAGCATTCAAGTTTATATCGTTCTTGAAGCTCACTGTCACCTCTCCTTCCTTGTTTACCGCAAACATTCCCATTCCTACGCAAAAATCACCAACTTTGTGCTTTACATTTTCCACTATATATTCTCATTAATTATTAGCAGCAGTGACACATTCAATGCATCAAACTGTAATCAGGAAGAATCGTTAAATTATTGATAAGCATACAATTCTCAGAAAATAAAAACAAACATATTAAGCATTTGAAAACTGAATGTTGAGAGTGCATGAGATAGCTACATATATGATATATCTATATACATAAAGTAACTAATAGTACTAAGAGAATTTTTTTAAGAAGGATGAGACACGAGGGGGAGCCTGGTAGTAAAAATGTAAGGTTCTTTATAGATTCATGTATACAGCAGAGTTTAGTCTTTGAGATGGCACTTCCCAACCTTTTATATACTCCTGCACCAGTTTGGAAGAGATACAAATTAATACGAGAGAAACATATTATACGAGGGGTTTTGAATATTCACACACATTATACGTATGTGTGAGTGAGTACCTTATACTATATACTACATGTTTTGTAACATTTTTGGCATTAGTTTAGGCAAAGAAAGAGAACCAGTCCAATGCCACACAATTTAGGCATTATTATATTTCAAAAATAAGAATCGGTCATGCACGTATATATCGGAAAGTTATGAATGACAGGTGAAATAAGACAAAAAAATGTTTTGTCCATTTAAACTTCTATTATTAAGTACTATAATGCTAATTAATGAATTCGTAGCAGACCTAAAATGAAGATGGTAATCTAATGACAGCACAGAGGATACACTGGTAATGTCACCAAATGAAGCACTCTGGCCGTGGTTGAGGGCATCTCAGATACTTAGATTTATAGTGCTCAGGTTTAATTAGTCAGTCTTTTTCATTTTGTTTGTTTGACCGAAATGACTCTTCCATTGTAGGAGTATATATATTTTGATTTTCCATTAATTAACTAATTAATCTAGATGAAACCAAAATGGCTCTTGCTTCATAAAAGTGGCACAGGTGACGCGAATAAGTGACCCCTGCATGCTGGAATATTTGTGATTAACCACAACACAACACGCAATGCACAAATGATATCATAGGTGGAGCTGTGCTCTGCCAATTGATGTCATAAGTTGACAAATATGGATTATAGCACATAGCGTGCATTGCCTTCACCTCTCCTCTGCTATCAAATTGGGGCAATACAATACAATATTTTATAATTAATAAAGAGAGAGAAATACATAGAATAACCATGATGGAGAGTACAGACAAGGACAATGTTGTAACAAAATATTATAAAAATTAAACATTGTTTTCATTCTTGCTCTGCCCAGGTGGGAGCCACTCATTTGCTGAAGTCTTAGACCAATGGATGAATATATCAGATTGATGGAAATGGAAATCAATATATTAATCTATAATAATAATTATATTAATTAAGTTACAAAATCATTTATTAATACTTTATAATCAAATTGTTCTTTTTGGTTCATATTTGTGCTACCATGTGTGTTTATTGCATTACATAATTTTACAACTTCTTCCATCAATTTTTTTTTACACTTTTAAATCAAAATTTAAGTTTTGTCCTAGGACTCATGATTTAATCTGTTATCATAATTTATGTGTCAAATGAAAAATCACACCATCCCTCTGCAAATATGTTTAGTCTAGGTTTAGAATATTATAGGTTTTAACCTCAACAATCTCCATGTGATAAAATTAACTAATCAAAATATTATATTAATCTCAAGTTAAATTAAATGAAACTCATTGATGAGTCTCAAACACTCTTAACTTGACCATAGTAAATAAGTAGCACGAGTCGAGGGACGCTCAAATTTAATGCCAGATTTTGGATTATTGGTAGTGAAGAGATTTCTCTGTTCCCCCAACAAACAAACAGGTAGGAAAGTTCACCCTAGTAGTAAGCTACAATCCATTTATGATTTAACTAACTCAATAAATGTAGTTATATTTGCTGCTGCAGAAGAGGCTCATGGATGCTTCTTCTTTGTTTTTGTTTTTTTCTCCTCTCCCTTTATATATAATACTGTCACCTTGCCATTGATTTCTTTCTTCTGTATATGGCAACGAAGTTAAAGCATCACTAAAAGACAAAAAGGCTCTGCAGCCAATGTCAAAATAATTATTTTAATCTGAAATGTCAGAAAAATTATGAGGGTCTTGCAGGTTGTTTTAGGCCAAAATGGGTGCTGTTATTCTGCACTAGTGGATCACAGTATATAGTGCCTTACTTTTAGATTGATTTGAGAGAGACTTGGAAGAGAAAGGCTTTTGGCTTGTATTGAAAGGTAAGCAATCGAAGATTAGAGGCTGAAACAGACTATAGTCTTAGGAGGTGTCAAATACTACTATTGAAGGTGATGAAACTTGCTCAAGTGAAGAAAGAAAAATCACTTGTTTTTGGGAATTGCAAGCTCAGCTGGTTTAGTTTAGTAGCTAGCCTTTCTCCTTTCTCGCTACCTCGATCGCCCTTATATATATTCCACAATTCAGCAATCAATCATCATGCCTAGTTAATTGCCTCTGGTTGTGAAGGGAGAGAAAATAACAAGATTCATTCATCATCACATTCATTATTTAGGCAAGCTTTTTAAAATCAGAAGAATGAAAGCAACATTCTGTTGTTTTCTGGTAGCTCTACAAATAATCATGAGTTGGGAATCTGTAGTAGTAATGGCGAGGAGGCCCTTTCCTCCAACTCATGGAATGTCCCATCCAGGTTACTAATTTTGATGATTGACTTCTTAATTAGTAACATTACTTTTCCTTGCAATTACAGTATGTGTTCATCATATTTCATACATACCTCCTCAGCTTCAACTTTTTTGTCAGCCCATTTCCTCACCTAAACATAGTATTTTCAAAACATGGGATTGTCTAAACAATCCTATCTTAAATGATTGGTACATTTTTGTTGAAGGGATTGTTTAACTCTATTTTTACTTGGGATAAGTTAGACAAGTTGTTCAAACACAATAAACTAACTATTATATTCCATCAGGCCCCAAAGCAGCGGCGAACACTGTAGAGTCAGAAAAGGTGTGTGTTTTCCACTTTTCCTTCTCCCATACTGATGCTAAGTGTTAGCCTAACATATATGTTTGTTAAATTTAGGGTAAAATGGAGAACGAAGTTGTGGAAGCATACGAAAGAGGAAGAGTGAGCAAAATAGGGTCAAGTCCACCAAGTTGCGAGCACAAGTGTTATGGTTGCAATCCATGTGAAGCGGTTCAAGTGCCGAGCACCAGTCATTTGGGATTGCAGTATGCTAATTATGAGCCCGAGAGTTGGAAATGCAAGTGTGGTCCATCCCTCTACACCCCGTGATCGTTACTACTGTAGTACTATGTTGTTTCTTCATACCCATTCAATTCAATCATCTCCTATCCAATCCTCTATCTGTCTCTCACCTTCATATTTATTGTTCTATTCTACTGTGTCTGTGACTTCAACGCAAATTCAAGAAAGCCATCAGATTTTTTGTTTAGAAAATATATATTCCATGTACAAGGTCTAGTCTCGTCCATATCATTTGCTTATCTTCGTTTCTTGGGTGACGGCTTTGCATTTCACTTCCTATCACTATGAATTAGCACCGCGTTTTAATTTAATTAACCCAATCTTCACACTACATAGAGTGGGTCAACTTTGCAAGTTCGAAATAATATTGTAATTATTACTATTATCTATAATAAAATGAAACTATCATTTTTTTAAAAATAAAATATTTTTTCTGTGATGTTCTAAGAATTGTTGCTTGATGTTGTTCTCTTGGACCCAAGCCCCCTTAGCTCTTGTTTTTACTCAAAATTAAATTTAATAAAACCCAGAAGATCATTACGATTTACGATATGGGATGAGAGCCAAAAGACAATGCCTTGCCTACTTAATAATGCAGTTAGGCAAATTTGACCAATTTATAAATTTAAAAAGAAAAACATTTTCATTTGAGCCGACGACACACATTCAGGTGAAAACTGAAAAGTAGACCAATCTTTGTATTTCCCCAATTGCCCTTGTCTCTCACCCTCAATCTCAAGCAGTAGTGTAGTATATATAGAGAGAGTCCCGCACTCTGTAACTGATTCTGTTTCTCCGAAATGGCGTCTTATGTAAGTTTTTTTTCTCTATCTCTTCTTCTGAAAATATTCTCGCCATGCTGCTCACATCAGTGATCGCTCAAGGTTTAATCAACATTCATTATTAGTTATATGGATCAGCGAGAGATTTAGAATTTGAAAAATGATATATCTGCGAATCCGAGATTTTAAGCTTAATTCCGTTTCAGATCCGTATTGACGACAATCTATTATCAGTATTTGTTCATGATGATGCTACACAATCGAATGATTGGTTGTTGCATTTGTAGGGGTCATGTCCGTCGATAAAGAATATTCTTCTTTTAGATTCCGATGGAAAGCGCGTGGCAGTCAAGTATTTTTCAGACGACTGGCCAACCAATGGCTTAAAGATAGTTTTTGAGAGGTTTGTGTTCGGTAAGACTGCTAAGACAAATGCTCGAACAGAAGGTAAATAAGCATCAGAGTTGAGATAGTATAGTCCTGTTTCTTTCGCAACTGGTATATTAATATTATCTACAGCTGAGATCACATTACTCGACAACAATATCATTATTTATAAATTTGTACAAGATCTCCATTTCTTTGTAACTGGCGGCGATGATACAAATGAGATCATTTTAGCTTCAGTTCTTCAGGGTTTCTTTGATGCAGTCACGCTTCTCTTGAGGTATTTTACCTCGAATTTTGCTATCTAGATTCTAGATCATTATGCTTCTGTGTTGTATATTGTTTTTTGTGCCATTTACAGGAACAATGTTGACAAAAGAGAGGCTCTGGAAAACTTGGACCTCATCCTTTTATGCCTTGATGAGATTGTTGATGGAGGGTATGCATGTCACAGTTTGTTATTTGCATTGCATAAATGTTTTGATTTATTTTCTAAATATTTCCACCCTTGAAGGATGATACTTGAAACAAATGGACCACTTATTGCTGAAAAAGTGACCTCCCATAACATGGATGCTGACTCCTCCCTGTCTGAGCAGGTAATGCAACACTCTTTCACTATTGTTTCAGTTTACATTACAGAAACACATGGCTTGCCATGTAGACCTGAGATTTCTACATTTATTCCTCTCATACTATACTTACTTTTGAGGGCCCTAAATAGTTATCATGTTTAGGTTAATTTTGTTGTGAAATACTCAATTTTAATACTTGATGGACTATTATTTTTTTATCAGATCATCAATCTGATAGTAAATTTCTAATATTGCAGACACTAACTCAAGCCTGGGCTACAACTAGAGAACATTTGACAAGAACCCTTTTAAAATGATGTTTGCAAGAGCTTCCATATATTCTAGAGTTTTTTTTATTATTATTATCTAGACAGTTGTTTTATCTTCTCATTTGTTGTGAGCTACTGCGATATGTGTTTCATATCATATAGATCGCTGATTTTTTATTCTTTATTTTTTATTATTTTTCAAATACTGAATATTTATTTATCTTAAATAACCCCAAAAAATATGGGATTGTCTAATTCCCTTTTATGTTGTTTAATTTTACTTCTTTCCAGTTAATTCTGTTCGCAATTTTCTTATATTCCCCTCATTAAATAGATCAATCAAACTGATAAATTATTCACAATCATGATCAATGCATGCTGGAAATAGAACTGAGAACATAACTCAGTACCTCTAGAGAGTCATATTCACAACAGGTGACCATTCTTTGTTTTTTCTTCAGCCCACATGAGTAACCAGCCTTCTATGTGGCTATATTTCGGGCTGAAGAATTATCCCCCAATTCAAGAAATAAAAATGAAATCGATTATCCATTGTTAGTTGAGCAAATTTGTGAATCTTATTAAATGTATAAATATAAATATATAAACTAAACTCAATTAAAATTCACTGATTATTGTTTAGCTCTTATCATTACTTTATTTATTATTGTCTTTGTTTATTATTTAACTTAATATATTATAATATTAAAAATACGTGTTTAATTATTAGCACTTCGATTGTGGTATCAATAAATCGTGAAGGACTGTCAATCCTTCAAGGATAACAACGACCTATGAGTAAAGAACAGGTTCGGTTCTAGATGTAAAAATCTGCAATTATTTCAACCAGAATATAAATACACAATTTGAAAAAGTATTTTAATATATACAGAAATATCCTAAATTAGATCATATCGAACAAATTCCCTTTAAACCTAGTTAGAACCAGTGATGTTCAGCTCGTCTTAGCTCTAGTATGTATACCCATATAGTTGCAGCGAGAAATTTTAAGTGTTGTATTTGGGTAGAGCTAACTTACCAGTGTCTAGGGATATGACGCTTCTAGAAATCAGCCTAGTCCTTAACCATTCCTTATCAAATAAATTCCAAGAAAGTTTTGCAAAATCCATTAGATACAACATATATACTTTCTGTTTTCCAACTTCTGATCTGAATGAATGATATCTGGAGCAAACCTGAGGGTGAGGGCTGGTACTGGTACTGCAGTGCAGCTTTGCAGCCATACCTTTTGGGGGCATTGTACCGTCTGCTGAATTTCCATAGGTAATCACTTCCAGTAAGGATGGTACCTTCCAGATGTAGGACCATCATCCTTCTCAGCCACTCTGCCGCTGTTATAGCCACCAGTGGGGTTGAAACTACCAGTTCTTCCATATGCATTACCATCTCCATAGGAAGTAATGCTGCCACCGCCACCATAACCTCCAGGATTAGCATAAGAATTGAGTCCATAACCACCAAAGCAATACATTGGCCCACCATATCCAAATCCATAGCCATATCCACAATAGCCACCATAAACAGTGGCAGCACTTCCTCCAAAGCTCCCATCAAATTGACCATATGCTCCGTTCATTCCAGAATCTGTATACTGTCCACCTCTTTTTCCATGATTACGATTTCTAGAACCATTCCCTCCATATCCATCCATTCCATGGCCAAATCCACCATATGACTTCCGTGAGGTGTTGCAGTAATCAACTCCAGATCTTTTGGGCTCAGCTCTCTTAATCTCAACCTAAATTATTTATAGTCAGACAAGGGTATCCAAATGAATAAACAATAAACAAATAAATAGTGCAATAAAATAAGAAGGTTTTATTTTAATTTCAACAGTTTCACTAACCTGCTTGCCTCCAATTTCATGTATTTTTCCTGCTGAAAAAACATTGTCAACTGAATCTTCATTGTCAAAAGCGACAAATCCAAAGCCTCTAGAACGCCCAGTACTGTGATCCAGCATGATTTGGCACTCCATAACATTGCCATAAGGTGAAAAGTGTTCCCTCAACTCATCTACAATGTACACAGTCCATTAGTCCCAAAGACAGAATACACAAATTCCAATATAACCTTAGAAAAATAATGGTGGTTGGTTTGCTATACCATCAGCGAAAAACTGGGGTATTCCCCCAACAAATATCTTCTTTGTTTTGAATACACCAGTAACATCCATGTTCTCCCTTGGGACTGTCCTCTTCACTTCAACCTGATAAAGCAAAATTGAATTTGTCATCAGGGGCAAGAATATGCACTACTACAATGTTTGAGCCTACGTCTACATGTTTGAAACAAGAAGTTACCACTCTGCCATCAATGGTATGTTCCTGTGCCAAAACTTCATCTGCAACGGCTGAATCGGAAAATGTTACAAAGCCAAACCCCCGTGGCCTTCCAGAAAGTTTATTTGTCATTATCACTGAATCTGTTACTTCTCCATATTTGCTGAAGTAATTAAAAAATGACTCTGACAAAAAAAATGCTTGAATGAGAAAATTAATATCAATAAATCAACATGTGTTCCATCTTCCACTATATTCGAATTGTATCTTTCACTTTGGTTAGGACATATAAACAAGTAAACAACAGAAAATAAATGAATAAACATAATAACAGACACCATTCTGTATCAAAGAAACTGTCCTTGATTTGCATATATGGCATAAATCAAGAGTGAGGAAAAAAAAACACTACACAAATATGATCCACATTTCAATCTTAATGCTTAATAACATTTTGCACCAGATAATAAACTAAAAGATACGACAACCAAGATAAATAAGAGGCTAGGGCCATATTCAGCTTCAACTAAGTAGGCCTAATCAGTACTTCAGATACTCTTGAAAGTAGTAAAAAAAACACCATAAAACAATCAGCAGCAAAAACCAATGTTCATGTGCATGTGAGACAGGCTCAAACTAATTGGATGTAGTTTCTCATGCTCTATGATGCACATATATGATGTGTATCAGATACATGCATCCGATACGGTGGTGTGGTTATTCTAAACATATAAAGGATACATATCTAAATATGTATAAAATTCATAAAATATAATAAATATATAATTGCAATTCTTCAAATCCAAATTAGGAATATACTTCTTGGACATTACTAAAAATAGATCAAACAAATTAACCATAAGTCTGAGGCAAGAAAATTATTAGTTATTGTGAAGCCTCTATTTTTAAAGAATGGAAACTAGGCAATGAAACATCCAAGTAAAGAGCATCCATTGAATGAATGAGTGAGTAACAAATAAAATCAGAAGTACCCCTTCAATTCCTTTTCATTTAATCTAAGCTTATATGACTTCTCAGTTTCTTTCATAAAAAATCGTGAAAGAAAATTAAAAAAAAAAAAATGAATGGTTGAAACATGTGATCCGTTTCGACGATAGGAAATTGCACCAATTCATTTCATTCATGTATAGTAAGATTCAGTCATCCAAGATTCATCTTACAACAGCCTGCTGAATTGCATCAAATGGTATGATTGGAAATGTGAATCATAAGACTCTAATAACTATGATCGGCTACTACCTGCCGCTATCCCAGATTAGTAACTATGCGTTAAATACTCCATTAGATTGCATCTAATTAGGATATAAAGCGAGCAATGAATAGAAAATAGTCAATAATTTAAGAACAGGCATAAAATAAAATAAAATATTAGCATTCGAACAGATTTTCTAGTCCAACAGGGGAAGATTAAATTTATGGAGAAGAAGTGAGAATACCTTGAGAAGTTTCCCAAGAAATGCCTCCAACGAAGAGTTTCCTAAGATAAAAAAAAAAAAAAAAATAGTGAAATTATCCACAGAAAAAAGTGTAATTGGGATAAATACTGGAGCTGAAAAAAATGCAAAGAAAAAGGAGGGTACAAAGGGCATGTAGTACTAAGAGTACAAATGTAACTAACCCTGAAAAGGAATCGCGACGATTGAAGGAGGGCTTTACGTGCTCATCATCGGCATCAGCATCAGCATCACCATTATCATTAACATTGTAGGCATCAGCCTCAGATTCCAATTGCGAGTGTTGAGAAACATAATAATCCATCGCCGTTTATTTTAATTATCCTCCAACCAAACAACACTGCATGCTATATTCCTATGCTATGCTATGATACAAAATTGTTGGAAAGTGAAGGAAGAGTCAAAAACCCTAGAAGTAGAACTATAACTAGAAATAGAACTAGAACTAGAACAGTTATGACTTATGAGTTATGATATGACTATGAAACCTCTCTCATTCCCTTCCCCGTTACCGCTAAGTTTATCAACAGAAAATTCGACTCTACCCTACCATCATAATCATATTGACTGAAACGTCGCGTAAGTAGTAATTTCTTTAAAGAGGAGAAAAAAACATATAAGGGAAATTTAATTCTCTTTTCCACCAATGCCAAAGAAAAACAAAATCTCTTTGCCACGATTTTTTTGGGTCAATTTGCACTGTCAAATACACAAGACTACAATAGATATGTTTATTTTTTAATATAAATTATATTTGGAATTTATGATAAAAAAATTATATTGAGATATAATACTATTTTTAATCATTGATCAAAATAATTTTAAAAATATTCAAATTTAATTTAAAAATAAAGATGAAAAAAATATATTGAAAGAGATAAAAGATTAATGAAAAAAAAAATCATTTGAGAGTTGAGACAATTGAGATTTTTTTAACAAATTTTAATCAAATTAAATTTAAAGCTAAAATTAAGAGATATATATTTGAAGGAGTAAAAGTAAAAATTTAATATATGAGATTAGGACAAAACATGTATTTCAATAAAATTAATAATAACTTTTAAAATGTTATCGTTTAAAAAAAATAACACTCTCCTTATTAAAAATAGCTCCAATTTAGAATGTATTTTTTATGTTTCATTATAAATTTATAATTATAACTAATATATTTATTTTTAAAAGCATTTTTTAAATTTCTTGAATCTAACAGTATATAGGTACTTTTCTTAAAGATTCTGTTAAATAAGGAAACACGCGTTTATTTGAATCTAGCCGTAGATTAGTTCTCCATTAAAGATTCTGTTAAATCACTAAACATAAGCCTTTCAAATAAGGAAAGTAGCAACAACTCTACAATGCACCAGTGACTAAACTCTAGGGTGCATGGGTGCACCTTTTTTTTTTTTTTTTACTTGTCATTACAGATTGACTCAGCTTCAAGAAAAGAAAACCAAAGGGAAGAAGAAAAAAGTTTGTTCCAGAACTGAACTCATGTTCTTTTCCTTCTTACAGTGTTTGTACATTTGGAGGTACATGAAGTCATTCACGTTCCTCTTGCTTTTGATACCCACTTCCACTTGTGCTATCAAAATCTCAAGCTTGGCTGAACCTAACATGCCAAGAAATGCCTGGGAAGATGCACCTGCATGACTTACTCTCTCTTCAGGGCAGCTTTGGTGTTGTGGATTTGGCCACAAAATCGAATGGCTTATTGGAAGCTCCAATTGTCATCTTTCAGGGATGTTTTACTGTCATAGCTCCTGGTTTGATGATGTCTGAGACAGAGATGGGTTACATTTTTCGGTGTGGATTTCCTCCAGTGAGACTGATTTGCTAACCTTGGCATTAATCATCCAATTCATCATCATCATCTTCAAACTCTTCCTCTTCATGATTTTCCTCATCCTTATCATCACCTTCATCAGCAACAATGAAGCCTCCTAGTGTCTCATCATCGCCTTCTTCACTGGTTTCACCAACACTAGGTGCTTTCTTTTGTTTAAAATTTTTAATAGCTTTGGTATCTTTGATACCTCCTCCTTTACTGTGTTTTGACCTTGTGGAGTACCTGGGCAGCTTACCTTTCCGCATATTGGCAACAAGGTCCTTATCATCTTCACTTTCACCAGCCCACTCATCATCATCATCTTCATTAACCTTACCCATTTTTCGCTTTCCTCTCATTTTCCTCCTCTCCTTCTCAACATCTTCCTCATCCTCACTATCCTTCCTGTTCCTAGGTTCCTCAAGGAACCACTCCCAATCCCTCGCATCCCGAATTACCCCCTTAGGATAGTGATCAAACTCGTGCCCCATCACAACAAAACCAAACTCTGCATTTTCAAATCACAACATCAAAAGAATTTAATTTCTAAGCACTATTAGCCTTTTTCTTTACATAGTAATCAACCAATCAAAAATCACGATAAGCATGAGTTTTCAAGGTAATAATTGTAAAACAGTAAAAGAACCAACATTTACAGCGCAAGCAAATTAAGAAGGGAAATGAAGCCCCAAAAGCTAGAAAAATGAAAGAGGATGTTAGTAACAATACCTTTAACGGGATCGATATCCGAAATGTGAATTTCGTTAAGGTTAAGCCGAGGGTGAGGTTGAATGTTTATGTTGTTGAGAGTGAACCAGAGGGGCGTGTTGGAATTGGGAGAGAAGCAGAAACGGTGTCCGAATTGCAAGTGGCCCTTGTCGAACTTTCTGAAGAGCCGAAGCTCTTCTCCGTTGAACACCCAAAAGGGGTTCTTCCCCATGACTTGGAACGAAACCCTAGCAACATCTGAGTCTGAATGGTCGAGTTGGAAGGACACGTGGCGACGAGACACTGTGCGGTCGTGGGTGTTGAATCCACAGCCTCGTCCAAACACTGTTTTCTCATCCTTTCCCACTGCTGATTTCGAACCATCTTCACCTTCAACTTCCACCTCCATGCTTTGCTTTCACTTCCTGCAACACCAAACATCTAGATCTAGCGGCGTCAATCCATTTTTACCCTGTCTTTTACCATGCTTAATATTTTAAATTGTTTTGATTTTTAAAAATTTATTAAGAATTTAAAATATATTCATTTATTTGGGATTTAATTTTGTACTACTACTACATAAGTTAAAATATTAGATTTTAGTAAATAAAAATAAAAAGGGAGGACCGATGGGTAATAAATAAGCAATAATTAATATGTAAGAAAGTGCGGGGTAAAAGAAAAAACAGAATCTTTGTCCCTCTTATCTGTAGCGCTGGTGTTGGGAGTGAAGGAAGTGGGTGTGGTGTAGTTGAAGCCTTGAAGGTGAAAGTGAAATCTGTGTTGATGCGTTCCACGTTTTGCTTTCATATTACTCACCACTTCAACCTTTCACCCAGCGTCATGGTTATGAAGCGCTTCTCCGCTCCCATTTCATCATATGTTTCGCCTCGAGCTCAAGCTAGTAAGTATTTGTATTACTATGCTAACCTGCTCGCTCGGTGCTTACGTCGGTTATGTTGTGTCATGTGTGTGGTCTGGTTTCAGTAATTGAGCCACCAGCGCGGGTTGGCTTTTTGGGCATCGGAATCATGGGCTCCCCAATGGCCCATAATCTCCTTAAAGCTGGGTGGGTATCTACTCTACTTATATTCTATCATCTAATTACTTTCTCAATGCATTTTTATTAATTAACACTCCTTCTTGTAGAATTGATCTCACTGTTTGGAATAGGACCAAGAGCAAGTGTGACCCTCTAATCACCCTCGGAGCTAAGTAAGTATTAAGTACCATTATTATTACTGATCGTCATTTCAAAAACACGCATCAACAGATTCACTAAAATGTTAAATGCATTTGTTTCTGCAGATATAAACCATCTCCTGAGGAAGTAGCAGCATCTTGCGATGTCACCTTTGCCATGCTTGCTGATCCTCAAAGTGCAGTGCGTATATTTTTCTCTAGTTTTTTAGTCACTACTATATATTAGTCTCTAACCTGGTTTATCTTTGTTCCGTATCAGGTGGATGTTGCTTGCGGGAAGCATGGAGCTGCAAATGGAATGGGTCCAGGGAAAGGGTGCCATGTTTAAACTTTTTAGTTTTAAATTGTTTCTTCACTTTCTTGTATGTACTATGTCACAAACAGAAACCTCTCCCTCTTTCACTCTCCCCATTCCTTATCATCCTTCCATTCAAAATTGTTTGTTATATACTTATATATCTACTTTGATTTTAGTCTATCCATAGTAGTCAAGACATTGCATATCTGTATGTAAGCCATATGTCTGTTTGATTGTTTACTTTTTTTAAATAACAAAATGAAAGACAGATCTTATCTATTTTCAGATATGTGGATGTTTCAACAGTTGATGGGGACTCTTCGAGATTGATTAGTGGGCACATAAAATCCACTGGAGCGTTATTTTTGGAGGTGCAGTTGTTTATAGTTTTCAATCCATATCTATTCTTTACGGCTTATACAAAGTGTTGTGTAATTAGGATATGCAATTATGCATTGCATTAGTCAGATAGTTAGATTAGATGAATGGTTTTGTAAGTTGTAACACCTATGAAGCCATTTCTATGTAACCACAGGCTCCAGTTTCAGGTTCAAAAAAGCCCGCAGAAGATGGGCAATTGATATTTCTTACAGCAGGTGAATATTCTTATTCAACTACTTATTCAATTTGGCATGGGAAAAGTGTTGCTGAAAGGATATTTAATTTTTTACAAGAAAATTCAGGCTGAGATGTGACGTGTAAGTTGCAACACTATTCCCATACAAGGTAGCTGCAGATATTTAATATTACGAACTTATAAACACGTCATACTGTAAAGAATTTTTTCCCCTTTATAGCTCTCATTTGTATAATTAACTCTGCATATCATTGTGAATGCATTCAGACTGTATTCTCACCAGAGTATTGAGCACTTGCTGAAACTGAGGCACTGTATATAATATATTTCAGGGGACAAAAATCTTTACGAAACAGTTGCTTTTCTCTTGGACATCATGGGGAAAGTACATATATCTAGTCCTTGATTTAAATAAAATTCTCTAATCTTTCTGGCAAAACAAACAACTAATTCATGTATGTTTTATGCTTCTATTCAGTCTAAATTTTATCTTGGCGATGTCGGAAATGGAGCTGCAATGAAACTCGTTGTCAATATGATCATGGGCAGGTTTTTTACAATTTGTCTCCTGCTTTGCTGTTACTTATCCTTGCATATTAATGGTTACTTGTGACACTATTTATTTATTTTCCAATTATCCATAGTATGATGGCCTCCTTTTCTGAAGGCTTACTTCTCAGTGAGAAAGTTGGGCTTGATCCAGATGTACTAGTGCAGGTATTTGGCTATTTCTGAATCCACGAAATATTTCCCTGGATTTCATAGATTCTTGTGAATTCTACTTTTCATCAGATACTAATCAAAATATTTTGAGTTTTGGGGGGGAGAATGTTCTACTTGTTTCTAATTTAGATCTAGATGATCACCCCACAGTCAGAAAATTAGTCAATGTAATTTGGGGCCTTTCTAGCTAAAAATTGCTTTTAATATGTGTGTGTGTGTGTGTGTGTGTGTGTGTGTGGTGGGGGGGGATTTGCTGGGCGTTTCATTATTAAAGCCTGTTGAGTCCTTCATCTATCTCTTTGGACTGCAGTAATTTTTGTAGTTTTGAGAAACATCATTAACTTCTTCCCTTAATATGATGAATCACAGAGAATTATTCACTGATGAGAATTATGTTAACTGAAAACATGTCATAGAGAATTACTGAAATCTTGATATTAGTAATTTTTTGTTCACATTTGTGTGATACTATGGTATTATATCTTCTCTTATGTTCACAATATTTCTTCGTGGTTACACTTGTTTATTCACTTTGCTCCTAATCCTAGGATAACTATTTGCCCTGAATTTGTCTTTCTTTGATGTTAAGATTCATGTTTATTGTTGCCTATAAGGAAGTACACATGTCATGGACTCATGGGTACTTAAAAAAAAATCAGTAGATTCTTTATGAAATGGCAATTTTGCAGGTAGTTTCACAGGGTGCTATTAGTTCTCCAATGTATTCAACCAAAGGTCCATCCATGATACAGTCGCTTTACCCAACTGCATTCCCCCTAAAGCATCAGCAGAAGGTGTGTGAATGTTCAGATTTATAACTTTCAGACATGATTAATTTTGCTCACTCACTCAAAATTAATGGTGACAGGATCTAAGACTAGCCTTGGGCTTAGCAGAGTCTGTTTCCCAACCTACTCCTATTGCAGCAGCTGCTAATGAGTTATATAAAGTTGCAAAATCCAATGGCCTTAGTGATCAGGATTTTTCAGCTGTCATTGAAGCATTAAAATCCAAATTTCAGCACTCGGAAACCAAGTGACATTCTTATGAGAGACAAGTTGAGGTTGAAAACCATAGTAAGGTAGTTGAAAACCGTAGTAAGCTAGACGTACATTGTGAGGCTTGTGCATTTAAATTCATTCCCTGAATTGTAGAATATATTTGAATATTTCTAAGGGGGTAAATTTTTTGGTTAAAGTTGATTTCCATGAACTTCTCCTTTAGATGTTATCCTCTTAACCCTTTTTCATTGGATGTCCACGCATAGCATACCTATAATCTATTTCTCAGCGGGATTAAAATATATATATAGTCCAGGTTACACATGACATAATAATAGGTAAGTAGTGACATTTTTCTTGTTCTATGACCTGCTCCGGCGTTCTTCCTTCTATCTGGGATTTCAAACTTCACACTCTTCTCATTTCATTTTAGTATTTTACTACTTGTTTGCACTGCAAAATGTGACGTCAATCAATGCAGATCTTTACTCTCTCAATACTATTTAAAAGATCAACTTCATTTCTTAATTCAAAGCTCTGATTATACTCGAGCTAGACCCCTTAACGTTTTGGAAGATAAAATTAATAGACTCCGTTGATGAGGTGCAGCCTTTCCTAAAAAATAAACAAACCCGTTTTTTATTATAAAAAATAATAATATTACTTAGTCCAAGTCCAACTGACACCGGCACGTCCTCTGACCCCAGGGCGCCAAAAAGCGCGTGCTTCCCACGTTCGTCTCCCGCGCGTGCAAACAAGCCAATTATATACAGTCAGATATCAGAGCTTCTGTATCTATTCATTCGTTTTCTTTTCCCTCCTCGTTAGCAGTTTTCGTTCTCCATTTTCTCGCTCTCTAAAAACTCGTTCGTTCGCCATGTCCGATCTCGGCTCCGATCTTCCCGCTGCCGCTGCCGGTAATTTTAATCGCAATTCCTAAACACGCTACGTTTTTCAGATTATCGATAAAAGTTTATAATCACTATTCACTGTTCAAACTATTGCCACTGTTCTTTTTCGTACTTATAACCGTCTGATTATTCTACACTTTTTTCGGAAAAGATAAATTCGCCTGAGTAACTCCTGTGAAGTAGTTAATAGTTATACTTCAGAATTGTTATTGTTTGATTGAAAAAACTAGGTCTAAATTCCAGTGTTTGGTTTCGTGTGCAGCTCTCAGTGCTGAGGATCGTGCTGGTCTCGTTAATGCACTGAAGGTTAGTTTATAACGTATATCGTGTTTTTTCTTTGCCTAATTTTCTCTTTCTGCAATTGAAAACTTGATTATTTGATAGATAGCTAAATTTGTTAAGCATGTTTATCTGATTTGCTTATGAGAAAGGCTTTGTTGAGAGAGCAAAACTCACTTGGCCGGTTTTTATGCCTCTCTGTAATTGCCTGTCTCTATCAATACAATGATTACAAAACCAGAGTCTGACTATATCTCAGATGTGTTGATTTCATGAGCTTGCAATATTTATTGCGTTTTAATTTTCTGTACTGTGTATGCAGGACAAGCTCCAGCTCTTGGCTGGGCATCGTGTGGACATCCTGGAGACACTATCACCCAAAGTCAGGCAACGCGTGGAAAGTCTCAGAGATCTGCAGGTTTGATGCTACTTCTATCTCTTGGGTTTTTTTGTCACGCATTTTTGTGTGTCGGACTCTGCTAATTGTAATTATTTATTTATTCACAGAGATATGGATACTCACGTTATTTAGTTATAACAAATCTGGGAATTTAATCCACTGAATGTCTAGCTTAAATTACTCTCCTTCCCTTCATTTTTTAACTTTTTAATTACTGTGTTGAAAATTGAAATGTTGAAATTGTCTATCTACTCTCCACAAGAAATGGGAGGCACTTGCTTGGTCTATGTTTTGTTCTATTATCATGTAATATTCTCAACTGTTAAAAATATACTCGTTTCCTTGTGTTCAATACAGTAGCACTTTTTTTTTTTTTAAATAAAAAATAAAATACAGTAGCACTCTTACTAGAATTATCATCTTTAGATTAACAAGGGGCAGAAATCAGAATCTGATTTGGTTTTCAATTTGCAGGGTCAACATGATGAGGTGGAGGGTAAATTTTTAGAGGAGCGATCACAGTTGGAGGCTAAATACCAGAAGCTCTATGAACCGCTTTACACAAAAGTGTGAATGTTGTTCATTGATAATGAGCGATGAACCTTTTTATTTGTCACATATCTTCTTTGATTTATGAGATTTCTTGCTCAATAAGGATTTGATCTAATATAGAACCTTAGACAGAATTACTTGTTGCCTCACAATGGTAATAAAATATCTCTTGTCTTTGGATTGTTATTGGTGGTTATAGAGGTATGAGATTGTCAATGGCGTGGTAGAGGTTGAAGGAGTTACAAATGAAGCAGTACCAGAAGAAGCTGCAGAAGGTAAGCTACTTTACTCTTGTTTTCCATTGTTGGCCTTGTACATTATCTTTTGATGCTGTCTGAACTATCTTTTTAATTCAGAGAAAGGAGTGCCTGACTTCTGGCTTACTGCAATGAAGACTAATGAAACACTGGCTGAAGAGGTAGTGGAATTTGTGTGTGTGTGTAGTTTCCATCTGTTAAAATGATTGTAGGATAATTATCTACTTCTCTTTTCCCCTTTATTAGATCACTGAACGTGACGAGGGGGCCCTCAAATATCTTAAAGATATCAAGTGGTGTAAAATTGACAATCCTACGGGCTTCAAGCTGGAGTTTTATTTTGATTCTAATCCTTATTTCAAGAATTCTGTGCTGACAAAAACTTATCACATGATTGATGATGATGACCCTATATTAGAGAAAGCAATAGGGTAAGTAACATTTGTTAATTTGCAAGTATATATATTTGTGTTTTCGTTTTCTGCATATATTTTTTTAATCTTTAAACATTCTAGGGTGGAGATTGAGTGGCATACAGGAAAGTGCTTGACACAAAAAGTTCTTAAGAAGAAGCCAAGGAAAGGATCAAAGAATACTAAACCCATCACAAAAACAGAAAAATGTGAAAGTTTCTTCAACTTTTTCAATCCTCCCCAGGTCCCCGAGGATGATGATGATATTGATGATGATGCTGTACGCCTCTGTTTTATGTCTATTTTTTAATATCTATTTGAAAGTTGTCAAATGATTGCTATTGACCATTGTCTTTGATGCTTGCATGGATAGGTTGAAGAGCTCCAGAATTTGATGGAACATGATTATGACATTGGGTAAGTCAGTAGTGAGTACTTTTATGATATTTCTTATACCTTTTGATCTGATTGATGAAGACTCTTGGTCTGTTTGTTGGTCTTGATGATATTAGAGTTTAGTTAATTTATTATCTGCTGATCTATCCTAGCTGGAAAAGGCTTTTTTTGAATTATTTGTTCTCTGGTTTTAGTGTTTTACATCTTTTTTTAGTTAGTTTGCACTGAAAAGTATTTGTTGAAACTTGAAAGGTAGTTTGACATGCGTTGAGTGTAAAGTTGTTTATAGTACACAAAATTATAATAGTTTTTTTGTGCCATTCTTGTACCAGAAAAATATCAGAACGAACAGATATTAACCCTTGGAAGAAAATGTTGACATTTATGGATGTCACCAAATGACTGTTTATGGTGTTGTTCACTATTTTTTTTTTTTTGATTGAGATGTATTTTTTGTTGATGTGCAACTGCAGTTCTACAATCCGGGACAAAATTATTCCTCATGCTGTGTCATGGTTCACGGGGGAGGCTGCACAGAGTGATTTTGAGGATATAGAAGATGATGATGATTATGATGATGATGAAGGTAATGGGGATGAGGATGAAGATGAAGATGATGAGGATGATGAGGAAGAGAAAGGGAAGAGCAGGAGTAAGGTATGGATAGAGTTCGTAATTAGACACATTCTTGAATCAGATTACATTTATTGATTTATATATTTTTGTGTTAATCATCTGCTTAACTTTATGGTAGCTGGTATTCTTACTACATACAATAACAATTACAATGTTTTGTCGATCTAAACTGCAGAGTGGTGGAAGGGCCAAACCTGGTAAAGATCAGCCGACGGAGCGGCCTCCTGAATGCAAGCAACAGTAGTGTTTGGCTGTGTACAAACAGACCTGGATATATTTAGTTTCAGAGAAGTAATTACTGTAGAGTCTGGGTTATATTTCACTCAGTCATAATTTGCAATTTAATTATTATTATTATTGTTATTGTCTGCTCTTTTTTATTGGGCTGGGGGTTGGTGGTGGTAATTTTTTAGTCTCTCTCTGCTTGGGTTTCTTTGAGTTGCCCTGTGATATGGAATTTTATTTCTCTGGTTTTAGTTTTTCTAAAGAAAAGTAAAGTGATAAGTATATTTGTGTCGTTGTCCATATTTATTGTGTATTATACTATTATATGAAACTGTACAGATCTGCCTACAATTTCTAAAACAAAGAAAAGTGATAGACGGTGGCTACTGTGTACCACCTTACACCACCTTTATGTGTGTAGTTTTTTTAAAAAATATTTTTATATTACATTGTTTATTTTAATTATTACACTTTATTTTTTTATTTTAGCATTGCCAATACATCGATAATAGAATAGCATGACAATACTAATACGCAATGGAATTTAAAAGTATAAAACGATATTACCATACTCCTCACTATTATGGAAGTATCATGCATTCATGTTTACTCAAGTGTATGTTATTTTTTATTTTATTTGAAACTCGGTTGAAAATGTTTTATATAATATAAGAATAATAGTAGAATGCAAATCATAAAAAAAAATTGAAACTAAAAAATATAATTAAATAATTATTTTATACAAAAATGATAAGAGTTCAAAGTTAATCAAAAGCCAAAAATTATAATTATTCAAAAGTATTTGTTATAGTGTTTTACGTTTAATAACTAATTCAGTAGATAATTTTATCAAATACTTACTCTTGGTTAATAAGTTAACAACTTTCAATTAATAGTTAACGTTTTCAACTTTTAGCTAACTTTTTAAGTTATTTTTAGCAAACATAGCCTAAATAAGGGTTGTGTAGTGTATACTTGGTGCCAAGGATTTGAGTCATTTTGTTCTTGATTGAATGAATGAATGACTTGATTGATCATATTGGACATCAATTTGAATAGTTCAACTCATCTAGATTATTCAGGTCACATACTAAATAAAATGTCCATGATTTAACTAAGTTTGGTAATAATAACTATTGGTCACTGTTAATATATTAATAATTAATTAATTAATATAAATCTACGTAATAAAATAGTTTAAAAATTAATCCAACACCTGATCTTTCTTGAGCCCCAATGAACACTCCCATCCTTGCTTAGCTATAAGGAGTGTTGGGGTAGACTCAGCTTTATATCTTGTTAGCTTTATATGAAGAATATTATGGTTTTCATTTAATTGTTTTTAATTGTATGTTGCTTAAGTTCTGTTATCGAAATGAAGAAGGTTACAAGAAAATGTTCCCAGCTAAGGGTTAATGATGTCGCTTGCTTAATTTGATTGATAAGCAGTACATGACCGTACGTAACTGCATCATCTACATACTAAATGAAGAAGGGCCGTAACGTAATTGCCTAATTGGCATTTGTTGAATCAAAGATATCGAGTTAAAATTGCTCCCGCCAATTATGTCTGTGTATCTGGAACATGTTTACAAAACGTATTAATTTTTGTTCTTATTTTCTTATAAAATTATTGTGTAACACGCACTCTATATATTGTTACAGTGCAGTAATGAAATTTATTATTAATCCTGCCTCCGTAAATGTAATGGTTGGTTTCAGTTGATTACTGCCTTGTTCATGCTCCAAGCACTCAATCTTGCGATATTGACAGCGGCAGTTCCATTATTGAAAGCATATAGTTGTGCCTTTTCATTGATTGCTATTGTGGGATATACTCTCGCTGTGATGCAGGCCCTTCCTTCTCCTCCAAAACTCTCCACCACTGAGTGATCAATCTGTGAATGTGAATGGAACTATGAATTAGCTTATTTTTTAAATTTTAATAAGTATTAATAAATGGTTTCATCATTGACTTACCAAAGTTCTTAGTGACAGCTTCTCATGAAGAGGATCGATGTCCACAAAAGTCCCATAGGTGGTCAAATCGTTAGCTTTATTCAAAGAGGATCTGTCAATTTGCATATATCAGCTAGAGAGAGAGAAAGTATATCTCAAGTTTGACAAAGTATAGGGAAAGGGACAAACCTGGTTTGGTCGCTACACATGAGAACCAAATTATTATTTTGGTATCTAAATATTCTAAAAAACACTGCCGTGCACTCTTGCAAGCCACCAGAAGCAAAAACTAGCAGACCAAAGGGTCCCAAACCACCTTTTACGGCTGCACCCTTTCTACTACATAGAATTTGGGGATCCACCCATTGGTCCAATACTTCGGCCTTTCCTAACTCATTCACTTCAAATGAAATTTCAACGTCAGCCTGCCAACAAATAGAAAAATTACTCTTAAAATCTTATAACAAGTAAAAAAAAAAGCATAAATAAATGCATATATATATATACCTGTGCCGCAGTAACAGCAGTAACTTGAAGCAGTTCACCACCTTTGACAAGTTTGGTGCGCCAGTAGACAGGGTTCACACGCAAGCTTTCAATTTCCACAACCGGCCATTGCACCAACTGTTTTCCCGATTTATGAAGCCAAATGGCTCTTGGAATAGTCTGCAAATTATTTTTAAAAAATGAACAAAACAGCAACAGGTTAAGAAATTAAGAAATAGAGTCAAATTAACTTACATGGATTCCGGACCATCCCTTCTTGATATCATCGGGAACACTTGAGGATTCGTTAGCCCAGCCAAATAAGACCCTTCTGTTTTTTCCATCCTCAAAAATCGTTTTTGAAGCATAATATTTCCCATAGTCATATCTTAAGACAGTTTGGCTATTCTCGAATCCGTTATCCGGAGTGAAGATATCCTTGGCAATGTCATAAGTCCCAATCAAATAATAATCATGTTTTGTATCATCCAAACTGACCTTAAGAACATGCCTAACATTATCACCATTCACAGATGTGTCAACACCATTAGTTGATGGACCCTTGTTCAGCACTGGATAGAAATCAGGGCACTCCCACATTCCAGTGCCTTCTGCTGAGTGTAGGGGTTGTTTGGCTTGAACCCAATCAACAAAGTTTTTGCTCTTGTATAAAATGGCGATACCCCTAGTGTGTATTTTGCTTCCAATGAGAACCCTCCAGTACCCATCTTTGCCTACCCAAGCTGTGGTAGGGTCCCTAAATGAGCTTGAATTTATATTGTTAGAAACAGTTGGTGCCATTAGTGGATTTTTAGGTGACTTAACCCATTCCCTAAGTAATGGGTCAGACATGTTTTTGGGTATGGCTAAGTTTTGAACTTGGTGGTTATTAGGGTCAATTCCTGTGTATAAAATGGCTGGTTTGCCCCCAGGAAGTATTGTGGCTGATCCTGACCAACAACCGTTGATATCAGACGGTTGAGAAGGGTAGATGGAAGGATCCAGTGGACTCCAATTCACCAGATCCTTTGATACTGAGTGGGCCCAGACAATATTGCCCCAAACAGCACCATTTGGATTGTATTGATAGAACAGATGGTAAAGTCCCTTGTATCTCATTGGTCCTGCATGCACAATACAACCATTATGCATGTTTTCAATTACTATTAAATTTCTTAATCAAATACTCATTGAGATCTTGGATTTTAGCATTTCAGTCATTTTGACAAGTATAGAGTGACAGAGAATAGAACTAACCATTAGGGTCTGCACGATGTCCACAGCATAGCATCAAATGGCAAAAAATTAAACAAGCAAGATGAAAAATAGTTAGAGATATAAAATATTTCCAAAGGATATAAGAAAGAAGATTCAGGACTATTTATTTTGTAGGAATATACCATTTATCCAATTCTTTGGAGGTTGAAAGTGGTAAGCAGTTCTATAAGGTTGATCAGAGGAATCAGAAGATAGAGTCTGAAGATTTTGGAAAACATGGTGGGTAGCTTCAATGGGAAGAAGAACACCAATGCCATAAATGAGAGAGAAGATAGACAACAACAAAATTGGAGATATGGCCATTCTAGCTTTTAATGGAATGAGGTAAGATGTGGGGAACTTGTGCTCGATCTGATACCTATTTATAGATTAGGATCTTCAACAATTTGGTAAACAGTGTGTGCAATGTTGACTTTTAAACATCTCTTGTTTTCAAACAAAACATTGGCGGTTATAGAAATTTTTTAATTTATAATTAAGTGGAAGTGCAATAAATTAAATGAAATAGAAAATTTTTAATTTTTAATTAAGTGAAAGTGCAAGAAATTAAATAGGATTTTTTTTTATAGAAAATATAATTATTGTCATTTTATTCATAATTTGAGAGAAGATACAAGAGATAATATTATTAAAAACATGAGAAAGAATATAAAATCTTGAAATTTGAACTAAATTGTGAGTAATATGATTGGTTTATGATTTTATAAAATTCACTCTAAAATTTAGAATAAGTAGTGATTAACTGATGTACTTCTTAAGTATCAAACATGTACTTCTTAAGTATCAAACATGTAAATTTTGATAATTTAACCTAAATCCAAATAAAAAAAAAAACACATATTTTAAACTTATAAATATAAAAAATAAATAAAAAAATTTGTACTGAATAAAATTACTATAAATTACTATACTTATCTAACTAAAATTACATTTTAACCATATTATAATTTATAAACAGAACTGCTAAAAAAAAATTGTAAGCATGTGTCATGCAGAATTTTGAAATGTAAAGTACTATCATCCTGGTTCCTATTTGCATGGAAAATAATGCTGGCTATTGTTGAATTCGCAAATGGGATATGACAAACATCAAAGTAAGAAACGATTAGTTTAGTCCAATTGATTAACAAATTAGAAAGAAAATTCAAAGATATGTAAGAGAAGCATATCTAAGAAAATTAATAAATATTCTAAGTTTTCTTACGAGTATAAATAATGTAAATTAAGTCAACTATAAGGAGGTGCAGTTTTGAAAATATAACTGCAGCTTATCCATTTCCATTGAAGAGTCAGAGTTTCCATGTGTCCTCCAATTCAGAGATCAGTCAATAAAATACAAATATAGTATTATTTTTCTTACTCGCGTCATGACTTCCGTGTTGGTTTGCAACTTGCTCACTAACTTTGAAGATTTTATAATTAAAATATCACTTTATTTATATATATATATATATATATATATATATATATATATATATATTTTTTTTTTTTTTTTTTTCTTACATACAAAAGTTGTTAATGGTTAGAATAAATTCTAATTTTATTCATAATGATATAATTTTTTATTTAGAGGAAACCATTAAATTAATTATACTTTTAGTTACTACAAAAAATTTTGTCTATTTTTCATAATTTGAAATGTGTTTTTTTTTTATTTGGAGGATTATCCAAACCTACATGTTTAATATTTTTTTTTATTCCAACACCTTTTATTCTATTTCTTGTACTCTTGTTTATTATATCTCTACATTTTTAATTATTAATTATTACCTTTGGAGTCAGGTCCTTAATTAAGTAACTTTTTTTACTTTTTTTTTTGTCCTATTTATAACCAAGATTCTACTTTATGAGTAAAATATATTTTTTATCCATATTTTATTGTTAACTTTATTTATTATACTCTCACCTAAACTCTATTTAAATTAAAGGGTTTTTTTTGGGTAAAAAAGTTAAATTGGTAGCATAATTAGATCTAATTGTTATTTTCATTGATATTTGTGATTTATCACATGTTGTTTATAAATAAAATCATTAATTATTAATTGTTTATTATTTATTATAATGCATCTTGACATAAAAATGATAAAACACAGCGAGTACGGTGTGCGGGTAACAAATCGGCCCAAATTTGAATGAAACAAAAATGAGATCTCAGACAGAAAAAACCTGAAAGGAGAAGTTTGGTATAACCTAATTAACAACTAGTGTGATTGAATCCATTGATAGGGACGGTGTAATAGTCTAATGTTACATGTGTGTGTGGAATGATTTATTTAGTTAATCAACGACGATATCCAATCCGAAAAATAAAAAAGTGTAATTGATATCGTGTGTGAATGCTGACCAAGAAAACAAAGGGAAACCACCGAATTGAACTTATCCGGAAAACATGGTTAACATATATAGGATTAAAAGGGTATGAAGAGATGCAACTGGGTTGCATGCATTTAAATGAGAGGATTTCATATATATTTTTCAACAACTGCTCGTGTTAGCTGAATCACTTTTAGACATTTCCTAAAACGTATACTCTTGTGAATTCGCCATGTCCAACTCTGTGCTTATCTACAATATCCCTCATAGACATGCTGATTTGGTATGCCAACTTTTTGTTTGAACCATAACTTTTTCTTCTACCATGTTTATCCATTTTAAGGGGATAAAGGTTTTGACATTTTCTCGTGAGTGCATTCAAAAGTAAAACCTTCCGTGAACTAGCTAGTGAAGTGAATTTTAATTGATTTTTTTTTAATTAAAATTTGTGTGTGCTCCCAATCGCTTTCTATGAATTAATAGTTTATAATTTCAATGATAATTCTATCATTTTATTTATTTCAGGAACTAATTTGTGGGTTACAGACTTACAGTGGCAGGCTTGTAGAGGTAAGGGACCCGTGTTTGCTTTGTATTCATTAGAAGCAGAAAAAAAATGGTTTATGTTATTAAAAATGTTTCATAATCATGTTTTATGCAATTTTAATTTGTTTCATTTGGAAATTAAGAACAGGTGTGTTTGATTTCATGCTTCTGGCATAACGGCAAGGACGGAGGTAGGTGTTAGGTGGGGCTCAAGTCCCCTTGGCTTTTTTTTTTTAAATAAAAAAAATTAATAAGTCTTTTTTTGCTAGAAAAAAGTTTTAATAGAATTCAAATGTTATATTTAGTTAAACTGTAGTTATTAAGTAATCTAAAAGATTAGTGTAGTGATCTAAAGTCTTATTGTAAGTGAAAGTAATCTATTTAATCTATTTAATTAGAGGTGTCGTGTTCAATTTATTAAAACAAATATAATGGTGCTATGGAAAATAAATAAAACTTTTCTATTTTTTTGTTATTTCATATTTTATTATATTAAAATGTAAATATAGATTAAATTTATCATATATTATATATTATATTAAATTGAATTGAATTATTAATTAGATATATAAAATTAGAATGAGATGTTCATAAGAATTTTATACGTATAAACCTTTATTTTTTACGCATCATCTCTTATATATTTTGAGAATAATAGTATCAAATACATAATATGTATATATACATAGAAATTTATTATATAAAAAAATTTTAGACATACATTAGAGAAATTTTATTTTTTTCCCCCTCCGTCCCTACCATCCTGCCTCTGTCCATGAATAACGGTGCACAGAAATGTGCTGCATCTCATTCTCAAGTTAATTCCAAGCTTCTGGAATGCTCAGATAGAAGCAATTGAAAAACAAAATATTAAATGGATTGCTTAAATTGTATCATTGAAAATATTTTGATAGAAGCAAAAAAAAATCATATTGATTTTTAGAAATGATTAAATTCATTTAAATGGTCATAAACATTTTAAAAAATATTTATACATATTTCATGGGAATTAAATTATTTTCAGTATTATTTTCTTTAAAAAAATGATTTTCAGATTATTAAAAAAAAATCTGCAACAGTATTGTTAATTCTATTTTAAGTGCCCATGTGCATTAAAAAGTTGGGCATTATCTAGACTGCATTTTCACAAGACCTATCGGATAAGTTAACTCTTTTTTGGTTGATTAATCAACTCAAAATTTAAAGTTTAAAACTGAAGACTTACCTAATTAAATTAAAGTTTTGTATAAAACCTAATTGTTTAATTAATTGGTGAATATGAAATAACTTAGAATTACTTGTAGGACGTACTTATTTAATTGCTTGACTGTAATTTAAAATTTTATATATATATATATGTGTGTGTGTGTGTTGGTGTGTGTGTGTTAAATAATTATTCAATTATTTAAAAAAAATAGAGTAAACGTTTAAATTTCCCCTAAAAGTATAATAATAAGTTATTTTAGTTGCTGAAGTTATAATAAAAAAATAATAATCTTTTAAACTAGTAACTATCAATAATCTTAGTCTTGAAAGTTGAAATCTAAACTTAATTTCTAATGACACCTATCAATCATTTCAGATCTTGACTTTGTCATGCATCAATAAATTTAATATTATTTTATATCGATCAATTAATCTAGTTCCTAGAAAGGACCAAATTGAGTTATGATTGTTAATGTTAGGGTTAAATTGACAATAAAAAAAAAATTAGGTTAAATAACTAATTTTGTAATGTTAAGAACAACTTGGTGGTGCTACATCTAAGTACTAAATTAAATGATAGCTGTGAAATTTAAGTACTTTTTTTTGCTAAGCGTGTAGTTTAAGTACTAAATTTTTTTATTTGGTGATTGTGTTGCTAATGAAAAATATTTATAAGCTTTATTAGTTTTTTTTTTTTCTGAATTATCAGTTTTATTAGTAATTAGTTTTTGACAAAGGAAACTAGCTACTTATCTTTAATGAGATTTTTCATTTCAATAATTTTTTTTTTAAATAACCAAATTCATCCTTAAAAAATATATTGATAGATTCATTAATGAAAGATAATAAATTAAAATTAAGTATTTAAATGTATAAAAAAAATATAATATATTAGTCATACCATCAGTTAAAATTTTAATTTATGGATCATATTAACAATAAGTATATCCTTCAATATTTATAATCACATTGTTTAGAAACTTATTTATTAATAAGTTATAAATTTTTTAAATATCAAATTTATTAGGTTGCATCTTTCGTGAATCAATCATTATTACCTAAGTGACATTATTTTATAATTTATATAATAAATTAATGTTAAGATGCAACATAGACACAAATATTAAACATAATAGACGAAATTTGACGAGACTAATATGTTGCACTTTTTACGTATTTAAAAATTAAATTTTAATTTCTCATATTTGATTAACCAATTTATTAACAATTATATTGTGAATGACAAATTTAGCTATTTTCCTCTTCTTCTTTTTTTCATCTATGTTTCTCCAATCCTAAAATGGTAATTACATTCATATCTGACTTTTTTTTTTCTTCCCTTTTTTATCTACTCAAAATGAAGCTTTACTTTTCTTTCTCTAACTTTGAACCAAACTAGAATACTACATAAAATTTCCCTTTTTCTTCTTCTTTTTTCTTCCAAACAGAGTGTGAAGTTAATTAAAACTCGTGCGTGCAGAAGTTCAAATTTGTTTTTACTTGAAGCAAGAATAAGTAGTTTTTAGGTTTTTTCAAATATTTGACGTAGTGAATGGTGTGGGTAAACAAACGTGCGTAATGAATTAAATATGTTGTAATTAATCTTTTTCGGGTAATTAAGTAGTGACAAAAAAATCAACAGATTCATCATTTCACTGCTGTTTGTCCATCTCATTCACAATCACACAGATAGTTGAATGTGTCAACGTTGTAAATGGGCCTTGGGCTGAATATAATGGGCCTTCAGCTAAAGTCCAATTAACGAATTAAGTCCTTGCTTGCTTCTTTATCAAAATCATGAGATGGATTGATGGATCTTGCGAAGTTGCGAGATTCTTAATTTGATGCAGAGTCATAATACCATAAATAAGAGAGATGGTAAAATCTTTTCACCTCATTCTAATTAGTATTGCATAAAAAACATTTCAAAATAATCGCAAATGCGGCAAGTCTTAACATTTTCTTATAAAGATATCAATCTTTTTTTTCCTGAACCCAAGGTATATTAGTTTCGGAAACTAATTAACTGAAGATTAAAGTACTGAAATTTATTTACAAAAATCACATCTCCCAACAAAACTCTGGCTATAGTTTTGCTTAATTTCTATATCATATATCATATGTAGTCAAGTTTTTAAATTTGAGAACAAGAATTAAGCAGACTTAGTTACATTTAGGCCATATTGATACCAGAAAATGCAATAATTTCTGCTTCCATCAAACCCTAGCGACAACATTCTATTCCATTAACATCATGGCCATGCCATTATATCGTGGTTGCCATCTCTCATTGTTTTTGTATTGGTTGTTTTGGATCAACGATTTGGTCTCACATTGCATATAGAGATTCTTCTCTTCCTTTTGCCACTAATAATACTACAAGTTTTTGTCCTTAAGAGAAAATTCTTGCGCTGCATGTTGAGCTTGTGATCGTGTCATGATGAATAACCTTTTGTCACGTGAACTTGTAAGTTTGGTGAAATGAAAGGCCGTAATAATAAAAAGAACAAATTACATTAACACCCTTCTAAAATTTGATTTAATTACATATGTATTTTTTTTATTTTTTATTTCTATACAAAATTTTCTAATTTTTAATTCTAACTTTGTTAACTTTGATTATAAGTATATTAACTTTTTAATGTAATTGGACTGATACATAACTTTTATAATATTTATTTTTTTTCAAAAATATCCTCTTTTTTTTGTCATCATAGAGTTATGAGATTGGGATAGTCCTCATCACAGATAAAATCGTCGTTGGAATTGGAAATTGTCGCGAACGTAGTTGTCTTGTTTAAAAAAAAATATTATTTATTTAAAAAAATAATAACACAAAATAAAGGAAGAATAATGCCACAAAACAGAAAGAGAATTCTCTTTCCTGTAAAAGAAAACAAAGAAATTTTTCTTTTAAAAGAAGAATAACATAAATCAGAGAAAATAATCATTTTCTTTCCTTTAAAAAAATCAGAAAAGAAGCATATTATTCTTTTTAGATTATTTTTGGTTACTTATGTGCGTGGCCGTGGAGAGATGATGGAAATGAGAGTTTTGATGTCGGATCCGTACACGTGGCATCATCGTTTTGACACTTCAATCATTGTTGTTTTGATCGATCTGCATCCTATCAGTCTTCTCGTGCTAGCTCTCTGAGTAGGCGTAAATTCATAAAGTCAATTGCGTAGTTATGATCTATCCAAGAAAACAAGGACATTCGATACTATACTGTACCTATATAATCACATGAAATCCACAATTGAAAGAAACAATCCATGATTTATTTACAAAACAATCCAGATTTTCATCTACTTCAAATTATAACGTCGCGTTAAACGAGTTAATAAGGAAAGAGTATATATAACATGCATGCTATAAGTACTTAACTGCAATTATTTTAGAAAGAAAAGAAGAATAATTGAAAAGACTACTTTGTGACCTCGATAGAATGAATGAAGTGGACCATAGTCAAATCTATTGTCTGCTTAGTGCTTACTAGAGGAAAATAATTTAAATTGAAGCTATAGGAAATCTTAATTGAAATTCGAGCTTTGAAAATTGAAATTTAGAGAAGCGATGCATGCATGATTGAAGAAGGGCTTGGATGCACCATCACTCAATTAGTTAATTAACTATTTTTGTTTGGATGAAAAATAGATAAGTAATATGCATAAATAATTAAATACATCTTAGTTTCCGTAATTGTAATTTATTGAAATAAGAGTGAAGGAGAAACGTAATAATGGAAATATGGGTGTGATTTGTTAAACTAACTGTAAATGAAATGTGAGGGATATGCATGAATAAATAGAAAGTTATTTTCAGAATGGTAATTTGTTAAATTAAGAGTGAAGGAAATGTGAGGATGTAAAAAAAAAAATGGTTTAGATGTCTTTTTTGTCTTTATAAGTTGGTATTTTTAAAATTTTGATTTCTTGTAAAAAAAAATCATTTTTAATCTTTATAAATTTTTACTTTTAAAAAAATAATAATTGATCATTAGAATTTTTTGTAAATTTTTATTTTTAAAATATTTTAATTTTTTAACTTTTAATCCTTGTAAGTTTGCTCGATTAAAATTGGGAAAATATAAAATACATTAATAAAAAAATAATTTTTTTATAAAAATAAAAAATTTAAAATATAATTTTATAATAACTAAAAAATATATTTGTTTTATCATTAAAAAAAGGAAAAGAATATGAGTACATATCTTTAAAGATACTTTGTTATTTTTGTTCTCGTTATTCTATTTCTAAATTCTAAATACTGCACTGTTTTTAACGCACATTTACGGCAACTTATTTTGTGCTGCTTTTATACTACAATGAGTGTCCAATAACAGTGCTACTCTGTTAGCGTCGTTTGTCGTGCCAAACTTTTCGAATCACTCCCCTTAAATAGTTAACTTTAATTATTTTTTTTTTTTTTTTTTATCAGCACTAGTTAACTCGGTAGATTACTACTAGATTACACTAAATTGAAATTATGTAAAATAAGTGTTTGGATTAATATTCATGATTGGTGTTTGATAATTTGCACAGAAATAGAAAAATGGTTATTAGGGAAAGTTGATAATTTTTTGGATTACAAATTAACATAAGTAAGTCGTCACAAGTCATTTATTTATTTATTTATTTAATCATAATTAAAACCTTTTAACTCTTTAATGAAATCCAAAATATCTTTACAAGCTTTAGTTATTTAGACCAGTTGAGAAACTAATCTTTGCTCCAGAACTTTTACTATTAAAAATTTCATGCATTAAATTAAAAGTATTTATTCAAATGGAAAAAAAATCATCATCTTTTTTTTTTTTTCAAACCCTAGCTAACTTTCAAAATTTAAACACATTTGAAAGCGTTCTATGCTAAAATCTAAGCTAGCAACCACCAGTAGCACCCTCCATCTTTGACTATCTTACTTTCCTTTATTCCCAATTTCCCATCGTATGTTCTTTGTCGGTGACCTAACGGAAATAGGGAAATTAAGGCTAAGTTAAGGAATGCGAATAAACAAATTTTCAGAAGTTGATATATACTTCCATTTTTCTTCATATGAAAAGTAAAAAATGAACGTACATATTGTTTCAAATTTTCGTTTCTTGTATTTTTCTTTTTACATATCAATTCAAAGAAAACTCCATTTCCCTTTTTATTTTCTCCTCTTCCATTTTTTTTCGTGCCTATTTTTTTGTTTGATCGATCAGCAGAAAAACATGTATAAAAGAAAAGGTACCAACAGTACCAAGAGAGTACAAGAATGCATTTAAAGCTATGTTACAGAAAGAGTTGTAAATAATCTCATTCCCAGTACATTTTTCAATTCTCGCCTATTTATTAAACAAAATAAGAATCATTGTTTTTTAAACATTACTTACGATCGCAATATATCATCCTAAATATTTTAATAATTTAAAATATAATTATATTGTTAGTATTTATGTATTTCTAATACGAAAAACATTTATTAATTTTTAAAATTTAACTAATGTAATAAAAACACTCATCATTAGTATTTTTTAAACTAACACATGAAACTGTACCAAAAAAAAAAAATACTATGTACTAAAAAAAATAGTTAATGAATTATTACTCATGTATTACGATCGAATTCCAATGTCATTGTAGACATAAACAGATATTTTTGCTATTAAGGATCTCTCAGTTATTATTGGCTAAAATAAACCTCTTTTTTTTTAGCAATTTTAAATTCTATTATTTAAGTTCAAAGTGATACTTATTTTAATATTTAATTTTCTCTTTTAACACATTTTTTATTATAGAAGAAAAGGAGTATATATCTTCTTAATAGATAAATAGCAGAATGAGATAAAAATAATAATATGGTGGAATTGAATTAATGCAATTGCATTCACCTTTTTTTTATTAGTAAATATTTGAATGACACAGATGAGCTGGGAGAGATGTTTTTCCTATAGCCAATTTTTTAAAGTTCATACGTAGTGCTGGCAACACAACCTCGCTGAAAGCTGAACAGACAGAAAAAAATGCAGTTATGCTGTACCCACATACACCTTAAATATTGCGGTAGTAAAAATATAGTATATATTCTTCTATCAACCAAATTGCAATATACTATATATAGAGAGAATAGAGACATTCATGTATGTTACAAATAATATAATCTAGCGTGCGTAATAACCAAACCAGACATATGTCAACTGGATTCTGAAGGCTGAAGACATGCATTATTTGCAAGATTTTCAATTTTATATTTTTAGCGTTCGATCGCCAAACCCAGATCTATTTGTGATATACACAGTGAAAGCATGCTATTACAAACTAACTTCACACAAAAAGTCAAATATTCAATTATTGAGAAATTCTTATCCCGAGCGAGCCTTTAATTTCAATGCAAAAGGGAATAAAAAACTAATAAAATGAAATTAAAATTAATTCCAGTCATTGAGTCAATACGTTACTTACCACAACACAACAAATAGTAATTGAACACATGGAAGAATTGAATTCCATTTAAAGTGATCACTCGTTAATTTTAGCCGAAGTATGAGTGATCTTTGTTTGAATCTTACAATGTCTTATAACGCATAGGAGAAGAGATCCAATTTTTTATTTGGAAAGAGACAAATTAAAACGCATTAGATATCAGAATAATTAGATATTTTAGCCTCTTTTGCTTTACTTTAGTGTAGCTGATTCTCACTGGATATACAACAAATCTGTGATACTCGTAAAGTAAGTCCCACAGTTACCTAACTAAAAAAGTATAGGACGGTGGGATTGTCCAACTAGAGGTTGTAATATCCGTACTATAGTTGCAACAATATTAATAGTTTATTTTAAATATTGATAATGACAATTACGAAATGAAAACGACAAGGCCGACAAAAATTTGTGCCAGTAGAAGGATGCAGAGATAGAGATAGAGATAAGGGGGGCGCTTAGTATTTTGGTACGTTAGGCAGATTTGTCTATGTAGATCCATAACTTAAGGAATATTTAATTTTATTCGTATATATATATATATACAACCATGCAAAAATTGTCGGAAATTTCAGCTATTTTTTTAATAGGCATCAATAGTTACAATGATGATGAAATGAACTATTAGAAAAATAAAAAAAACAAGTATAAAATACAGAAGAAGAATAAAAAAAGAATTAAGGGCAGAACTCCCAAGCTTTTAGCCATGCTGGTTGGAATTTAATCAATGAATCAATCATGTCACGGTAAAATTTGGAAAGCAAAGAGGGTCCACTACCTATGATGTTAAGTAACATCAGGGAGCTTCTCTCTTGTTATCATTCTCTTTCTTTCTCTCCCTAAATGCCTGTATGTTATATATCTATCTATCTGCATATACAAATGATACTCTCTTTTTACACGGTTGCTTTTTCATTCCTTTTTTCAGCTTACTTTACGAGAGAAGGGAGCGTATGTGTATATAAACAAAAGTTTATGGCAAAAATAATTGAGGTGTTAAAAGCAATATATATTATATATTATTATATACAATAAAGAAGGAAAATTTTCTGGTGTTGAGAAAGAGAACAGAGGAAAAGATAGAAAGAGCAACGTCAGAGTTAGCCGTAGGGTTCTCCTTGGTTTGTGGTTTCCGGTATTGTTTTGCACTGCCTCAGATATAGAGAGAAGGGAATCCTTCTTCTCTTTCTCTCTTTCTCTTTTTCTGAGTTTGAACTTGGAGTAACTGGGTATATATTTTTGTTCATATTAGTGTGGCCATCACTTAGTTTTCTTATTATATAAAAAAAACAAAAATTGTCTCTTGGGTTGGTGCCAAACAAGTTGAGGAAACCATCAATTAAGTTTATAGTATTTTGCTTCACATATGTAGAGAACTACTTCCACTTTTCTTTTTCTTTTTTCTTTTTTCCACATTCATTATTTTTCTTTCTTGGGGTTTCAAAGACTATATATTCCTAAGTTATATCAAATTTGCCTCTTTGTTCTGTTCTTTTCTCACTAGCCCAGTTCAAGTTTTTTCCTTTTCTGTTTTAGGTGAGGGTTATCCTCAGATCCCAGAAGCTAGCAAGACTTGTAAATATGAAAATTAAACTCAGATCTATGGCTGATGACAATTCACAAAACTCCAAGTATGAGAAAAGGTGATGAAGGGTTTGAATATTTGATGTTCCAAAAACCATGTCTAATTTGACTTGTGCATCCGGTGAAGCTAGTGCATCTTCAGGAAATAGAACTGAAATTGGCACTGATTACTCACAACAATACTTTGCTCCACCACCAACTCAAACTCAGCCTCCACAAAAGAAAAAGAGAAACCTTCCTGGCAACCCAGGTTTCTTATTATATGTATCTCTATTCAAACTTCTAAGAATAGTTTGTTTTTGTTATGGTTTTGGTTTGTTTGTTGTATATCTTTGTCTTGTTTATCTCAATTGAGTTAAACTTTTCCTTCTTTTGTTTTGGTGTGTGAATTGTTTATTTAGACCCGGAAGCTGAAGTTGTGGCCTTGTCTCCAAAGACTCTCTTGGCCACAAACAGGTTCATATGTGAGATCTGTAACAAGGGGTTTCAAAGAGACCAGAATCTGCAACTTCACAGAAGAGGGCACAATTTACCATGGAAGCTGAAGCAGAGATCAAGCAAAGAGATAAGGAAGAAAGTGTATGTGTGTCCAGAAGCTAGCTGCGTGCACCACGAGCCTTCAAGGGCCCTGGGGGACCTCACTGGCATCAAGAAGCACTTCTGCAGAAAGCACGGCGAGAAGAAGTGGAAATGTGACAAGTGCTCCAAGAAGTATGCTGTTCAATCAGACTGGAAAGCTCACTCCAAGACCTGTGGCACAAGAGAGTACAGGTGTGACTGTGGAACCCTTTTCTCAAGGTAACTAACCTAAACCATCCATCAATTATAACGAATGAAGGATGCTAGTTATTTCAATCCTAGCTTGACTCAAATTTGTACAACATTAAACCCATATTCCTTGTCCCTTCTTACAATGGAGAAGACGGTACACTGAACAATAACGTATATACTAA
The DNA here is from genome assembly GCA_014843725.1 of Amphicarpaea edgeworthii. Classification (NCBI taxonomy): domain Eukaryota; kingdom Viridiplantae; phylum Streptophyta; class Magnoliopsida; order Fabales; family Fabaceae; genus Amphicarpaea; species Amphicarpaea edgeworthii. The sequence goes on from CM026319.1 coordinate 12,603,501, forward strand.
ACTATATATAAAGACACCCTTGTGAGTTGCAATTAATTAAAATTGAGAGATTTTTAAATTTTAATGCAGCTAGGCAGGTGCCTGGCTAACATGGAGTATGTATGTGAGATGTTGGAAAAGGAGAAAGAGCCAAAATAAAAATAATTAGTGGACTACTGTTACAGCACTTTAGTGACATGGGTTTGGTTTTGTTTGTATGTTGTGTATATGACAATCAGGAGGGACAGTTTCATAACACACAGAGCCTTCTGTGATGCGTTAGCAGAGGAGAGTTCAAGATCTGTCGCAGGGATAGGGATACCCAACAACGCAACTCAACCACCTGCAGTATTGATCTCTGATATTGTTGGAGACGACATCCATGATTTTCCACATGCATTGAAGAAACAGCATGAAGGTCTCATACCCCCTTGGCTAGGACCCTCATCATCATTGTTCTCTCCTCATCTCCATGAAAACCCTAACCCTAGAGGCGATGGTCATGGTCCCAGTCTTCCTTCATTATACGAAACAGCGGCGGCATTCCCTCCTCACATGTCAGCCACGGCTTTGCTGCAGAAAGCAGCCCAAATGGGTGCAACGATGAGCAAAACGGGATCCATGATTAGCCAGGGTCACGTGTCTGCTGACTCTGCCACTGCCACTGCCAATTTGTCCTCACGTGACCACCAGATGACCCCCACTCTCCTTCACCATGTTATCAACTCTTTCCCTTCCCCCTTTCAGGACGCCGGAGGATCTAATAATGAAGCCATGACCAGAGATTTCTTAGGTCTCAGACCCCTCTCTCACACTGATCTCCTCAACATTGCTGGCATGAACTCCTCCCAAAACCCTTGGCAACAAGGTTAGCTCCATATATGATATATATGTCTTATACATATTATTTGGATTTCCCTTTTCTTCATTTCATTATATATACATTTCTTTTCAATTTTGTATTTTCTTCATCAATCGGAATCGGAATCCCAAGATTTCCTTTACTTATATCTAGTTATTATTTTACAGTATCTTTGAGTTTTAATCTAATTTTGATGCTTCCATGGATTAAATATAAGAATAAGAAACCAGCTGGATGGTAAACACATACGTGAGAAGTTTTGATTATATAATATATATATCTGTAAGCAATATGAAAAACGATCAATTTTAAACAATTCTATGATATATGAATAAATAATAATTATAAATTTGATTATAATATATATAAATATTAAAGCATAAATTCAGCTAAAATATTCAGTTACTTTTTCGTTACAAGAGATAACTAAATTAATTCAGTTATTATAAGGGTTTTTTTTTTTAAATTTTTTTTATGTGTTTTGTGATGGGTTTGGTTATTTTAAAAGTAGAGGAATGTAACTTAGAAGATAAAGTGCAGTTATAGTTATTAACTAAAAAATGATAATTGAGACAGTATGCTAAATAGTAAATACTAGAGCTTGCATCCCATAGAGTGAAGACATACATGTGATTCAGTTTTCATCTTTACCGTCCTTTTTAATTCTCAAAATGAAGTGAAACACTCACATTAACATATACAGTAGTCAATAATAAATTTGTGATAGAACTGTTCATCTTTTTAAAAATTTCCACTTTCAGAACGGGCACGGGATGATACTTTTTTTAATCATATATTTGGATATAGCTTTATATAATTCTTTTCTGACAATATTTGTCTTTTATGCTTTCTTGACATGCCATTGGATTCAAGTTGAAGTATGTTTGTTGTGATAGGAATCCTTATCACGCTCTCTTTGCATTATTTATTCTGTAGTTCATGTAGCTTTACAGAGATTAAGGAAATTAAATAGATAATCATAAACGTTAATGGGCAAAATGTGTATTGTCCATCCATGTACAAACAAGAAAAATGATAAATAAACAAATAAACTTGCACATGAAGAACGACCCCCGCCGAAAAAAATAATCCTAGTTGAGCTTACCATTTCCACTGGAATCCAGTTCAGTCTGAATTTAAAAAGGACTTCATTAATTACAAGATAAATGAGTTCATGCACTGTAAGATTCACCATTACTTTTTTTTTTTTTTTTTATAGAGAAGATTAATTCACCATTACTTAAAATCCCTTAAATTCAATTTTTGCTTCGACTGTGTGTTTGGTTTTAATTACAAATACAAGTATTAACATTGATCATCTATTTTAATTAACTTCTGTTATGTTTGACTTAAAGTTAATTAAGAATGTATTTTAGGAATTTGGATGACATTCTCAAAGTTCTAAAATACAAAATGAAGAGTTACCTATAGACTATGGTAACAGTAAGAGTTTTTTTTTTCCTAAGAGAATCAAGATACTGAATTTAATTGTATTAGTTTTCTAATACCTATATAGCAAAGTGAAGAACTTACTCTTTGAATAAATCCGTGGTGTTAATGTTATCCAATATGTTCATAGATCAAGACTCAACGATGAAATCTGCAGAGTCTATTCGTCAATGATCACTGCTTTGCTATATTTAGTTTGGTAATTATGAAGTAATCAAATGTTCTCATGATAGCTTTGAATCTTTATAAGATTGTCTACATGAAAATGTATCCTATCTACCACTTTATCTTAAATCTTAATTATTAACCTTTTTCTCTTCACTGGTACCGAATCTTAATCATTAACCTTTTTCTTTCATCATTTCTACAAACTTAATTAGTGTGGTGGTGAAAATTCAAATTTAGTTTTCTTAAGCAAATTAATATTTTGTTTGTTTTAAAGTTAAAAAAAATAAAATAAAAAATCACATTTTTTAAAATAAAAACCACATTCATGCAAATATATGCTTCAGAGATTAATTTAGATGCATATCTCAATCATATAACTATTTAAAATCAATTGTACCAAACCAACACTAACAGCTGGCTGATGTATCTTCTTTATTTTGTAAGGAACTTGGTGGATAGATCACTCTTAATTAATCTTAAGTGTCTCCAAGAGTAAGGATCAGTACTTACAAGATCAAAAGACAGTATAGGCATACAGAAGCCAATATGGTTTTAACAGTGCTCGAGTGTTTGTTCACTATTTTAACATTTTAATTAACTTGAATTAATGGAAAAGTTGAAACCAAATTGCTAGCTAAATTACTGAAGGAACTTCAAAACAGTTAATTTAGCTCAATAAAGAAATTCTATAGCAACAAGACATGGTCATGGAAGCAACATCGATATACGATCAGAATTTATGGAAGAGTTTGATTATGGGGACGTATGCATGTGTTGTGTTGTGAGCATAAAGTTTATTGAGGGATATACGATTGACAGGATATGGGTTTTGGGTTTTGAAAAAGCATTGGATTCTATTCTTTGTGATGGGGGTGGGGGTGGGGGTGACTATGATATGCAGCATGTTAGATTTGTTGCTGTGTGATTTTTGAGGAATTAATTAAAATAAAAGAAAAGATGTGGTTTGATACCCGATGTAGGTGCAAGTGGGATTCAATCCCGAGGACGAGGGAGGATCCTTTCATATCCATCCATTGTTTTTCTTATTTTAATTTCCAGCTCTGGAAGAAAAAAACTTGCTATTCATACACACAGATATATGAGGATGGGAAAGTTATGTGATATGTGTGCAAATTGAAGACCCATCCAATTGCCATTGTTTATATATATAATTAAGGCTAGCTTAAGATAACCATGTTTAATTCACTTTAATAGACAAACACAAACATTTCCAATAAATATATAATGAATCAAACATCTCATAATTATTTTAAAAAAAAATATGTAATTTTTATTAAAAAATGACCAATCAATTAAAATTAAATAATATGTATTTTAGGGCATATGGATATGGATTTTGTTTTTGGAGTTGGCATTAGCACATTGGTGTTTCAGTACGTACTTTATCATATGCGAAATGGATACAGACACTCATCCCTGCCCTAAGATTTGCTGCGTTAGGTCAGTGTATTATAATAAGCAAGTTTTGAAATCCTCTCTAGTATTGTGAGCCTGCACGTATTGAAACACAAATAATCAATCAAATAGTCCCCCTCAAATTAAAATGATTTGCTGTCCGAATTGAAGTCACATGATTAGTAGTCATGAAGAGGATCAGCATTCTTTTCTGATAAATAGCACGTACATCAATGAAGACAATAATAGAATAATTGCATGTTTGTCAAATTGATGCAAGTGCTGAAATTTCTTTGTCGGAGACAGGAAAGGTGTAGAGACAGCTAAACAATGTAAAAGGAAAGGGAAATGAAATGAGGTATGCATGTAGAGCAGCAGGAACAGCAAAGAGTGAAAAAATTGGGGGTGTTTCTTTTTGTCTGCATTCTGAATTAGAATAATAAGTAAGTATGGGAAAAATTAACAATATATATGCGGTTGGTGTGTGTGTGTAGTGTACCTCTTTCTAAAAGCTGAAAGAGAGTTAGCATTGGCATGCAAATATTGTAGATGGAAGAAGCCAGCCACAAATCCCAGTTGACTTGTCATTGTAAAGATGCTTCCCCCACCCCTCCTCTTTGGCAAAAAATAATGTCACCTTTTCTCTTTGACTCATCACTTCATCTGCTTTCACTTTCACCTTTCTCTCTCCTGCATTTACCACTTTATCTCTAACTCTAAGCTGTTATTAATTAATTCAAAAGGCTGATTTTTTTAATTATTTCCACTTTACCTCCTCAGTCCTCATCTTCTATTCTTTTTCAAATATCATCTCATTTTTTCTTTTTATTCTTGATTGTCTTCTTTACATGATTTTTCATTTTTTATGCTAAGATATAGTACTTAGTACAACAAAATTATTCCATTAAATGTATTTTTATTTTATAAAAAAATTGAAAGAAAAAAAAAACCGAACGGTTCAAAGATAAAGATGTGAATACCATGATGGGCCGTATACCAAATCCAAAATTCTATGTATTGACTCCCTGGACTTTTCGTCCAACAAAAAAACAAAAAAGAAGACTCCTGGACTTTGGTCCATAACTTGGAAGAACATATATGTAGTACATGGGTCAATGTCCTTACGGTGAAATGTAGCAAAATGTGCGTCGTTTGTTGTTGGTGCCAGGATGATAATTGATAAAATCTTTTGGAGAGGTGGAAATAATTAAGATTATACTATGATGTATTAATATTAATTAGTTAAATGAAATTTGACCACATAAGATAAATAGAAGTGTTGGAAGCTGTGAATGAAGAAGAAGAGCAGCGGTGCAGGTTCCAAATTGATGGGCATAGGGAAGAAGCTAAGCTCGAAACCCAGGCTCCTCTTGTTCTTCATCTTTGTCTCTTTAATGCTTTTTTGCGCCTTTATTCCTGTTTTCGCTCCTCTTCCGTCTTTCTCCTCTCATCCTCATCGCCATCGCAATACAGTAAGTTCCCGCCACTCTTACACTTATATTTTGTATCTGAGACTGTATTGCCAATTAGTTCATTCATATCCACTAGCTCTTTCGTCGTACTTGCTCAACCACTCAGTGATGTTGAGCTGTTAGTCAAACAGTTTTTAACTAAAATAGGAAATATGCTATGAATACTGTCTTCAATTACTCTAACTATAGTTTTTTTTGTTGTTTTCTACTGTAACTGTGATTGTTGGTCATCACATCAGGTTAACAGAAAGTTTGAGATCGCCAACGATAGGTTCTGGAAAGATGGCGATCCTTTTCAGATCATCGGTGGTGACGTGCATTATTTTCGAGTGCATCCAGAGGTACTACACTTCTTTCTTAGTTCAGTGACACCATTTTCAACACTCTGCACTGTACTGTACACATCATAATTGTGTTTTAGCCAATGCCAATATCTTGGTATTTTATGCACATGGAGTGAGCTATCAATATCATGCTCTCTTGTTATCTTCCTCCTAAACGAACTTTGCCCCATTATTCTCTGGGAGGTCATAACTCATAAGCAATTTATTTTGTTCAAGTTAAGTACTTTTATACAGTCATATTGATTTCTTTTCTTTCCAATTTGCAGTACTGGGAAGATAGACTGTTAAAAGCCAAAGCATTGGGCTTGAACACAATTCAGACATATGTTCCTTGGAATCTGCATGAGCCAGCACCGGGAAAGCTTGTTTTTGAGGGTTTTGCAAACATTGAAGCATTCCTCAACCTTTGTCACAAACTTGGTCTCCTTGTGATGATTCGACCTGGACCATACATATGCGGAGGTTAGATATCTTACAATTTAAATGCTCATTTACTCAATTTATTAGGGAGCTTCAAATGTAATTTTTGGTGTGTACTCTCTTAGATTTTTATATCTCTTTTAACAAGAAAGCAGAATTGTAAAACATGAAAACTCATATCATGCAAGTTCCATGAAAAATTTCCTCAGACATTCTATTCAGGTGCACCATTCAAGATTATATGGAACATTATAATTATGTTTATATGTCAAATTCACTTGCTGAAATTTCTTGTAATATTTAGCCAGTCTTTGAAAATTTTAATGATCAAGTTTCTCCACTCTAAAAGCCATTCTTTGCTCTGCCTTTCCTAATTGTAGTTTTCTGATGTATGGTTCTGTTCTGTTGCTTACATTTCATTTAATAAACATCTTGAATTACAGATGTGAAATTCATTTAATTGCTTGCCTTCATCTTGCTTATGCAGATTTATTTGTCAAAAGACATAAACTTTAATGATTTTGCTGTCATAATTTTCAAATCTGAGAGACCTGTCAAATTTATTTTCCCGATCCATGTTTGCATATAGTCATTTCTTCCTGTGTAATATGGCTAAAGAAGAGAAGGCAACATGTCACATGTGTTTCCTGTTGCCAATCCAAAGTTTGTATGGCCACCCATTGTTACTTTTGGCACGATTATTTCCATTTCTTATTCTTTATAGATGATACAGAGAAGCAAAAGAATGTCTGGCTTCCGTATGCTGTGCACTAACTTTGACATTGTTCTAGAAGACAATCTTATCTATTGATATCTTATTTCCTCTTTTATACAGTTTTTTTTTAATCTCCCCCCTCCCCTGCCATCTCCGTTGGTGTTGATATTTTGTTGAAAAGGGTAAACAATAATTCAAGATGATGAGTTACTGTTGATTTATTTCAGAGTGGGATTGGGGCGGTTTCCCAGGTTGGTTCTATTCCATGAACCCAACCCCCAAACTTAGATCATCTGATCCTACTTATCTTCAACTGGTATGCTTTCCTTTATTTTTTTGAGTTTGTTTCATAGCAAAAGTATGGTAATTGGTAACTTATCATTGATGTAGATGAACTATGATTATATCATCTAGACAGCATGATACCAAAAATGGAATGAATGATTTTAAATTCAATAATGGAGATAATAATCAAAGATGGTTAAAATAACAACATTTTGGAACCATTGCGGATTGCTGTACATATCTCTGAAACAAGCTTTAGAAATTAAAAAAAAAAACAGTTTGATTATATTTTTAACAATGTGTAGCTTCAGTATTGGAACTAGTGAATACATAAAGTTGTAAAAAATGTTTTCGCATATATACTGGCTTTTTTTCTTTTCTTGAGAAAATGGGAACTGGGACTGCCACAGGGAATATGGGGCCTTTTTCACAACCTGACACGTTTGGAACTTGGAAGTACCTTCAAACATGTATTCTTTTCAATTGGGGTTCAGGACCGTGTCTCCTGCAAGGCAATTGAGGCCTTTGCCTTAGGCCTACTACTAAGAAAATTACTAATATCCTAAATCTTAACTTTATACAGATAGTCATATGCACATTAATTAACTAAATTGATGGGATTATAAACTGGAATGACTCTCAATCATGACTAATGAGATCCAACTATTAATTTTCTAAATTCACTTACTAAATTTATTTCTAGACCAATGGTCATTGGTCATTAACTTTTTTATGGTATATTGTAAATAGTGGAGCTCTTTTGTAAATAGTAAGATTATTGAAATAAAATATCACTTTGAAAACCAACAATTTCCAATGTATATCTTGTTGATTAGTTTCCCACTTTCCCCTAAAAATTGTGTTTAATTATTAGTTATTGAAATAAAAAAATGAACAGTTACTTTTTTTCACTATATATACATTATACATTATATATAATTCTCTTATTTTTCGGTTCTATCATTTCATTATTTTCTCTTATTTATTTTATAATATTTTTGTTTATAAATTTTATAGTGCTCCTTTCATTTTAAAACTTAAGAATGGTTGGATTATAAAACATTGATAAATGATTTTGCAACTCAAAAAACTAGAAAATTAATTTAAAAATTAAAAATTTATAAAAGATTTGCCTTAGGCCTTAATTTACCTGGCCCTGTTGGGGTTACTTCAGGAAGCAGCAGGAAATAACCCACTTACCCATGAACAATGAGTGGGGTTCAAACCCAGGAATTGAGCAAGTTGGATACCACTTAATCAGCCTCAATGGAGGAATCCTTTGATGCCTTAACTGTTGGGCTATGCTTAATTAAACAATCTATTTGTTATTTCCAAAAGGGAAAAAAGGTGAACTTTGTTTGTGGCTTCATTGTAACAATGTCTTATAATGGTTTAAATTGAATAGGTTAAACAAACCCTTATGATTATTGAGCTAATAACATTTTGTAAACAATTCTAGATGGTGAATCTAAATACTATGATTTTCATTACAATGTCTATGTGCTTGAAAGCATTTGTTGTATGTGTATCTTCATGTTTATACATTACTTTTTATTGAAATTTAAACTTCTTAATGTTTGGAATTTAAGGTTGAAAGATGGTGGGGTAACCTGCTTCCAAAGTTTGTTCCTCTCTTATACGACAATGGAGGCCCTATAATAATGGTTCAGGTATGTTGTTTGGGTAAAATTTATTAATTGTGTTTACCTGATTGGTATTGGTATTATTATACCAACAAAACATAAAATATATGAAAGTTTATGTTCTGACTTAAAAAACAAAAAGGTCATGTGCTTAAGTTGGAAAATGGAATAATCTGCTTCTTGACATTATGGGGATATGATGGGAAATGAAAAGAGATATTCTAAATAATTGATATGTTGTGTGTTAGAGATAAACCACTAATATCATGTACTAATAATTTAGGTCATTAATAATTTAATACTAATGGCGCACATAGAACTTGACTGGTACAAGCCCGGCCCAGTACTACCATTAACATCATAAATTTGAAAAATATTATGAATCCTATTATTTTAACATTTCTCATCCTATTTGTTTTCTTCAAAACTTAAATTATGTGTGGTTGGTTTGCTTACAGTTGCAAATTCCTGATTGCTGGAATTTCTTTATTATGATTGGTCTTAAAATCACGATCATTGAATATTTCTCAAGATTTGTGCATTTTTTATCTTTTGAATGTTAACCACTTATCTTATGAAAGGAGAATTATATTGTCTTATATGGCATTGATTGACACAGATTGAAAATGAGTATGGTTCTTATGGAGATGACAAAGCATATCTCTATCACCTGGTCACCCTGGCAAGAGGTCATCTTGGGCATGATGTTATTTTGTAAGAGTTGTTGTTATGTTTTTGATCCCTCTCACTTCATTTTTCTTAAACTGAACTGTCCTGCTGTAATATAGATGTTATGGTAAAAGATGATGGTTTGTTATCAATTTATTTAAATACACATAACTGTTTCAGCCCAATAATTGTTGTAATTCCATAGTGTGTCATCCTTGTCATTGTATGAATAGGGTCATCTAAAGAGTTAGATCATGGGTTTTAGTTCTCTTTCTATCTGTATCTGTCAGTATCAGTAATTTAACTGTGAAGAAAAATGCAAAGATAGTAATAAGAAATAGACAAATGGAAAAAAGGAGAGACAAGTTACTGAAAGAGGAGGATCAGAGGATGTAGTGGGAGAAGCTAAGGAAAGATAAAAGAAGTCATTCAAGACTATGTCTGATCTATGTAATAATCTCTGTTTAGCCACATTTTAGTAGTGAATTCTATTGCATAAAGACAATTTCAACCCCAAATAATCCCAATTTTCAGCTATTGAGGTAAAACCTTCTTTATTAAATCTGGATATGCAGAAAAGTTTCCAGTCAAACAATTGAATCAATCAATAATTACAAACATCATAAAAGTTCCTAGTTCTTATTTCATTTTTCTTCACTTAATCTTACTTTCACTAATATATTATCCAAGAAGAGATCCATACATGTCCTGCTCCCCTTATGATAGGGTCTATATCTAAAAAATATGCAACTTTTAATCTTATTGCATCTTCTTAATTAACTTCACCAAATTTAGTTGTCAGTCTCATAGGAATTCATGTCTAGACATAATATAATTTGTGCAAGGAATAAAAAGATGGCAAGGAGAACCAATCATTTGGTGACAGTAAAAGTTCTCTTGTCTACACTCATACTTTTGGAGTGGCCTTTTTAATGTTTTTGAGAGAAATCAGAGAATGTGCAATAGTGGTATATTGTTCAGAATAAGGTATTGATATATTTATCCACAAAGACATTCAGCAAAAAAAATATTTATCCACAAAGAAGGATTGGACTGGATAAAATTAAAAACATGAAGTTGAATTCCAATATCACTACAGATAATGGGAAAATGCAATATCTAGGTTAGTTTGAGGAAGATCTACTTTTTATTAATCATTTCCAATATCACTATTTTCAGATACACTACAGATGGAGGCGCCAGGGAAAATCTTGAGAAAGGAACCATTCGTGGGGACACTGTCTTTTCAGGTGAAATATGTTATGTTTTTCTTTCCTGGTTTAACTTTTGAGAAAGTTATTATTATTAGAATTATATTAAAATAGTATAGATTAAGCAAACTAAAACATAGATAAGAATGTTGAAGCTAAAAAAGAGAATCAAGTATCAACAACATTAAAGCCTTATTCCATTAGGTGAGGTCGGCTACATAGATCACATGACACCATTGGGCTCAGTTAAAAACCATTTTTTCCCTACTTAACTAATTTTAAAAAAATGACTTGGCACTCTAATAGAGAGAGTAGCATAATAAATTAAAGTTGCATTTAAAGATCCCATGGCATTCAAATAGGGAGATTAGTTTAGCAAACTCTCAAGAAAGAATACTCAACGTTCTTGTATAGCAGTAGACTATATCTTTGGAAGGCTTGAGAATGTTGATGAATGAAAGTTGTCTGACAATATAGAGTAGAAACAGTAACCAAGAATAAAGAAGAGTGAAAAGAGAGAGAAGTTTGATTGTAGTCTTCCCAAATTCTGAACGTTTACAATCTGAATCTGCAGTGCAGTGTAAATAATATTGTCCTGAAACTAAATATTAACTGTTGTAACAACTAACTAACTAACTACTCTACTGGTTATTCTTCTCACATGACCCATACATCATTGCCATCACCTGCCAGGACGTCATATCTCAGGGGTGATGCTATGATAGGAACTTGGGTATTTATGAGGTGCTTTAGTGGCTTCATTCTCCCCCTTTAATAGCTAACTTTTAAGGGAGGGTTCCCCAAGTGCTTGGGTGCTTATCAATTGGGATGCAGCTCATCTTAGGAGTGATGATGCTATGATAGAGACTTGGATATTATGGGGTACCTAAGTCCCACATTGAGCAGTATGGGATGCTCGCTGGAGTACTTACACAGCTTTTTTCTTCCCCTTAAAAGTTGCTAGGTTTTTCCCCCAATGCTTGGGTGCTTATCGGTGAATTGACCTATTTTAACTGTAACTGCATATTATTCACATCAGTGTACACCACAAACATTGCATTGATCATATTTGATCATATAATGTAGTACATATTATCTTTTTGTAGCTATTGACTTCGATACTAGTGAAGATCCTTGGCCTATATTCAAGTTACAAAAGGAGTTCAATGCCCCAGGAAAATCACCACCTTTGTCAGCGTAAGTGTACTTACTATGAAATATCATTTTTGTTTATCAAATGCTAAATACTCAAAGTGCTTGTCATATCAGTGAATTTTACACTGGGTGGCTTACACACTGGGGAGAGAAAAATGCTCAGACTGATGCTGATTTTACAGCAGCTGCTCTTGAAAAAATTTTGCAAAAAAATGGTTCTGCAGTCCTCTATGTATGTCTCGACCTCTCTACCTTTGTATGGTTTAAAATCACATTTTAAATAATCATTTTGATTTGGGTTTTCTAATTTTCAGATGGCCCATGGTGGGACAAACTTTGGTTTTTATAATGGAGCAAATACTGGTGCAGATGAGGCTCACTACCAACCCGATCTCACTTCATACGACTATGTTAGAAATCTTTTAATCCTTATGTCGCATCTTCCATAGTGAACTGTCTTTTGCATGCTTCAAACTGGACTGACTATCTCATATCCAGGATGCACCAATTAAGGAATCTGGTGATGTTGACAATTCAAAATTCAATGGTATGGATGTTGTGTTTTTTTCTCATTTTCAAGCTATCAAGAATTTGCTAGTGTTTACATTTTCAATATTTTTCTGTGTGACTATTTTGCAAATTTCTATCCCAAATTTAATTTTCTGAGTTCTCCCCAGCTATGGGCATCAGTAACATGAATACCTTTTTCTAAGAAAAGGATTTTTAATTTCCTCCCCCGTGAATTGTATCACTTCTAGCATTCATGCACCACTCTTCATTGTTTCATCGTACTATGGTCCAAGGAGTTCTTCAACTCACTAATGCATAAACTTTGGGGTTCAGGTTTAGGGATTTTAGGGTTTAGGGTTTTTAGGGTTTATGGTTTTTGGGTGCATGAATATCTTCTCATTGATCCAAACTAATATTCGTTTCCCCTTCTGGTTTTTTCACTATTTGTTAAATTTTGTTATTTTCATTGTGATCATCCAAGCAAAATTTTAAATTTGTCCTTGTGTATGTTTCAGCTATTCGAAGGGTTATAGCCAGATATAGCTCAGCACCTCTTCCATCTGTTCCCTCTAATAATGAAAAGGCAAGATATGGACCAATTCACTTACAAAGAAAGGCTTTCTTATTTGACATGTTTGATTTCACCAATTCCACCAATGTGTTTAAATCTGAAACCCCAATGTCAATGGAGTATGTGGGCCAGGTATTTGATTTCTGTTCATACTGGTGTGCAAGATTCCTAAATTGTATTATTGAAGCTTAGCCTTTGTGTTCAGTTGTTTGGTTTCGTATTGTATGCCACTGAATACAAAGCAAAGAAAGGTGGAAGAACTTTGTTCATACCAAAGGTGCTATTTGGATTCTTTCATTAATTTTCATTTTGTTTTCTTTATTTCTATTACCCGGTAGCTAGAAAGTTTACAGAATGCCTCATCTATCTATAAGAATTTTGCTTCTCTGAATACAATAAATGATGAATGTGCAGTTGCATGACAGAGCTCAAGTATTTATTTCATGCCCTTCTGAAGAAAGTGATGCAAGGCCAACTTATGTTGGAACTATTGAAAGGTGGTTAAATAAAAAACTAACTCTTCCCGACGTTAAATGCCATTCTAGCATCAACTTATTTATTCTGGTATGTTCCTGCTTTCTTTATGTATTCTTATTTCTTTTTGTACAGAAAAAAGTGTTTTGACCGTTTTTTAGTTGAGTAGCTTATGTCTTGGACTAAGCAAATATTAATGTTTTGATTATTTCACTTGGTGGAAGTTCATGATCTGATTTTCGTCCTTCATTGTGAAGACGATAAGGGAGTACCAGAGAATTGTTGAAGACTTTAACTTTAGTTTCGATGGTACCTAAGAGAACCACAAGTTCATTACACTTTTCATTAACGATTCTCAAAGAACTTAAGATAAATAAGGATAAAATATGTTCTTAGTCCTTTAAAATATTTTGAAATGTTGGCTTTAGTTTCTATAAAAACAATTTTTTATATGTTTTTAATCCCTATATTTTAATAGAAATGCATGTTTTTTATTTAATCCCTAATCAAGGACTAGAACCATATCACTAAAAATGTATAAAAATTTTATATGGACTAAAACTAATATATCAAAATATTTGAGAAACCAAAAATATATTTTACCCAATAAATAATATAATTATGTTTTTTTTTCCTACTTGTCGAGTGAGTCATGTGAATTAAATACTGTGCGCCTAATAGCATACTAGTAGTCATTAGTCAATATCAGAAGTTAGTTGCTGAACACCACACATTTCATACGGTTTAAGTTAACATTATTTATCAATTAACTTAATTTATTCATATAGTTGTTTATGATTAAGATGCCACACATCTTCTGAAGAGTTCCTTCAGCTTATAATATTTTTATTTGAATGCTTTCCTCCCCCTCCCCCTCTTTGTAGGTTGAAAACATGGGTCGTATAAATTATGGGCCTTTCATCTTTGATAAGAAGGTAAAAGTTTTCTGAAGCTGATGCTGCTGCTCCAAATATTTGATGGTAATTGTTTGATGTTTGTCATAACTTCTACAGGGCATTCTGTCTTCTGTTTATCTGGACAGGGAACAAGTAAAAGGGTGGAAAATGTTCCCCATTCCTTTGCACAACCTGAATGAAGTGTCAACCTACAATCCCATCACGCAAGTTGCATATGCTGCATTCAGTGAAATATCATCATCCAGAAAAAAGTTTATTTATAAGTATGGTATGTACTATAATACCATTTGGGGGGAAAAGGATACCATTTTCTATCAATGCTCTTTTGTATCTATCTCATACTTTGCTCAGTCATCACTTTCATGGTATATTTTAAGTCGTTGATGTCAAATCTTGACCAAGGTATTTCTTTTTCTGCAGAGAATACTTCAAAAGAACCTGCTTTTTATTCTGGCCACTTCTTAATTGATAAATCAAGTCAGGTCAAGGATACATTTATATCATTCAACAATTGGGGAAAAGGAATTGCGTTTGTTAATGACTTCAATATAGGAAGATATTGGCCGGTAAAGTAAAATAATAGTAGTATTTATTCCCCTTCAATGAATTAGTATCTAGTACTACTAGTAGTTATAGTTCTCTAACTCTGATTGTTTTTGCTATCAAATATTAATTGATAGGTGAGAGGACCACAGTGCAACCTCTACGTTCCTGCTCCACTCCTTAAGCAAGGAGATAACTTTTTGGTATGTCTTGGGAATTGCCATTATTTAACTCTAGCATTTATTATTGTTTCATGTAATGTAAATTTTACCTATCTTAACTTTTCATCTGCTAACATAAATGCTACTATATTCAAGGAAAATCTTAACCCTACGCCCTAGCTTCACTAACCACGTCGTATTCAACTGTTTATATTGCCTTGTATATATGTATCAATGAGAAGCACAAATCACAACTTGATTCGTTGTGCAGGTAATACTCGAGTTGGAATCTCCAGACCCCGAACTTGTGGTGCACTCAGTCGATGAGCCAGACTTCACATGTGGCTTTAGTGGGATGAGCCTCCATCAACTGTAATATAATCAAATGTCATAATAAATATGCTTGACCTTTGAAAATACATGTAAGAACTTGGAAGTTACTGAGTCGATCTAATCGAACGGCTATCAACCCATTATCATTGTTATTATGCTTGCAAAGCTACATATATATGGAATTGAAATAGAAATATTAACATAAAGAGGACTAATCAACATAAGAAAAAAAAGAATGAGAAAGAGAAAACGGATCCTTTCAAAACCAACAAGGAAGAAATCAAATGAAATTTGGGTCAATGAAAATATGAAGGAAATAAAAAATGTTTAATGAAATTAAAAAAATGCTAAATTTAGGTAGAAACAAAAAATACACATTACAAAAAATATTTCATAAACTTTATAATAATTGATTATCGCGTTATATAAAATCAAAATCCATGTAAGATTTAATTTATGCTAATATTAAATTTGGTTTAGACTACAGTAATTATGCAATTATCTGAAATTTAAAGTAAAAAATATTACACATTAATAATTATAACAAAAAAAATATAGAAAAAAGTTATATTATGAGTGTAAAATAGTTTTATTATTAAAACCACAAATTATCATGTAAGTAGGCTTAGTTATATAACTGATTCCTTAATTATTATTAAAAGTTTAATTGGGTTTCTTAATTATTAAAATATTTAATTAGGTACTTTAATTCCTACCAATAGTTCAATTAGGTTTCTAACTTTTGAAAGTTTCAATTAGATCTTTTAATTTTTAAAATGAGTTCAATTAATTTATAACTTTCGTAATAGTTAAATTAAGTCCTTTATTTTTTTTTTAAATGGGATCAATTTAGACCAATATCAAACCAAATTGAAAACAAAAAATTAGACCAAATTGAACATATTTTAAAAATAATTGACTTAATTGAAATTTATAAAAGTAAATGACCTAATTGAATTATTTAAAAGAATTAGAGGACTTAACTAAACTATTTAAGAAAAATAGAGGATCTAATTGAATATTTTAATAATTAAGGGATTCAATTGAACTTTTAGTAACAAGTGAATAAATATAATTAAACCTAGTAATTAAATTTTATAAAACTACTTAAAAGTCATATAAACAATTATTTAAGGGTTAGTATTCATTGTGTGTTTGGGTTCAAATTTTATCATTTAAGTTCAAGATTTTAAGGTTTCGCGTTTCAAAATTTGTGATTTAATGGTGTATTATTTAAGGTTTGAAGGTTTAGGGGTTAAACTTTAATGTTTTAATGTTTAAGGTTTACATTTTGTTGTTTCATATTATTTATGGTTCATGATTTAGGGTTAAGTATTTTTTATTTATGGGTTATGATTTAAGGTTAGGGATCCATCATCTAGGGGTGCATGGTTTATAGTTTTATTGTCCATAGCTTATAATTTAGTGTTTAATATTTCAATCCTTAGTGTTTCCTGGTTTACAATTTATTCTTTAAAGTTTAAGATTTAAGGTTTATGTTGTATGATTTATTGTTTATAGTTTAAAGTGTTTAGGGTTTGAGATTACAAATTTTCACCCTTATTGTAAGTTTAGAAAAAAAAAATCTGAAAAAATTGAGTTACATTATTCAATGTTTTAGGGCTTTTAAGGTTTAAGGTTTCATGGTTTAAGGTTTATGGTTCATTATTTTAAGATTTTATGATTTATGGTTCAATATTTTGGTTTATTGTTTATGGTTTAGGGTATATGGTTTTCAAAATAGGGTTTCATGACTTAGGTTTTAAGGTTTCAATGTTTAGGATTTTATGATTTAGTGTTTTGGGTTTATTGTTTTAAGTTTTTAAGATTTAGGGTTTCTCATGGTTAAGAGGTGACATTTAGGGTTTATGATTTAGGATTTTATGATCTATGGTTTTTGGATTTAGTGTTTCATAATTAAAGTTTATAATTTTAGGGTTTTTGGTTTATGATTTTAGTGTTTAGAGATTTATGATTTAATGTGTTAGGATTTAGTGTTTAGGGTTTAAGGTTCATGCTTTAAGATTTTAGGTTTTGTGTTGTATGGTTTATGATTTTATGATTTAGGATTTAAGGTTTTATGATATATAATTTAAGGTTTCATAACACCATGTTGATTTGGGGTTTCAAAAATGAAACATTACATAATGATTTAAGGTTTCAAAATTTCATAAATGAAATAAGGTTTAAGTTATGAAACATTATATTTTAGTGAAACCTGAAACCTTAAATCCTTGAGAATTCATTTATGAAATCTTGAATCTTTATTTAAGGTTTCATTTATGAAACCCTAAATTCTTAGGATTTTATTTATGAAACCTTGCAACCCTAAATCCATGGGGATTCATTTTTGAAAGACTAATTCCTTTTTAGGGTTTTGTTTATCAAACCTAGATTCTTAATTAAGATTTCATTTATGAAACTCTAATTTATTAGGGTTTCCTTTATGTAACTCTAAGTCCTCATGGTTTCATTTATGAAACCTTAAATAAGGATTTAGGGTTTCAAGGATTCATAAATGAATCCTTATTGATTTAAAGTTTCAAAAATAAAACCTTAAATAATGATTTAAGGCTTCATTTATAAGGATTTATGATTTCAAGGTTTCATACATAAAATCCTAAGAATTTGAGGTTTCATAAACAAAACTTTAAATATAGATTTAGAGTTTCATAAATGAAACCCTTAATAAGAATTTAGGATTTCAAGTTATCATAAATGAAAACTTAAAGATTTAAGGTTTCATTAATAAAACCCTAAGTATTTTGGGTTTCATAAATAAAATTCTAAATAAAAATTTAGGGTTCGAGATTTCATAGTAAAATCCTAAGGATTTAAAATTTCATAAATGAAACCTTATTGATTTCGGGTTTCATAGATAAAACATTAAGTAATGATTTAGAGTTTCAAGATTTCATAAATGAAATAAGGTTTAAGTTATGGAACCTTATATTCTAGTAAAACCCTAGAACCCTAAATTTGTGGGGATTAATTTATGAAACACTAAATCCTTCTTTAAGGTTTTATTTTTGAAATCTTAAATCTTTAAGGTTTAACTTAAGAAACCTTGAAACCCTAAATCTATGGGGATTAATTTTTGAAACACTAATTTATTTTTAAGGTTTCATTTGTAAAACTCTAAATTCTTAAAGTTTCATTTATCAAACCTTAAATAAGGATTTGGGGTTTCAAGGTTTCATAATGAAACCTTATTGATTTAAGGTTTCATAAATAAAACCCAAAATAATGATTTAAGATATCATTTATAAGGATTTAGGGTTACAAGGTTTCATAAATGAAATCCTAAGAATCTTGGGTTTCATAAATGAAACTTCAAATAAGGATTTTGAGTTTTAAAGTTTCATAAATAAAACCCTGATAATTTAGGGTTTCATAAATGAAATCTTAAATAAGGATTTACGGCTTCATAAATGAAACCCCAAATAAGGATTTAAGGTTAAATAAATGAAATCATAAGGATTTATGGGTTTCATAAATGAAACCTAAAATAAAAATTTATGGTTTTGAGCTTTCATAAATGAAAACCTAAGGATTTAAGATTTCATTAATAAAACTCTAAGTATTTAAAGTTTCATAAATAAAATTCTAAATGCAAATTTAGGGTTTCGAGGTTTCATAATAAAATGCTAAGGATTTAAGGTTTTATAAATGAAACCTTATTGATTTGGAGTTTTAAAATGAAACATTAAATAACTATCTAGGGTTTCAAGATTTCAAAAAATGAAATAAGGTTTAAGTTATGAAACCTTATATTCTAGTGAAACATTGAAACCCTAAATCCTTGGGGATTTATTTATGAAACCATTAATCCTTATTTAAGGTTTCATTTATGAAACCCTAAATCCTTAGGGTTTATTTATAAAACCTTGAAACCCTAAATCCATGGAGATCAAACCCTAATTCCTTTTTAGGGTTTTGTTTATCAACCATAAATTCTTAATTTTGGTTTCATTTATGCAACTCTAAGTCCTTATGGTTTCATTTATGAAACCCCAAATCTTTAAAGTTTTTATTGTGAAAACCTAAATAAGAATTTAGAATTTCAAGGATTCATAAATGAATCCTTATTGATTTAAGGTTTTATAAATAAACCCCTCAATAATTATTTAAGATTTCATTTATAAGGATTTATAGTTTCAAGGTTTCATACATGAAATACTAAGAATTTATGGTTGCATAAATAAAACTCCAATGATTTGGGATTTCATAAATGAAAACCTAAATAAGGATTTAAGGTTTCATAAATGAAACCTTTAATAAGAATTTAGGGTTTCGAGCTATCATAAATAAAAACCTAAGAATTTAAGGTTTCATTTTTAAAGCCCTAAATATTTAAAGTTTTATAAATAAAATCCTAAATAGAAATTTAGGGTTTTGAGGTTTCATAAGAAAATCCAAAGGATTTTATGTTTCATAAATGAAACCTCATTGATTTGGGGTTTCATCGATGAAACATCAAGTAATGATTTAAGGTTTTAGGATTTCATAAATGAAATAAGGTTTGCATTATGAAACCTTATATTTTAGTGAAACCTTAAGGCCCTAAATTCGTGAGGATTCATACATGAAACCCTAAATCATTATTGAATGTTTTATTTGTGAAACCTTATATCCTTAGGGTTTCACTTATGAAACCTTGAAAGCCTAAATCCATGGGGATTAATTTTTGAAACCCTAATTTCTTTTTAGGGTTTCGTTTATGAAACCTTAAATTCTTCGGGTTTTATAAATGACACCCAAAATAAGGATTTGGGGTTTCAAGGTTTCATAAATGAAACCTTATTGATTTAAGGTTTCAAAAATAAAACCCTAAATAATGATTTAATGTTTCATTTATAAGGGTGGTTACAAGGTTTGAAAAATGAAATCCTAAGGATTTTGGGTTTTTATTTATAAAACTTTAAATAAGAATTTTGGGTTTCAAGGTTTCATCAATAAAACTTTGATGATTTAGGGTTTCATTTATGAAACACTAAATAAGGAATGAGGGTTTCATAAATGAAACCCCAAATAAGAATTAAAGGTTAAAAAAAATGAAACCATAAGGCTTTGTAGGATTAAAAAATGAAACCTTAAATAATAATTTAGGGTTTCAAACTTTCGTAAATGAAAACTTAAGGATTTAAGGTTTTATTAATAAAATCCTAAAAATTTAAGGTTTATAAATTAAACCTTGTTGGTTTGGAGTTTCAGAAATGAAACATTAAATAATGATTTAGGGTTTCAATATTTCATAAATGAAATAAGGTTTAAGTTATAAAACTTTTCTTCTAGTGAAACCTTTAAACCTTAAATCCTTGGGGATTCATTAATGAATCCTTGAATCCTTATTTAATATTTCATTTATAAAACCCTAAATATTTAGAGTTTTGTTTATGGAACCTTGAAATCCTAAATCCATGAGGATTCATTTTTCAAAACCATAATTCCTTTTTAGGGTTTCATTTATCAAACCCTAAATTCTTAATTATATTTTCATTTATGAAACTCTAATTTATTAAGGTTTCATTTATGCAACTTTAAGTCATCATAGTTTCATTTATGAAACCCTAAATCCTTAAGGTTTTTATTATAAAATCTTAAATAAGGATTTAGGATTTCAAGGATTCATAAATGAATCCTTATTGATTTAAGATTTCATAAATAAAACCTTAAATAATTATTTAATATTTCATTTATAAGTATTTATAGTTTCAAAGTTTCATATATGAAATCCTAAGAATTTAGGGTTGCATAAATAAAACTTAAAATATGGATTTAGGATTGCATAAATGAAACCCTAATAATTTGGAATATCATAAATGAAAACTTAAGTAAGGATTTAAGGTTTTGATAAATGAAACCCTTAATAAGAATTTAGGGTTTCGAGCCATCATAAATGAAAACCTAAGGATTTAAGATTTCATTATTAAAATCCTAAGTATTTAGGATTTCACAAATTAAACCCTAAATAGAAATTTAAGGTTGAGAGGTTTTATAAGAAAATCCAAAGTATTTTAGGTTTCATAAATGAAACTTTGTTAATTTGGGGTTTCATCAATGAAACATTAAATAATGATTTAGGGTTTCAAGATTTCATTAATCAAATAAAGTTTAAATTATGAAACCTTATATTTTAGTGAAACCCTAAAACCCTAAATTTGTGGGGATTTATCCATGAAACCTTAAATCAATATTGAATGTTTTATTTATGAAACCCTAAATCATTAGAGTTTCACTTATTAAACCTTGAAACCCTAAATCAATAGGATTAATTTTTGAAACCCTAATTTATTTTTAGGGTTTCATTTATGAAAGCTTAAATCCTTAGGGTTTCATGTGAAACCCTAAATAAGGATTTAAGGTTTTAAGGTTTCATAAATGAAACCTTATTAATTTAAGGTTTGAAAAATAAAATCCTAAATAATTATTTAAGGTTTCATTTATAAGGATTTAAGGTTACAAGGTTTCATAAATGAAATCCTAAGAATTTTGGGTTTCATAAATGAAACTTTAAATAAGGATTTTGGGTTTCAAGTTTCATAAATAAAACTTTGATGATTAGGGTTTCATAAATGAAACCCCAAATAAGAATTAAAGGTTAAATAAATGAAACCATAAGGCTTTATAGATTTCATTTATGAAACCTTAAATAATAATTTAAGGTTTCGAGCTTTCATAAATGAAAATTTAAGGATTTAAGGTTTCATTATTAAAACCCTAAAAATTTAAGGTTTTATAAATTAAACCTTATTGGTTTGAGGTTTCAGAAATGAAATATTAAATAATGATTTAGGGTTTCAATATTTCATAAATGAAATAAGGTTTAAGTTATTAAAACTTTATTCTAATGAAACCCTAAATCCTTAGGGATTCATTAATGAATTCCTGAATCATTATTTAATGTTTCATTTATAAAACCCTAAATCCTTAGAGTTTTATTTATGGAACCTTGAAATCCTAAATCCATGAGGATTCATTTTTCAAAACCTTAATTCCTTTTTAGGGTTTCATTTATCAAACCCTAAATTCTTAATTAGAGTTTCATTTATGAAACTCTAACTTATTAGGGTTTTATTTATGAAACTCTAAGTCCTCATGGTTTCATTTATGAATCCTAAATCCTTAAGGTTTCTATTATAAAATCCTAAATAAGGATTTGAGATTTGAAGGATTCATAAATGAATCCTTATTGATTTAAGGTTTCATAAAAACCCTATATAATTATTTAAGATTTCATTTATAAGGATTTATGGTTTCAAGGTTTCATACATGAAATCCTAAGAATTTGGGGTTGCATAAATAAAACTTAAAATATGGATTTAGGGTTTCAAGGTTTCACAATTGAAACCCTAATGATTTAGGTTTTCATAAATAAAATCTTAAATAATGATTTAAGGTTTCATAAATGAAATCTTAAGGTTTTAAGGTTTTGATAAATAAACCCTCGATAAGAATTTAAGGTTTCGAGCTTGCATAAATGACAAAGGTTTCATTAATAAAACCCTAAGTAATTAGGGTTTCATAAATAAAACCCTAAATACAAATTTAGGGTTTCATAATAAAACCTAAAAGATTTAAGGTTTCTTAAATGAAAACCTATTGATTTGGAGTTTCATAAATGAAACATTAAGTAATGATTTAGGAATTCAAGATTTCATAAATGAAAGAAGGTTTAAGTTATGAAACCTTATATTCTAACGAAACCCTGAAACCTTAAATTCGTAAGGATTCATTTATAAAACTATAAATCCTTCTATAAGGTTTTATTTTTGAAACCCTAAATCCTTATGGTTTAACTTATGAAACATTGAAACCCTAAATCCATGGGGATTTTTTTTTAAACCTTAATTTCTTTTTAAGGTTTCGTTTGTGAAACCCTAAATCCTTATGGTTTCATTTATGAAACCCTAAGAATTTAGGGTTTCAAGGTTTCATAAATAAAACCTTATTGATTTAAGGTTTCATAAATAAAATAATAAATAATGATTTAAAGTTTCATTTATAAGAATTTAGGGTTACAAGGTTTCATAAATAAAATCTTTAAGATTTTAGGTTTCATAAATGAAATTTTAAATAAGGATTTAGGGTTTCAAGGTTTCATAAATAAAACCCTAATGTTTTAGGATTTCATAAATGAAACTGTAAATAAGAATTTAGGGTTTTGAACTTTGATAATGAAAACCTAAGTATTTAAGTTTTTATTAATAAAATCCTAAGTATTTAGGGTTTTAAAGTTTCATAATAAAATCTTAAGGATTTAAGATTTTATAAATGATACTCTATTGGTTTAGGGTTTCATAAATGAAACATTAAATGATTATTTAGAGTTTCTAGATTTCATAAATGAAATAAGGTTTGAGTTACGAAACCTTATATTCTAAAACCTTAAATTCTTGGGGATTCATTTATGAAACTCTCAATCCTTATTTAGGATTTCATTTATGAAATCCTAAATCCTAAATCCTTAGAGTTTCATTTATGAAACTTTGAAACCTTAAATCAGTGTGCATTAATTTTCTAAACCCTAATTCCATTTAAGGGTTTTGTTTATGAACCCTAAATTCTTAAGGTTTCATTTGTGAAACTGTAATTCCTTAAGGTTTCATTTATGAAACCCTATATCCTTAATGTTTCTTTTATGAAACCTTAAATCATCATTTATGGTTTGATTTTAGAAACCCTAAATCCTTAACATTTCATTCATGAAACCCTAAATCCGAATATATTAAACCCTAAAACAATAAACCATATGCCATAAATTTTAAATATGGAACCCTAGATCCTAAACATTAAACCTTAAAATCATAAATCATAGACATCAACCCTAAAGCATGACAAACATATTAAACCTTAAACCTTGAAAACTTAAAACAATAAACCCAAAACACCAAACCATGAAACCCTAACTACTGAAACCTTCAAACATAAATGGTGAAATTTTAAATCATGAACTCATAAACATTAAAAATCGAATCCATAAAACCTTAAACTCCAAACCTTAAACCAATAAACTATGAATTGTAAACCCTTAATCCATAAAACTCTAAACCATGCACAATAAATATACCATAAACCTAGAACTTATAAACCTTAAACCATAAATATTGACACACTAAACCATAAAAGATGAAACAATAAACCATGAAACATGAATCCTAGGCCATAAAACCATAAAATATGGACCATAAACCCGAAACCTTAAAGCCATTGACCCTTAATCTCTCAACCATGAAACCCTAAATACTAACAAAAAAACCTATAAGCATAAAACATAAAATTTAAAGCATGGACAATAAACCTTTTAAACTTTAAATTCCTATTCATAAACCTTAGACACTAACCATTAACCATGAACCAAAAACATTAAACCTTAAATCATAAGAATTTAAAATACTAAACATGAAATCTTAAATCATAAAACCATAAACATTGAAAGCTTAGATCTTTGAACCTAGATCATGAATCCCTAAACCCTTGACCATGAACAAAAAATACTAAACCTAAACCCCTAAAACCTTAAAACAATGAACCTAAAACACTAAATCATGAAACTTTAAAGCTTAAAACCTAACTCATAATCCTAAACCATGAAACATTAAACATTGAAACTTGAAACCCTAAAATCCTAAACCTTGGTAAACATTAAACCCTTAAATTGGGAATCATAAATCATAAAACTCTAAACTATGCATGATAAACTCTTAACCCTAAACCATGTAGATCTCAAACATAAACATTAAACCCGAAACAATCAATCATGAACCCTAAACCCAAACCTATAAACCTAGAATCCTAAAACCTTAAAATCATAACATATAAATCTTAAACCATGAATAGTGAAAAAATCCTAAATCCTAAATCATAAACCCTTAAATTATGAACCATAAACCTTAGACTATAAAACCAATTATCGTGAACCCCAATCCCTAAACCCTGAACCAAAAAACATTGAACCATAAATCATAAAATCGTGAAATAGTAAACTATATACATTGAAACCCTAAAGCATGAAACCACATACCATAAAATTAAAACCCTACAATCATAACCATAAACAATAAATTATGATACCATAAATCATAAAACCCTAGACCATGAACATTAGACCCTAAAACTATAAATCATCAATTGTATATGCCTAAAATCATGGACCCTAAACAATGCACCCAAAACATTCAACCTTGAACCATAAAATCATGAAACAATGAACCATACCCTTAAATCCTAAACAATGAATTGTTGAACCTTAAACCTTAAATTATGAAATAATAAATTTTGAAACCTTAAAATCTTAAAAACTTATGTTTGACCTACTTCTACTAACATCTACTTATATTAAATTTAAAAACAATTTATCAAATGCAATAAAAAAATTTATAATAATATGAAAAATTATAAATTATAAACTTAATACTTATATTAAATTTAAAAACAGTTTATCAAATACAATAAAAAGTTATAATAATAAAAATTATAAATTATAAACTTAATACTCATGCCTTCCATGGATTATTGTGCTAGTATAGTAGATAATAGACTGTTGTGCAATCAATTTTTAGCACTCTTATACTTTATCCGACAAGAATTAATATCAGCACAATGTCATGGAACAATTTACTTAACACTAATATGTTATATCTTAGACAAAATAAACAAAAAATATGTTATATCTTTTTACTTTTACTTATATTTTTTTTAGGTTTAATTGTAATTTTCATCCTCCTAGATTTCTAAAATGACAATTTTCAAAAACATACAAATTTGGTTTGATTTTCTAGGCTTAATTGTAAATTAGGTTTGGTTTAAAAAACGTACAAATTTGATCTCTTCGTTTATTTTAAAGAGTTGACTATTATTTTAACATTAACTCTACTTACTTAATTTTTTTGAATTAAAAATAATGAGCCATATTTTTTTGAATTAACAATAATAGTTCAAGACTCTTCTCCTCTTCTCCAGAGCCCTACTTTTTTTCCCTCATTCTGAAGTCTCCTCTTCTCTTCTCCTCCGAGACCCAGTGATCCCACCTCTCTTCTCCTTTCTTCTTCTCCTCCCTTCCAGTGTTCACTGCGTGAGCCATTGAGCCATCGAGGTTGAAGGAGAAGGCATCGTAGAGGTTGCACACACCGTGGTGGTCGTATGAAGGGCGCGCGATGGTCACACGGTGGTTGCATGGAAGTCACACGATGGTCACACAAAGGGCGTGCGGAGATCATTTAGAGCGCGCACGGAGGTCTCTTGGAGGAGAAGATGAGGGAGAAGGGAAACAGGGTAATTGGGTCTGAAGAAGAAGAAGAGGATAGGAGATTTCTGTCAACACTGTTAATTCAAAAAAATATTGATCATTATTGTTAATTCAAAAAAATTAAGTAAATAAAGTCAATGTTAAAACTAACTGTCAATTCTTTACCATATAGGCACATATGCATTTTTGAAATAAGAGAAACCTAATTGTTCATTTATAATAATTATAATTAAACCTTCTTTTTATTAATTGAAATTTAACTTTGTACTAAAGGGATTTACAGCATCTCGCTCAACTAACTAAAGATATCCCTAAATTATTTTATCCTCAATTTGGAGACTCGTGTCGCTGTTTCCATCGCTTTTTCAGTTAGATATTCTCAACATTTTCTCTTACTATCTTTAGATGTGCATTTAAAAATATTATCGTAAAATAGTAAAGAAACAAAATTTTAACAATATCAAACTATTATATTCTTATCTTAATTTGCATATTTGATCTTTTTAATATTTAATTATTTTAAATAATTTTTTATTATTTTTTTTAAAATATGAAAAACTTTTTAAAAAAATTCAAAAATATTAAAAAACAAGAGGAAAGTCTTTTGAAAATTTGAAAAAAATATAATTTTTTTAAAATATAAAGCTTAATTTAAAGTAAGAATAATATATAGGTAAAGCTAAGGAAAATGAATTGGATATTATCGAGACTAGTTTGTTCAAACAAGAAACAGCAAGTATGTGTTGTGTGGTTTACTGAATAATTATATATTCAGCTTGTTATTTCAGCTTTTTACTTGACTTTGAAAAGTCAAAAGTGCATTGTAAATTACTAAATTAAGGGCATACGACTAATTCCGAAAAATCTACGTACATGATGCATGCCCTTGACATATAGCAACAACGTAAGAGAGACGAAGAAAAAGATGAATTTAGAATAAATGAATAAAAAAATTATATCCATAAACAAAATTAAACTAATGAAATAAAAAATATTATAATCTTACGATAATTATAATAATCATAAGATAATAATAAATATTATAATTTTAAGATAATTACATTAATTAATTTAAACTATATTATTATATTTTTTTCAAAATTTTTTTATTATCAACTACTATTTAAAAATAATAATTTTTTTTAATTTAAAGATTTCAAATTAATTTATTTAAATTTTAATTAATATTTATTTAAATTTAAATCCATTTAGACTTGTTATATTTAATTTTTAAATTTATTAAGAATTACAATAATAATAATAATAATTATTATTATTATTATAATTTAAAAATATAATAAAATAATAATAGAATAAATTTAAAAGTTATTTTTTATTTAAATTAAATAATAAAATTTATTAAAAATAATATAAAATAAAAATTATAGTCCAAAATCAAACTTTTTTTTTGGTGTAACCGAAGTTAAACTAACAAAATAATTATTATTATAACAAATTTAGAACAAATGAATTAGAATAAATAAATAAAAATACAAATAAAAAGAAGTAGGTAGCTTAACAAGATTTGACTCCACGCAGATCCAATAAAATCGTTAGGCATAACAGAATCAGTTGTGATATAATATATGTATGTATCTATCTGTAAGCTGGTTGCTGAAAAGAAAGAAGAAACAAACGAAGCGGAGAAAAAGAAGCATTGCAATCGGGGCGGAGACGGCTTGAATTAATTAATTTTTAATGCATGAAGGATGGACAACAGCATGTCAAGGAGTACCACACAGGCTTGTGCAGCTTGTAAGTACCAACGCAGGAAGTGCGGGTCCAACTGCATTCTCGCACCTTATTTTCCTCATGATCGCCAAAAACAGTTCCTTAATGCCCATCGTTTATTCGGTGTTGGCAAGATCACCAACATGATCAAGCCTCTTGATCAACATAACCGTGATCTCGCCATGAGCACTGTTATCTTCCAGTCCGACATGCGTGCCAGAGACCCCATCGGTGGTTGCTACAGGCTCGTCCTTCAATTGCAATCTCAGATCGAATATGCCTCTCGAGAGCTTCATCTCCTTCTTCAACATCTAGCTTTCTTTAAACAACAACAACCTAATAATAATTCTCATCGTGACATCATCATCAATAATATTAATCCCACGCCTCCTAATTCTTACCTGCACCGCCACCACCTTGAACAACAACAACAAATGCCACCACCACACGATCAAGATCATCAACAACAACAACAATGCTTTAGTTACAACATTCCCCTACAGGACGACATCAACATGTGGGCCATTCACAACTCCGTTCCTTTGTCGCCTTTGTCATTAGAGAATGACATCGACCAAGATCCTGTTGTTGTTGATTATGGATATGATCAAAAGCCTGACGTTCTTGACCTAATGGATAAAATGGAATCAGATCTCACTGACAAGTATTAGTCCAGGTTTGTATACATATATGTAACCAAATCATGCCTTCATTTTCTAAATGATTAATGGTTGTTGTTTTTTATTGGATCACCTCGTTCTATAGTAATTATTAATTAACAACCCTTGCTTGCTGCTGACTTTTATTATGGTATCTAGAGAAATATTAATTACAAAAGTTGTATAATTATTACTTTTTGAGACAATAGTTGAATTACCAAATTAATGAGAGAGAAGTTAAGTTGTCAATAATATACCTAAACTCTTAAATTACCAAATTAATGAGGGAGATGAATAGATATGTTTTGTGCTCAAAGCTGCTGGGGATTTGTAATCCAGAAGCCAAATAGTATAATGTATATACTTGGGGATGACAAAGACTTTCATGGATGTGAAAGTGTCAGATATGATGTTATGTTCCTCCCATTAAGAAGATTAAAGGCTGAATAAGGATAATTAGACACTGTTAGTATACACTTTGACTGAGAAAGAGAAAGAGAGAAGAGAAAGACAAATAGAAAAATAGGATGTTTAATAAGTATTTATAATGTTAAGGTGTAAAAATATCAGCATTCTTAAAGGCTTGTCTTCTCCCAATCATAGCATATTGTACTGATCGGATTGGTGCTTAGAATTGGCATCTGGTCTGATTTTCTCTCAATGTTTTCTCTTCATCCTAAAGCCAGTATTTCCCAACTGCACATTTGCGGTTGACACTTGGTAGGGACAGCAAGCAGACTTAAAATCCTTCTATGCATGCTGATGAATCCATTATTCCATGCTTTCAGTTTAGTAAAACTGTGTTACAAGAAATGGGTCCGTTTTAATTTGTTTGGTATATATGAACACTCTTTAATTGTGGCAAGCTAGCTTAGCTAGGAACAATTTGATATTAATTGTTCCAAAACAAGTCTTGTCTCTTGCAAGGAACAAGGGCTGGCTACTCATATCCCTGGTCATGCCCTACGATAAGCCAATGCCATATATAGCTAATAATTAAGTACATACAGTTTCTTTATCAACACCACTCACGGCTCGTTACTTCATTGCCTGGGGTTTTTTACTTTGCTTTTTTCTGTTCTCTTACGTTTCAGTTTCAGTTTCAATTTCAATTTCACACATGCCCTCACACACAAAAAATAAAACACAAAGGTCACACATTTTGGTTGACAACCTAAAAAATGCAAATCATATGAGAAATGTTACTTGTACAACAACAATTTATATAACTAAGAGAACAAGAGAAAAATGTAAGATGTAATAAATAATGGATGGAAAAATATAGACACAAAATATTAATGTTGTATAAACTGTTCTATATGTGTGTATTACATCTTTTGATCATATTAACTGTTTTATTTTGTTGATTCACAACATTTTCTAATATGATATAGTATTCCGTTCAAATATGCAGTGATGATGAGCCGGTTTTATTCATGTTAGACAGACAAAGTAGAGGCTGATAGCATCCAAAAAAATTAAACATGCTCTTAAAGGTGTAGCAACTTTTTTACTCTTACAATAGCTTAATTAGATTGCATAAATTTTGTACTAGTTTTACTCGTTAGGGTATTGCCACTACATTTTTTGTATTCAGATTTGCGGCAGGGTTTTTTTATTGTACAGTGAGTAAATAATTGGTATGAAAAGTGACCAATGGATCATAGTTTTGCCATTGAGATTATACACAAACATGGTTGGGTTAATTGGACTAAATGTCAGTTTCCAATAACACTACATTTTGATTTCAGAAACCTGTTTAGATTCACCTGTTTGGCCCAGAACTATTAACACCACAAGAAAACTACAACATTAATATTAATACTATGATATTTGAGAGGTGGAATCGGAAGTAGTAACTAAGAAAGGTGGAGGTTGCAGTTCTGGAGCTGCAATTCCAACTGCAAGTTCTTGTTCCTCTCATTTTCCAATTCAGCTCTCAGCTTAGAAATCTCGTGGTCCTCGCTATTAATATTAATACTATGATCAGACTCCTGATCATTAGTTCCTTGTATCGTATTCACCAGAAACTTCACTTGCCACAGCTCTTGTTCCAAGCTCCCTTTCAGTACATTCAGAGTCGCCAACATGCCTTCCTTGTTCACAACACCACCACCCACTTTTTCCATTTGTTGGATAACCGTTTCCCCTCCAAACCGAACCTCTTTAACCACCGCCGCCGCAGCAGCAGCAGCATCATCCTTTGGAAACACAGGGTCAAGTTCCAACCCGTCTTGGTTGAAGTTCCAGCCACTGATCCTTCTCTGCTTAACCAGCAAGGCGGGGTCCTCATCATCATCATCATCATCATCTGCATGCACATTATTAACCTTGCTCTCCTTATACCTTTTCTCCACACTGGGCAATCCCTGCAGAACATTCTTGACCAGAAAATCGGTTCCCTTAGAGTTCTTAAAGAAGGGGTGCTTGAGCAACTTGTGAGCAGTGGGTCTCTTGGAAGGGTCCTGGTCGAGACAAGAAGCAACCATGTCCTTGAAGGCCTTAGAGAACTTCTTGCCGCCGTAGCCCTTCCTATACTTGTCGAAATCATCGGAGAAACGAAAGCGCTTGGTGATCTTGAGCATCATGGACTTGGAAGGAGGGAGGTGCGAGAGAGGAGGCCTTCCATGCGCAAGCTCCAAAGCGGTTATCCCAAAGGACCATATATCAGCCTTGAAACTGTACCCTGTGTGCGAGTGTATCACCTCCGGAGCCATCCAATACGGCGTCCCCGCAACATCGGTCAACTTCATAGACGAACACGTCGTTGACTCGTAGATCGAAGCAGAGACACCGAAATCCGCGAGCTTCACTTGTCCGTTTGTGTCTACCAGGATGTTGCCGGCTTTTACGTCTCTGTGGAGATGGCCCTGCCCGTGGAGGTAGGAGAGAGCGTTCAGAGTGTCTTTCAGAACCACCGCGATGCAGGGCTCGGTTAGGCCGTTGGGGTGGGAATGAGAGATAATGGACTGCAACGATCCTGCGGCCATGAAGGGCATGACCACCCAGAGGCGGCGATCCACGGTGAAGGAACAGTGTGCTTTCAGGATGTTCGGGTGAGAGAGGAGGGATAGGGTCTTGGCCTCGCGACGAACATCGTCCAAGTCGGGGCGGGAACGATCAAGGTCGATGGATTTGATTGCTACTGCGGTGGAGTTGATGGGGATGCAGAGGGCTTTGTAGACCACGGCGCTCACGCCTTCGCCTATCTCGTTCAGAAGCTTGTAGGAGGAAGACTCCACTGGGTATTGGACCCTTTTGTTGCCTGCTGATTCTTCTGCTAATTCGTTCTTGGTTGCCGCCATGTCTGTGTGAGCTTCAAGAATGAATGAGTAGAGGAATTATTATTAATGGAGAAGAAAGTACTAGTGTGTGGTTGGTTTAAAAGCAGTTTTCTTGTGATCGATCGAGATTCCAGGGTTAAAGGAAAAAAAGAAAGTGTCGTCGTGATTTCTGCTGCATGCATGTGAAAGACTGTATACCTTTCATTTATTTCCATCTCCTTCAATCAGTTGGAATCATGTGAATGGGTGGACTTTATGTGTCTCCTCCATTTTAACCATAAAAGCAATTTATAATTTGCATTGTGGTCTTAATATATCTAAATAAAATCTCATTCAACTTACATTTATAATTTAATTTATACTAAAAAAATTATCCAGTTATTTTCAAATTAAATATTTTTAAACAAAAATCAATATAACAAACAATATTTCAACTCGTTGAAAATAATTTTCTACTCATGTCAATAATTTTTTTTTCCAATATTTCATCATTGTTGTAAGAAAAGAACATATTATAAAGAATAGATTTTACATAAGACAAATTAAACAGAAAGATTTTAAAGATCCAAGATTACTACAAATGTCAAAAAAATCAATTTCACATGCCACCAGTTAAAACATTGATAAAATATATGTAGATATTTACTAAATATAAATCACTTTTCTTTTCTTTCTCCGATCTCTGTCTCCTATGATGCAGAGCCCAGGGCCAGGGGTATCCAAGAATATTTTTCTTTGTTAAATTTTCTTGATAACTCGGATTCAGTATGGCATTTTCCAGTAATTTACGGAATAAGTCATGGCACGACATAATATCTAGCGTCTCGGCTCTTAGCTTGCAACAAGAGCTCTGATTGGTCGTAAACAAATTCTTGAGTAAAGCAACTATCGAGTTTATAATTTTCACTCGCCATGTGAAGTGCCAATTCTTCAAGGATCACATAAACATCTTCCATACCTAAATGGACCAAATTCCCTGCAGAAAATGTGTAAACATTCTTTCTCACCTGAATCCAACTCTGACCAGGTATTTTTTTTAGACCTTTTGTCCTTGCCGACACCCTCACTCTTGCAGAGTCGTCCCATCTTCCATTTGCAGCATAAATATTGGACAGCAGCATGAAGCTCCCAGTTATTTTTGACTTCAGGGTTAGAATTTGTGAAGCTGTTTCTTCTACAATGTCCGTATCTTTGTACATTCTGCACGAGTTTAGAAGAGCTCCCCAAACATACTCATTAGGTTCAATTGGCATGTTTCGAACAATATCAGTTGCTTCTTTCAAAAGTCCAGCACGACCAAGGAGATCAACCATGCATGCGTAGTGCTCTACATTAGGTTCAATCCTAAACTCTCTGACCATCTGACAAAAAAGGTTGCGACCAGCAGCAACAAGTCCAGCATGGCTGCAAGCAGACAGAATAGCAACAAAAGTGATGTTGTCTGGCTTCGCTCCAGCTCTAATCATCTCATCTAAAGTTCTTAAAGCATTCTCACCAAGCCCATGCATTCCATAACCCCCAATTAATGAGTTCCATGAGATTAAATCTCTACCTTTAATGTTATCAAACACTAAATGTCCTTCCCTGAAATCCCCACACTTCATATACATGTTAATCAGACCATTTCCCACCAAAATATTGTCACCCATCAAATTCCTAATGGCATAACCATGGAGCTCCCTGCCAAGGTTCAATGCTGCTAACTCTGCACAAACTGATAAAACGCTGGAAATTGTCACACAATTGGCCATTACTTTGGCAAGCTGCATTTGCCTAAAAAGTTCCAGTGACTTCTCACCAAGCCCTTTATAAGCAAAACCACCAATCACTGCACTCCAACTTATCACATTGGGCCTCACCGGGGAATGGCCATCTGAATCTGATTTCTCCATCTGTAAAAATGCTGCATAGGCCTCATCACACAATCCAGATTCAGCATATGACGATATCAAAGCATTCCAACTCACTAGGTTCTTGTTCTTTATTCTCAAAAATACTTTATGTGCATCCCCCAGCTGTCGGTGCTTACCATAAGTACCTATCAGTGCATTTTTCACAAACAAATAATCTTCATATCCACCTTTAACAACAAACCCATGAATTTCTTTGCCGCAGTCAACTTCACTCATATCAGCACATACAGACAACACCACAGCTAGTGCTTCAGCACTGATTTCAATTCTCCTTGTCTTCATCGCCTTAAACAACTCGAGAGTTTCATCATAAAGCCCACATCTAGCATGGCTCGACAAAAGTGAGGTCCATGTTACAGAGTTGGGCTGCAAACCTTCTAACTCCATCCGCTTAAAAATCCTAGTAGCACCAAGAGAATCACGGTTTAAGGCATAACCAGAAACCATAGTATTCCACGTGACAAAACTTCTCACAAACATTCCATCAAACAGTTGACATGCATCCCCCATTCGCCCGAGCTTCCCATACATACCCACGAGTTCATTCAGGACATGAAGATGATTCCGAAACCCCAGTTGCAAAGCATGACAATGGACAATCCTGCAGAGATCAGAGCTACCCAGAGACGAGCAAGCACGTATTACCAATGGAAGAGTGAACCCATCGGGCAAAAACCCAAGCTTTCGCATTTCAACATAAAGTTGAAGCGCGTGTTGATTGTACCCATGAGAGACATTGGCTCTGATAATGGAGTTCCACAAAAGAAGATTATGGAGTCCCTCAACTGGGATTGCATCGAACACTTTGCGAGCGTCAGAGAGAAAGCCAAAGCGGGCGTAAACCGCTATTAGCCTGGCGGCCAAGAACGGCAAACGATGCGCGGTGGTGAGAACCAATTGGGAGTGAAGTTGGCGAGCTTGTTGAAGAGTGAGACAACGTTGAAGAAAAAAGGCGTCGAAGGAATCAACAAGTTCATCATTGCGGGCAATGAAGAATGGATGCGTGTGAACGTGGGAGATTGAACGAGAGATGAGAAAAATAGGTTGGAATCGTGAAAAGAGAGAGCGGAAGCGCTCAGAGGCCGCATTGAGCATGAATGAATGAAGCTTCTTCTAAACAATGTTGTCTCTGATGCATTCAAAGAATCGAAAGAAGTAGTAGGTGCACGTTTGTTGGGGTCTTTTCTGGCCCAGCTACGAGGCCCAATAGCAAAATGCTATTTTAGATATTATATTCCATTCTTATACTTTTAAATAATTTCACTTTTTTTTTTAATATAAACATCTTTTTTCTATATTTCAAACAAGTAATTTGGTTAGGAAACAAACTAATTATGTTATTTAGAGTTTCTTATACTCACGTTCCAACCTTTGATCATATTTTAAATTATATTTACTCTATTATTATTATTATTATTAATAAAATAAATTAATCTTTTTCCTTAAAAAAAAAAAACAATTCAAAAGATAACAATTAATGTCATTCTGTGTTCTTTATTATTGAATTATTCTTCATCAATTTAAACACCACCAACAAAAGAATAATCCTAACCAAAAAATAATGGATGGCTAAATTTCAGAAATCTCTCTATGGTGAATGAAAATTTCTTGATTGAGCTTGGTTGGAAATTTTTTGCATAGGATCAAGATTTTGCAAAAGAAAATATGGATAAAAAAAGAATTGTGCAACAGCTCACTCTTTACCGTGGTTGGGCGATTTCAATAGTATAGTATTTGGAAAATGAAACCTCAGAAAACTGAATCACACCCATGGTTAGAAGCAGGGATTTAATTAACTGAACCTACCCGCGTGTTTGGAAAAGCATTCCATCAATACGAATACAGTAATACTAAAGTTGAAGGGTCCAGTGAATAGAAAAGAGTAACGACACGACACGACACGACACGACACGACACGACACGACACGACAACAATGTACAGTAAAATTATGCGGAAATTTATCTAGTTAACGGAGTTGAGACTTGAGAGCACAATAATCAGCGCACCATTCGCGCTTTTTCAAAGCGATAGCGATTCAACAAGTCAAATCACTCTTCCTTTTACTAATTAATTAAATTGGAATATTAAAGATGCCTCTACTCCCACACGAACCCAACAACCTAATTCTATTGCTAGCATTTAAATTGTAATGCAAACTATTGCCTATTTTTAAGTCGGTAAAAATAAAATCGTTAGTCCATCCCTTTCTGTCTGTTTTCATTTCTATTTCCCACCACGCCATGTTGTAACTCTCAGTTTACTTGCTTTAAATCAATCTGTTTATTTTGGGTCAACATATCATACTCTTTCGTATACGCCAATATCAGCACTACACACTTTAAATTATTTTTGTCTTCATCAAACTTCTGTTGTGTCGGTGTACAAACCATACAAATTGAAGAAGAAGAAGCAAAAGAACGAAAAAGTGTAAACATTCGTCATAATCTTTCTAACTGCTTCAAGTAATAATCTGTCTTTTCACTTAATTATTCATTTTTTATTTTAAGCAATTGACCTAAAAGCTGAATTATTAATTAGCCAGATTTATTTATGATAATTAAACAATCACTTGTGCGATCATCCTACAAATGTTTTATAATCCCCCCACCATAAGATAAATACAAATTACAACCGGTGCCTGCCTTTTTAACATTATATAAATATAAATGCAACAGATTAAAATAATAATGAATGCGATGCAAAAGAATAAAAGCAGAGACAAAGTATAAAAGAAAAAATACAAATCTATGTAGCAAAAAATAGACTAGTATACATTCAACATGCTAACAACTGTCACCGACTGAAACCCCGGCAGCCCTCGTTGCCATTTACACGCATTCAAGTAATTAATTATGAATATGGACAAATTCTCGAAAAATATACCAAAATAAAAAGAAGCTAAAAGGAAAAAAATATATATAAAAATAAAAACAAAGACAAGGAAAAAAGAAAAAAAGAAAACAAGTAAAACAGTACACACCTGTGTTGTGTTTGGTGTACATTAATTAAGTATGTGGATGGATCAAACGGTCCATTTCCAGATCTTGAAGCGAACATTGACGTCGCACTTGGCGTTAGAAGTGGACGCTGTGGCCGGTTTCTTACCGGAGGGAAGAGTCACTCTGATTCCGTCGCAGGAGACTCTGATTCCGACCTTTGGGGTTTTCAAATTTCCCATCTTTGCCTTCACTTTTGTTTCTAAATTCACTTTCAGTGGCAACCCGTTCTTGCTCTTCATGCTGGACTTCAAGCGCGTTGCCTCGTCGCTCTGGAGCGCGTGCCCGGAGCTCAGAATGGAGGCTTTGATCAGCGTCGTGTTCTTCTTAGGGTGCTGGAAGGCGGGGACGGTGCCGTCGCCGACGTCCACCTCGCCGGAGAGGATTGTGATAGAGGTGGGGTCGTAGGCGAAGAGAATCTTCTTGTTGGGGTTGGTGGCGGAGACGGTGATGTCGAAGCGTGAGTTCAGGGTGGAGGATGAGGTCAGGTTCAGGTAAGAGAGTTTCAGCGACGTGACGTTGAAGGTGGGGTGGTGGGGGCGGTAGAGGAGGTAGAACACCGTGCCGGCGACTCCGATCAGGAGGAGGAGGATCAGCACGGTCAGGATCAGCCAGAAGAAGAAGGTGCAGCAGCACCCGCGACGGCTCCGGCGCCGGTGGTGGGGCTGCGGGCGGTAGGCGGGGCGGCTGGCGCCGTAAAGTTGAGCCTTTGTCGCTGGAAAAGTCGGATTGGCGGTGGCGCCGTTAACGGCGGCGGGCTTGGCCGATGGGTACACCCTGTCTGTCATGGCTGTGTGTGGTGTGGTGTTACTGTTTTTTTGTTTAACTTACGTATTTAGTAGTTGTCGGTGAAATGAAAAAAAAAAAGAGTGATGTTTTGTGAAGGAGAGAATGAGGAAAAAAGGATGGTGTTCGCTTTTGACTAGAGAGATGAGATGGGTTTAATGGGTTATTAGGAGATTGATTTGGAATAACTATGGATTAGGATTTGGAGAAGATGGTGGGGTTGGTGTTGGAAAGATGGCAACGTTCTAACCACAGCCTTTAGCTGTATCCAGCTCTCTCACTCACATTGGGCGCGTATAAAACCAGCAAAATGCTCCTCACGCATAATCATTTCTAAATCTCGTTTATCATACTTTAAGACTTTAAAGTCAACTTGTTTTTCTTCTACCTAATTAAAATTTTCGATTGGGATTTGACAAAATAAACCAACACTTTCTTTCTTACGTACGACTTGTATTTCTTAAAGCCATATTAAATCACTCACCTACCAGACAATTAAGCATGGAGTTGCTGCTACCTAGTTTCAATGCAAATCCATAACCTTTTTCTTTTAATTATTTGGCAACAATTTTAGAACTTTAACCTAATTTTATACTCCTACTTATTATTAGCGGTTTTTGTTTTTTTTAAAAGATAAATATTTCATGAAAAGTGTCCTATGCGAGGGACATGAGTTGTACACTCGTATTCCTAACCTAATTAAAAGTATGAATAATTGATTAATGAGTACAGCTAGATGAATGAATGAATAGTGAATACTCTTCTATAATGTTTGTAGACTATTGGTTTTTTAATTTGGATCGGATTGGTCATTTCAACTGGTTAAATTAATATTTTATTTGGTCTGAAATAATTTTTAAATTAATATTTATTTGAATTGATGAAACTAATTCAAAATCAATAAAATAAAATTGGTCAAAATTGATAATTTGATTAATTTTCACGATTCATAATTTTTACTTTATTTTAAAATAAATTAATTAAAAAAATATTATTTTATTTTGTATTATTAAATTAAATATTATAATATATTAGATTTCGTTTCATATAAAAATTATGAAATTTTTAAGTAAAATTTAATTTTTAATATTATACATATAGGCTATCATCTTATGTTTTATTTAATATATTATATTAAAAATTTAAAAATATTATTTTATTAAAATTGAATCACTTAATCTTAAACCAGTTCAATTACAAATTACAATTACAATCCAATCTTAAAACACATTATTTTCTATTCAAACTCATCATGAGTTATCTCTCATTTCTCATATTTTATTTTATAAACCAATGAAAACATAACTAATAACTCACATTATATTGTTTATTAATTGCGACGAAAATAAATTATTAAAAAAACAACAACTTAAAAATACAAAATAAAAACCCAAGTATAGGAAGGGAAGGGTGGAAGCAACGCGCGCTGGATTGAGAGTGGAGGTGTTAATTCCTGAAGCATTAGTGTGGAAGTGATGCGAGATGCAACCCCTTCTCCTACTAGACTCTCTTTTTTCCCTCAACGTGCGAAAAACTAAAAGCAACAACGAAGGCGATGTTCAT
Source organism: Amphicarpaea edgeworthii (assembly GCA_014843725.1). Taxonomy (NCBI): domain Eukaryota; kingdom Viridiplantae; phylum Streptophyta; class Magnoliopsida; order Fabales; family Fabaceae; genus Amphicarpaea; species Amphicarpaea edgeworthii. Next base: position 12,642,979 of record CM026319.1, read on the forward strand.
TATGAAGGTGGTGCCAGTGAATTTATTGAGTCAATTCTCTTCTCTTTATACCATCTTTGAGTTACTATGGTATACCGTAACTGTTAGGCTGCTATACTACCAAATCATTCATTACTCAAATTGCAACTACCAATGCTCAATTCTTAATCATAAAACACATTTTATTTGTTTAATCATTCACACAATTAAAGTCAATAATAATACTAGTAAGCTATAGCCCCAGCTGATTGCAACTTTTATTTATTTTCCTGGCCAATCAAATTGAGCTTATACTTTCTATTGATTATTTAGTTCTAGTTCTATACCTATTCATCATCATATCTAACTGGTGCATATAGTATGACCATTATTTGTCTTACCACGAATTGGGTTTGTTAATCCTGGAGATGAGAATAGCAACTCCCCAAACCCCAGTTTATGTTGGCCCAACAAGCATCCAGGCCCAGTGATCAGCATGAACCATGTACTCGCAAGAAGTGCATTATCAATCGACTTCAAAACCAAACTAAGCCTAGGTCAAATATTGGAGGCACTTTCAATTTAAAATTTGTTTTCATTGCACAGTTTTCTTTTCTCTCTCTTGTAATGTACTAGAACTAGAACTTATAAAAACAAAACAATAGTACTACTATTAAACTTGGGCTACCTCACCGACACAAGTGAGAGTTTATTGTTCTTATTATTTTATTTTTCGTGGCTACCAAATGCCCATTCCTTGGGATACAGTCCCCAACGTTATTTTCTTGGAGGGTAGAAGGTGAAGGTTGGAAACTAAATCTGACAACACATTTTAAAGCAACTACCAAATCTTCTGGGTGTTGTCTATAGTGGGGACACCTCATGAAATGAATCTTACCAATGCTTATCCCGCCATTTCTTTGAACATTGATTAGCATTCATAAAACAAATTTCTTACATATATATTTTTTTTTTATAAAATTACGGTTTTGAGAAACTATACTACATATTTGACTAATTTGGAGTCATGTATGCTTACTTGAAATATATTTGACAGTAAAATTATGTCTAAAAACTTAGTTTTAGAAAAACAAGATTTAAGATACTTTTGCAATATCAGTTTACAAACTTTAACTTCAATTTTTTGGCAGACAAAAAAAAAAACTTTAACTTAAACTAAAACTCTCTCAATAATTTTTTTTTCATTTATAAAGTTGGAACTCATGATCTTATTCAATGAAAAATCAAGTTTCTGATCACTTGCACACCAATATACGTCGGTGTTATCATTATCGAGTAAAGTTGCCTCAAGAAATGAAATTAACGTAATAAAGGAAGTTCAAGTGATTTTTGGACTCGTGCGATACTAGTTGTTTTCTTATTATTGCAAATGTGTTTAAATCAAGTTGGAGTGTTTTTTTTTGGAGTACTTGTGCGATACAGGTGAAGTTTAAATCAAGTGATTCTTGCACTTATGGGATCTAGTAATTCTTAAACAAAAACAGACCATTACCAACAAACAAACAAACAAACAAGAAAGCCATTTTCATTAATTTTTAAGCTAAAACCTTTTGATTTACTGATTCATTAATCTTTTAGAGCATTCGTTAAATTTGTTCTCATATTTTAATGCAACCCAGCGCAGTAGCAGTAGAAGTGTGTACATTAAATCAAACCAAGAAGAATAAGTCCATGATGATGTTTTGGGTGAATCAATGATTTTGCCTCTATAAACTAAAAAGAAAGTCAAAATGTTAGTATTTGATTGAATGACTCGGTTTCGTTCAACCGGTTAATTAATTCAACTAGTCTCTCCCTCAACCTCAATCAATGTTTATGTCATTCAGTACTCTGCCTCTTCCCTCAAAGTCCAACCCCACCAACCCTCTTACAAAGAAGTTACTCTCTGCTTTGTTGTTCAGATTGTACTGTAACTGTGGTGTTATTTTGGTTTTATCTACTCCTAGTTCTCACTTCTCACTGCTCAGTTATTCAGAAGAACAATGAAACAGTCGTTTCGCAATCATTAATTATGAAAATGAGGAAGCATGTGTGTCTCCTTCCTAAACCATACTTTTATTTCCTATTAATGTGGTTAGCATTGTCTGGTCTGCTTTTATTTTACTAGTCTTTTTCTCATAGGAAGGAGGCTGTCCCCTACAGTGTGCTTCAGCATATGCTGCTCCTCTTGGGTTGTCGGTGAAAGATCTTCAGAATGGAATTGCAGCTTGTTTTCCTGCTAATTAAGCTACATTTTGTTATATGTATTCCCCAGCTTCATGAATATGCTGGTATGGCCTTAATTTTGTCGACGTTCTGTGTTGCTTTTTACTACTTACATGCATGATCCATTTGAGTAGCCCATGAACTATTAATGAACATGAAATGTGGTTCATTATACATTTACACATTTATTTATAGGGTATTTGTTTGTTTGAGGAACTGTACCCTTGTTGAAAATGAATGAATAGATGGGAAACTATTTCCAAGCTTACTGGAGTGGAGACTAGAGTGATATCTGCTATTATGGGTTTTCATGTTGGTCTCCGTGAGATTGTAATTTTATAAATGAGCTTGGTCTTAGTTCCAAACTATTCTGTTCAAACATGTCAAAATGGCCTATCTTTAATTTCTCTTTTGCTCATTTTCACACTCCTTGAGTTGTAAAACGTGTTTATTGTTGAAGTGAAGATGGTGTCTGGTCTGGTATATAGCAATGCAATAATTTTGATTGAACGATCATTATTTACTTAGACTAGTTTTCAAAAGCAGCTTTTACTTGGAATGAATTTTCCACATTAACAAAGCAGATAATTTAGGTTGATCTCTGTGGACTGACATAATTAATAGGCATAATTTAGTTTCACTAGTCAAAATTATTTGAGTCTGTTATTTGTGTTCGCTTACCATTCTAAACACAGACGATAACATAAATGATAAGATGACGGTGCAATCATTAATAGAACAGCATGGTCTGGATTATAGAAGCAGCAGGTCTCTCACTTTTTTTCTGGTCACCATGTTAATACTTTACCATTTTTGACAATCAATGCGAGTACTAAGCAGGAAACTAGTTCTTTTGCTATGATTTTAGAATGGACAGTAAAAGAGAAAAAAAGCTTCAGATAAATGAATCTGAGCAGTAGTTAGTCTCAGTAATTTAGCTTTCTTAGTAACAGGGCAGGCCATGCACTTTCTCTCTGCTTTGACAGCCCAAAACAAGCAATTGAAGCCACCTGAGCAGTTTTATTTCAACTTATTTAATAGTTTATAACTTCTTCTCTACGGTGTCCAAACTCACAATTTAAATTTTATATTCTGTAGCCACTTATCTGCACCATTCGAGAATCAGAAGTCCTTCAAGTATTGCATTCCCACAATCAGAGTCACCTTCTGGAGTTCCTGATCATAGTATTGCACTTCCACCTTCCGAGGCATCTTCTAGAATTCCCAGAAGTATTGCACTTTCGCCTTCTGAATCATTCCCTAAGATGAAATGGACGCACAGTTCTATGGACACTCCAATATCTCACCATAAGCATCACCATTCCAGAAGAAAGTCCAGCAAACAAGTTTCTGGGCCAACCTATCCACTTCAACCTCATACTCATCAAGGTTTGACTCCCTGAAAAATGAAGTTCTTGAACAATTTCAATATTTCTTGTCTTGAACACCCCAAAATGAATTACATTCCTTCTGTAAACTTCTCTTGAAAATGTAGGTCCTCCAGTCTTCAGATCACAACCTATGAGTCGAGTTTTACATGTACCCACACCAGCACCAGCACCAGCACCATCAACAACAACAGTTCTATCACACCACTTGAGTGGTATTAAACATTCATTTTGGTCATTTCTTTTACTTGTGTTTCTTATATCTTGTCAATCATGATGGCTAACTAGATTTAGCACCTCATTTTTTGCGGTCCATCACCATCAGTGCCCTCTCCTTCACCTAGAATTTCACCTCCGGGATCATCATTGAAGAAGACAAGGACTCCACCACCAGCATATGCTTTGGTTCTACCATCTCCACCACCTAACAAAGGTATTATTACTATAAAGCCTAGACTTTATCCCGCAACTGTAAAATGTTAGAGGATTTTGTTAAAGTCTACACATTTACACTGATTCCTTCTTTTCAATAATCTCCACCCACCAAGTTATGTGATATATGTGTACTGATCCTATTCCTAATTGACATTTAGATTGTATGTCGATGACTTGCTCTGAGCCCTTGACATATACACCTCCTGGATCACCTTGTGGTTGTGTATGGCCATTTCAAGTTAAACTTCGCATCAGCATTGCAATATACAAGTTTTTTCCTTTGGTTTCCAAGATGGCCAAAGAAATTGCAGCTTGTGTTTTGCTGAACCGTAATCAAGTACGCATTGTGGGAGCTGATGCAACTAGCCAGCAGCTCGAGAAAACCACTGTTCTCATAAACTTGGTACCTCAAGGAGTTAAGTTTGATGATACAACGGCATTCTTAATATATAAGAAATTCTGGCAGAGAGAGATTCTCAACGATGCTTCTGCCTTTGGTGACTATGAAGTGCTCTATGTTCATTATCCAGGTTATACATTAGCATAAGTTTCTTAAGACCATTTAGTGTTTGTTTTAATATGAAGTCAATAAATGTAGTATATTTGGTTTAATTTATCCTTTTGGATAACGCATGCAGGCCTTCCACCATCTCCACCTTCAAATGTTTATGGTATAGATGTTGAATCATACCCTGGTCGCGGCAACAATGGAACAATAGTGAAACCTTTAGGAGTAGATATAAATGTCTCAAGGAAGAAAAAAGAAGGAAGTGGTGGAAGAATGGTTATTATGATCGTGCTGTCATCTTTTACTGTCTTTGTTCTATTCATTGGAGTTGCCTGGCTTTGTCTCTTGAAATGTGGTTCCTGCACTCTTGTTGAACCTGAGCAAATTCAAGATGTCAAAATTGCATCCTCTTCAAAGCGATCAGGTAACTTAAAAGAGCTGATTCCGTCAAAATCTTGATGGCAGTTTACTTTAGTCTTTCACTTTTTGTGACTTCTCTGGACATTTTTGCTTGGAAAATCTACATCTGAATATGTTGATAGCAGGGACTGCCAGCGCTAGGTCAATGACTTATGGGAGCATGCCTGGATCTAGATCAGTGTCATTCAATTCTGGAACAATGATGTATATAGGATCAGCTAAAATATTTAGTTTGAATGAAATAGAGAAAGCAACAAATAACTTCAATTCTTCAAGAATATTAGGAGAAGGTGGCTTCAGTCTTGTTTACAAAGGTGTCTTAGATGATGGCAGGGATGTGGCAGTGAAGATTCTCAAAAGAGAGGACCAGCATGGTGACCGTGAACTCTTTGTAGAAGCTGAGATGCTTAGCCGCTTGCACCATAGAAATTTAGTTAAATTGATAGGTTTATGCACAGAGAAACAGACTCGCTGCTTAGTCTATGAGCTTGTCCCGAATGGCAGTGTGGAATCCCACTTACATGGTAAGCAAAGTCATTAACCTTTTTGGAAGCCAATACATTCATAAGAGTCTGACTTTTGAATGCTCTAATAACTTGTTCCTAGGTGCTGACAAGGAAACCGAACCACTTGATTGGGATGCCCGGATGAAGATTGCACTTGGGGCAGCTAGGGGATTGGCTTATCTGCATGAAGATTGTAATCCATGTGTCATACATAGGGACTTCAAATCCAGCAACATCTTATTGGAATATGATTTTACACCCAAAGTTTCAGATTTTGGATTGGCTAGAACAGCACTGAACGAGGGAAACAAAAACATCTCAACACATGTTATTGGGACATTTGGGTAACAATCCCTCCAACATCTCTGGTGTTTATCAGACCACTGTAAATTTATTATTACATGGATGAAAACTGATTTTGTCTGATTGACATCTTGTTGTTTTGCAGCTACGTAGCACCTGAATACGCAATGACTGGACATCTTCTTGTGAAAAGCGATGTTTACAGCTATGGAGTTGTACTCCTTGAGCTCCTAACTGGAAGAAAGCCTGTGGATTTGTCACAGCCACCAGGCCAAGAAAACCTTGTTGCTTGGGCTCGTCCACTTCTTACAAGTAAGGAGGGTTTGCAGAAGATCATGGACCCAGTTATAAAGCCCAGTGTTTCTGTCGATACCATGGTAAAAGTTGCAGCAATTGCATCCATGTGTGTGCAACCAGAAGTCACTCAACGCCCTTTCATGGGTGAAGTTGTTCAGGCCTTGAAGCTGGTATGCAGTGAGTTTGAGGAAAGAAGTTATGTGAGACCAAAAAGTTTTCGAGGAAATGGTCTTGCAATTGCAACCAGTGTTCCAAGTGAGAGAGTGGGCTTTTCAGAGTGTAACAAAACCCTGCCTCAGCCTGGTTAAGAAATAAGAACCAAGGTAGCATCATCTTCGTAAGAGATGCTCACTGCATGGTCATGGGGCAAGGAATTTGAGTCGTTCAGGTTGTTTGTCTAGAGGAACCATGAATTTTCAACTAAACTATGTGCGGGTGGCTCATCAAGCCTGGACATAGTAGAATCATGTCTTAGCCTCTACTTGCATGTGAAACTTTAAGTACATAAATCGACTCATACATCAAGCCAACTAGACAAAATCAGAAAAATGAAACAAAACTAAATCTATTGGTGTCCTATTCTTACTCTGTAGCTCTGCATGTCAAAAACTGATTATTGATTAAGGACTAAACAGTGTTGGGAAATCCCACATCTTTATTCACAATTCTCGAGTACAACTTTATGTGTTGGACAACTTTAGAAGTATAAACAACACATTGCCTTAAAATTCATTCATTCTCTTTCTTAGCCATGCTGCTGAAAAAACACACCCATATTCGGGAGGGGCGAGGAGGGGCGGACTACCGTAAATAAGTAGATATGAATTAAAAACAACACATCACAGTGTAATCCAAGAACCCTTAATTAAAATTAAAATAAATACAAAATTTAAACTTATATTGCAGAGTCTTAAGAAGGACTCTTCCAAAAATAGAGGTATGCCGCTTTAGGTGAAGAACACACGGTATTCTTTAGTAAAAGGCGAAAGAATAGTTCGCTTTGTGTTCATCACACGACTCCATAAATATCAATCTGACAGCCCTTTCATTTTATGGTGTAACCAGTTCACTTGCTATTACAGTACCACTCGATGTGGGCTTTGGTCAGAAATGTGAATAGGGAAACAATTAAAAATTGAATATCTCGAGTAGTGTAGTAAATTTTGCTCTATATCAGCATTAGTATAAATGGGGTAATAGAATCCTCTAGGCTTCTATAGGATGACATTATCAGCTGCTACAGTGGAAGCCTGAACCTGTTGATGCACATGCCAGAGTTTGAGTTTTTTTTTTTTTTTTTAGCCGGTGTCGAGTTTGAGTGTGAATTTAGCTTGGATTGGATTGGATTGAGGAATGTAGCTTGTTTTCTTTTTGTTAAGTTACTGAGTGCTACTTACATATTTGTAATCTGGCATAAAACATATGCAAATGATGTAGTTATTGCCTTAAAATTCCACTACTTAATGGTAGGATGTGCCAGGGCCCTTGCTATATTGCAACACATGAACGACACTTGAAGACATTTGACCCATCCTTTAAAAAAAATAATTTAATATCATGTGAGCCCATCGCCCAGGTATCAAATATTAAACTAATACGAAAGGTATAATATATTTTGGTTTGAAATTTGCATTTTATAACAAAATATCATGTGATTGTTATCTCTTCTCACCTATGGGCCTTAGCAATGGGTAGTTTTTGGTAGCACTGGTAATTTTGAAAGTGTTCAATCTTACATCAAATAATTTTTTCTATTCATAACATTGATAATTTTGACAAATGAGTAAATTGAATAATTTCAATTAACTTTGAGACTAAGGACATGTTTGGTTTAACTTTTAAAATTTGTAAATTTGAGTTTGTAGTTGGTCAAACTAGATTCTGGCATTAATTATTATATTTGATAAATGCTTCTCAATATAATTTAGAAGGTAAATTTGAATTTAAGTTGACGTTATAAAAAGTGTTGTATTGAATCTAAATTTATTCAAATTTTACATTATTTTTACTCTAAACTTAATTTTATATTATAATCATTTAAACATAAATTACATCAATATAAAATTAATTTTAACCAATTCCATTTAATATTTTATTAAAAGTAATCCAAACACAAAGTACATGTGCTTGCTCGGCATGAAAAAAAGAACCAATAATTTCACTTCTCCCAGACTAGATTGAATCTTGAATTTCTCTCTTTCCACCTTATTAATAAGGTATGGAAAAAAAAATATCATATTAATACTCTAATTATTTAATATAGTAATATTTAACTGAATGGAAAAAATATATAATATATTATTATTTTGCATAAAATTATTTCGTTAACTAAATAATCTTTAATATTAAGAATTAAAAATAAAAAAAAAGTTTAAACTTAAGATTGCAGGACTTTACCCCAAAGGAAGTCCTTCCAGAAATTCTCAAAGGCCTGAGTCAAACCCAGGCCTAAGAGGGGGTTTGGAAATAGTTTTCAACCAGCAATAGACGCGCCTCGGTTAGAACCTCACTAGCTGCGTCATTGCCCCAAGCGCAAAGATGTTTTGCTATGCTGTCTGACAAGCCATTTTATAATAACTTCTGCCAGTCTCATCTATTGGTACAGTGGATGTGGGACTTCAGCCAATTTCCCGGTTGAATGTTTCTTTAAATCTGTCCTTCCTGACAATTTCTCTATGTACTGTGTTGGCTTTTGAACGTTTACACTTTGATTCACACACTTAATCAATTCACCATCACCTTGTCACTAAGGATGAAGATGAGACCTGCTAGAGAACCGGGTGTGGTGGAAAGACTGAAGTTTTCAATAGCCTCTCCCCTTCTCTCACGCTAAAAAGCTGTTTAAAACCTTTTTTATGTTTTTTCCACCCCACCCCACCCACTTGAACTCATGAAGAATGCGAGCCCCTAATCTCATGAGAATGGCCCGAACGAGTTGATGAAGATGAAACAATGAAATCAAGAAATGATCAAGAACACGGCCATTAGGCTTCACCTTCACGTGGTAATTCTATTCTTTCCTTTCCATTGATCTTTCCTTATGTTAATTATCTTCTTTAAAATCCTTGATATGCATTGTTCTATTATTATGCGTAAGAATGTTAAAGGTGTCATATCTTGCGCTTGATTGAAATATGTGTGGAACTATTTGATTTCTCTTCGTGCTACATAACAAATTGATCCTTACAATTTCCTGTTTTAAAACTTTGAAGGCAGGCAAACAACAAGTAATATAGCATTTTTAACACCCAACTGTATTTTATAGAAATGGGTTGAAGTTTAAACCCGGCCTTGAGGAGTAGCAACAACTTTTCCTTTTAGAAAAACCAAAACTTACTTCATAACTTAACAATCACTCTTCATTGACAATTAACAAATAAAATACATCAATTTCCAGTCCTACAGGCTATAACTAATAGTTCTTCGTGTCTTCGAATTACACTTTTTTTTCATTTTGCTTGAGATCATTTTCATATTACACACTCATATCCTTAAATACCAGCCAGTTTCCCCAACCTGTCCCTTAGAATCTTCAGTCCCATGTACCTGTGAAAAACAAAACTATATCATTAGTATATAAAAGGTGAAGATTATTATTTGGTTTAACTATAGTTTTAGGTACAGCATCAAAATGTAAAATGGTGCAACAATATAGACAAAATAAGTAATTAACCTAAATTATTTATTGGTAATTTGGCACCCTAACTCCTATATATAATGACAAAGTTTGAGGGTTCTATGTACATAATTACCTGCCCATCATCATGACAGTGGCTTGAGGGTTGGTTCCTGGTGACTCAGTAAATGTTGAGCCATCTACCACACGGAGTCTGTCAACACCAAGAACCTTATGCTCAGAGTTAACCACCTTCCCCACATGACAGCCACCATGGTAGTGCCAAATAGTGATCACAGAGTCTCTACAAAACTGCTCTACTGACTTAGTGTCATTGGGATGCTTGGGAATGAGGTTGATATTGGCCTGCACACTGTGGTTAAGCATTCTCTCTGCAGTTTCTCTCTCACACATAGTGTAGTTTGTGACGTGTTGTGACTGGACAACCTTGATTGCCAAGCGAATACCCTCCACACAGCGCTTAAGATCATAAGGGTGGCTGAAGTAGTTGAAGGTAACTGCAGGGTTGTCCTCCACGTTGGTGTTTATCAACTTGAGCTCGCCTGTTGACCAAGGATTCGCAACTTTTGACAATATGAACCCTCCCCTGAATGCTTCAATTGGTATGTCTTTCTTGCTCTTCACAAAAGCCTCAACAGCTTCTCGTGATCTTTGTTTTGGTGGAATTGTGGACAACTGCCCAATCTGGTCATATATAAGCATAAGCAATTGTTGTATATCAGAAAATGAGAGACTTAATAAGTAAGTGAATTAGTATTGCATGGTACCTCAGCTGACATGAGACCATGGTGGCAGTGGATGCTGTCTTTGGACTGGCCAAAGCCACAACTAGTCTCAATGTAAACACCCAAATTGGTAATGCCAACAGTTTCTATGAGTGACTGCTGAACAGGTCTCTTGGAAGGAACAAAAATGGTGTTCATGGGGTTATCAGCCATGCCTTTCCCAACAAATTGGTTGTCAAGCACCACAGAGATGTTCAGTTTCTGAAGCTCTGCTTTTGGGCCAATTCCACTTAGCAATAGCAGTTGAGGACTTCCAATTGCCCCACTAGACACTATCACCTCACTCTGCCTCTCATTTCCTAGATATGCCTCATGCTGCTTCCCATGTTCATCCTTGAAAATAACTCCTGTAGCTTTTGGTCTTTTTCCTGCAACAATACCCATCACCATTTTTACTCATGTTAATGGCCTTAAGTGTTAAACAATAGTATATACATACATACCTGTTGTATCAAAAACAATCTTTTGGACAGTGGCATGGATCAAAACAGTAAGTTTGCGAGGGTTGGCAGAAGAAAGCAATTCAGCAGATGTGTGGCGACGGCCAAATCTGTCAAAAATGGTTCCACCAACTTTGGTTCCATACTTATGATCATAAGTGAAGCCATTGAAAGGAGACACACCAGCCGCTAGAAGCCCATCCCTAACTGCTCTCTGCCAATCTGAAAAATTTGGCCGGTGAACTATCTGCTTCTCAACCCAAGGATATGACTCATTCACAAGCTTTGTATCCCACCCCACCTTACTTATAAATCTGCATTTTAGTGTACAAAATGTTACTCATGTTTTACTTAGAGGAACATGATTACATAATATCATAGTCCCACGTTTACTTATTTGAAACAAGTGTTTTGCTTTCAAATTTGCTATTTTATTCATTTTTAAATAAGTGTTGTTTTACTACCTTCCTTTTTCAATTTATTTATTGTTTTATAGTTTAAAAAATATATCTTTTTTTAACATTATCCTTCTTTCTCTAAATTAGTGTTTGATAACTATTCTTTTCATTTAAGAAATAAAGTATTGACATAATTTAAATTTATGGTATATATTTTTTAGAATTTGAGATTCTTTTAATCTTTGAAAACAATACTTACATCAAAACAGAAGGGAATGATGTAACATATATTTTTAAGTACTTTACATTATTTTAAAAAATAATTAATAAATATTTGTTATATTTTTCATATAATGCATGTATGTTTTAATAAAAGAATCAATTTTAACTTTTTAATCAATCTCGGTTGTTTGCATCATAAGTGAAATAAGGGGAAAAAATGTGTTATTTAGATTAATAGAAATAAGAAGGGAAAAGTGAAAAAAAAATAAAAATTCTCGCTACCTATTTAAAAAAGTGAAAGATATCATAGCAATAAACAAACAAATTATATAAAAAGTATTTGTGCTAATAAAAAATAATTAAATTTAATTTTAAAGTTTTAAAAATTTTATCCAATTCTTTTTTAACATAAAGGTGATTATTATTTTTAAATGATTTTTTTATGTTATAGGGAAAAAAAAACTTTTAAAAGCCTAAGACCCGAAAAAATGAAGGAGTTCCCTCTATTCCTGTCGTCATTTCTTTCTGAACATATGAAAATCAGGGCATTGAAAGAAAGAAAGAAAGAAAACGTAACAATGCACCCACGCTAATTTTTCCAATTTTTGACAAACAGCAATGATACATTAACACTTCTATATTAATATAGAGTATAATATAGTACTAAACACTATTAACATTTATTGATTTCTGCTTCTTTTATATTTATATCGCTTTATATTCCTCTCTCTTCTTCTCCCTAAATATTAAATAGCATTGACTGGTCCATGTAGCATCAAACTCAAACAGCTACACTCATAATTTGCATGCATCCGTTGTTGCAAGCAAAATCAGTGGAAGCGGAGTGTAATTAATTGTCATTTGCAATACGTGAAATATTTATAGGGTTAGAACTTAGAATAGGACCACAGGGCAAAGGTGATCCAACGAGCACGTTAATGATTTTACCGAAAAATAAAAAAACAAATTGAATGTCATTGTGTGTGTGGTCGCTTTTTTCCTCCTTCCTTTTAACTAAGATCTGACACTCTCACCTAACCACTTCCATGGCATGAAATAGGGTTATGAAGGAACACACAAGCTGGAGCATTTAATTGATGAAATTAATATTTTGTGAAAATAGATGTAGTAGTCTTAATGAATATAAATGAATAGGATCCAATCCACAACTTCAGATAGCTTAGCAGCATATTAGTATTTGGATTTGCAGAGGGAGCTTCAAACTCACATTTAAGAAATAACAGGCTAATTTTCTAACAAAAAAATAATAAAACACAACTTTACTTTTAAAAATAGTTTAAACTGGGAATAATAAAAATATAATTGTGATGTTAGGTTAATTAGGAATTTTACATTAAATTTAAAACTTGCTCTTAAAATAAAAGTAAGTTTTCAAACTTCAATTATTCAGAATGGTTAAGCCAGCTTTGGGGGAGTATTGTTAATGCCATCTGCCTTCACCTTGGTCCACTATTTAATTTATAAGTATTAGGTAAACTTGAAAGGGCTACATAGCTATGTACGTACCCTTTGTTTTCTGGTAGGTAGCATACAAAATGTTAACCCCCACTACACAATTTCTTTTGGAAACAATAATCAGCAACAAAACCTAATAATAATAATAATGAAAGAGAAAGGGAAAATGGTGGAAAAGCACCCACTATTTAAGTTGAGTAAAATGATGTTTGCACGTAAACACGCAAATGGATTTAAAGTGATGGTACTTGATATATACAGTATGGTTGAAAGCAGACAACTAGACAAGTGCAAAATTGCGCCAACTGAAAAATGTCATATATTAAAAGAAAATAATGATTGTTAGACAAATCTTGATCGTCATAGATTTTATTTAATGATTAGGATAAATATTACTACTATCAGTCGATACTAAAAATGTGATTGATGTACTGTATTATAAAAGACGTGTAAAGTAAGAACGTTTGTTATTGTTATTAATTATAATAATTTGTTTTGTGTTTTTAGTTGGCATATTGCTAATAATTTTGTAAAAGAAAATTTAGAGAAAAGTATTAAATGTATTTAGAACATATCTCTAGTGTACGTACTTTGGGTCAGCTCTAGTGTAGAAGCCAGCGTTAATGGAAGTGCCACCACCCAAAACCCTTCCCCTTGCATTGAGAACTCCGTCTGTTGAAATGAAGTATTGGGAAGCCGAAGTTGGTGAAGTGTCGGCCAATGTAATGTGAAAGTTGTGCAGAAACGAGACATTGGGGTTGTTGAAAGGGACTCCTCCTCTTTCAAGAAGCAGAACTTTGAACTTCTTCTGGGACAGAGTCGCAGCCAATGGACACCCTGCTGTGCCACCCCCCACTACTATGTAGTCATAAGACTCACCCAATGAGAACGTGCTTGCTTTCCTTATAAATGGGTACCCTTTATTCCAGTTCTGCTTACCTGCACCAAACCAACCATTAATGTTAATTTGTGAGAAAAATGTTTTGTGTTTGTTGTGTCATCATGTAAAAATTGTTATAGAGGATCGAGATGGACCTTGAGAAAGTGGTAGATAGTTGATGAGGAGACAGAGGGAGAATTTGATGAGTAATGCACCAATGGACGCCATTCTTCAGTCTGAGAAACCGCTTCTTCAGCCTCTAAGTGCCTGCCTCTGGTTGGCCTTCTCTGTACCGCGCGTCTCATTTAAATATACTATTATATCCGCACCAGACCACCAATCTTTCTTTTTCTTTTTCTTTTTTCACTTATTTATCACAAATATTTACTTTTCCTCCCATACTTATTACTTTATTAGTACAAGCAACAAAAACCTTCTTTTTTTTTTAAATATAAGCAAAATTCAATCATTTATACTTTATTTAATAAATAATTATTAAAATATTATTCATTTAATAAAAGATAACATGTTTAATACTAAATTTTAATAAAGGATAGTTTAGAAAAAAATTCACTTTTTCATTAGAAATTAACAACATTTATGAAAGATGATTTTTTTTTAATAAGTATGAAAATCCTTTTTTCTCTTATAAATGGGATAGGGAAGATGTACTGTTTTAGTCAAAGAATAAACGTTCAAATTACTTATTATTTTGAATAAATAAAAATTTAACTAAGTTTTTAATTCATAAACTTTTTTTACTTTTTTTGTTTTAGTTCTTAAATAAAAGTTTTACTGATCATCTCTAAATTTTTTTTCATTTTTAGTTCCTAAATAAAGTTCCTCCGACCAAAGTTTCTAAACATTTAAAAAATAGTTTTTGTCCCTGAACAAAAGTTTTTGAACTCCATTATTTTTATTTATTTAATGAGTTTTCAAAGATTAAAAATAAAAATTTCAAAATTTAAGGACTTAAAGTCAAATCTTATAAAAAAAAAGTTAAGAAATGTTGGTTAGTCAAACTTTTATTTAAAGATTGAATGTTTTTAAAATCTATAATTTAAAAAAAAAAATTAAAGACTAAAAACTTGGTTAATCCTAAAAAAACCCAACAAACTTCTTTCTTTTTTTAAACAAGAAAGTCCTAAACTTTGACTTGAGGATGGCGATGGGACATTAAACTTATACTTAAACGGCTTCATAGGTATTCAATAGAGGTGAAGTATACAAAAAAGTGTTAGTTTAAATTTTAAAAAAAAGTTTGTTGGTAATAACAAATACAAGCATTTAAAGAATTTAATTTTAAAAAATGATTGATAGAAATTATTTTATTAATAATATTATTGTGTCCAATAATATTATTTAAAATATTATAATTAGAATATATCATCTAGTTCAATCAATAAACTAACTAGGTCAGCAGTCTTAGTTATTAAAGATAAAAACATGTGAAGTTGTTCATTGAGAGCTTATAATGTAGTCTACACCATACATTAGGCCAACTCAGGTTAGGTCAAATTTCTGAATAAGTGAGATTAAAACCTTCTTAAAAAACTATTTGAATTTATTGCAAAGCAGGTATTATTTCCAGTTAATGGAGATTATATACCATTAAAAAATGAAGCGATTAATTTTTAAAGAAAATGAAGAAACTAAATTGACAAAAAACACAATAACATATAGTAGCAGCAAATTATAAAAAGTAATTAAGCATAGTACAGCAGTGAATGTAACTCTCCCGTGCTTGTTCAGAAAGGCCGAAACATCATCTGAAGAAGGCATTTAATGTAATGAGGAAATGAAGTTCAAAAAGTTTGTGACCGTTGGATTTGGTTGATCACGTCCACTTTTTTTGCCAAGACAGCTCACTCACCGGCAACAGCAATAATGCTCTATCTTTAATATTCTACCAAATATATGTAACTTCTCTCTCCCCATTCACTTTTTTGGATAGTTGGTTCTTCATTTTTATTTTTTCTTTTCTTTTCTTAATTTTATGCTTTATGGAAGAAAAATACTACTACTATATTTGTTTTTTTTTATTTAAGACGGGCCACAAGGCCGATATACTACTATTAAAAGCTTTATTTTTACCTCTTTGAATTTTAATTTAATTATACTTAGACTTTTCTTTATTGGAAAGTTATACTTATATAATAATTTATTTTTATAAAGGACACTAAAAATATTTTTGAGTCTTACTAAAGGACACTAATTAACAATAAAAAATATCATAAATCACATTAAAGATATATTAAAATATTATAATATGATATTATTAGTAATATTTTTAATAAAAATATTTACTTCTAATTTTTTAATTAATATTCTTAAAGGCACTAATAATTATTTGTGCAGTTAATAATAACTATAAAAGTAGTAAATACGATAAACCGCAAGCTGGACTATGGAGTAATTAATTGTTTGTTCAACTGCCTTTGGTGCCTTCCTTAGCAATCATAAATACTCGTGAATAAACATAACCAGCATAAATTGGAAAAAAAAAAAAAAAGAAGCTATTTTTTCCTTTTCTTTTTCCGAATTTACTTCAGTCTTCAGTCTTCATCGTTGAAAAATACTGTAATAAACAAAAACTTGGAAAATAATTCGTCGAGTCCGGACTTAAGTAGAGTCAGTTTTTAGTTCTTTTGTAAAATTTAGTTTAGCTTTATCATTTTCACTCTTATTCAAAGTAAAAAACTACGTTAAATTTACTAAATTGTTATAAAATTGGATAAAATTCATCTGATAATAGAAAGGTTGTTAACAGGTAGGTGGCATGTCAATAACATTTTAATTCCTTTAAAGTATGCCTGCTCAGAAAAGAATTTTGAAAAGGAAAAAATATTTATTTATTTATTTATTTTCAATCTATATTTCTTTAATTTAATCATTTTAAAGCAAATTAATAATACACTAATGTAAACTCAATATTCTAATTGTTTTTATAATTTTTTAATTTTGAAAAAATTATAATATCATTTCTTTTGTTTTAGATTATCTCTCCGTAATAATTAAAAAAAAAAAACTATCTATCTATAATATATTCCGAGTCTCTAATGAAGGATATATTTGATACAGAAGATGAAAAGAAAAATACATTTGAATTAAAGTAGGGTGTGAGATGATCCACATCATTTCCTCTCAACTTTTTCTTTATATCTTTCCAACACATTTTAAGTGTATGGTTTCAATATCATCATCAAAAGCTAAAACAACAAACTTTTTTTCTTCTTTATTAATTTTATATTTTGAAATTTAGGAATGTGCATTGAATTTCAAAAAAAAACATGTTTTTCAATTTTTATTCAAACATGCTGATAGTATTGGTGAGGTGATGATTGCATGTATTATTTGGTGATTATGTTTATCAAGTTGGCCGGTAATATTGTAAGACAGATTAGACAATGAATGACCCATTATATTAGTTGTTCCACAATTGGAGCGTGTGAAATAATGATTAAACCCTTTGATTAAGAGATCAATTTGGTATTTGGATCAGCGAATTAAACAAATTAATAAAGTACATTTTATTGTGCAATCTTCATATACGTACGTACGTTTGCATCTAATCATGGGTTGCGTAAAAGCATTCAAACAGAAATTAAAAGATCAATCTCAATGCAGAATACAAACCACAATAAGACAAGTAATTATTATACCACCTCCTTCCCCAACAATTACGCACAAATTAATTAAGAAGAGGAAAAGTATAGTATATAATAACCATACGTACAAATTGCCAGACGGTCTGCAACTCGTGTATTATTAATAAATAGATCATAATTATCATTTATGTTATCGTTTTCTTTGCTTCTTTAGTGTCTTGTGTCTTCGATACTATTAGTTCAAAAGCCGAAATAGTGAAGGTTTCTGATTTATTATCTGAAAACATGGGATATGGAGATCTGTTTTTTGGCACCTCGGTCTGATCTGATCCAGAACACAGACCAAACTCTTATCCTATCTCCACACACATGGTTGGAAGAATATATAAGAACTTTCAATGAGAAAGTGATCATTCAATAATAAAAAAAAAAAGTAATTCAAGAGGAAGGGGTTGATGATTTGTGGGGCATTTCATTTATTTCAACACGAGCCAAAGCTAAACAATACGATTGTATATTGGTTGCATATACAATGACACGCCAAATTGATCATGAGAAATATTAATTTGCACATGCAAGTGTGACATGAAAAGTTAAAAGTGCCATAAGAAAATGGGGGCGGGGGGGCATGGTAGAGTTATTACTAGCAAACTAACTAGCTAGTTGGACCAAAAATGCCCATCTCTCAGAAAAAAATATTATGTGTTTTGTCCCAATCTCCTCAGCAAACTCTTACAGTATAGTAGGTGTAAAAAAAAAAAATCTCTTACAGTATAGTATGTCTATGTGACTATGTCACACTTCTAAATTTATGAATAATTACTTAATGCCCATTCAAACTTCAAAGTGATTTATTGTTCCCAATGCATACTTGTTAACCAGACAGTAATTTTTGTTGCCATTATTTATTGACGAATAAAATTATATATAATCCTGAAATTCTAAACAATACAAAACTGTACACCAAAGTCAAAGAAGCTAATAGAAGTAAGAAGTCTATCTTTATACTTTCAACCTTGTTAGCATTACAAATAGTGAACATGTTCTTACATGCAGTTGCATCAGTCGAAATCTTAAAAAATCTAATTAATATTAGAAAGATACATTCAGAATACACAAAATTGAATGATATCTCAGAACAAAACACAGCATAAAATGATCACATGTCATAAATTGGTGGAGTAGCAAAAACCCTGCAGAAACCAAACCACCATCTTTCAACAGAAAAGAATAGTTCGGTTTTAGTGTAAGATAGATAGTTAAGTACCTTTAGCTACTCAGATTTGGATGGATTGGTAGTATACTCGGCCACATTGCCGGATGAAGTTACGGCAGATGAAGCACTAGATGACGTATCACTGCTCCTTGACGACCTTCTTTTTGATGGATTTCTAGTCCGAGGATTGGGGGTAGGTGCAGGGTTCTGTCCCTCCTCTGCTAGCTTTTTTATAAGGTTTATGATAGTTGGAACAAACTTGCTAGACAAGGATATCATTCCTGGAAGCTGAAACATAAATACTAAAGCATTAAAAGGACTACTATTCAACTCAATATTTTAAGGAGTGAACAACAAATCATAAAAGATACTCACAGCTCCATTGCGAAATTCACCCGTAATGTCAAGCTGGGTCCATAGGGCTTTAACGAGAAGATAGCCCACGAAGATGACACCTAAATACAAGGGATTTCTGCCGCAAAGAAAAAACAATTTTGGTTGAGACCAGTTAAGTTAGATATAGTTTGAATATTTTTATGTTCTTGAGTCTTGAAAAGGTCCATTCAATAGAAGAACTTTCAAGGATGTTTTAGTTATCGAGTTTGTTGCGAGATAAAGTGGTCTTTTGACTTCCTCAAGAACAGAAAAGATAGAAGGTTAGAAAGTTGGCATGCACCTTAAAAGTGTCATAAATTCATTAAATCCAAGAATAAGCAAAGCAACAATCGCCCATGGTGGAGGTAACCAGTTGCTGCTACGATTGTTGGCTTCCTGAAATTAAAAAGAAATTTCATCATCAAAAAAATTTGATCGATCAGTAACAGAAATCAAATGCCCACGTGACGTGATATGCATCCATGCAGTCTTAGTCTTACGCCCACATGCACATCACCGTTGTTTTGTTTTAGGCCATAAGAAAACAACCTTACGCTAATGCGGAGGCTCTCCCTCAAACTGTAGTCTAGCCCCATTTTTTTCATTCAAAGAAGTACTAGATGACTTAATCTACCAAATTGATAATAATTAAAAGATATTCATAGTATTTAAATTTCTTATAATTTTTCTATGATGATAGGTTTTCCTATAAATAGAGGAACCTTGAAAACCATAAAAGAAATCATGCCTGTGCAGAAATGGCCTGAGAGACACTATATTCAGACTCCATCTTGAATTGCCTCCACAAGGATTTGCACTGGACAGGTGTGATCAATGTTTTAGAGGGTGGTACCTACAGAGAAAATTAAATCAGAACAAATGAGCAGTGACAAGGAAAGAAAATATTCTCAAATCATAAGAACATGCAAGAGATCAAAAGTCAAAACACAGCATTCTTTCTCTTAAAATTGCACCTGATCCCAAGTGCTTGAAGCCAGTGGGTCAGCTACCGTGATGCTTTTATCTTTAGCAGAACTGCTTAATGATTCAGCCAATGCAACTGTCAATGTTTTCTCGATATCATAAATGTCATCATCATTATCCAAGCGAGTTACAGCCAATACAGACAGCAACTTCAAACACTGTAAATGATATTAAATTTGGTTAACATAGGTATCTCAAATCTCAAATGCAATACAAACTCCGGTAACAATAACAATATATGCCATACTGCAGAGCGGGCAGACTTGGTGATGGCTCGAATATCTTCTTTTCCCGTCCAAACACGAGGCATTGAATCAGAATCATGACTAAACAATGTCATAAACCTGAGTTGAAATTTAAGATAAGTTCCTCTGAAGTAAAACTCAACAAGTTTAAATGAATGTTGAATAAGTAAGGTTCATACCTGTCCTTCATATGGATTAGAACTCTGCCAGCTTCTTCCCTAGCCTTGGCTTCTACTACACTCTTTGCGTAATCCTCTAAAGTCACAATCATGTTCTTTTGAGTTTGTTCATCCATATCAAATCTGATAAGTTCGACAGAGAACCCAGAAACAGCTGATTGAGTCTCACGAACAAGAAGTTTCCTTATTGATGGCCAAGTTTCACTATTAGCTCCATCCAATAGAGTTTCAATAGGTCCAGACAAGGTCTCCTTCAGTTTTTCCTGCAAGGGTACTACTATCAACAAGCTTCCTAGGAAGTAAGCCAGTCATCTATAGTGAAACTCTTCTAATTCTAATTTCATATAACCATCTAAAATATTTCAAACATTGGTCATTTGGCTCAAACACACTCAAGAATTTGTGAAGCATGAATGTCAGACACGTAGTACCTCATATGATGAAACAAGTTCTGACATCTTAGCTGCACGTACAGATGCGACGTGTGCATCAATATCACGCCGTAGCTTCTCTCTCACTTTAGATGTATCCCAGTTTGCTATTTCAATAACAACATCTGCAAGGATAATATATCAGTGCCTAATTGTAATTCACTAAAGCGAGTTAGATGCATACTTGCAACAAATAAGTTTAGTAGTGATACACAATAAACTTTAATCTGTTGATGTCTAATAAAATAGGATAGACAAATTTCTCAATACCTGCACATCCTTCATCAAACTGAGCCATATAAGACTCTATGCACTTATTAGCAGCAGAAGAAAAACCATCCCCTCCATTCAAAGCCTTGTCAAATGCGTCCTTGAACTTATCCAAAGCTTCGGACCTTACACGTCCCAGCGCAATTTGGAATGTTGGTTGGACAAGCTATCAATCAAAATAAGCATGACAATCCAACAGTCTTATTTCAACATCATCAATTTTTGTTTCTCTCTCGATAATCACTAATTCATTTACGTTAACATGAAAGAAAAGGTCAATGAATCATGATTGCACAAAAATGAAGTTAAGAAGAATTACTTGAAACAGTTTTTCTTGAAGTTGCTTTTGTTTTGCAGTTCTCACACCTTCGTCAAAATAGTTGGCTTCAGCATCATACCTAGAGTAAAAGAAAATATCTCAATATACCTTCAGTCCACATCGAGTAATTTTCATATAATGTTTCAATAATAATGGTCTTTAATTAAATAAAGAAGTGACAATCGAATCAACAAAGCAAAAACCAAGTATTTCCAAACAAAAATAGTTTAAAGCTACCAAAGTTAGCAGTTATAATAAAGCATTTGCATGGTTTTCAATAAATGAGCCATAAAAAATGTCATAAAATTAGTTATACTCACTCTGAAAGACAAGCGGTAAGGAGTGAATTGAGCTTTTTCCCAAATTCATAAATATGGCCTGATTTCACACCCTCTTCCAACTGATACCATTCCTGAGTTGTAATTTTAAAGTAATCTCCATGGCATTAGTACTGAAGAATGTCAAGTGTTGGACAACCATACAAAGAGAAATTTAAATACCTTATTTGTAGCAAAAAGGCCATATTTCTCATTAGCAATTTCTTCACATCGTACAGTGGCAACCATAACCTACAGGGGGGTGGATCATAAATCATAAATAATTAACAAAATAAACAGGTGTAAAACAAAAGCAGTAGCACCATAACCATCTAAATATTTATTTACCTTGTGTGCAGGAAGGTCGAGATCCTTGTTCTCCTTAATGATTTTCCAAATTTCCTGAGCACTAAATGAAAAGCCTGAAGCAGGAACTACTCCACGCCGATCCCCTGCAAGCCCGCCCGGGGCGATAGAATGATGGAATCGTTGCCTCAAGTTGGCAACCTACATTTAAAATTGAATCAGAAATTCAGAATCAACAGTTTATGCAAATTAGAGTATTTATTAACTAACAATTAGCTAACTCTATTTTACACTATGAAGCTAAACTAATATAGTACTTTGTATACACTGAACCACATCAGCCACGGATGCTAATTCAAAACCAACAACATGTAATGTAAACCATAAGGAATCTAGTGCATATTTCATACCTGCTCCTTAAATTGTTCTTCCTTTTCTTCGAAACTAGAAAGAGCAACAACTTCAACCTGATCAATTGTAGCCAAGTGCAAAGAATTACGATAAAAGTCCAATACAATTCTACTAATGCATCATAAGTGAACATTAGTAAGTTTAGTGATTCAAAAAGAAATGATGATCTTACAATGAAAAAATCACTTAAAGGGGTTTCCTTATGGACCTCTGGTTTAGGAACAGAGTCCCATATCTGCCGAGTAAAAAGTAGAGAAATAAAGGTCAACATAAAAGTTTGATACCTATTTGATAACATCATATAAAAGTGAAATCACTGCATTACCTTCTGAATATCTTCTCTCAAAACAGGCTCTAAATTTTCAAGCGGTGTCTGTGAAAGGAAAAGGTTAATCACACATAGTAAATAAAGATATATAGACAATACAAAAAAAATGAAACACTGAAAAATATTTAGAATTATCAAAACAAGCAGCAGCATTTGCTTTCACACCTTTGTCTTGTCACGTATGACAAACAACATTGTTGTTTTGCGTGGACTAAACAATCTCATCATGACCTGAAAGAAAATACTAGCATGCAATTAGATAAATAACAACTTTTAAGATTGGAAACTGCAGCTTGTAGTCAATAGGCTGTTGAATGATACCTGAAACACAGTTTTGAGAAGTGGCTTATTTGCAGCTTGTTCGCGACCAATGTCATGGCACCACCTAATCAGTTGCACAGAGAAAGAAGATTTGATTTAAGAAAAACATTGAAACAAGAAGTACAACAGCTACACAAACAAACTTGAAAATTACCAGCATAAGTCTTTATTAAATATGTCTAAAAGGAAGAAAAGGCGAAAAAAAACTCACATGTTTATTAGCACTATATCAGAAATAGCCAAAGCAAATAAAGCACTCTGCTTTTCAAATGCAGTATCATCCTGAGGGAAAGACGATTTCAGTATAAGAATACTACAAATTATAATGAAAGAAGGTGTAATATACTGTGTTCCACTGGGGCTACAAGCACATTGCCAAGATAAGATATAAATAAAAATGAAAATGGCAAATGGCAAATGGCAACAGCATGACAAGAATGATGAAAGAAAGTCAAGGTTAAGGTGGAAAAAAGCACCTCTCCACGTTCTCTTCCATCTGTACCCTCCAAATCCATGACAAGCGTACAAGGTTCTATGCCAACACATCTAGCCATCCAAATTCCTCTGGTTGTTTGAGACCTGAAAATAAAGCCAACAACACATCCTTTCAAGTTAACATTGTTAATTATCAAAGGTTGAAGTCATATATGGGGCTTGCAAAAAAAAAAAAAAAAAAACATGCCTTCCCTTAAACGCATCCATCTCTGTGAAGTTAGTACGAAACAAACTATTTAACAACGTGCTCTTGCCTGTCCAAACCAAAGAAGACAACATTTTAAACAAGCAAGGCTTCACTATGCACAAACATGAAACATATATGTTCCCATCAATCTTAATTAACAATCACCTCCAGCATTCAGTATCAAATATGTCGAAACAATTACTATATATAAAAAACAAAATTAGCCTATGAGATCACGGAGTCGAGAAAACATACCACTACTTTGTGGACCCATAATAGAAACAACGGCGTAGGAAAGCCCGTATTCACCTAGTTTAACTTCTTTCATGAAGTTTTCAATCCCGGCAACATTGAATGTACCATCTCCTTCAAGAAGTTGTGTGGAACAGCATTTATCATCGTTCGCTGGATAAGCAAGCACATTTTCAATCTTAGTTAGGCCAGGACAAGCACGTATTAACAATTATAACGATCCAATCATTTTTCCATTCAAATCATGTTACGGATCAAATCATACCAACATCATGAATAACAAATTAATCTTAACTTGAAAACCGATAAGTATTGAAAAAAGAAATAGGCTGAAAGTCCGTTATAGACACCAGCACCAGGGTATAATTTGACGGGGATTGTAATAGACGGAAATTAAAAAAAGGAGTTACAATATAAGGCTTTTTACGTAGAAAATTAATGCATGAAGGAGGGAAATGAAAGAGACGTACCCATTTGCATGAATCGTGATTGTATTTGACGCACGTAAAAGGTTAAGAGAATGAGCGATCTCTCATCTTACAGAATCATTTGCCATTTCGCTTTCGTTTTTATAAACTATCCTTCAAACTGCCTAATTAATGCTTAATGCCTTTGCCTCTCCTCAATCGTCTCTGCCATACAACACAACACGAGTTTCTTTTTTGGTGCTAAACACTTTAGAAATTATTGTGTGTATGGTGATAAAAATATAAAAAATAATTTGCAAATTTTGGCTATTTAATGCATCTTTAAATATGGAAACAACAGTTTGATTGAATAGCTTTTTTTTTTCGATTTTCCATGTCGGATTGAAGTTTATGCCATGCATTTTTTTAAAAAATAAAAATATCAACTAATGATCTTATGGAGATATATTGAAAGCAGTACCATGTTGGTCTAAAGTGAAATAAGACTGGATTCAAGTCTGTACATAAAAAAAAAAAAAAAAAATATTAAAGGTGTTTAAAGTTTCTGACAGACACTGGTCATTTAAACTCTACAGTTATTTAAAAAAAATAAAATTGTACCGATAGAATTTTTTTTTAATGTACGGACCACATTGTTCCTCCTTTATAAATAATCTTGCGGGAAATTGTAACAATTCATCCCCTTCCCCAAGGATAGTTTATATATATATATATATAGGATTTGAAACAGACACCTTTCAAGTTTCAACTGAAGATTATAGTTGTAAACATTCTTATTTTACAAATTAGCTTGACGATGATTAAACCAATCCTGAGTTCCAAGAGAATACAATTGAGGGAAAAAAAAGTATATATATAATAATGCATGGCACGGTCTCATTTTGATTCTTAGGAAGGAGTGCCTCCTGAACCCAATCTAATGGTTGGGGTGAAAGTTAACTTTGGGCTTAGGTTAGCTTGCTTTAGCGAGGGGATTCCCCTGCATTATTATTGAGTCGGATTCAACAGTGGCTATGTCTGGTCTTCTCCAAGAAAACATGATCATAACATCTATTTTGGATTTGGCTCCTGTGGTGTGCTCAGAGAAACAAATGGCTGCTGCTGCTGCAAACTGTTTGGCAAAATTTGGTCTTTCTCTAAATTTCGCTTTTTGATGATCTTCCCAGCTTTGCGGAGAACATCCTAAAGTTGAATGCAACTTCGGCTTGTAACCCCTCTTAGTTTTTGTTTCTTGAGCTTTTAGCCCACGATAATCATAAAAAAAAAAAAAAAATGTTTTTATGGACCTGTTGCAGCGGTTGTGTACTAGTATAGTCAAAGAGTGAAAACTATCTTAGTAACAGTACTACATTCCTTCATTATTGTCGGAGTACTATACTATACAATAGTACAGTAATAATAAAGGCGGGAAAATCGAAATAAAATGAAAATTGGCACCAAAAATCGAAAATTTTGGAGATTGTCACGTACTACTAGAGTATAGTAGCATTGGAAGTAGAAATTTCATTGAATGTGCGGAGAGAGAGACAGAGAGAATTTGTGTTCTCCGTGGAGTAATTGAATCCGATGAAGGCGAAAGAGAAGGCGGTGGATGTGGATGAGAGGTACACTCAGTGGAAGTCTCTGGTTCCCGTTCTCTACGATTGGCTCGCCAACCACAACCTCGTTTGGCCTTCTCTTTCTTGCAGGTAGTTTCCTTCTCTCCTTCTCTCTTCTGTTTAGGGTTTTCCGTTTTCCATTTTCCAAATTATTAATCTTTTCTTCTTCGCAGATGGGGTCCTCAACTGGAGCAAGCTACCTACAAGAACCGTCACCGTCTCTATCTCTCTGAACAGGTCTTTTCTTTTCCTTTCCTTTGCTATGCTTTTTTTTTTTTCCCATTAATTTCAACGTTACTAATACTTACTACACTCTTTTTCTCTTCTCAGACTGATGGCAGTGTTCCCAATACTCTGGTTATTGCCAACTGCGAGGTTGTTAAACCTCGGGTTGCTGCTGCTGAGCACATTTCTCAGGTCATTATTCTTGTTCTATTAGTATTTATGCTCTTTTTCTTAATATATATATACCTTGTTTTGTCTCATTAATTAATCGTCCATCCAGTTTAACGAAGAATCACGCTCTCCCTTTGTCAAGAAGTATAAAACTATACTACATCCTGGCGAGGTATGTATGCTTCTTACTACTTGTTTATGGCTTTTGGGAAACACACCTCTATCACATGTATGCAAGGTTATCAAACTTTAGAGTCTACATAGACTCGTGGAAGCTTTGCAGACTCGTAATTCATTTAAGAAACCCATAAAATATCTATAAAGAGCATACCAATTCAGCATTATAATCAAGGGTTTGATGTCATTGGAGGCAAGGGTTCTTCCATTCAAGAACAACACAATATAGAGGTATTTTGAACCTTAAATGTATATATGACAATCCAAAATGACCTGCATTTTGGTCTAATTTTCTTAATGGTGCAAACTTGTTGACTCGTGGTAAAGTGACGAGTTTGCACTGAGTCTACACATTGAGTCTACTAAAAAAACTAGTTTGCACATGAGTAATGATGGGAGTCTTGGGGGTGTCAACTTTGTTAGGATGCCCTTGGCCCTTCTCCTGAGGCTTTGGTGGAGTGAAACTTCAGTAATAAAAAAAAAAAACTCTCATAGGGTAAGTAAACTCGTCCAAGTTAGCAAGTTAACTCACGAGTTTGATAACCATGCATGTATGTATTTATGCCCTCATAAAAAGTCATATAATACCACCCAGACACAACCATTTACAATCAGTATTTTAAATCACAAATAACGGCGGCGCTTAGTTGCCAGCCCCATAGTAACAGGGGTTTACAACAACTCACGTGCACTATTCAAGCAACTTAGCTAGACCTTGCTTGGTATATTTGAAGTACATATAAATTCTCATAAATGATAAGATCATTCAAAATCAACAACCTTCATAATTAACAATAAATATCATAGGTGTCTTGAACAAAACATACAAGTAAATAAAAGTCAATTACAAGTTTCCTATACAAGAATCATTGATTATCAATCATCATCAATTAACCCTGTAGCTATTTCAAACTCTATTTACAATCTGTGATGTTTGTTTATAATCTACTTGAGCATTGGGTTACTTATTTTTTCAGGTGAATAGAATCAGGGAATTTCCGCAAAACAGTAAGATAGTAGCTACTCACACGGATAGTCCTGAGGTTAAGCAATGCCTTTTATCATTTATGTTTCCTTTTCACTGTCAATTTAGAGTATCGTTATGTCAAGAATTTGATTTTTTTTTTTACCTTTTGTTTTTACCCTCAATGAACTAGTCAGTCAATGTTTGATAACTGAATTTGAATTTTCTTTTTTGTGAAACAGGTACTTATATGGGATGTTGAAACTCAACCTAATCGTCATGCAGTTCTGGGGGCTACCACTTCCCGTCCAGACCTGGTTTGTTTTCATACATTCTTTTTCTTACAGAATTTGGTTTTTCCACACCTTTATTCATAAGTCAGCCACCTGAAATATTAAGCCATGCCTTTTTGAAGGTATTAACTGGCCATAAGGATAATGCTGAATTTGCGTTGGCTATGTGCCCTACTGAACCCTTTGTTCTTTCTGGAGGTTGGAATCTTTTTTATCACCTTCTCATCGCAACAAAAGATGTCAACTTTACTTTCCATTAGTTTAAATTTCTTACAATGTTGTTAAGTAATTGTTATAGTGCTGCCATGATGCTGTAACATGGCGTATTTTGTTCCTCTGCCATGGGCAATTTGTAAAGGGAGGTCTACTATGGTGGTGCCATAGGCCAGAATGGTGTGCTTATATATGGTGGAATTCTGGCCTTCCACCCGCCATTGATAACTTTGATTTCTTACTCGAGCATTAACTTTTTGGGATCTGAGGGTGGAAAAGTTATCTTAAAATTTGCATAGTATCAATATCAATACCACAACTACAGTAATCTTTTATAATTAAACTTATCAACAACACAGATACATTTTAATTATTGGTTGAAATTTGTAAACTTGCCGTGCTGTTAATGTTGCTCCTACTATATTTTTAAACTTTATCTATTAATTTTCTCCCAGCAAAAAAGAAATGGTAATATTCTTACTCTTTCTGGATGATTTACTGCTTATAGACATTGGTTTTGTTAACTTTGCTTGAATTCATTATGGTAGGGAAGGACAAGTCTGTGGTTTTATGGAGTGTTCATGATCATATTTCAACTTTAGCAGTGGAATCAGCATCCAATGTTAAACAGGGCTCTAAAACTGGGGGCAATAACACAAAATCTACAGAAAGCCCTTCTATTGAACCAAGGGGCATTTACCAGGGTCATGCGGATACTGTTGAAGATGTGCAATTTTGCCCATCAAGGTAGCTGTTTCTTGCTTTAATCATACTTGTGTCAATTGATATCTATCTAAATTGGAATTATTTATGATTTGAGTTTGGTAAAATATCTTATCATGTGCTAGAATAATAATTCTGGTCATTTGAATTCTTCGATATTTTATTTTGTTTTTGTAGAATTTGCTGTGATCAAACCACTTTGTTTTATCAAAGGGAGACTTGAGTTGTAAACATATAAACAATTAAACTGACAAATTTCAATTTCAAACTATGTTTTGGATATCAGTCAAATATTAATCGATTGACTTGCTGATTTCTATATTATTTTTCTCCTTTGCTATTTTATTGTTTTCTGATATACTTCCTGCACTTTTTTGTCACTATGAATTATAGTGCACAGGAGTTTTGTAGTGTAGGTGATGATTCTCACCTTATACTCTGGGATGCACGAGTTGGATCTGCTCCAGTTGTTAAGGTTTAAATTCTTCAGTTCATCTACATTATTGCTGCTTTTTTCATGTTTCAAAACATCAAATGTTAATAGCTGAAATTAGTCAAGGAGTTAAGAGAAATATTCTAAGTTTAGCATCATCACAAGCATCCTATCACTTGTGGAATTTGAATTGCAGAGTTTGGTGGCTTGTGAATAATGAACCTAACCCTTAGTGGTACAAATGCTCATAATTTTTGTTACTATTACTCATATTTCTTCTAAGAGGAAAACGATTTAAGTATAAGTTATGTTTTTAATTGAGTTTTGTTACATTTGAATTTTTTGCATATTTGAAAATTTAAGTTTTTCATACATCACATCCTTTTTTTGTGCATATTTATTGTCATTTGGGTTTGTATATTTTTTATTCTTTCTATTACTATTATGCAACATTTGTAATTTAAATTTGAAGATGCTTACATTTTCCTTTTTTTGCCCCATGGTTATCTTCTATGCAGGTTGACAAGGCACATAATGGAGATCTTCATTGCGTTGATTGGAGTCCACATGATATAAATTTTATTCTGACCGGGTATCCCCTGCCCCTGCCTATTTGAATGAATGTGAATTAAGCCCTGATTTTTCTTTATTTGAAGCTATCTTTTTTAGTTCTTAATGCTTTTAATGGCTTTGACTTAGAAGTTAGGTGCTTTTATTTAGCTACTGAAACAGTTTATTGGCCTTTTGAATCTTCATTCTAATGTTTGTTGCTTTGGATTCAGTTCGGCTGATAATACAATTCACATGTTTGATCGTCGAAATCTTACAAGTAGTGGAGTAGGATCACCTGTCTATAAATTTGAAGGTCATGATGCAGCAGTCCTCTGTGTACAGGTGGCTGGGGGATCCCACCTTGTTTCTTTTAATTGCAGTTTTAATGTGCACTTCAGTTATGGGCATTTTAATTGAGTGCTTGTTAACCTACAATTTTGATCTGTTTCAGTGGAGTCCTGACAAGTCATCTGTGTTTGGAAGTACTGCTGAAGATGGTATTTTAAACATCTGGGACCATGACAAGGTTTGAACTCTAAAATTTTTTCAAGTCATAGACCTTTTTGTCCCATGACACCTCTCTTTTAGCTATCCTATCACTCTTGCTTATTGTTTTTTTATGATTTATCTTACTGATAGCAATGTCAGATTTTTTTTCCCCTATATTGCATTTTTGTTTTTGTTATCTAAAATTCAATGTAAAGCTAAAAAGTTGCTACTTTTAGGTTGGTAAAACAACAGATTCTGCTAATTCAAAAGCATCAAATACTCCCCCTGGTTTATTTTTTCGACATGCTGGGCATAGGTATGATATCAAATGGTTGTGCTTTCATTTCTTAATTCAGTTCATTGGAATTCAACATTATGTTTAAGCTGTTCGAGTTTTTATTACAACTGGGACTGTTCAATTGCACAATATTGTTATTTGCTGTGATGTGAATATTTGATTGGTGATAGAGTAAATGCTCTGTAGTCTGAACCAACCTTGTCACACTGATGGATCTTATTAATAATAATGTTTCAATACGATGTGTACTTGTGCATTCAGGGACAAGGTTGTTGACTTCCACTGGAATGCATCTGATCCATGGACAATTGTTAGTGTTTCTGATGATTGTGAGAGTACTGGTGGAGGTGGCACCCTACAGGTAAACAGAAATTTATTGCATCGTTTGGTTAAAAAGATTTCTCGTCGTGAAAAGGAAATAGTAAAATGCCGGAGAGATATGAAAATATTCGGATATGAATCATAGGTGTTGGTCATTATTGTGTGTAAAATTATAGCTAAAGTTTTTTTCTTTTTCTTAATTTTTTATGATGCAGATATGGCGGATGATGGATCTAATATATCGATCAGAGGAGGAGGTGCTCACTGAGCTGGACAAGTTCAGATCACATATTTATGGATGCAACTCATGACATCTTGTACAAGAAAATATTAGAATGTAAAAACCGACATGATACACACTTCATCTAAGGGAAACTAAATTTATGTTCTGTTGTTTTAACGTCAGCTCTCACCCAATCATGTCGAATACACGTTTTATCATTTATGGAAAAAAAATGCTAAATCATATATGCACGAAATAAATCTGCCTACTAAAAAAAAGTATTGAAATTCATTTCATGTCACACGAATAAGTTCAAATTTAAAATGTACAGATGTTCATATTTTTGGAACAGAACTATTTGCTACGGAATGCACGAATTGGGAATGTGAACTAATAACCTTTTTTAAAAATAAATCTGAATTAAAATAAAAAAGTGCAAAACAAAGTTCATGCACTTTTACGAAAAATGTTTCGTTCTGATTAGTATTTACTTTTTGCAATGACACCTTAGACATGTGATTGCGGGCTATTCAGCACCTTCGTACAATCCTTTCGTAATAACAGTACCATTAGTCTTTGTGGCTACTTAATGAATTATTTCAGACCAAAAATGTTCAGAGCAAGCATGGCATCGCAATGATGTGAATGACATTGGAGCCGTGTATTTTGGGCTGTTTATCTTGGCATTGATAATCCAAATACATATTTGTTTTTAACAGTGTTGGTTATCATAAATAACACAATTGGTGACAATGCTTACGGTACTACATCGTTTGTCGCATTAATTTGAATTTAAACTGGCTTCCATTTATAAATTTCTCAAACAAACCCAAAGTTGTATCATCTATATTTCCATTAACACCCAAAAATGGCACAGGCAAAGAACCAAAAAGAACATTCCTATGACAATACACTACTACAGGTATATTGGATGTACAGACTAAACTAACTCAGGAGGTTACAGTTAGCCAAGCTAAGTAGTGCTATTAGCTTGAGCTTAGTCTTGATTTCCCATTTTTTTGCCTGTGCAAACACAGAAAAAAGCGGTCATTGGAGATTTCAAGCCAACCCTTCCCCCCTCCAAGTTATAAAAAAAAAAAAAAAAAGGAATAAGAGGCTCCCATAAATTTACACAAACTCAAGAAAAATTGAAAGGGAGAAAGAGCAAAATGAAACTAACCAAAATGAATCTTTCTTCTCCTGTGCCAGCAATTCTTCAAAAGAAATGTCAGCAATATCATCATCTCTGCTCTCTCCCAGTTCATTTGATTTTTTCTTCTCCATGCAAGCTCCAAGTTCAAGCATCTTTGTAGAGAGGTTTGAATAATTAGCATAGCATAGAAAATGTTAGTCAATACAAGGAAAATTTCCTAAACAGATGAAAAGCAAATTACAGGAAATCCAAGAACCGTATGAACTAGTTGCGTTTACAGTGTAATTTAAATAAAATTAACATATTTTTGCAATAAAATTAAAGAGAAGATGTTTATTAATTCTCCTATGAAGGCTTCGAATTAAGTGTATACCTTCTGGTAGGCTGGTGACAGTTTAAGCTGTTGTTGCAGTGAGTTATAAACAAAAGCATCCTCTTCTAAACGTTTTTGCTCTAATTCTAGCTTGTATATCTGAAATATTGAAAAATTAGATCATCAAACGTGTCTGCAAGCTTAGCTTGATGACATAAAGGTTCCCTTGTAACAACTAACAACACATTACTATCTAACCAACCTGTTGATGAAGGCGGTCAAAAGAAGATCTGTCTGCCTTGCATAGTAAAGCCTTCATTATTACAAACTTACGTTGAATCACATCAGCTCTGTTACAATAAGAGGATGTAAAAGAATCAGAATAACAGAGCATAAAAATTTTGGTGTTAGGAACCCAGAATGGAAAATAGTGAAAAGAAATAAAAGTTATATTTCTGGATTGAGAATGAGCAAAGCATGGTAAAAGATCTCTCATCCAAGGGTTTTTCCCTTTCACAGCTGAGCATTTGCTCAATTCCCAAATGCTAACAATTCAGAATGATCCCTCTTCCCTTACCTAATTAATCCTTTTCAACTAACTGTTCCTAACTAATCCCTACCAAGTTCCAACCAATCCAGAGATCTACAATATGGACAAATGGATCACAACTATCATGCTAGCATAGTAGTAGTAAAAGGTAGACAGAAATGTCTAATGCCAAATAAGTTTCCATAAGTGCGCCTGCGTGTGCAGGGAGAGAGGGGGACCAAAAAAGGAAAAAAAATCTGAAGTGCTTTAGAATTAATTTGTACATACTTGTGCTGTAGTTCATTTCTAGCTTCAACCAAACTATTAGCAAACTGCACAACCTGCATCATACAGGATAAGAGAATTAAATTTATAAGGGATTCACATTAAAATAAATTTGACACTGATACCTCATTTTGATTAATTATAGGTTGAAACTTGCAAGTATCATAAAAAAGAAAAGACCATTCGTGATCCTTAGAGCAAAAACAACCTCTGAATATGAAATATAAAATGAAAACTACCAAAGAATGGGCACTTTGCTGTCAACATAGGAGTTAAGGGCACCCTTGGCACATCTACAAAATCATTTGGCATGTCATGTTGTAGAGATAGACGATATTATATTACCAATCATGTGCACTGAATTTCTGTAATCTGTTCAATTGCACTACGTTTATAGTATTCCCCCAAACTGCTCATTCAAAACAACCCAAATACATTACATTCGCCTGTGCCGCATATCTTCCTCAGAACTATTAATTGCATGATTTCATCAATCTATAGAACATAACCCGCTCACTGACACATAAATACCACACCCCCATTTCCCTTTTTATACACTACAAGACATTCGGAAGCAGAACTAGACAAAGTTTTACTTTTCACTAAATCCAACGTCAACGCGAGTACATTTTCTTTTCCCCTCAGAAAGAACAAAAAAAAATATGCCTCACTTGTTTCCAGTAAAAAAAAAAGATCCAATCTACTAATTCACAAACTCCATAGAGAATCAGTTCTTCTCATTTCAAAGGGGAAAAACAAAGACGTATATGATACAGGAACGAACGAAACAAAAAAAAAATGAAAATTGAGTAAGAAAAACCTGCGGCAGTGTCAATTTCTTCAAGTGGTTGCATTTGACGAGCTCATCATACTGGTGTTTGATTTTTCTCTGCATAACGCTACTGGAAGACGTGAACGGATACTGACACGTGGATTGAAGTCGGAGGCCCGAATTGGCTGTGTCGTCGTGATCGTTGTCGTGGTCAGCAGCTTGGGTTCTCTTCTTCTTAGGCTTCTTCTTCTTCCTCTTGGCTGCTCTCTGACTCTGTTCCTCTCCCAACAACAACAAGTTGGACGCTTTCTGAGTGTGCTCGTCGTGTTCCCTTTTCGAGAAGCGTTTGAATAGAGAGAAAGAGAGAAAGAGAAGTGAGGAGAGGGACGCGAAGAAGAGGAACAAGAAAATGGGATCGTGCATTTGTATTTGTTCTAGTGAGAGTGACAATGGGAATGGTGAATAGGAATACGAAGGAGGAGGCTCCATGGAAATGTAGAGAGAGGGAAATAGAAAAGGATGAGTGAGAAGCAAAGTAAAAGAAAAAGAGGATAATATTCTATTCTATTCCCTGTTGTGTTGTTGCCTCTCCTCTGCTCTATCTTTGGAACTGATTGTTGAATAGAGAGATATCTTTATATAAATTTGAATCTTCGTACTACTTGACCTATAGATTACGTGATAAATTACTCATGCACTGAAGTTTTTCTAAGTAGAAAAGTACATCAGTGAATGATATTTTTAAGCATTGTTTTAGCGATAATAATGAGAGAAAAATCAAAGGTGGAAACTTCTTATTAAAATTAAAAATGTGAGATATTGTCAACACACTTGGTTAGCAATGAACAATGATGTATATGCATAATGTAATCACTTATTAATTCTCATACAAGTTACTATGAATCGTTTCATTCGGCAGTGAGTATACGTGTTCCCGTGAACTTGTGACAGAAAACAGAATCACCCAATAGAAAGCAACAATATTCCAAACTTCTCCTTTGGCACATACGTATTTATTTTAAAATATTATCTCATCTTCCATTCAATAAATTAAATATAAGCATGTGTTTAGATATTTAATAATAAGTGAAGTAAAATAATATGGAATAGGAAATAAAATTGCTCTATCATTATTTCAAAACTTGATAATAAAATATGGATGTACTATTTCCATTAATAGAACCAAAACCAATATCGTCTGATTAAAAAGCCCAAAAGAACTCAAAACAAGAATCATGTAGAAACCAAAAGCCACAAGGCATGAGATAAGGAAACCAAAATGTGTGAATTTAATATGCCTGATCTTATTATCTTGGCAAGTTTCTTACAGGAAAACAGAAACTAAATCACTATGAATTCAGCTTACAGGGGGAAAATAATATTACAGGAAGCAAGAGGCTTCACACTAAGTCTAAAACACTAGCACGTGTACTCAATCAGTATTCAGTATCGTCTCATAGTGCACCAAGCAAATAAATCTTCAGCTTACACCTCTGTATAACAAAGCAGGACACAAGTATATACACATATCCACAATCATCTCAGCAATCTTTACAGGCTTTCAACCATATGGTGTGTTGTGTTTTCTGCAACTTCACCTTGGTAAAGCCAAAATAATAATGCTTGTGTTGTGATGATCAATTCAGAAGTGTAGACTTTGGTTGACCCAAAAGAACTGTATTGAAATGAATAGTGGGGGAAAAGAAAAATCAATCT
This sequence comes from Amphicarpaea edgeworthii, assembly GCA_014843725.1. Lineage (NCBI taxonomy): Eukaryota > Viridiplantae > Streptophyta > Magnoliopsida > Fabales > Fabaceae > Amphicarpaea > Amphicarpaea edgeworthii. The sequence continues at coordinate 12,678,978 of CM026319.1, forward strand.
GAAAAGTTTAGTCTATTTATTTTGTGAGGTTAAATTGATCAGGAACAAATAGCTTCCACTGAGAGTTTCTTCATGACATTTGGACATGGATCTCCTCCAAAATTTTCAGGTGACACTGTTACTGTGCACCAGCTCTGTCCAACACAACTCTGCAACAACAAAGTTATCATTGAATAATGAACACCAAGTAATAAGACATGATCATAAATGGATTATTTGACTACCAAAAAAAAAAAAAAATCCCAAAAGAGAGAGAACAGAAGGCAATAAATACCCTTTCAAAGGCATCATAAGACTTGTGAGCATGACAGCCTCCTTCATGGAAGTTTCCACAAGAACCAACTGGAGTACCAAAGCTGGCAAATTTGATTGATGAGATTTTCTGTCCAGTGCCACATGATAAATGAACTTTTGGTCTCACAGGTGCTTTGCCAGAAGCTTGCATCTGATAGCTTATAAGATTTGGCTGCCACTCATAAATATCAGCACATACACTATCTATATCCCTTCTAACCAAAAAGATTCCATTGGGGTCTCCACCTAGCTCTTCAAACACAACCAATAAATTTCCTGTTGGCTTTAGCCATGATTGAGGAACATGATACCTGAAATTACCAGCCAGTAATTAGTTTCTCATCACTCATCAGCATTTACACAAAAGAAAAGCTATGTATTTCCCACTCACCATCTTTGAGAAGCCTCGCCACAGTTACTTCTGCATTTATTCTCGTTATAAGTTCCAGCATAGTCACATGAATCACAGGTACCGGATGCTTTGTAAGCAGGCCAATAGCGACCAAGATTCTGTCCATTTAACCACACTTGTCCTTTGCCCATGCTGTCCATGTCTATAGCTAATGGTGCAGTCCCAGCTGGAGCGTCAAAAGTTGTCTGAAAACAATATTAAAAAAGGATGTTGCTTAAAGACCAGCCTCTCAACTAGCGTGTTGAAATGTTCGGGTTTAGATAGTGAAAAGAATCAAGAGAAAATAGACTGAAACTGATTGACTTGATGTGATGTGATGTGATGTGTTGCAAAAGAGTACTATCGTAAGAACAGGTCAATGCAAATAAAAATTAAGCAAAGCCTACAACATAGGTTTAACTTTAGAAGGTTATAGTACTCACTTTGTACCAAGTCAATGGCTGCCTTCGAGAAACTAAAGATCCCTCAATCCACTCCACTGAGGAACTTCCACTAAGAGAGTGAAGACTCAAGGTTTCACCTTTAAGACCAACCTACGCAAAACACACACAATTAGATTAATTTCAAGCAACTGAAAGAGAAGGCATGGTGAATGTTTGAGGAAGAACCTTGTAAGACCACTTTTGCCAAGACAGGTCCCTTCTCCCTTCGTTGAGACCACTTAATGAAATTGGGCCAAGAACACCAGCATTCCATGTTTCAAAATGAGGACCAACATTCTGCATGTCAAATATAGTCATGACTCATTATCATAATCCACAGTTGATGATACTGAAAAATCAGCTTAGTGTGACGTGCAGGGATGCATCTGACAATGTCTATTTGATATGTGTGTGTGTGTGTGTGTGTGTGATAGAGAGGGAGAGAGAGCAAACCGGGAGTCCAACTGCAACACTTAGAAGAGAGATCTTGTTAACACCGGCTCTGAGCTTCACTCCCTCGTTAAATGACAGTTTAGGGAATTCTAAGCTTCCATATGCAGTTCCTGATCAAAAGAAGAATAATAGGCTCAATAACAAAGCTACTGAATAATTATTAGCTTCCAAACAAGCATGGCAACTAGATCCATGTTGTTTCATTTCAAGTATTGGCTAAATTCCTTGATGAAACCCTAGATTCTAGTACTGTTTCCATGCAATGTTCTAATTTATTGAACACTCAAAAGCATACAACAACTAATTTTAATGAGTCACCACTTCTTCCTCTTGGTGATAACTGAAATTATTCTTATTAGTTGAATTAAGTGATACTGAAATTTTAGGGCAGCACATTATTCTCCTCACCTGATAGCTGACCATTTATAAAAACATGCAAAGCATGCCCAGCGGAAAACACAGTAAGAACAGGATCCTTTCCGTTTCTCAGAAATCCTTCATTGGGATCAAGCACAACACTAGCAAAAGGAGCAAGACAAGTATAAGATGTGGAAAAACCAAAATAGATAATAAGATTCATCAGTTGTGTTCTAACAAAAGATTATAATAGGAAAAAAAAAAAGAAGCAGAGTGCAGAGTTGTATGTCACTCACTCTGTGGAGTACCACAAGTAGTCAGTTAAATCTCTTGTGGTGTTTAACTGCTCCAACAGGCCAGTCATGGTGAAGGAACTATCATCAGTAGTGGTCGTTTCTTCATTGAATGATTGCCAAGAGAGTCCGTCATGAATAGGAACATGAGTCATCTTCATCTGAGCACTCTGAGAACCAACCTGTACAAAGATTTTAGAATTTTTATTTTGGCTGAAATCTGCTGCCACTCTAAAATTCTTGAAAAATCTCACTTTTTTTCCCCATTCACATGGTTGCTTTCATGAAATAAAAAAGTAAGACGATGACTGAATATAAGAGAATATATCCAGTCAATCACATGTGCTTGGCCAAGCCCTTCTGTACTCAAATCTTCATTATAAATTATAGCTAACCCAGTTATTTGTTTGAAATAAAAACATTTAATTTTTCTCACCCTTGCAGTGTTATAAACTGTGTTCTTGCAGTCAGGAAGAATGCTTATAGACCAAGGAGGCAAGTTGTAATGCATGTTTCCAAATGCCACTGTTGCATAAGATTTGGGGTTGTAGTTTGCAAGGAATGCAGCACAGGCTCCCGACTTTGATTTAAAGACATGAGCCTCTTGATAGTTTCCAATCTTTGTTACAGTAGGATTTCCAGATACTAAAGCTGGTTCACAGAGTTTTATTGCTCTGTGTAAATCCTTCAGATGACCCCACTTTGGTTGCCTGAGCAATCCTGCGCAGAAGAATAAGCAAAAATAAGAACAAATGTAATGTAGCATCTCTAAGGCAAGGACACACCAATAGACATGGGACAAGCACAAGTGCCAATTACATGCATCAGATTTTCATTTCCACACATCAACAAGAAGCAATTCATAGAAATGTACCAACCATATTCATTATTCACAGGACTCACAATATAGAAAATTGATTTGGACTTTTGGTTAACATTAAAGGAACAGCAGCAATGTTCTAATTTGCTATGCTTCGTGATATTAAGAAACAGAGGAGGTTTCATAGATTGTATTTTGAGATTAATTTATTGTAAGTCCTACATAAAAAGAAGAAATAATATATCATATATCAGTACTTATTGGTCATATCGGGCATTTGGAATCCTTTGCACTTACCATATTCATCAAGTGGTGCATCATAATCATAGCTTGTAGCAATAAAGGGACCACCAGCAGTTCGACCAAAATTTGTTCCTCCATGATACTAGAAGGAACAGAATAAAGGGACTGAGTTGAATATTTGAAAAGGGTGAATATACACATCAAGATTAATAAATAATGAAGTTACCATGTAATAATTTACAAATGATCCCCCTTTCTGTAAAAACCTTGCAACTGAAAATGCCAAGTCTTCAGCAGGTCGGTGAGGAACAGGACCTCCAAACTCAGTAAACCTGCAAGCATAAAAGAGGAATAGAGGCAATGAATAATCACGTCATATCTCTAGCTTGAATGATTCTTATTCTTATGCAAACCAAACAAAGTAATAAGAAACAAGGCATCAATACCAGCCAGTCCATGCTTCTGTCCACATCTTTGGCTTGTAAGCCTTATTTGGAGAGAAATAATCACAATAGAAGCCATTGCAAGTGTTAATCTGCAAAACATTTTACATTTGAAATTAGAATCTGAATATTTGGAGGCACAAAAGACTGCATGAGAAAAATAAGACTAGAGAGTATTCCCAACCAGGAAAAAAGAGCTATGGACAACAGAGAAACACGTCTATACAAGATAAAAATGTTTTCTCATCTGAACTTACAAGAGGATCAGGAGTGTCATCTTGCTTGCACATGATCCATGGAACTCCAGTACCAAGTCCCATAGCCATTTCTGCTGCCCACCTAGTGTAAGCTTTACCAGCAGCACCAATTTCATACTCCATAGGTCCATATTCATTTTCAATCTGTACAAAAACACCAGTGGTAAAGATAATATAAAGCAAGTGATTGGATTAAGTAGATGGTTAACAGCATATTTTATTCTACCTGGGACATAATTATTGGACCTCCCTGAGATTCATATAACCTCTCCGCTTTCATCAAATCAACAATCTTCGTGGTAAATATTTGCATTTGATTCTTCATTATAGCAATGTAAAAATAAAAATGAAAAAATAATTAGAAGGTACTCACAATGAAAAAGGAAAAGATTGAGAATATTTACGAATTCTTAAGGTACAAGGAAGACTGGAATCTAACCTTAAATGGTTCATTGTCTGTTCTGAAGCTGATTCCTGGAATGTACTTTAGCCAAACAGGGAAACCCCTGAAAACCAATCAAAGAAAAGCTGTTAAGACAATTCTAATTTGAGAAGCACCAAAATTTTTGCAATAAACGTTTTCACTACCCGAAGTTCCACTCAGCACAGACATAAGGACCAATCCTGAGATTAACATAAAGGCCTGCCTGCTGCACCAGCTTTATGAACTTCACTAGATCATAGTTCCCCTCAAAATAATACTACAGCAATCAACAAAAAAACAACATTGGTTATTCAATATTCCTGGCTACTCATTCATAACCATGCACTGTTCAAACAATGCAAGTAAAGCCATTATTTTTCTATTTTGAGTTACCTTGCCGGGTGAAGGTTCGTGTCCATTCCAAAAAACATAAGTCTGAATCACATCCAAACCTCCTTCCTTGGCCTTTTGAATAAGATCTGGCCACATCTGAGAAACAAAGAAACCCGACAAGTTAGGAATGAAAAAAGGAGGAAACTTTAAGGCGCCCATTTGACAAAAAGAAGAAAACACGAGGACCATGAAGCACATTTTGAGAGTAATAATAATAATAATATTAATACCTCAGGGGTGCTCCTTGGGTAATGAATGGATCCAGAAATGAGAATCCTTCTCTGGCCATTAATGGTGATAGCCTTTGAGTCATAGGATACTGAGGCCTTAGCAGAACCAATAAGAGAAAAAACCAGAAGCAGTGCCACATTCCACCTTATGAGCTTCAAGCACATAACCATGGTGCTGCAGTGCTGGTTATTCTATTCTATTCTATTCTATGCCTGCAGAGGGAAGTAACTAGGAAGAAGTGTCTTTGGTTTTCCCTTCTTTCTTCTCTCCCTTATTATTATTCCTTACTTTTCTCTTTGCAAAATGATGATCAGAATAAAAATAATAAAAATGACTGGGGCTGCAACTTTGCAATGTTTTTTTTTTTTTTTCTATTCTGTAAATTACTTTAATTTGAAGATGTTTCAGTACGAAATGGAGGTGCTGCTTTTAAAGGCTGAGCTGAGGAGTGAACTGGTTCGGCTTAGAAAGAGAGTGGGACCTACTTTTGAGTGAACTTTGGGACCTACACACTTGTCCTTACGCACACATGATTTGACGTGGACTTAGGCTCGAACCAATCCAATTATTTTCATTTCTTGTTTTTTTACTTATTGCCTTTTCCATCTTTTAATAATTTATAGTTTGTTAATGTTCAAAGTTAATACTCAATAGAAAATTAGAAAGTTTAACGAAGAAATGGGAATTGAAGTTAAAGGCGTGTTTGGGGGATGGGTGAGAAGCAAGTTGCCCTAAAACGAGATTTTAGTTACCATTTTTATGCGACAGATAGAAAGATTCTCCAGCCAATCCTATTGTGGTCGGTTTCTGTGTCATGGGCTGCATTGCATACCTTCATTCCCACGCGCCTCAAACCCTCGTCACTTACATTGCCAGGTAAATAAATAAAAATGATACTAAAGAAGAAGTAATAGTATCATAATAGTTTAAGTGGAGAAGTTATTCCAGAGATCTTGAAATCTTAACTAAAATCTCCAAGTGTAAAATCTTATCTACCCATATCTTTCTCAAATTTTTTAAAGAAAATAACTAATTAATTTTTTTAATAATATAAAATAAAAAATAATTAATCAAATTTTGTTAATAATATAAAATAAAAAAATAACTAACCAATGTAATTTATGAAAACAAATTCAAAAATAAATATGACATATTTAACAAGTGAATTTTTTTTTATTATGTGCAACAAAAATTAAAAATTTATTTAGATTCCAAGATAAGGAATAGTAATTAGTGGCACACTTTAAATTCCACAATATGTGGATTTTTCATCTAGACTCCTTAAGGATGGTGACCCAAGCCTAGTCTACAATGGTGAATGGATGTCTTATGTAAATTTTGAAATCAAAACTCCAAGTTGTTAAGGTTGCTACTAAAGTTTGGAATAAGGAGGTTGTTGGCTCTCTCCAACAGCAAATTAGCTCTGCCATAGACAAATTAGATGAGGATTTCAGAGAATACTCCAAACCTCAATATCCTACTACACCTATATGGCCAAGCATCAAGCCAATGGATTAGTCATTCCAAATGCCATTTTTAGTCATTCCAAATGCCATTTCTACAACATCTTCCTCTACCTTCTAGGGCTGACATGGATGTTCCTATTTGGGAACCATCGGATTAGGGTACATTGACACTTAAGGAGGCTTTTCTCATTTTTTCACCTCCAAAATAGCAATTGCCTTGGGCTAAGGTGATTTGGAATAAGTCCACCCCTCTCTCTTGCAGTTTTGTTATTTGGAGAGGAATTCACAATAAGCTTCCAACTAATGATGTTCTACGTTCAAAAGGGAAAATTCTAATTTCAATATGCAGTCTTTGTGAAACGAATGTTGAAACAGTTAACCATTTATTTTTACACTACTCATTTGCAAAGGAAATTTGGAGATGACTACAAGAAATTGCCCCCATTTCTTTAAATCTGTCTTTACTCTCTGGTATTTTGCTCTCTATTCTAAAACCAATAAGCCAACAAACCAAACAAGTATTGCATGCTACAATCACTAATGTTGTATGGATAATTTGGAGAGGTCATAATGGTTTAAAATTCCGTAATCAATTCATATCTACAAAGATGGAAATCTCACAAATCATTTGGCATACCTCACTCATGGATTCTACCTTATGTAGTCATGGATCTCATGATCCTCCTGAAGTTGCTTTCCTTCATCAATTTCAAATCAAAGCACGACCTACATTTGCATCGAGAATCTTGCCCTATTATTTAACTGCCCCCAACTGTTGGATGGTTGAAATGTAACTCAAATGGTGTAGCCTTTGGCCACCCTAGATTTGCAGCTGCTGGTGTTATATTTAGATATCACTTTGGTTGTTATATTAGTGGTTTCACTATGTTCTTAAGGATTTAAAACTCCACTTTTGTTGAAATGATGGCTGCAATCCTTGCACTCGAATTAGCCCATCTTCACAATTAGAGCAAAATTTAGTTAGAGTGTGACTCCCAATTAACTATTGATGCATTTCAAAATCCCAACTTAGTCCTTTGGCGATTTCAAAAACGTTGGCTGCAAGCTTTAACTTTAGATATTCAACTTAGAGTTACTCACATATTTAGGGAGGGCAATTGTTGTGTTGATCTTTTGGCTAAGCATGGAGCTCATTCAAAATGTGATTTCACTTGGTTTAGTACACCACCTAGGTTTATTCTTAAAGAGTTTATGGTTAACCAATGTATGCAGGCTAATTTTAGATTTAGCTAATAGTTTCAAATTGTTGTATTTCTAAACTCAACATGAGTTTTGTCTAAACCCATTTCCACTTGTATACTTCATTTTACTTTTATTAATAATATTTACAGTTATCTTTGCTTATGATAGGAAGTCTGGGAGGTGCTAACTTTGTTGGGATGTCCCGGATCCTTCTCTTGAAGCTTTGGTGGGTCGAGATTTCAACAAAAAACATATCCATGTTATGTATTAATTATCAATTTTTTTTCGATGTTAATGTTTGTATTTTTTACTTATCTATGATATGTATTAATTATCAGTTTAATATTTAGTCATAAATAAATATTTATATTATTTTTATTCTATTTTTTTAATATTAATTGTTTCATAATTAAATATTATATTATTAAATAATTAATTTCATTTTAAAACAAAATTTTATAAAATAGGTCTATAATGATACCTATAAAAATATCAATAAGATTTTCATATAAGTTTTATATTAAAAATAAAATGAAGTCATTACAATAATAAATATTTTTTAATGATTTCTTAAACAGTAGTAAAATATGTATTGTAAAAAAAATCCTATTTGAAAAATTATTAAATAATTTATAAAATATATATATATATATAAATTATAAAATATATATATATATATATAAATATATAAATTATAAAAAAAAATATATATATATATATAATGACCTATTAAACAATAAAATTTAGATTAGAAAAAAAGTCTTTAGTATTTTATTCTATTTTACTTTAAACAATGGAATTTACTTTTTATATATGATTATTATTTAAGAAAATCATAATAAATTAATGCACATATCGAGACATTTTTAATTATAAAAAATATTTTATCTTGATTTAAATTATTTTCTAATTAAAAAATAGTCAAAATAAGATATTCTTTTTACTTTATTTTTTTTGTATATGACATCTTTATTTATTAAAAAAACCATAAATATAATAAATGAATGCAAGATAATAACTAATAAATGAATGGAGAATTTAAATATATAGATATTAAAAACAATAAAATCCATTATTGTTCTCTAAGTACTTAACATTAACAATGAGTAAACATGAAAAATGTTTTTTTTTATAAAGTATGCATTAAAAACTTAAAATGTATGATTTTTAAATATTAAAAAACGGAGAAAAAATCCAATGATTTACTTGGTAGGAGGACTTGCCAACAAGAAGTTACTTTATGTACTATAAGCATTAAGCACAATCTGATTGCATTTCCGTTACTAGTTAACTCCCAAATCTACAAGGCAAACGAAAAATAAAATAGAAATGCATGCACTTCTTTCTCACTTACCCACCTCACTTTCCTCATTTCAATGTTTGTCAACAACCTGCAGGAGAACAAATAATTAAGAGTGGAAATTCAGCCATGTCGTCATTGATCTACATATTCTAACTTCAATTGCATGTTCCTTCTTTTTATTTTTCCAAGACTCGTAAAATAAGTCTTGGTTGTTATCATGGCTTTATAGCATAAAGATTAAAGACCCATGTCGGTTTAGTTTGTTGATAAACTAAATTGATGCAACCTCTATATAAAATAAACATTTAATCCATGTAGCAATTATGTTGACAGAAAAATTCTAAGAATGTTTGTTGTTAAAGAACCACAAGATTTAAAAAATGGAGCAAAGGAAGTTTGGATTGGTTTTGCTTCCGTTGGAAGGTATTGGAGATTAAATCCGAAATTCTTCTTAGCAATTACCAAAATCCATCCACTTGTGTCAGAAAATTACCCAGCAGATTTGTGTCGGAAATTTCCCGATTCCAAATCTAGATTTCGTGGAGCTATGTGATCAATCACCTTCATAAGCAAATACTGTACTATACAGTAATTTAGATTGGTGAAATGTTGTTCTAAAGGCATGGTGAAATTAAAGATAATATAGGAGCTAATGCTATTAGTAAAAAAAAAAAAAATCATTTTTAAGGACACTGATTAAAAAAAAAAATCATTACAGAAAGCATTTTAAATATCTGTTATAGAGCAGGACACTGCCTTTGTCATGAAGGCAATTAGATGTGAAAGTGAAACATAAACAACTTGAACTTGAAGCATTAAACTTTTTTTTTTCTGTAATGTAATTAGTTTCAAAACATTGAAGAATTGTAGGTATTGTTCACATTCTTTTATGAAAACCTGTTCTATCTACAAATAAATCTGATCTGTTTTATCTATGTAATGAAATTAAATAATTTAAAAAAATTTAAAGTATCGATTTGGGTTAATACTGAATGCCTTGTTTGGTTAGAAGCTACTGTTCATGGCAGTGAATTCTTAAGAGGAAATTAAGGTACCCTAGTGGCCTAGTCACTTACTATTTAGTAGTACTAGTAGTTGGTGATAGCTGTGATCTAAAGGAAAGAGATGGACCCAATATTGGACATTTGCCCCTACTTTTTGCTGACTATAATACAAAGCCAGCTCATGTCTTCTATTTCAACCAATTACCGTAAATGCAATGCCTCAAATGAACCTACATAATTCATAATTCATCATATTTAGAAGCTCCATATATTCATTTATAAGCTTAATTAAATAAGCATTTCTGTACCATGTCTGTCCACTTGCCGGTGCCCTAATTATTATACAGCACGTGATGTGCACGTGATCCAGGCAAATTGTGCAACAATTATCAAAGAGGAATTGGGTAGATGCAGAACCGCGTGTAACCAATAAACATATTAATTGTACTAAGTTGTAACGATGATTGAGTAGAAGGGAATGAAATTTCCCGTGTTCATAAATCTAATTATAAAGTTGCAGAAACTAGTGATTCTACGATGAGAGAGTAAGCATTTTAATTTGTAAAGCAGATAGTTAGGGTATGTCGATTTCTAGCGATTTTTTAAAACCATGTTATGGCCTTAGTATTTTTTTTTTTTTTCAGAATTTAAAATAAAGCTTAACTAATTTTTCTTTATCCTTTTTTGTCTCATTCTTTTGTAATTCAACTGCTGTTACTTATTCTTTCTGTTGATAAAAAAAAAAAAAACTGATTCCGTCTGTGGATTTTTTTTCTTTTTTATTCGTCTAAGTTCACCGTCTTGTCTCGATTTATGTAGTTTGTTTTACAAACAAATATTAGCTTTGAATTGGTCATTAAATAAAAAGTCTGCCCTATATAAATCTGTTTTATATTTTTTTGAATTTAATATATATTATCTATATAACTATTCTCCTCTGTTTTTCTTCATCTTTCCTAAACCCTGAATCCCCAATTCCCCTATGCCCCATCTAATAGTAGAGTCTTTCCTGTACCTCAATATAAGATTTGATGATAAAAAGGATAACAAGAATAAAAGACGGGAAAAGTACAAAACTAAAAGAAAAAAACGACATAAAATTAAATGGCAGCGTAATCTTTTTCTGGACCTATATTATGTCCTTTCACTAAACAAATATCCTGGTTTTTATATTCTTTTTTTTCAACTCTTTTTATTGTTTAATTACCAATTTTTTTGTGCATACACAGATATTCATTGATTAAGAAAACATGAAATATAAATTATAAATTATAAATATTACAAAACATAAAATATAAATATTTAGTTTGGTTGCGTTTACACACTGAACAACAGATGTTACAGTTCCAGCACATGGTCCCCCGATGGGCCCTTATTTCATGGCCCATTGTTTATCTTGGTTGGACTTAATGAAATATCAAGTTACTTAACTCTGTGGATACTCTATAGCCTTTCGATTTCAATAAAAGTATTCATGCGTAATATGATCAATCAAGCATAAGAAATTCTGAAGTACCAAAACATTTAACATTTGACCTTTCATTTGTTTTCCGAATCTTTCATTATATGTCTGATTAACGATATCTGTTTCTATTTTCCCTTTATTGATTGGCTTAGATTTACAATAGAGCCATGCAAAGTTATAAACGAAGTGATCAATGAGAATAAATTATCAATGTTTTTAATATTATATGTACATGTATAAAAGATTATACATATATTATAACATTAATCATTAATTTTTTTCATCAGTAGTTTGAGATGATTTACTTTATTCTTACTTAATAAATTAAGAATTCAATATTATAATATCTATTTCCCTCTTTTTTAGCTTAGCTTAGGTTAATAAAAATATGAAAGTGGTACACGTAGCTTGAAAAGACAAAGGGAATGAGGAAGAGGATTGTACTTATCTGAAATAGAAAGGGAAAGAAAAGAGGGCAGACACAAACACAATGTAAGTGATATGAAAAATCAATGGCATTCAAGGATGAGGTTGACACACAAGCACAACATAGACATAAACATGATCCATAGCATAGATAAATTATAGAAGGTGTGGAAGGCATGCACATCGCACAATCATCGGAAGCTATCTCAAAAAGGAGTCACTGGATTTGATGTTAATCAGGGCCCAATACCACATGTGGGTCAAAAAGTGCATGTGTACGTGTGGGACAAATTAATAAAGAATTTCTTCTCAACATGTGATCTTCATTCTCTGTTTTTACTTCCGGCCTTGTGTTATTTTACCATTGATATCGAGAAGGAGCGTCTACTGCAATGAGTAGAAATTAAAAGGTCATGGAGATTTATTATCATCCAACACTTGAGACTTGAGTTATTAATTACTTAGTAATCTGGGAGATTGAATTCCACACGGCAATCAGATGGTGATAAACCGAAGACATGCATGATGGTGTTTGCCACGTTAATGGCTGCTCTGCTCGCATTAAGTAATTAAACAGCAAGATTGTTTTAAGGGGATTTCTTTTAGTTGAAAAGTCACTATCAAATTCATGCCTTTCTCTTTCACACTACGTTTTCTTTAATGTTTGAGTTTAAGCACGCAGTGTGTACATTGCCTTTTTAAAATATAAAAATAGGATAGAGGTAATAGTGCTAGCTAGCTTTGAAATTATCATTATTCATTCTACTGTAATTCAAAGCAAAAGCAATCACTTTTTTGGTTTTCTCTTTTGAAGTGTTTTGGGGGTAGTTGTGACGAGTTTTCTTAATGCTAAGACAATTTATCTTCCTGTTGTCTCACTCACTCGTAAAGTTATAAGGGCAAAAAATCAGAGACACGATGAATGTTGATGTTTATTTATTGCTAATTAGTTGGTATTTAAATATTTGGTTCAACAACCATTGTCTGAATGTAGTTAGATTTGAAGTTCATTAGCCAAATAAACTCTATGGAAAACTCAACTAGGCGAACTTGTTCTTTCCCTTCTGAGTCTGACTCATGTTAATATATATGGGGACCATGCATGTTCTAAACAATTGTACTTTTGTTTGCTAAATGTCAATTGTCATGCATACTCACGAGTCTCGATGGACCAAATGTTCAATTAACCACACAAATTGTGCATGAGGATAATATTGTTTGGCGGGAAAGAGAGGCTAAATGTGTCTTTACTCTCTACCACTTGGACCACCATCTAAAGAGAAACAAATCTTACAACTCTATTTTTATATTTATGTAAAGGTAAAAGGTCATTCATTTTTTTATGTGATAATGATTTTTTGCTCAGCTTCTCTTTTGTACAAAATGCATTCATAATTTTCTCAAGGCAAGAAAATAATGTAAACAAATATATATATATATGTCCTAGTCTTATCTGCATTAATTTCTAAAGAATCTGTAGCAGGAGGCTAGCAGATTCTAGTATCCAGTGATGTAGGATCAAAGGTAGGCCACTCAAATTCTAGAAAAAAACACAATAATAATATCAAGAATTCATTTGGCATTTTGTTTCTTCTTATTTTATTATATTCTGCTGAAATATTAGTTCAAAAGCAATACAAATGCGAAAAACTCCCGGGTTTGGATTTTCAAAAAAACTGTTTTGACATAAAAAAAAGTCTTCTGGATTATCGAAAGAAAAAAAAAACTTCAATGGATGATGGGAATGCCACGTATTCAGCTATCAGCATAACATTTTTGGGCGGTTGACCTACTTCATCCTAATTTGAGTCATTATCCAGTCACCTTATCCATTATCTATGTCACACATTACCTCACAGATAGATACAGAGAGCAACTATTTATACACTTCAATCAATTTATAAATAGTTTGGTTTGGTAGGGAAGGAATGAAACATTATTGTTATACCTGTCTTCTTTAAACTCTAACAATTCAATTCTATACCATAATGATAGTACTTATTATATATCAAGATCAGGTAATCTCCCATAGTCCCATCATATCTTCTTTACTCGCTAAAACATTACCATTTTTTAACACATTTTTTTTTTTAATGTTTTCTAAAGTTTGAAGTTCAAACTATCAACAGCTTGTATTTTTAAAGTAATTCCTTTTTAAATTTCTTATTTTTATTTTACATTAAAAATTATTCTTTCGCTCTCAAATTTCAACTGATCCACCTCTACATATTATATTATCTTTAAAGGGAAAAATAAAGTTTGAGTTTACTCTTTTCTTGAAAACTAGCACGTGGCATTTTATACTTATTCTTTTAAATTTAAATTCAATTTTTCAATGGATTGTGCATATATTTTTACTTTTTAACTTATATTTTTAATTGTACCTGAGTTGATTATGCATACATCTCCATAGCTTTAAATATTTTATTTAATTTGTATTTTTGGAAATGATCTTAATTTCGGATACACATGCAATGACGTGATACTCAATTTTCGTTGCAGAAAAATAAAATATGAAATTTGTAAAAGAAAAAGACAAAAGAACATGTCGAATGAAGTAATTATACTCTGTTTCATGCGTGAAGCATATTGGCCTTTCATTTTTAAGACACGGTGTTAGAACACTAACTATTGGAACACTAACACGGAGTGTTTGTTAATTGTACCTGATTTAATATGCATAAATCTCTTATTTAATTTATATTTTTTTTTTCAAAATGATCTTAATTTACAATACACATCTTAAATATCTTGTGAAGTTGCTAAAAGACTAGAGGTAACAATTCCAAAGTAATAATACAAATAGATATCTTGGTCCCTATGTCCTTAGTATTCAGCTAACAAAATTCGCACATCAAACGACCAACTCAACCAAGTTCGAGCAAAATTTGCAAACCCCAACACAAATCTACCACATAGAACCAAGAGTTTCGCTGCATTACTATCCTTTTCTGACTGTACCCTTCTGAAAAAAAGAAACTACGGTGCATAACCTTTGTACAGCAGAAGTATTGTTAAGGAGGACCTCGAACCTCGAAGGCTTCTAATATATAGCATGCTGTTGGAATGTGGTTCGGATACAGCATCTCCCGCCAAAGTAAAAGGAGTCATCTATGCTTTGGAGAAGAATACAGTGGATTGAGCAAAATCTTCAGAAGTTGTTTTGCCTGCTCCTGTGGAAGATTACCTGAAGTTCATGTTATCCATTGTTCAACTCACCTGCCTAAAGTGGAAAGAAAAGGCAATTATAGTTATCACCAAGCGAACCAAGAATCCAATACAATATCAACATGTATGCTGACTCATAGAGGCAACATCATGAATGATCAATATTCCAAGTCTACTAGTACATGAAAACTACCAGAGTTGCTTTGCTTGTATGTATTAGCTAAGATTATGCCGTTCAGTAAATCATCCTATTGATGCCTTCAACAAAATATTTTAAATGCTTTCTTTATAACCCATGGATGATGTATTGTATTGTGTATTTTAATGCTTCATTATACAACATCTTGCTAGTACTGAGACTATTCTTATTGTCTTCTGCAATATTAGAGTAAGTTGTATCAAAATTCAACTGGGAAAGAAAAAAACAAACAATAAAAATAAATAGTATGCTGGAGGGGATAATATGAAACTTACAACTATTTCCTCAACATTCAAAGCCACTGAAGAGTCAACTGAGAATCCCAACTCTAGCATTAGCTTTTCCAAGCGATTCACGTTTGTCAAATACAAATAGCCAACCTAGTTCAATGTCTGTGTCAGAAGAAGAGGCTGAAAACAAGTTTCAAATTATAGGAAATAATTTGTTTGAGATTATGCTTAGCAAATTCTCTGATTTTCAATAACAAATGAATAATATTAGATGGATATGTTGCAACATGCACGTAAACAGAAATTGCAAAGCATTGATGTGGCAATTAGCCCTTACCCATTAATAGGTTATTGTGCTACATATATTGCACAAACAAAAATAAGCATACTAATATTGCGATATAAGCTATGCTTCAAAGGGTAAAGCTGCAGCTTGGAAATATATGTGTGTGTGTAAAGGTCATAACCGTTCTCATTAGAAATACAAATATTTACCAAACAATCATATATATAACTAAAAATTTCTTCCCTACAGACACTGTATTGTTTTAATTCCTACATGAAAATATGCTATATATAATGGAGCAAATTAATTATGTTGCAGCTGTCATCACTATCTAGAGTTAAACCAAATATATTAGGGAAATTCTCAAGAATCAGATAACTATTTTGTGCAAGATTTATATCAACAGAAGAATGAACCCATAGTTTGAAGGCACTGACTAATGTTTCTAGTGAAGATGCTCTATTATACACAGCTGCACCAGCACGTTTTTTAGTCTTAGTTTTGCTGGAAACAATGTTCTTTCCCCATCGAAGTACATCCCTGCAATATAGAAATAAAAGCCATAAGCCAAAACAGAAATTTAACAGATCTACAATGATCTGCAGTCTGCCAACTCCTATCACGCAGAGAATGTATAATCTCATATTGAACCAGCACTAGATTAGCATAATTGTCAATTAGTTCCTTTTTCTTTTTCTATTTCTTTCCCTTTTGGCAATGTTTACTGTAAAACTCTCTATTGGCTTCAGCCAATCATCACCAATACCATGTACCAATATGAGACAGACAAAAGTGTCAAATCTAAATATAGTCTAAAATCTAAAACATGAAAGTGAATGTGATCTAAAGCTACCTGTACCAGACATCTCAACAAAAAGAAGAGAGACACTATATGAAGTAGTACAACCTGTGGAATTATTTTTTATGATTCAATAGAAGTATTATTTAGATCCATGCAGTTTGAACTAAAGGTTCATGGATTGTGGATCTGACTGATGACATACCAGAATATAGTTTCATACTAAGCAAACGATGCATTTTTTGTGTGGAAAAATAGATATGCCCCAAAACAATTCTGAAACAGTCCAAAATGACTTTGAAGACAAGGTTGCATTTAAAATATAGACTTCAGTTAAAGAAAACATCATTGACAGATAACAAGATCTTATATTTCAGAATATTAAAGAAGCTTCATACAATATTTTAATAAAAATAGAAAATAGGAGTGTGCACAGAGAGAGAGAATGGACCCTAAAAGTAACATATTCTAACCTCTCTTGATCTGATAAGAAGTTACTCTCAAGCAGTTTCTGCAGCAATGCATCCTGGAATGCGGAAAACATGAACAATTTAATATACTTTATAATTAGATTAGAAACACATTTTTAATTCATTAGTAACAGTCAATAAAATTCCAAGACATCACCAGCCAACTGAAACCTAAATTCATGATTTCAAGTACTTTAGTTTTATTGACTTCACTTAAGGAATAGCCAAAAAAGCATCTATGATTAGGATATAAAAACACTTGCAATGAACAACAAAGATATGTAATTCAAACAAGAGTGATTTGGAGGAAAAAAACTAAGCATATGACTTTATTATGAAGATTTAGGTAGTATGACCCAGCTTATTTTGGGCTTCACTTCTTCTAAAAAGAAGTAAGCCAAACAAAATTTTAAGAAAATGATTTTTTAGAAAAGTAACTTTTTATAATGAAGTAAACTTTGAAAAAAGCAGTTTTTTTTTTTATTATTACTATTATTATTATTATTATTTAAAAAGCTAGTTTTCAGAGCATTTGGATTCTAGCTCCCCTTTTCCTTCTTTATTTCAAACACCAAGATTCAAGAATACACTACCCACTAAATTTTAACTTAAATGTAATTTGTAAGCTCTTATTTTAAGTTTTAAATTTAACTTTAAAGTACTTTTAAGCTCCGAAAAAGTTGGGCCAAAAACTACCTCAATATGAAATAAGCTTAGTGGATTTCTTACGTTCCCTCCTTGAATTGTATCATTTTCTACTATTTAAAGCATAGCTCATTGTCATGGTCCATGAATTACTTATGGTGATGAAAAATCTAATCATGAAAAAAAAAATCTTTCAAACATACTATGTATGGAGCAAATCCTATATGCATGTAAAGCTATATGAGTATCTGGAGAAACCGTGAATAGTACCAAAGTAGAGAAAGGTATAAAGTATAGATCTCACTCAAGACAGAAAGACCTATAGGCTATAAGTCTATAACAGACTAACAGTAGATTAAGCTAGAAAAGTGCACAGAATAACTTCCTGTGACAACCAAGTCTGACAGGTTTATAGATTAGAAAGAAAGAAAAGAAAAATGGCAAAAATATATGCCCATCAAAATACTACTATACAAGATCTAGCAGGTTACTTCACAGCATATATGATAGATGAAGATAAAAAAATAAGCAGTAAGGAAAAAAACTTACTTGAGCCTCACAACGCACAACTGCCATAACACGATCATTGAATTCTTCAATACTAAGGGGAGGAAATAAAAAGTGCCTACGAGCATACAGCTGCACGTTTCAGGGAAAAATGAGAATAAGATATCTAGAAGTTCTAAGAAAACATAAGAACAGTTATACTGAGTACAATTTACAATACAAACTAGGCAAGTCTATTGACTCTGTTCAATTGACATAGTTGATGACAATTTATACTTTATTTCATAAAAAAAATAAAAAAATAAGAATAGATTTGTAGACATATTAAAACGCTAGTACTTGGCAATTTAAAACAACCACGTTCTAGCTATACTTTCAATAGCTACTATTGTATATCAGCGAAGTTAATGGTGCTTGTATAACTTTAGCACTTGAGCTCATTGCTAATGGTCAAAGAACAATCATCTTATGGGAATTTGTTCATTTGATGAAATAGTGAAATCCAAAAATAGAGTGCTAAAACATACTAAGCTCAGACTTCAAGTGATTAAGCAAAAGCCCATGTGAACCCTTAAAAGAAAACATTCTTAACTTTTTCAGCTAGTCCTAAATATCGTTTTTTTTTTTTTTTTACAAAGCACCCAGAACAGGAAATTTGGAGCAAGTGAAGTGAAGTAGTAAAAGACAGAAATGAATTTATGAATAGAGTAACGGGCGGTGGCAGAAAAGTAAAGAGACCTCGTATATGCAATCACCAATATACGCTAAAGTAGCAGCATTAAACACGGAACGAGGCTTCACAACTTTTGGTGGAGTTGGGAGCCATTTCTCATACCCCAAATAGGTTTCATCTTGTTCTTCTTCTAGTACATGTCCTGTAAATAATATAAAAAATGAGAAATTTGAAGAAAGTGGATAATATAAAGGAAGTCAATAGCTATGCCTATGATATACCTATAGTGGGGAGAGGAGTGGCGCGCTTGAGAAGATCGGAAATGTATTGCTCCCTCTTGCGCGTAATTGGAGCAGTAGCAGTAGCAATAGCAGTGGAAGTGAGAGGCGGAGTAGAAACAACGTTATTCTTAAGCTTTCTGGGAGCGTTGGGGTTGTAAGGAAGTCTCTGCTGTGTGTCCCATGAAGCTCTCACTCTTGCTACGAATTTCAGAGAAGATGATGATACAGATAACAGAGTCTCCATTGTGCCAAGTGCCAATCCAACAAAGAGGGAGGAAGACGCGAGTGATAAAGTAACAGAGTGATAGTACGTTTTGTTTAGTGTTGGGCCGAATAATACTTAATGCACCTTATTTTTGCTTCGCACACCCAATTCGTTGTTTTATGGGTTTCATAAGAGAGAAAAAGAAGGATATAGCAGTTTTTTTTAAAAAAATAAATAGAAAATAGCCAGTGTAATTTAGGCACAGTTTGATGGAGGGACAACAATATAGTCAAAATAAATATTTAGAGGATAAATAAAGTATATTTATGATCGTTTATTAGAAAACCAATGGCTAAAAATTGAGATAAAATCAAATATACATTTAACAAAATCTTAAATTAGTTATAATCTTAATAGTTTATTCTGTAATTAATGGTTACTGTTACACTTTATCTTCCTCACCAAATCCATAAAACTCAGTATTATGGGCCTAATAATGGGGTTTTGAGTAATACGGATAAGGTACAGGTTCGATCTGAGTACCATTTTTGTATAAAAAAAAAAAAAAGAGTAAACTATTTTTATAACGAAAAAGAGAATATAAATTGGTGATATAACGACGCCGTAAAAGCCAACAATACAATAGAATAGTGTTTTGGGATCGATTGTAGCGTGCGTGCTTGCTGGGTGTGTAGCTGTGTTCCATCGGAGAAGAAAGACCCTTTTCCCTCTTAGGTTCACTTCCTTTTCTCTCTCTTTGCCAGAATATCAACATGTTTGTAATTGTAATTATTATGATTTGAATTTGCGTTTACCCTTTTAGGTCACTTGATATGGCATCAAGACACCGTGTTCACCGAGAATCCTTGAATGCTCGAAGGGGGTACCCGGCGGAAGGGCCATATGGTCGCGTGCCGCCGATGCCTCGGCCACCGCCTCCTATTCCTCCTCATCCGGCTGTGTTGGAAGAGGAACTTGAATTTCAGCATGCTGAGATTAGGAGAATGGTGGCAGACAACAGGAGGTTGATTGATGACCGAATGGCATTGCAGAGAGACCTTGGGGCCGCGAAAGAGGAGCTTCATCGCATGAATCTCGCCATCGGTGAAATTCGCGCCGAGCATGAGGCTCATTCCAGGGAGCTTCTTGACAAAGGCATGAAGATGGAGGCTGACCTTAGGGCAAATGAGCCTTTGAAGAATGAGGTCATGCAACTGCGTGCTGAAGTTCAGAAACTTAACAATCTCAAACAAGAGCTGACAGGGAAGGTTCAGACACTCACTCAAGATGTTGCAAGGTTACAATCAGATAATCAACAAATTCCTATGATGAGGGCTGAGATTGATGGCCTGCACCAAGAGCTAATGCGTGCCAGGTGCGTGCATGGTTCAATCCGTTTTCTATTGTTAAGTTCTTTTTGTGGTAGCTATTTCCACGGTTATACGCTTAAACTGATGATGATTTCATTTTTTGTTCTTTAGAACCATGGTGGATTATGAAAAGAAGGCAAACATGGAGTTCATGGAACAGAGGCAGTCAATGGAGAAAAATTTGGTTTCCATGGCCCGGGAAGTTGAGAAATTACGTGCTGAACTTGCTAGTGCTGATGGCAGACATTGGGGTGCTGGTATGTCAGGTATGACTTGTTTGCTATATTATCCTTTTGCAGAACTATTTGTCTTTCAATAAATTACTCTTTCTGTATTTATTAGCAACTCAGGTTGTTAGATAAATTACAAATTCTTGTTCTTTTGTCCGATTATGTTTGCTTCATTTATGAAGGTGGGCCTTATGGAACAAAATTTGGTAGCCCAGAGGGTTTTCCAACTCCATATGCAGATGGATATGGCGTTCACTTAGTATGTACTTTCCTTAATTTACATTTTTTAGATTAAGCACTCCTTAATTTGCAGATGGATATTGTGTTCACTTTTCATGTGCTGCTGTTTAGGGTGCTCCAGATAAAGGTCCTATGTATGGGGCAGGGGCTGCTTCAAGAAAGGGGCATGAGAAGCCTCGCATGAATCGTCGTTGAAATTCAAGTAATTGCTATTGGTGATGAAGAAAGGCTTGCCATCACTTTGCCTTCTCCGTTAGCAGAATAGCTGAGATTGAGTTTGATGTCCTTCTGTGTATGCATGCGACACCAATGGTCATTTTATCTGGAATCCTGGATATATTTAGTCCTAAACTGGCATATGTAGGTTTTAGTGCTGCTTTGCTTTTTCTTAGAGAAAACATTTCTGCAGTATCTCTATGTTTAAAATTTAGTATGATGGCATTCTTCACTTTATCTATCTTCCATTGATACATATTTCACGTTTCAATTATTGTTATGTTTTTGGTTGATTATTGTCACTAGTCTTTCTTCTGGGTAAAAAATTGTTTTCTGTTCTTCATGAGCTGGAATGCAGCATTATAAAGTTGAGGTTTTGTATCTCCCATGTGCTGAATCATGTGGGCTGAAGTTAAATGTATGAGGGGTTTGTCAGGCTAGCATTATTAGAAGATTATGGATATTTTGTTTCAACTTTCAACTGCTGTTGCATATGCTCCTTGTTGAACTCCTGCCAATGTGTTGAACGAGTGGTGTTGTTGAAAGCATTTTATGGCAAGGATTATGGATGTGTGGTTTTGGAATTAGTCTAGTGGTTAATTACTCTTTGTCAAAGGAGTGACCACATGTAGAGGAAATTGGAGCATAATTTATATTAGGTTATATTTTCTGGTTCACTCAAGTGAACAATGAGAAGTTGCTCCTTTTTCTGCGATTAGAGTATGTTTTTGTTAGGATAGAGTAATAGATTTAAGTTTTTAACTATTTATAAGATTGGATAAACCTTGCCCTGAAGTGCCGGAGATGTTGAAGACTTGTTGGATTTCATTTGGCTATAATTAGAAGTGTACTTCTGCAGCCGCTGGTAAAAGAGGCATCCTGCTCAAATTATTGGAAATATAAATTTGGGAATGGCTTATGTTGCGAATAACTTCTGGAGTGTATATAAGATGCCCTTTTTTTGGAGATGAAGTTGCAAGCTCTCAATGATGAGTGGAATTTATTGTTTCATTTTTCGGAAAAGATGCTTGTATTGAAGTCACTTTTGGAGTCAATATATGTACCTGCACAAAATATTTTAGTTTGGGAGTATTCAGGCACTTTTGTTCCTTATTTTCTATGCAAAGTTTCTGGTAATAACTACTATATTTTGCTGGCATGGAGGGTGACTGGTGAAATGTGTTGTAGGCTGTAAAATGGCATTATTGATGACACATTTGCATTGTAGGCTGTAACAATGTGCAGGGACATGTGTTTTCCACTTTAGATAATCTGGCATTCTGTTATTATTGTTGATTGAGGAAAACCACTAATACAACGAATGTGGATGGAGTGGATACATATATAGATATATGTTGTACCTACTACCTCTGTTTAGTATTGCTCTAAAATATCTGAATTGTTCAGTTAGACCTTTTGGGATTTCGACAAGTTTTACATTGATTGCTGAGGGTTTAACACAACCGTCCTGCTTTACCTGGAATTGGGACTGGTTATAACACTTGTGTTGTTGTTCATTTAGACCTTGGGTGCTTTAAGTTGGTAAATACTATATGGAGGTTGGTATCAATTATTATTTTACATGAGAAGCCAAGTTCATGGAAATTTGACACTCGTTCAGCAAGATAGTAGTAGTGCTATAGGTCTTGTATTGCTTTTGCAAAGTATTCATTTGAAGTGTACCAGAAATTGGCTGATTTAATGGTAGGATGAGATGTTAGAGTTAGCTTACAAATCTGCCTAGCTTTAGGATTCCAGGGGGATGTTATCCATTTTATACCATTTTTTAATATTGAAAATTTGAAAGAGAAAAGGAACCGGTAGTGTTGTATCTCATACCATCACAAAGCTTCTCGTTCTTTATACTGGTTGAGGTGCTGAAATCTCTTTGGTCAAGGTCAAGGTCCTCCACGATTCTCGTATGTTGCTAGATTGACTGTGGAATATCGCAAGAGAAGGCTTCAAGCCTGTGATATGTGTGAAGGCCAGCTGTTGATCAAAAAGCTCATAGGCAAGTATTCTGCTTCTCTTTATCAGTCTGAATGATGTAACAAATGTAGAACTTGCTATTTGTTACCCTGCTGCTTACAATCATGTACAGTTTAGTATGTTGCTTAATTATGAAACTTAATTGTTGCTCACCTGAATTAGGGTATGAGTGTTAGATCATCTTCAGATTTTGTTTCTAGTGATGTCATCTAACCAGAAGTTTTAGTGTAATGATCAGGAATTTAAAATCTTAATTCTATATTAGTGTAATGATTGAATATAATGCTAGCTGTCAAACTATCCTATTTAAAATCTTAAGAACTGTGATCTTCTATAGGCTCAATCATAGGCTTCAACTAATACGATGAAAAAATTTAGAAAGGAATAAAGGCAATGAGCCTGTATTTTATTGATTGGCTTTGCTGGTCAATGTGACCAGAGAGTACAGTGAGGTATTCGAGAGATCTCTCCTCTCCTAACAACTTCTGAGTATATTCTTAACTGCCTAACTACCTTCTACCTTCCCTTTCCTCCCGATTTATAAGCTATTTAGTTACAGCTCTGTCCCCCTCCCCCTCCTCTATTAGCCCTTACTCTCTTAACCATTGGTCTCCTATCAATCAAATACTTAGTTGCATACTTGGAGCTGTCTGAAGCTGCAGGGTGGAAAAGTTCATATGCAATGTTCCTGTAGGTCTTGATTGTTGTTAGGCTTCTAATAAAGAGCAAAGGATTAATCAAATCATTCAATGTTGTTTGCTGCCTTTGGATTGCCGGACCACCCAGTTAAGTTGGATGTGTTATAGCTAAAGTAAAGTGTTTACATCTTATAGATTGCATTTAGTGGTGGGTTCAATATACCAGTTGTTATTGGTACTTTTTTCTGCAAGGGATTCATATGTAACAGTATTTGGAATTTTGGAGACTACTTTGTTGAAAGACAATCAGCTGCGGTTAGTTTATTTAGGTTGTATTTTAATTATTATTGCTGACTTGAACATGATGACATGGAATTTGCAGTCTCTGGAATAAGCTTTACCGACTGAGTATTAAGGGGAGAAGAAGAACAGTCAGCTTCCTTAGTGAGATTAGGGTCTTGGGATTAGCTATGATGTTGATCTGGTTTCTACCTAGATCAAAAAATACCTGCATTCATTTCTTTTTGGGTAATGCTTAAGCAATTAGCTTCATGAATCTTTTGAGGTTACTGGTGCACTTTATCAGGGTGATGGATGCTAGCAGTCTCCTGGCTTGCTTATTTAGTTCTCATCAGATTTGTTTGCTTAATATATATATATAATGATTATTTTGTTTTGTTCAGAAACTGCTATTTCTATATAATATATATTAGCATTCAGCAGTATATTTTTTCACTTGTCTTTTATTATGCTTACCCATGTATTTTCCCCTGCTGAGCTTTGTAAACATATTATCTTGCGATTTATTTTGTCCTAATCTTATATTTTATTGTGGTTGCAGATGAAAAGCTGGGAATCTTGTTTCGGACTGAGAAGTAACGAAAACCCCCGTATATTTATTTTGAAGAACACCGATAGGTTCTTTATTATTTCAAAATGCGAAATCCGTTGAAGCTTTTAGTGGACTTAAGAATCATTGGTCACCGGTGGATGGATGAATTTTACCTGCTGTGATGGATTGAGAGATAAATGCATTGGCATGCCTTTGTTGTGTTAGATCATATTATTGCGAGATTGAAAATGAAAGCTTTGGTGGTAAGCATGGCTTGTTTCAAACTTCCAAATGTTAGTTTGCTAGATGGATCATGACTCATGAGTCCTTGCTTCAGATGTTGCTCACCATGTCCAAGGGATGCCTCAGTATCTATCTCTATCTTGACGGATTGTTCAGTACAGGCACCAAATTCAGATTGGTTCTACGCATCCACTACCTACTGTTGAGGCTGAGTTGGGAAAATGAAGCCCCTTTACACACTTTTTTCGAATTCGATTTGGCATTTAAAGATAGCCATGTTTGCAATGTGTGGAATGATATCCATGTGAATCGTACACACGTTGCAGACAACTCGGGATCATCATATTTTGTTGATTTGTGTTATTCTCGTGCGTGGGCAGCTTTACGTTCTCATCTTGGTTATGACTTACGATCAAAGCTGCTCAACAGAAGCTATTTGTGCAGTTGGTTTCCATTTCTTACTGATCTCTTTCAGTTTTCTGTTGCCTTCATGATTTATTATAGTGCAGCTGCCTTTGATCGTGTGATTGCGGTTTAGTTGTCATTGAACTAAATACCAGTTGCCTTTGGATATTTTTATTCTCACAAGTATTTACAAAAAAGAAAATAAAAAATAACATGAGTATTTGTAAGTTAGAAATTAACTTGGTGTATATTGGCTTTTGGAGAAGTTAAAAAGGAGTTTATTTATTTATTTGTAAAAGAGGTATTTTTTTTCTAATTATTATTGTAGTCCAAATCCAAGCACAAGTTGTGCAAAGATTCATAGCAAGGAACACAAGTACAAATTGCACAAAACAACCCCCCAGCAAAACTAACGATACCAAAAAGTTAATGCATGCAGCCCACATCTACATAAAAGGACCCCTTAATAACAGTTCATATATAACGGCTCATTTAATTGTACAGGGCTTGTATTTTCGGTGTGAAAATGATAAGCAAAAGAATGGTGTGTCCGTGTCTCAGTTGGATGGTTAAGTAGTAAAGATAGGGGCTAAGAATTTAGATCTTTTCCCCTTCACTGGAGATATTGTATCAGGAAAATGATCTCCAGCATCAACCGGATCCACAACAGAGCCTTCTTGTGTTACTTTGACAGGGTAACTTACAAGGTGCACACCTTCCATGTCCACAATTTCTTCACTGCTGTAGATTCCCCACATGTGATCCCCTATTGACCGCATTCTCTGAATACATGACAAACTTTCTGGCTCTAAGAACAATTCCTCAGTGCTGCCAGTGTGCTCATACCACAGTGACATTCTGTATGCATGAATATCACCACAGCTTCGGCTTATGTGCTTATCATCTCCATCTTGAGATTGGTAGGCCCCTATGGCAATCTCAGTGTCCCTTTGCCCATCCATAGATCTCTGGTTCACATTGGCTGATCCTATTAATATGTATAAGTCGTCCACTGGTGCCCGAACAAACAGCACAATCAATATCTTAGTTAACTTAGTTTTACAATATCAATATAGTTTGATGCTTATGCATGTGTAGTGGAAAAAACAAAGATAAAAAAAATTGATTGAAGCATAACATAATCATACCTATCATGATCTTGGAGTGAACATAAACCGGGAACCTCCTATTTTGTTGTGCATTCCAGTATTGTGTTTCAGGATGGGGAGAATGCGGTGGAAGATACTCATCTTTTCCCTTCATTTCCCTATTTGCAAGGCAGAAGAAATTCAAGTAATCTCTTGGATGCCCTGGCTCCCCACTTTCTGTTATTGCTTCTCCAATCAAGTTATACATCATTGTCATTGTTTCTCTGGTCCAGTGAAGTATATCTTGAACCGGTTCACTTTCAGGCACTCCTTCTGGCCACATTGGCATGACTATGTACACACCAAACCTCTCTCTTGCTTTAATCTTACTCACCACCTTGAGAGCAATCTCCACAGGAATCAGATTCCTGCATCCACTATGCCTATCTTTCTGCCACAAATGGCACCCTCCAATAAAATATTGGTTTTCAATGTACACAAACCTATCAGCACGCCTAATTGCTTCAACATAAGCTTCATGGATGCTTCTCTCCACAGTTAGCTTTCTAAACAACTGGCTAGCAGACACCTGGTCTATTGACCTGTACACTTGAACTTTCCAATTCCTCTCTTTGGGAGGGCTTGAGAAAGTGGGAATGAGATTTTCTAAAGTGTTGGCTGGGACTAGAAGAGAAGCATCACATTGCTTTGTCCATCTTTGCTCAAAATTGGTTAACACATCCCAAGCAGCATCACCAGTAACACAAGCATGAGCATCATGCCAAGGCTCTCTTGGCCCTCCTTTGTTGAGGCTTGCTCCTGCTATATTTGTCTGGTAGAAGTCATGGTAATGGGATTCCTCAGAAAGTGTCTGAAACAATGAGTGTTTCTCTGTGTCATATCGGCCATCACACAAATCTACACCACCCAAAAAGCTCATAACTTCTCTGGCATGAACAGAGTTGGGTGCTCTGGTGTCCACTGTTATGGTCTTCTGATGGTGAGCAAATAGTGTGGGGAACTTGTGGTGTAACCTGGGACACTTTCTGCATGTTACTTTTGTGTGTTTGAAGTAGGCAAAAGCGTCCTCATCATGAGTCTTCATCACACCTTTGTTCTTAATAAAAGGAAAAGATGTTTCATCATCCCAAATCATAACCCTCACAGCCACTCCTTCATCTGCCTTCTTCTTTAATAGCTCACCCAGCTTTATCTCCCTGGCATGTGGGATTTCTGTTTCAGAATCTCTAACCTGCACAATGGCCACATTAGCTTCTCAAAAAATGTACATGATTTGGATAAACTTCTTAATAAGCACTTATAGGAGAAGATGTTGAAATGAGATCATATTTACCAGAACCATCTTGGGATTGAAAGACCAGCCTGCAATATAAATCAAATATTTTGCACCCTCAATGGCCTTATAGACATCTTCCCACAGATGTCTTGGTGCTCCACACAGATCAAAAGGAGGGTGGAAAGTAGAGGAATGGTGAGCATCATGATAGAGCTTAACTTGGCAATTAGACCTTTGTGGGAATGTAGCATCTCTCAGTCCTTGAAATTCCCCATTGCTTAGTATCTTTGACCAACTTGGTTCCATATCTGCTGGCTTGAACCATAACATGAGTCTTAATTTTAGTTGTGGATTTGATTTTCCATTTTCCATGAGGAGAGGGAAGAAACCATTGATGAAACTGTGTTCCTTAAACCGCTTGGTCTGCATGTGAAATTTCCCCAAAATGGAGCATGATGTTTTCAGTGTAATTGTGATAGTCGAGTCTTGTGGATGAGCACACTGAATCTGAAAGGTTTGGTTCCACACACGTTCACTTTCTTGGCTCGTTTTCGCCACCTTATTGTTGTCTATGTTGATGGTCACATAAGCAGGCTTTCCATTTGTACATACACACTGAAAAAGAATGAAATAGAAATTGAATTGATACATGCTATATATGAGTCTAAAGAATAATGCACAATTTAGTATATATGTAGATAGCATTAATTAATGAAGTTATGTGGAGGTCAGTCACATTGAAGGGAAACGAAGGTGAGTAAGGTGTGGCATTGAAGATGGTAGCTTCAATTGTTCCATGGATGAGGAGCTTAGGCTTTTCCTCCATTAGAGGTTAGAGATAGAAAAGTAGTAAGTGTGTTTTGACTTTTGTGGTAAAGTTACAACTGTTACCAAAGACATATTTCATATATAAAGTGTGGTGTTGCAGACGAAGAAGCAAATGGAACCTTCAAATGCAATTGAACAGTTTGGGAAAACTTGTGGAATTATGCATAAATTAGACGTATAGTCACAGCCAACCGTCACGTCTATTCTATCCCAAAACCAAGCTTTCGCTTCAAGCTCAAGTTTCTTAAACTCAAATCACAATTTTTCGGCCAATCCAAAACATTGATCGAGTATTTAGTATATTCTCCTTACACATACAAGGAATGTACGGAAGATTCTCATTAACGTTAGCATATGTCAAACAATAAACATCCTTTTTTATCAGATATATTTATACAAGTGAACAACTTTTGTTTTAAATTATATTTTTTTTGATTTGTATGCATTAAAGATATTCTCATGTGAGAGAAAAGGAAACTTATCTCTGTTAATAAGTGCATGAATCCATTCGTTGTTGTAAATTTGACCACGTAACAAAGCCTGTTATGTTAAGTGTTAATCCATATGAAGTGACAAGAGCTGTATTCTATTTTATAAGATTTTAAAATTGAATCTTGTGAAAATTAGAAACAGATATTAGGAAGGTTCTCTCTCTCTCTCTCTCTCTCTCTCATTATAGATTGATTTTACTCAATTTAAATTAGTTAGAATTTATGTGAGATGTCTGATCACGGTGTATTTGTTTCTATAGCCTGTGCTTGGGCACATCTCGTGTTTAAACTTTAAAGTAAAGGTTTTATAATTAAATTTAGCTTCTAAAAAAAGTTAGAAATTAATATATAACTTTTAAATATCACAAAAATCACATTAATAATAAAATCACAAACAAGTCGTTTGTTATATAATATAATAATATAATTGGCTTAATTGTATGAATAAATTTTATTGACGTGAAATTGACAAAATAACTTAAAATTAAAGGAGAGCCACATATCTATATACAGAGGAAAGAAGCATAAATAAATCCTTCAAGTTTGAAAAACATAAACTCTGTTTCTTTAAGCATTGAGCGCCGAAGTTGGAAAGCTATGCTGGTATACCATATAATATTCATCATGTGATTAGGAAATTAGTTTCACAAACTAAGCAAAAAACAGAAGAACCTGATCGTGCCAACTAAATGGCCATGCATGAATATGATTAGATGGAAGAGGAGGAGGAGGAGTACAAGAAACAAAGGTGGAAGCAGTGAATTTTCATCCTCAAGCAACTTACAAGTTACAACACAAAAAAGAGTCATCAAAACAATTACTATTTTTTTAGATTTTAATAAGAATTGGAAAAACTATTAAATACTTTTAGCTTCAATGAAATATGATTCTCTTACTTGAGCAATCTTATTTCATTTTAGAAAGAATTCTTACTTTTTCTAAAATTTACACAAAGTTACTCGTGTTTTATGAATTTGTTACACTTAAATTTAATATTTAATAATAGATTTCATTGAATTATTTGTTTTTTTTTCCTAAAACTACTGAATAATTAATCCTTAATATCTGTAAATTTTAACACGTTTCACAATTATTATTTTTATTTCTTAAACTGCATATAAACCTCCTTTTTAAAAAAAAAAATGCATTATAGTAAAAACATCATCGAAATGATTTTTTATCCTTTTTCTACACTTCAAGTTTTGTAATCTTCTGTAGACACTTTCTTCACTTCTGTAATCACGTGGCCTTTTATTGTTCGATCCATTGTCAAACTTTGACATTCTTCAAGTTTGTTAATTTCTTCACTTCTGTAATCACTAGCTAGATCTCAAGATGTGTCCAACTATATAACAAATACAAACTTTACAAAGAATGTCAAAGCCTTAGCCAAGAGATTCATCCCCCCAAAACCAAACAACTGAACCATATATGATACACAAAAGCACCTAAAATTCAAGTTATTTCTATATATACATTTTTTGTAAATGGAATAGAACTTCCTTCCTCCCACACTTTGTATTGGTTTGTGTGATTGAATAACTTTAGTTTAAAGCTTGAGCCAGCAATTAAGAATTTTTTTTTTTTTTCATATGGTACGTGTGCGTGTGTTTGGATATTATATTACTTCAGAGTTTGTCCCAGCAATAAAAAAAAAAAAAAGTGCATTGAGTTGATGGAAATGATGCACCCTTGAAGTTAACTAAATAAATAAAACAAAATAAGAAACTAACAAATAAATGCTTCCCCAAACGTATGGTTAATACAGAATCGTGGTCTGAAGTTTTTCAGCACCATACTTAACCAGAAATTTAATGTGTACGTTGATTTCCTCACTCAAATATTTGTGTAAAAATTAGCGGGGTTGATAATCCATGGAATCAATCCAACCCAATCCGATTTGAACGGATTGATAGAGTGTTTGGGTCAGACCCAATCTCAACCCGATGACTTACGGGTTAAGTAATGGGTTTTGTTGTATGAACCTATAATTCACCAACCCAAACCCAAACTACATAATATAATAATAATAATAATAACAAAATAAAAAGCCTAATCTCATTCATTTAACACTTTCACCATCTATATATACCTTCTCATTTAAAAAAAAAAAACCTTTAAATAAAAACTTCTCTGTGCAAGTCACCGTCGCCCTTCGTTGTTACATCATCGTAAGTCATTGTCGTCTTCTCTATGCAAGTAATTTTGGGTTCACCTCTTTAGCAACTTTAGGCATATTTCTTCTTACTACACTGTTTATAATAGACTAATGAACCTTATCCTTTGGCTTGCAATGCTTCGACAATGGAGTTTATAATTGTTCAACAATGGAACTTACAACTAGTCAACTATTCAAGAAAATACAAATTTATTTTCAGTTTATTTTATATCAGTGTTACAATGTTATTTGAATTTTCTCAACTATATTAAGTTAAGTAAACTTTGCTATTTAGTTGATAACCATTTTATTTTGAACTTTTCGTATTAGGTGAATTAAGGTCGAAGGGATCAATAATTAAGTTTGAAAGTGTTATTATATATAACTTATTTTGTACATTAATATATGATTATGTTCATTTGTGAGTGAAAATTATTTTTGTTTTAAAAAAATAAAAAAATTTGAAAATTTATTTTGATTTTTTTTTTAAAAATTATTTATTTTTTTAAAAAATACATCATTAACTCGATGACCCAACCCAACTCGTTCATGATTGGGTTGGGTTGGGTTGGGTTGAGTTTGAAAATAAAATCACATAAACCCAACCCAATCCAACCTACTAAAAATTGATCGGGTTGGGTCAAGAATTTATATAAACCCAAGTCAACCTAACTCGTAAACACTACTAAAAATGTTAAATTAGAATGATAATTTTTTAAAATTAAATAAAAAAATAAAATAAAATTTTAAATAAAATAGTAAGGATATAATTGAAAATAAAAAAGAGGTAATAGTTTAAAAACTAGTTTATTTTTCATAAATTACTTTAAATAGTTTATCAAAATAAGTTACTGGATATAGCTTATAAAAAATGAGTTATCAAAATAAGTGTACGTGTTAAATAAACTTATTTTAATGAAAGAAACTTATAAATTAGTCAAATAAATTGGTAAGCTTCTCCATGAACTTATCTAGAAGGTTGCTTCAGCCTGCAGCATAATCTATGTTTAGCTGTTACCCATGATCGAGCACCAATAAATATTGGTGGATCCAATTGCCAATATCAAATTTGTGAGTTATCATTATTTCTCGCGTTAACCTAAACCCTAAATTGGAGTTTCATCATCAGATTCTATTCATACCCTCAAATCTTGATTTTCTGAATTATTTGTTCTCCTAGTCAACATCTGATAAATGGTTCACAATTGATAATTTTATCCTTCAAATATGAAGTTATGAATTTGATTTTTAATTTTGTGCACATAAAAAAATCATTGAAAAAATTAAATCAGTTATATAAATAAATTTCAATATCTCAAAATGCTAATTTTTAACTTTCGACCACAAAAGTAGAAATTTGATGTCCCAACTTGTCCCATTCCTTGTCCCTTCCCTTCGTGGGTTTATAATTTAGTGTTTATGATATATGATATATGATTTATATTTTAAGATTTTATGATTTTATGTTGTTTGGTTTATGATTTGATGCTTTAAAATTTAATGTTTTATTATTTATGATTTAAGGTTTTATGGTTAAGATTTAAGATTCTATTTCATGCTTTAGGATTTATGATTTCACGATTTAGGATTTAGAATTTTGTTTCATGGGTTAAGATTTAATGTTTTATTTTGGATTTACAGTTTCATGATTTAAGATTTAGAGTTTCATTTATAAAAAACATAAATTAGTATTTAAAGTTTCAATTAAGTTTTAGGGTTTTATGATTTATATTTTATGGTTTCATATATGATTTAAAGTTTCATAAATAAAACCTTAAGAATTTAGGATTTCCTAAATGAAATCCCATATCCTAATTTAAAGTTTCATTATGAAACCCTAAATCACGAATGAAATAAAATATAAGGGTTTAGGGTTACATTAAATTTCATAAATGAAATACTAAAGATTTAAAGTTTCATAAATGAAACCCTTAAGGATTTAGGATCTCATAAATGAAACTCTAAATAAAAATTTAGAGTTTTATTGAAATTCATAAATGAAACCTGAAATAAGGATTTAAGGTTTTATTTAATAAGTAGGTTTAATTGCAATTTTCATCCCTTTGGTTTTCTAAAATGACGATTTTCATCCCCTATTTTAAAAGTGAACAATTGAGCCCTCTTGGTTTTAAAAACGCACAAATTTGGTCCCTCCGTCTATTTTAAAGAGTTGACCGTTAGTTTTAATGTTGACTTTGTTTACTTAATATTTTTAAATTAACAATAATGACCTATATTTTCTTGAATTAATAATAATGGCCTAACACTTTTCTCCTCCTCTCCAAAATCCTAAAATTTTCCCCTCACAGTTCTAAAGTCTTCTCTCCTTTTTTCCTTTGAGACCTAATGACCCTGCCTCCCTTCTCCTTTCCTCTTCTCCTCTCTTTCAGTGTTTGTTGTGTGAGCCATCGAGGTTGAAAGAGAAGACATCGCGAAGGTCATACGTCATGAAAGTCTTGTGATGGTCGCGTGAAGGTTGCGCGATGGTCATGCAGAGGTTGCACGGTGGTTGCATGGAGGCTATGTGGTGGTCAGGCGGAGGTCGCGCAGAGGACTTGCACGAGTGGTCGCACAGAAGTCGCTTCAAGGAATAGAGGAGAGGAGAAGGGAGGTGGGGTTGTTAGGTCTCAGAGGAGAAGAAGAGAGGAGAAAGGAGTCGGGGTCTGGTCTCGGATGAGGAGAAGAGGAGATGAGACTTCAGAACAATGAAGGGGAAAATTTAAGGTTCTAGAAAAGAGGAGAAGAGTTTTAGGCCATTATTGTTAATTCAAAAAAACTAAGTAAATAAAGTTAACGTTAAAACTAACAACCAACTCTTTAAAATAGACAGAGGGACCAAATTTGTGCGTTTTTAAAATCAGGAGGACTTAATTTTTCACTTTTAAAATATGGGGATGAAAATCGCTATTTTAGAAAACTAAGGGATGAAAATTACAATTAAGCTTAATAAGTATTTAAGGTTTCATATGAAACCCTAATGAATAAAGGTTTCATAAATGAAATCTTAAATAAAGATTTAGAGTTTCAATAATAAAACCTTAAGAATTTAGGGTTTTATTTAATAAGGATTTAAGGTTTCATAATGAAATCCTAAGGATTAAAGGTTTCATTAATGAAACATTAAATAAGAATTTAGAGTTTCATTAGAATTCATAAATGAAACCCTAAATAAGAAATTAGGATTTTATAAATGAAACTCTAAGGATGTAAGGTTTCATTTAAAAAGATTTAGGGTTTCATAAATAATACCTTAAATAAATATTTAAGGTCTTAAGGTTTCTTAAATGAAACCTTAATGATTTAGTTTTCATAAATGAAACCCTAAATAAGGATTTATAATTTAATAAATGAAACCTTAAGAATTTGAGGTTTTATAAATGAAATCCTAAATAAAGATTTGCTATTTTATAAATGAAATCTTAAATAAGGATTTAGGATTTCATAAATAAAATTTGAAAAAAAAATCTTTAGGATTTCATATGAAACCTTAAGGATTTAAGGTTTCATAAATTAAATCATAATAAAAGATTTAGGGTTTCATAAATGATACCCTAAATAAAGATTTAAGGTTTCAAGGTTTCTTAAATGAAACCCTAAGGATTTAGGATTTCGTTTAATTGGGATTTGGGGTTTCATCAATAAAACTATAAATAAGAATTTAGTTTCATTGGAATTCATAAATGAAACCCTAAATAAAATTTGGGATTTCATAAATGAAACTCTAAAGATTTAAGGTTTCATTTAATAAGGATTTAGGATTTCATAAATGATACACTAAATAGATATTTAAGTTTTAAGGTTTCTTAAACGAAACCCTAACGATCTAGGATTTCATAAACAAAATCCCAAAAAAAGATTTCATTTAATAAGGATTAAGGGTTTCATAAATCAAATCCTAAAAATGGATTTGGGGTTTCAACTTTAATGAAAGATTTAAACCCCAACTCCTTAATTAGGATTTCATTCATGAAATCCTAAATCATCATTTATAGTTTCATTTATAAAACCTTAAATTATTATTTAAGGTTATATTCATGGTTGTTTCATAAATAAAATCCTAATGATTTATGGTTTCATTTAATAAGTATTTAGGGTTTTATAAATCAAATTTTAAGAAAAGGATTTATGAATGCATAAATGATACCTTAAATAAATATTTAAGGTTTCAAGGTTTCTTAAATGAATCCTTAAAGTTTTAAACTTTTAAATGAAATCATAAATAATGATTTATAATTTCATTAATAAAACCCTAATGATAGAGAGTTTTATAAATGAAATCCTAAATAAGAAATTAGGATTTCATAAATGAAATTCCAAAAAAAGGATTTAGGGTTTCATTTATAAAATTCTAAATTCTTGGCCCAAATAAAAATTCAAGGTTTCAAGGTTTCTTAAACAAAACTTTAAGGATTTAAGGTTTCATAAATAAACCCTAAATTAAGATTTATAATTTCATAAATAAAACCTTAAAAACATAGGGTTTAGGGTGTAAGGTTACATAAATTAAAGTTCTCATTATGAAACCCTAAGTTTTTTGGATTTTATTACAAAATCCTAAATCATTAATTAAGATTTTATTTATGAAATCTTGAAACCCTAAATCCTTAGGGTTTCATATATGAAACCCTAATACTTATTTAAAATTTCATTTATGAAACATTGAAACCCTAAATCCTTATTTATGAAACCTTATATCATAAGAGTTTCATTTATGAAACCAAATGAAACACTAAAACCCTAAGTCCTTAATTAGGGTTTCATTCATAAAACCCTAAATTATTAAGATTTCATTCATGAAACCTTAAATTATTAGGATTTCATTCATGAAACCCTAAATCATCATTTAAGGTTTCATTTATGAAACCCTACATTCTTGTTTAAGGTTTCATTCATGGTTGTTTCATCAATGAAACCCTAAGAATTTAAGGTTTCATTTAATTGGGATTTAGGTTTCATTTAATAAGGATTTAGGGTTTCATAATGAAACCTTAACAATTGGTGGTTTCATCAATGAAACTCTAAATAAGAATTTAGAGTTTCATTGGAATTCATAAATGAAACCTTAAATAAGCATTTAGGGTTTCATAAATGAAATTCTAAGGATTTAGGGTTTTATAAATGAAACTCTAAGTATTTAGGATTTCATTTTATAAGGATTTCGGATTTAATAAATTATACACTAAATAATTATTTAAGGTTTCAAGGTTTCTTAAACGAAATGCTAAGAATTTAGGGTTTGATAAATGAAATTCTAAAAAAGGATTTCATAGGATTTAGAGCTTCATTTAATAAATATTTAGGGTTTCATAAATCAAATCCTAAAAAAGGATTCAAGGTTTCATATATGAAACCTTAAATCATTAGGGTTTCATAAATGATACCCTAAATAAATATTTAAGGTTTCAAGATTTCTTAAATGAAACCCTAAGGATTTAGGATTTAATAAATGAAACCCTAAATAAGGATTTATAATTTCATAAATGAAATCTTAAGTATTTAGTGTTTTATAAATTAAATTATAAATAAGGATTTACGATTTTATAAATGAAATCCTAAAAAAGGATTTAGGGTTTCATATATGAAACCCTAAGGATTTAAGAGTTCATAGATTAAATCTTAAAGATTTTGAAGGTTTCATAAATGAAACCATAATGATTTAAAGTTTTATAAATGAAACCTTAAATAAATATTTTAGGTTTCAAGGTTTCATAAACGAAACCCTTTGGATTTAAGATTTTATAAATGAAATCCTAATTAGGATTTATAATTTCATCAGCAAAACCCTAATGACTTAGGGTTTAGGGTGTAAGGTTGCATAAATTAAAGTTCTAATTATGAAACCCTAAGTCATTTGGATTTTATTACAAAATCCTAAATCATTAATTAAGGTTTTATTTATCAAACCTTGAAACCTTAAATCCTCAGGGTTTTATTTACAAAACCCTAATACTTATTTAGACTTTATTTATTAAATATTGAAACCCTAAATCCTTATTTATGAAACCCTATATCATAATGGTTTCATTTATGAAACCCAATGAAACATTAAAACCCTAAGTCCTTAATTATGATTTTATTCATGAATCCCTAAATCATTAGGATTTCATTCAAGAAACCCTAAATTATTATTTAAGGTTTCATTTATAGTTGTTTCATAAATGAAACCTTAAAACATTAAAATAATAACATATAAACCTTAAAATATAAAGAGTGAAACTTTAAATCATAAACTTAAACCATGAACCATAAATCATAAATCATAAAACCAAAAATCTTAGAACCTAGCCCAAAAAACATTGAATGTTAAATCTTAAAACCTTAAAATTGTAAACATTGGTGTTCAAGATTTAGGTTTTTACGAGTGATGATTTTAGTATCCACAGTTAATGTTTTACATCTAGTATTTTTTTTTTTTTTAGCACAATCAACGTTCAAAATAAACATTTAACTCAAAAAATTTAACAAATGGACCAAAAATGCTAAAAAGATTTAGGGGACCAAAAGTACAATTAAGCCAACCCTAAATCATAAACATTAACCTCTAAACCCATAAAACTTAAAACCTTAACAATAAACTTTAAACCATAAAACCCTAAAATCTTAAACAATAAACATTAAATCCTAATTATTAAACCTTTAAACCTTAAATCACAAACCATTAAACCATGACCCATAAAACCTTTGCACTTAAAACCTTAACATGAAACCATAAAATCTAAAATCATGAATGCTACAAATCTTAACCATGAAACATTGAACTATAATCCATGTAACCTTAACCTTTAAACCTAAAACCATGCACACTAAATCCTAAATCATAAAAACTTAAATCTTAAACTCTAAATTATAAATCCTAAAGCTTTAAACATTGGACTATGGAACCTTAAATCCTTAAACCATTAACCATAAATTATAAATCATAACCCATAAAACCCTAGATCATAAACCATAAAACCCTAGACAATAAAACTCTACATCATAAATCCTAAAATCCTAAACCATGACATCCTAAATCCTTAAATTCTAAACAATACACCCAAAATAAGAAGTTTTTAAACCATAAATCATGAACCTTAAACCCTACACCTTAAAACGTAACCCGTAAACCATAAAATCCTAAACATTAAATCATAAAATTTAAAACCATGGACTCTTAAATTCTAAACCCTAAACCATTGAACCATAAATCATAACTCATAAAACCTTAAACTTTAAACCCTACACCCTACATCCTTAAACCATGGACCATAATTAAAAAAACACCTAAAACCTTAATAATTTAATCTTAAACCATAAACATTTACCCCTAAATCATCAAACCATGGATACTAAAGTCATAAACCATAAAACATGAATCATGAATCAAGAACATTGAATATTAAACCTAAAACCTTTGAAACAAAGAGGCATAAACCATAAACCATAAACATAAACATTATTAAAACTTAAACCATGAATTCATATACCATAAATCATGGAACCATAATCTTTGCAACCCCAAACCTCAAAACCATAAACATCGAATCCTAAACAATGAGCTATAAATCATAAATTTATGAATCATGGTCCTTAAAACTTTAAACCCTAAAACTATAAACCATATAATCTTACAAATCTAAAGCATAAACATTTGAACCTAAACTATAAACTATAAACACTAAACCCTTAACTCTAACCAAAAACCCAAATGATAAACTCTAAATTCTAATACATCGTGAATCAGAAACTATATCTCAATTTTGATTTGACATTTTACATCAATATACATAAAAATAAAAATAAAAGAAAAGAAAATGTTAATCCTCTTCATTAGGATCTTGCACACAAATGAAAACTTTGATCTCATAATTGATTCCCACAAATGTTCATAGCCGAATGATGATCATGATCATGTTCATGGAACCAAAGAAAAAAAAAAAGGGTGTTGTATAATGAATTGATAATTGTA
The DNA here is from genome assembly GCA_014843725.1 of Amphicarpaea edgeworthii. Taxonomy (NCBI): domain Eukaryota; kingdom Viridiplantae; phylum Streptophyta; class Magnoliopsida; order Fabales; family Fabaceae; genus Amphicarpaea; species Amphicarpaea edgeworthii. Next base: position 12,718,323 of record CM026319.1, read on the forward strand.
TTTGATCAACCCCTCCTCTTTCCCCGAAAAGAAAATAAATGTTTGGCAACCTTATCGGGGTGGACACGTGGCCTTGCTGGCATAGACCCACGACTCTCGTTGTCCCTAAAACGTTCAATGTCCTCTCATCCACACATGACACAACCCTTGTCTTTGAGTATCCCGTTCTTCAAGTTTAATTTTTTTTTAATTTATTAATAATTAATCAAAAATATTTTAAATACAACATAATTAATTATTAAAATAATAAATTTTAACAGTATAGTAGTGAAATCGATGTATATTTTTTGTCGTCCCCTCTGTGACACTGGACAATGAATCCCCTCCCTAATGATATTGCAGCTTCAGCAATTCAGCATTATATGCGTGTCGCCTTTATGGCTCAGAAAATATCCAAGTTTTGTATCATTTTTAAAGCTACGTATACAAACTATATAATCTAATTGACCAAGAAAAAAGAAGAAGAGAGGAAATCAATCATAAAATTAATATAAATTTGTGCCAATTACAAATTCATTAAACATGCATGTCAGAAGTCAAAATCTTAACCTTTTTTTTTTCAAAAAGATAATTTTTAATATCATTTGAATTTACAAATAAAAAATATTTTTATAAATGGTGGTTTTAGTCTTTCGTTACAAAATAAAACCATGTGATCATAAAAGAATCGCAAAAGATTGTTATAAAAAAGTTACAAATGTTGATTAGAAATTTGACAGTGTAATTAAATAAATAAATGTGGTGAGTCTTAGGAAACTACACATGAAACAGCAAGCCAAGCATCACAGCACATGAATGGCAATGAGGAACTAAATATTGGAGGAAAACCAGAGAGAGAGAGAGAGAGAGAGAGGAAATGTAAATTGAAGAGTCAAAATCAAACCGTATGAGAATGAGAATGAGAATGAGAAGAAGAAATGGAAGACAAAGCCAAAGCCAAACCCACAGGCACGTTATAATTAAAATAATCCATAAAATAACAAATAAGAATTCTGGTCCTATTATTAGTAGTAATATTAATCATTGATTGATTAAGTTGAGTGTCTCTCTCTCTCTGTCTCTGCGAAACTCAACGCTTCCTTCCTTTCATTCATAGACGATGACCAACTACGGCACAATTCCAACCTCCTCCTCGCCTTCGACGAACCTGGAGTTCATCTCACGCGCCAAGCAGCGCGTGAAGGAAGGCCTCGGAACCCGCCGTCCATGGAAGATCATGTTCAATTTCCGATCCTTCGGACTCCCTGCGGGCCTCGGAGACGCCGTCGCGCGCGTGAAGGAGAACATCTCCTACTTCCAGATGAACTACGCGATCCTCGTGCTTCTCGTTCTGTTCCTGAGCCTGCTGTGGTTTCCAATCTCGCTGATCGTCTTCGTCGTGCTCATGGCGGCGTGGCTCATCCTCTACTTCTTCCGCGACGAACCGCTCACCATCTTCGGGAGGTTAATCAGCGACCGCCTGGTGCTTATCGTGATGGCGGTGCTCACTGTCGTGCTGCTTCTTCTCACCGGCGCCATCGGCAACATCCTGGTGGCGCTTCTGATCGGAGTTGTGTTGGTGCTGCTGCACGCCGCCTTGAGGAAAACCGATGATTTGTTCCTTGACGAAGAAGAGGCCACTGGATTCTCTCCTCCCGGTGCACCTCTTTCTTGATCGATCCCAATATCTGCTTTCTTATTTCCTCAATTCTCAATTTAGTATATAATTTTAGGTTTGCTTTGCTTTGCTTTCTTTTCTTCCTTCTTTGAGAGGAAATTTGCATTTGGAGTCTGTATGTGAAGAAAGATGTTTGTTGTTGCTGGGTATCGCTTAAGTCATATGAAATTCATTTTCTCATCTTTTGAACCGAAGTTTCTTATGTGGAAACAAACAGAGTTAGTTGCAGTTGCTTGAAATTAGTAACTAACTGAATTGTGGGGGGTTTTCTTTGCAATTACTATGTGGTTTAACTAAAAGTTTTTGGGAGATAATAAATATTTTTCTTTCAGTTTTATTATTTTTTAAATTCGTGACTCTTTTAATAAGTTTGACAAAATAGTAACGGAATATATGATTTATTATTGGGCGCATAGACGACTAAACAGTTCATAAACACTTAATTAAACGAGATCTTTATGATTTCGATACTTTTATCAACCTTAACATAGTAATTGATCTTTATTATTTATAATTACAAATTCAGTGATATAAATTAGTATTACTTTTTTCAGTCTAGAGATCTTGTTTAAGAGGCCAAATAACATCATAATTTTAGCATCATAATAACATCATAATTTTAGCATCAACACCACCTTTTTTATCTTTTTTTACCATTATTTGGCACATCCTATTTTAATGGTATTAAGTTATTGTTAATTTTTTAAATGAATTTATATTTAATTTTAATTGATTTATTTAAAATGTTGTAATTATCCGTATAATTAAATTACCTAAAAAAGATAACCTTATTTTTCTAAAGTCTCTTCCTATTTCTCTGTTTCAACGTTCTTATTCTAAAGGGAGAGAATGATTTTTCTTTCTTTTTCTCTTCCTTTGTTTCAAAGTTCTTTTTTTTTAAGTGAAAAGTAAAGTTTCTCTTCCTTTATTTCATGCGACTATTTTTCTAAAGGAAAGAGAATGGTTGTTCTTCTTTAGTTTCGTGTGCTATCTTTTAAGAGGAGAGAATTATTCTTCTTCTCCAAAAGATGAGGGATATTGATGTTTTTAACATTTTAATACATGTATTCGACTTTTTAAACTCATGATTCACGTATCCCCTTACCTTTTAAATTCATTACACATATATCTCTTAATTTTTAAACACATCACACATATATTCTTTTAACTTTTAAAATCATCACATATACCCCTGAACTTTTTAATATATTATAAACACACCCCTGGGTTTTTAAAAAGAAGATAAGATTATGAGAAAAAAAAATTATAAAAATCATGTGTCGGTCATATGATGTAAAAAGTTAATAAAATTAACTCCATTAACAATGGAAGGGGTGCAAGTATAATGGAATATCAAAAGTTAGGGGATTTTGTGTAAAGATAAAAAAAAAAGGAAGGTGTGCATATATAACTGAAACAAATCTAAAGGGATATTTCTATAATTTGTTAGAAATAATATATATACACTAAAAGTATACAGATTTTATACTACTCAAAGTGCACGCATTTAATATACGATAGTTTACTGATTTTCATTCTTACATTTAAGGGTTTTATACAATGTTCAGGATAAATATTTTACATAATTAACATTTATAATAAATAAATCTTTTTGAATTCATAAAACATATTGAGGTTAAATATTATAATAAGTAAGTATTTTAAATATATAAATTACATTTTAAATTTATAATGAATAATTTAGATTGCAATATAAGATCAAGTTTAAATTAAAACAAATAAGTGCTTGAAAAAAAATTAAGAATACAGATAACAAATAAAAGGAGAAAAGTTTGATATAGTTGGAAGATGTTTTTTGCTAGTCACGTGAATAAGATGTGAAGTGAGTCTTCCAAACAGAGGAGATAAATTCTTTTGAGAATGCCCGATTAAGAGAGAAACCTTCCCTTTTCAAGTTGAGGATTCTTATTAATTAAATATGAATGGAGTTTTCTCACTATAATTAAGATACTAATTTTTCTCATAATAATCAAAGAAAATATATTATTTTTACGAAAATTAAATAATAACTAAACAAATTTTATATTTGAAAATGAAAGCTCCTTTTATCTCTCCCAGAAAGAAAAGAAGAAAGAAAGAAAAAAAGCTCCGTTGAAATTAGATCAAGAACAGCCTTACACCCATTTATGTTTGTGTCGGTGGTTAGAGCCTTTTATTATAATGAGAAGGTAGGTAAGTCTGGATTCTGAACAAGGGTGTGTGATTTAAACAAAGCGTTGTAAATATTTACAAAAGCTCCATTAAGCACCTATCTTTTCTCAATAGTTTTCTTGTTTTGAGGATAACGAGATGCATAGAAAGATATGCACAGAAAAGGCCATTGTAAAAGCTCGATTCCCATAATTTCTGTGAAATATGCACCTATGATATGCTATATGGACAAATGCAATGATGATCAATAATTCAGGATGACAATCTTGGCCTCAAATCCAAGCACCAACACTTATAATCTGATCTTGACATGGCATAAAGTTCATCTGGTGTGAGGTTGTCAAGTTCCCTGGATATCCAGCTATCTGGCATGCCAATAATGTTGTTACTCAGAGTCAATGTTCCATGGCCCTCCTCCGGATGAATTTGAGATCGTAGTCTCTTGTATAGTCTCATGACAGAAATACTATCTTCATACGGGTCATGAGTGCCAGATTGAATATCATAACTGTAAACCAAAGATAAGATAAAACATTATGGAATCTGCAATTAATATAGTAGCTATTGATTATACTTTGTGAGCAGTAACTATGGCAATTTAAAAGTTAAACAGGTGGAATAGATTAGATCATACTAATTTGATTTTAAAAACAGAAGGAAAACTTGAAATTGGAAGAAGCAATTTCTGACTGAAAAAGGATTGAGAAAAAAATTAACTTGCCCAAGATATGTTCGGGCGAGATACTTGAGCGAATGGCTGACCAAGTTTGTTTTCATCAATGGATGGTACTTTGCAGTGTCTCTGTAATGCAACACAAAAGCATAGGCAAAAGATGAGTTATAATAATAACAAAGATCTCTCATATAAGAAACTGTACATTCAAAGAGAAAATTCAATCAACAACCTGACATAACTCACTATAATAAAAATCTAAGCAATTGAATAAGATGGATCTTTATAGTAAGATTGATCATTATAGCAACTCTATATAAAGTGAATTCATAAAAACACATTGTAATCTTGTATATGACTTAAAAAAAGTCAAAAAACAGATTGTTTTGTTCATCATCATGACAAATCCTTAAAGTGCTGATAAATAAAAGAAGTGCAAGACATGGTTGTCAAGAATGATTCTGTCAAGCATGATTTAGCATAACTAAGTTACTCAAGAAGCATCTACCTCAGCATATGATCAGGATAATTCATTTTTAAGCAATCTAAATCGTGTGCTAAGTCGTGCCCCACAAGAAGCCTGGCCTTTCCACCATCCAGTCTAACTTTGCCAATGGATTCTCCATTGTATAGAATTTGCAGTACCTTTTCTCGAACTTCCTTCAGTGGCATGGCATTTCTGAGATGCTCTTCTTTCAATCCAGTAATGTCATATCTGGAAATATCAAACAAAATCAACCAAAACACTCTTTTCTCTTTGACAATAATGCTTTGTATGGATTAAAAGTGAAATAGAGTAAAGAAATAGGAAGGTTAGAAATAGAGCAAAAATGATACAATTGGATAGATAAATATAAGGAAAGAAGTAGGGAAATTTTCTCTGCTTGTTTGGATGAGTGAAACAGAGAATGGAAATAAATAAACAAATTATATGAAAAATAATCTTGTTCAAATTAAAAGAATTTAAATTTAATCCAAAAAAAATTAAGTTTTAACTTTATTATTTTTTAACAAAATTATTTATTATTTTTTAACAAATTTTTTTTTTTAATTAAAAATCTATTTCATTTTTTATGAAACTGAAAAATGAATAGACATAAGACATCATAACCCCCAATCCCCAATTTCATTCCAATTTGGGAGGGGGTCCCATAGGAAAAACTCCCCTGCTTTTCATTTACTTCTCCCTATTTACCCTTAAACAGACAATGGGTAAAGGAAAACAATCCAACAAATCCAAAGTACCTGTAATTAGTAACAGGTATTTGAGGCTGTACATACGTATGGAAGATTAATTTCTCATCTTCATCAACCAAACACACTCTAGCACAAAGTTCCAGAGAACCATCACTTCCACCACCAACCATTTCACAGTCCATTGCAACTGCTCCTCCAGGGCCCTCGCCAGCATGGTTTTCATCAGAAGAATCTTGAGAATCAAATTGGGAATCTATATAGGGCAATGCACTTGTTTCCTGCAACAGTTCCACACACAACATAAACTTCCTAATAAGAACATAAGAGAGTAGAGAAGAAACACTGATTGTAAGTGGGTTTCTTTGATTACTTAGGGTGAATGGTACACATAAGACATTTTCTTTAATATATAAATAAATGCTCACTGGACGAGTAGGGGAAGATAAGTGACATGTTTCTCTATGACCAATGAGAGACCCGGGACTATCAAATAGTGCCAGGCAAAGTTGACAGCCCTGTTGAGAGAACATGGCTGAACAAATTCCCCGCGGCAAAGGACCTAAAACATAGAGAGAAAAAAATGAGCTAAAACATGAAACCAATAGTGTAATGTTGACATGAGATTGAATGCAGAAATGAATGACTAACCGGTGAGATGTTCCCTGAGAGACTCAAAGGATTTGCAGTGCTTTCGACATACACCACATCTTGGCTGATGAACAGAATGATACGAGGTTTTCATGTGCTCAATAAGATGCTCTTTCTTCTTATATTGCTTATAGCATGCCGAGCATTTGTATCTGTAGGGAGAAATAAGCTATTCTTCAACTATACCCAGAAGCAGCAGCATGGAATTAATTAATAATATTCCATCGTTCATTATATATAATATAGCAGATACTCGTTGGCTGACTGAATATTCTTTCACACAAATGACTCATCTAAAGTGAAGCAGAGAACCAATTAAAAAAATTCAATAAGTTTGATTCTACTAACTTTATTTCCTAAATTATTCATGACAGGTGTTTGAATTTCCGATCAACGGCTACATCCAGAAGCAACACGGTGATCATCATGGAAAACAAAAAACAAAGTGAGAGAGAATTGACCCACCTTGTGATTGTGGCAGGGTCCGCTTCGGGGAGTTCCATGTGGAATGGTAGTGACACGCAGATACGATTGAATGTGTGAGCGAAAACACTCAATCGGTCGAAACCCTAACGCCACGGAGGAAGAAGGCGCCACCACTGCTTCAAGTCAAAACGCATAGTACCACTAGCACTAGCATGTAAATTTACTTCTATTCATTTTTTCCTACGAGCAAAAGGTTAGAAATATTTTATTCTACCAATTACTAACTTTAAACATCAATAGTTTTAGAACAGATGGAGTATTATTTTAACAGTCTATTCCTTTTTAATACTATATATATTTCAATAACTTTTTAAATATTTTGTTAATAGAAAAAATAATCTTATATTACAAATGTTAAGCATATTTCAATAACTTTTTAGTATTTTTATATTTAAATATATTTAATTATCATGAATTTTAGTTATATAAAATGTATTTATCATAAATTTTAATTTTAATTATATAAAAAAATATGTATCATGTATAATAATATTTGAAAAATCTTTGTCAAAAAAAATATTTGAAAAATATAATACTAATAGTTATAATACATCATTTACTAAGCATCAAAATTTTTCCATAAATAAAGACTAAAAGCAAAAGCCATTAGTTCTACCACAAAAGATATCTTCTTTTTTTTTTTTAATCCGTATGAGTCATTAATTAAATGTAAGTATGAATATTGATAAAAAAAAATGTAAACATGGATTTATTTTTATTTCTTTTTCATTAAATAGATAATGTTTCTACCTATGTGAACACAGTGAGACATTACACTATACATGAATTTATTTTTATTTCTTTTTCATTAAATAGATAATGTTTCCACCTATGTGAATAAAGTGAGACGTTACACTATATATGAATTTTTTTTTATTTTTTTTTCATTAAATAGATAATGTTTTCACCTATGTGAACACAGTGAGACGTTACACTATACACTATTGTCTTATCCTTTAGCTTCTCCAAAACATTACTCAGAATTCTCATATCAATTCTTCATATGTCTCGAGTGTGATTTGAAATTTGTATTGGTCATTATGTGTGATTGAGCATGCGATGATACAGCAGTTAAGGGAGTGTTTGATTATCAAAAAAATTGTCAGAACAATTTGATTATCATGAACTTAAATTTCTTAATAGACTGTTACTATTATAATCTTAGTAGTAGTAATTTGGTAGAGAATAATGAACATGTAAAAACAGTTCGTATGTATGGAAATAAAAGGAGAAACAAAAACAGAAAAAAGCATAAACCTCAACGATACCAAAAATAATAAAAAAAAGACAAAGCAATAATGGTACCATACGGTTTGCACGTACTTGAGGAGTTGAGGAACATATAGATACTTCTGGATTCTGGACCTTGTACCGATGTTGATTTATTACAACTAAGATCCATGGACCATGTAAACCATACCGGGTTGCCCGAGGATAACGTGTGTGATCCTTTGTTACAAGATGCCAAAACATAACCCCAGAAACAAACACTTGATCACGTTCAGCCTCTCAGCCTTGTCATCATCAGCCAACTAAGGTTTCTTTATTTCACATGCTTCAAATAATGACACCTCAGCTTCTTACACTTCAATTAAAATTAAAACCATCACACTACCATTTGCTAGTTAAAATCACAATCCTCAGCCCATGTTTGTTTGTTTCTTAAAGCAAGCATGAAAACAATGCATCAAAGACATGATGAACCAAATCAACCATACAAAAAGCCTTTTGGAGAGCATAGTCATTTAGTCAGACAAGGGATTACATAATTTTCCGAAAAGAATTTCAAAAGCTTCTTCTATATATTACTTATCCTACTTTCATAGTTCTATACACCTATGCAAAATTAGATTAAGTTGCAGGGAAGTAGAAAGATAACTACAAATTACAAAATACCAAGGCCAGAAAGGTATTTAGCATAACAATATTTAACTGTTAACTCTTCACATGTTGTCTGTCCACTTAGAGACTTGTTGCTTTCCCAATAGGAAAGGCTTGTACTCAGGTTCCCACTGAACGCTTCCAGTGACTCTTACAAAGGGGGACCACTGTTGTAATGGCGCTTTCTTTGCTTATGTTTCTGGCCAAAAAACAAAATCAACCACTCTGGTTTCTCACATCATAACTGGGAGTTGAAATGTAATTTGGGTCCATGACCGTGTCACCCTCCAGTGTTCGCAGAACCTTGAACAAACAAGACAAGTATGCCATCAAGATCAGGTGTGGGGAAACCAAGAGTGTTATAATGTAACACCAATGTGTAAAGTTAGTATTCAGCATAGTATATTGGAAAGCCATTGCTATTCTTAGTTCTCACTTCTCACATAAGAAACAATCGAGGTTGATTTCATAAAAGGGAAAAATTCGACTGATATGAGAAAATAGAAATCAAGTTCAGGCAAGAAAGACAGAGATTAGAGAAAAGAGTTTCATAACCTGGGATTATAACCTATAACTACTCACATCAAGTTATAGGAAATATGTGATCGTAGCCCACTCAAGTAAAACATGACAACAAAAATATCAGTTAAATTTTTTCCTTACTTGTGACATGCGTGGTCTAGAATAAGGGTCTCGCCTAATGCATAATGAGGCAGCATGTAGCATGCAATAGACCTCATGTTCTGAATAGTGATTTCCCAGCCTTGGATCAATCAGTTCCTCAATGGCATATTCTTCTAACAGTGGCCGTGCCTGTTTCATATCCAAATGCTCAAACAGTTATTACTCAAGGCAAGGTCAAAACTCAAAACATAAAAATCAAAAAGCTTATGGTACACTGTTTATCTATTGTTGTACGGTGCTTCTTATTAGTGACGTTTAAACACTGCAAGTAATGCTAATATCACACAGTTAAAAATCATAATAAATTAGATATTAATATTTAACATCATTTAACTTACCCACTCAGTAAGACACTGTTGCCCCTTTGGCCGTTTGAGATCCACGGCCTTTCTTCCTGTAACAAGTTCCACCAATACCACACCAAACGAATAAACATCAGCCTTTTCAGTTATTTGGCCACTTTGAGCATATTCCGGAGCCAAATACCTACATTGCATCAACATAGCTTAGTTGCATTGTTGAAATTGTACAGACAAGTTAGACAATGAAAGTAATTCAGGATTAGTACACCACGTACCCAAATGTTCCAATTACTCTAGTTTCCACTCCTGTGTCTCCATCAGGCTGCCACCTTGCCAGTCCAAAATCACCAACCTGGAAGAATTTAACAAAAATATTTAATGAACTAAACTTTTTGAAAGAAAGATGTTGAAGTAAAGGTGGTGCCTTTCATTTGGAAACTATAAAGCTGAGTGCATAGCACAAAGCAGGCAAAACACAATCCTACCAGGGGTTCAAAATCATGAGTGATAAGAATGTTGTTTGGTCGCATGTCACGGTGGATAATGCAACCCACTCTGCACTCTTCATGTAGATATCGCAACCCTCGAGCAGCTCCAACAGCAATTTTTTGCCGGGCAGACCATTCTAATGGTTCTTGCTGTCTCCCTGAAAGATTTCCAATTGATGTATCAGTTTTCAAATTACAATCAAGCCCGTATCAGTAAATGTATTCTTTACTATAAGCTATTTAATGTGAAAAATCATTCTCCATCCCATGGTTTGGCAGGTATATGAAACCATTCAAAACACGTATCAAATCAAGTTTTATCTAATAGTCTAAGCGCTCAGATCTCATTAGCTTTACAGAAATAAATTCAATATATTGATCAACTTCCCAAATATTAAATGTTGCATAACTTTCAAAGTAACCTATGACCTTGGCTTTTAAGGGCTAATACTACATGAATTTTGCATGTTGAATGACTTTCATAAATTCAACCCAATTCAAAAACATGACTGTCATGACAGAAAATTTTGTCTGAAAGCAAAGGAAATTACCATATAAATGAGAATCCAATGATCCATTACATATGTACTCATAAACCAATAGCCTTCTTTTATCCTCTATACAGAACCCAATCAGCATAACAACATTTCGGTGTTGAGCACAGCTCAGGACTTCTACCTCTGAGCAGAATTCAAGATCACCCTGAGAACTTGCCAATTTATGTTGCTTAACAGCAATGACTTGTCCATCTGGCAGAAGCCCTCTGTGAACAGATCCAAATCCTCCTTCTGCCAAGAAATTGGCTTTTGAAAATCCACCTGTGGCAAGCTCCAATTCAGAATAGCTGAACCATCTGGGAGGTTTTCCAAAAACAGGAGCCTTGTGTTGACAGATTGAACATAAGGGAGGTGGACCAGGAGGGGCATTTCTAGATAATGCTATTGCTTCTCTTACATTTCCACTGAAATTGTAGTCAGTCTTATAGGTTGAGATTTCAATTTCAGCTTCTCTATCAAGTCTTGAGAACTTTTCTAGCAAAGCTCTAGTGGTAGATGATTGAAGCTTATTATGAGATCTCTCTGTTCTTTCTTCCGTAGGTTGAGATGATTGTTGATGCAAAAGTAAATCGGTGATCCATGGCTGGAATCTCAAGCTTGCTGAAGATGTGGACAAACTTTCACTGTCTGTGTCTGATATAGAATCGTCAAGTTCTGGATTTTCTTTGATAGTTTCCTCTTTCTTTGACTCACCATTCATCTCAGAGACAAAAAATGGTGAAGTTCCTTGATCGGAGCTTGAAACCGACGAAGTACCAGCTTCAGTTGCAGTAAATGGTGTCCCTAGCTCAGGGCTGCTGGTTGGAGTGACAACTGGTCCTTTTATGGAATTTAAAGAGACATTCTTCTTCTTAGTCTGTTTTCCAGGCATATCATCTTGTTCAGAAGGTAAATGACTTAATTCTTCAAGATCTTTCTTCTGTGATCCAACCAAATTCAAGCGGAGTACCTTAGGTTGGGAACGCTTCATAACCACAATGTTGCACTGCAGCTCTTCCATGCATTGTTTTTCCTCATGTTTGAGCTGTCTGTAAAGAAAGAAACACCAAAACACCAACAAGGCAACGACACACTGAATTATAATCTCAAATCAATAAAATAGTAAACCAGAAATTAAGATTTCATCAAATATGTTTCATATTAGAATAGCATGACTTTTTGTGGGAAAAATATGATAGAAAATTACTTGTCTAAAACGACCCAATTGGCTTGGGTTTTCTTGGCTTCCGCAGCCACTGCTCCGCAGGGTGATCCAGAAATAATTTTAATCTTCACATTTATCTGTAGAATAATTATTAGGTTGGCACATGGAAGCAAACACAACTATCACAATGAGCCCTTCTTACATCCAAGCCACTAACCTTGTTAGGATCATAGACATCATGGAGCTGAAGGATCATTTGAGAGCAAGAATCAGTGATATCACTCTTCTGTTCTGAACTTGATCCTGAAGTAGTCTTCTTTTGACTATTGGCACAGTCGCCAGCAAACCTTGGAAAACCCCATAATCTTCGGCCTACATATGTGCAGAATAAGAGTTATGCAGATCTAGACTTCAAGCTGAAATAAAAGACAGGTACACTAGATATAGCAATAATACATAACTATACTCATCCACATCCAAGAAATTAGTAAAAGCTGGATTTATTATTTACTTGTAAAAACATAGGCATCAAAATGTCCATACGGCAATAAACAATATCTGACAAAAAGAGGACATAGATAAAATGAAGGCAAAAAATGGATTACCTGAACTTTGAGAAGGTACAACCACTAGCAGTGTAATGCAATCGCCAGGTTGCACAACATGAGTTAGGGACCAAACAAGAGCAGTCTTTGGAATTTCCTTTGATGCCTTAACGGCAACAATAACCTTTTCAGCTCCATCAGAACCTTTTTCTTGCTTCCCTCGCTTCTGTTGCTCTCGACTCATTACACCAACAATCTCAATAAAACTGCCTTGCTCAACAGATACCACTCAATAACCATCAAACTCACATGTTCCTATATTCTAAACAACAAGGGGGAGAAACACAAGAACATGTTTAAGATCACTAGTTTTCTCTCACCTTGTCAAGCACCACTGGAATTCTTATATATATAACCAACATGCAACTTGTCTCCGAGCAATAACAGAACAACACTGACAAGACCCTTTTAACCAGGACTCAAACCTTCAGTGCTACAGAATGGCTAGTAAGCTTTTATCAAAACCATGCCTTTCAGTCACCAACAGGATGGATTCTGCAAGTACGTTACCAAAATAGAATCAAATCTGTGAAGAATCAGATACCCTTTTGGCTCAGAAAGCATGACGTTGCATTCCCCAAGCTTACCAAGTACTATGCATCTCAAGTCTCAAGAAATTCAACAAGGTTAAAAGCACTGCACATGAAGGTCTATGAGACAATCCATTACAAGAGAACAGTTACAGTCACTAGCTGTTCTGTGGAGTCTTCAAATCACCCTCCACAAGTCAAAACATTTTGGCTTCAACTAGTTGGATTTACTTTTGATAAGACTCTAGAGGAACCCCCAAAGATTCCACTACAGAAATAGTAGCATTTCCTTCACATATCAAGAGTTCCAATCACTTATTGATATGACTAGCTCTCTCTCCGGGTCACTGAAAGTTCAGTATCAATTTTCACCCTGCACAGTACCACAAGAATCAACATTAAAAGTTAAAAATATTAGTAATAATCATAATCATATCAATAATGCAAAGATCAGTCTAAAGAAGAAAAAATGCATGAGAATGTGAGACATACAGATACAGATAGCTAATCAGTGGCAAGTGGCAACCACCATTTTATTGATTTAGATTATCAAAAACACCATTGACTACTAGAAAACAAGAAGAGAGATACCCCGAGTAAGATCCAAACCTTTCTTTTTCCCTATTATTATATTATACTCACATTTTACCAATCCTCCAGCAAAAAATATAAAAATAAAACAGCAACAGCAACAAGAACAAATAATAACGCACACTTTTCTGTTTATGATCATTATCATAATATCGTTACAAACAGAGACCGGTAGAGTTAACCTCGAAACGGAATATCTTCAGAAGGAAGTATTGTAATTGTAATGGAAACAAAGAACTACATTGATGAAGGTCGAACCATTGTTTTCAGAAAGGATCCTTGCTTACTTTGTTGCTATTTCCTCTTGCATTTGGGAGTAGTAGCTAGCGAAATGGCACAGAATGAAAGGAAAGCATGAAAAAGGGAATGGATGGACCACAGAAAAAATGAAATGTGAAAGAGAATGGAGAGAGTGGAAAAATGGTTTGGGTGAAGAAGAGAAGAGGTTGTTGGTAAGGTTACTTATTTGAGTTTGAGTCACCAATGGCGAAGATAGAGACAGAATGAAAGTAGTATTAATTAAATATTTCAAAAATTGAAAAGTCTGATTTAATTAAATATAAAGCGCGATGGTGGTGTTGCAACATGACACCTGGTGTGAGAGAAGGGGGAGTGTAAATCAGATTTTGTGCAGAGCTGAGCTACGCTGTAAATCGCCGTCTAGATGTGTCCGTTTTGTCATCTTTTTAATTTCTGAAATTATGAAGTGACCTCCCTTTTATTTCTTTTTTTATTATTATTATTATAAGAATTAAGAATATCAGGTTCCGCAAGTATTAGTGCATCGCCGGAGTGGTTACTAACAACTAACAACTCGGGGGACATAAGCTTGAGCATGAGCTTCTGAAATCTGAAGAATCGTGCTCCTCCACTTTCTATGTCCCTCCTTATCATATAGTACTTAGTTTGAGGCCTAATTATCAGTTAATTACACAATCCAAAATAAAATAAAGTTTAAATTTGAAAGATAAGATGGTAGCATTAATTAAATAATGAAAGCATTGAGTGCAGGTGCAGATGATGCAGATGAAATAATAATATTGTCCCTCCCTTGTTATTTCTAATCCCCAATACGAAATCATAAATGCCACTGCGGTGAAACGCACCGTCACGTCAACTTAGCATTCAACGCTTCTTCCAAAACAACGAGCTACCACAGATCGGATTCAGTGGGGACCCACTCGCCGTTACACATCGCCGCTGTCAGCCTCGGATCATTTTCCAATGACTAACGTTTTCCGTCTATTCTCACTTCTTTCCGCCACGTGTCCTCGCTCCGACAATATCTATTTTTCTATTATTATTACTGCGCTCATGAATTACTGTAGTATTAATAAAGAATATACGTACACAGTTTCTTTTCTTTGCGTAGGAAATATGGTAATTGAAGACAAGCTGTTAGTACTGCATTACTACATGAGAATCTGCTCTTGCTAAACTACAACGGCTTAATTAATTTTCCTGTCTGTACTTGTTCATAGACGTCGTTAAATGTTAGTACGTACTATAGTCTATAGCAAGCATATTACTTTACTTACATGCACGGGATTTGTTAATTTTAAGGAAAATGCACCCATTCAATAGGTTTTTAGTATTTTTAACTATGTAACGTAATTTGTGGGAGGATGGGGGGAAAATATTGACCATTAATCAATAACCAATGATGTATGTTTGGAATATTCATTTTAAATATTTACAGTATTCACCAACAAATAATGTGTGTGATTTTTTTAATAGCCATGCATCCAAGCTTTTATTACCCTAAAAACATTGACGGTTGATGGATGGATAAATTAACCGATACTGTACAACTTTCTACATATCTCCCATTCAAATCACCATCATCAATTACTCTCATTTGTAAATATCAGAGCTCTTTTCACAGCCAAGTACTGTATGTATAATGTATCTCATTCTTTTCTCCATCGATCATGTTATTTTATTACTTTGCTGGATTTTTCATTAACTTAAGAGTATCTTCTTGAAAATGTTGATTTTCTATTTTCTATTTTATTTTTTAAATGCTCTTACTATGCATTTCTTAAAAAACAAACATTGCATGCAGATATTGGTTTAAAATCTCACTTTTGAATTGTCTATTATGGCAAAATCCAAAAATCGTGAATTATTAAATGTGGGAGCAAGTGGGGATTTAGATAGTTGAAGGTCATTTAATGCTACTAGGGAGGGCATTGCTTACCCTAAAAGATTTACTGTATTGTCTACAGACATCCAAATGATCTGTTCTTGCATTAATTTGTGACCAGCTAGCTAGCTCTACTCCTGTTCCTAGTTCCTACTTTCAGGTTTCAAATGCTGAGGTTCAAAGCAAATGCAACGCCCAATTGCTTCGAATTTCAGTTTCTTCTTCTTTGACATAAATATCTTATTGAAAACATAAATATCTTAGCATATTTTTACGTCCCTTTCCCTAGGCCACTTGTTTGGGTCGCGTTTAAGATTTTTTTTTTTAAATAGATTAGCAAGACTAACGTGATTTTATTTTATTTTCTAAAATTTGTATAAAAATGATAAAAATATTTGTTAGTATTTCCATTCTCTTATATTCGAAGCCTCCATTAATACATTGTTTCGTATTGATCATTTTCGTTTACCTCTTGTTTATTCGGGTAGCATTTAAGTGAAAGAAAATATGGAAACAAATAAAATAAAAAATTTAAATTTCTACTCTTTTTTTTATCGTTGAGGATAAAAACAGAAAAGCAAGAATCACTGACTAACAAAAGAAATTCCAATTGCATCAAGCAAAACAGTAGTAGCTTGCATCTATATTGGGCAATACGGTCATAATTTAAATTGCTACCGGTTTGCTTGAGAAGAAAAACGAGAAATAATAAAAAGGAGGAAAATTATTTTTGTGGAACCTATCCAAAAACACTTCAATTTGAACATTGATTTCTCACTTTAAAGTGAATATGGATCATCCACTTATCACGTATACTAATGATTTGAACATTGATTTCTCACTTTAAAGTGACTTTTCTCCCGTCCTTGGTTTATTTATTAAGTACTAGTATTACATTTCAATTTGAAGCACATGGGACCTTGACCATCGAGTGGTTAATTTGGTGAAGGATGCAGCTGAAACTTTTTATATTGATTGATTGGACAATTATTAAATTTGACTGGTTGATTAGCATCGTTTTTAGCACACAAATAAAAGCACTGATTACATGACAAATCAGGAACTGTTGGAGGGATTAGGGAACATGTTTTGTTTGGGAAACTAGTAGGGCACTGGAATAAGCTAATCTTCATAATTAATTAATACTATCATTTTCGTTTACAGTGTAATGTGGCCTACATGTACTATGAATGTTTTGTTTCTTTTTCTTATCTGGTGCTGGATGCTGGCCCTTGTGTGTTAGGGAGACACGACTGCACGTATGGCTTCAACCGTGTAAACTCCTTTTCATAGGAATGAATCCCGTTTGCAATTTGTATCTGCCTCGATCATCTCTTTCATAAATTGTATTCCATGTGCTGTATTTTCCACCAATGGGAAAAATTGAGCCTAATCATGAATTAACTACCAATTTGATTGATCATAAAGGGCAAGCTAGAGTGGTTTGTGTGGTGTAAGTACTAAATACTCATGATTAACAGATTTACTTACAAAACATTTATTGGTTCAATTGATAATGGGGACAGAGGAAAAAGGTAGGGGCGTAAGCAAAGACTCACATGCAAATACATCGGCCCTACAACTGTAGTAATAGACAGCTCAAGGATTATTGCATGCCAATCAAACCTACTTATACAAAATCCACAGCCAAACTCTTAGTAAAAGTTTGTGCTCAAGTGTTTAGATGAGAAGCTCAATAATGAAAGGCAATGGGCATGATGGGGTGGGCCACTTGGAAATTGTGCCCACATGCAATTCATGCCATGCATGGTGTCCAAGGTACACCCCCATGTTTTACCTTGTTCTATGCTAGGTTAGCCCCCACTGGATGACCCTCTTTATTGCTCTTTCTCTTTGTGTCTGTCACTATTCCCAAGTTAATGATTCCACGTAAACTGGAAAGTGAGAAGAACCTAATAAGTAATAATTGTTGCCATGAACATCAACATCTGCAAACCCATTAGATATCAAACGTTGTCTTGTTATGGCATCTAAATATGGTAGATCCATTTCCTCTCTTTCTCCTCTCCGGCTTAATTTGCCCTGTCCCTCTCTTCTTTTCATCTGATATCTATCAAATTGATGTTATGAACGGAGTAGAGTACTACTATTGTAGTATGAATTTTCTTTGCTGCGGTGCAGACTATGGTACTACGTACGACAAACACATGGAATATGTTGACTAATGTCCCTTTAACCAGCCAGATTGTTCTTTTTTACTTTTTCACTAAATCTTGGCTGCATTCATTCGTGTCGCATGATTGTTTGGCCTCTCCCCCATAAAAGCTATTCATGTTTTGCAGTATTACTTAACTCAGCCTTAACATAAATCAGATTTTCTACTTTCTCGATGTTGGTTAAAGCCTAGTAAAAGGATAGCCTCCGGGATGAAAAGCATGCTGCTTTCTTTTAAGGAGCCATCTTAATCCATTGAACAAGGAGCTAAACATGTATAAATATATTTCTCTTACTATTAGATTTATTAGAACAAAATAAGCACCACATCGTCCCATTTTTTATGTGGCATCCCCCTCCGTGAGATTTCTAAAATGACAAAATTACAAAGCTTTCAATTTCAGTAATACACCCGAACGAGACCAACCCAACTCTTTATTTGGGCTTCATTTGGGCCTCTTGTTTATTTCCTTTGCTTGAATGACACAAAATTTAATTAGCAAAACCTGATTTCATGTACTATGTAGTGAATAAAAAATATGACCCAAACGAGCCTTGTTCTCGAAGCACTATCAGTAACAGTAAGCTGCACCTATTTTCAACCTCATTCTGTCGTTTATGCTTCAGTATGTGGGTGACATTATTATATCTATAAACTGTATCATTCAATATACTTTTCGTGTCTTCCGTGTAACAATTGGTTTGTGCTTGTTGTTGCACTAATTTAGTAATACTATTTTCTTCCATAAAGAATCTGTATCATCTTTAGTTTCCAGACAATTTGTTCAAACATTGACTTCAACTTGCACTCAAAATAGTATAATAGACTTTGTCAATATATATTTACTTTTTCTCTGCGTTTTCTATGCACCTCTATTCATTTGTTTGATCAGAAAAATTCTTCCAAGAGGTAGCCAATAAAGGGATATGTTTGTGTCAATCTGATGCGTACTTAACCAATTAAAATTGGAAAGTTCAATCAGCCAAGCTGGTTGATTTAAATTGTCTGAAGAGTAGTTTGGATTTCTCAACAGTACTTCTTTGCTTGTTAAGAGATCCAAATGAACTGAAATCATAAACTCAGTTTGGTGGATTTCTTCATGCAGCATATTGGTTTTAGTTCTCAACATTGAAATACTACTAGTAGGCCAAAATCTCGAATATGACACAGTATCTGTGACATTATATTGTCTATTTGTCCTCAATGACTTATCCATGTGATGCACAAATTTCTCAAGATATAACACACTTCTTCCTAACTGTTGTAATTAAAACCAACAGAACTAACAAGATTCTCTTATGTGGAGGGAGAGAGAGAGAGCTGAAAATGTGAGGTAAAAAAGGTTTTTTAAGTTAATGTAGAAGCTAGGGGAAAAAATAGTGAAGTTAAAGTCTTCACAGAAGACTTTCTACACTTCCAAAACAAAAATGTGAGACTTAAACTTTTGAAAAAAAATAAAAATCGCAAAGAGCATGCAGTTCATAGTACATTGGATACTGTACAATGACCCATAAATAGGATTGGATTAACTTGACAGATATATCACGAAGTCAGATGACTTTATGAAATAGAACTTCCAGTACTTTAATTATTTATGTTGTTGCTTGCTGGTGTGGCTTGTTTTAATTGATAAGCCGGTAGTGATCGAACAGTGAACACATTCAATTTATTAATGACTAGTGTGGTAATCTGCACTAATCGAGCAAATACTGTTTAGAAATAAAAATGACCAAAGAAATATACAGAGTTAAAATAAACATGTATTATTTAGTTTTAATAAAGAATAAATAGCAATTATGAAACATTTGTACGATAAAAGGAGAAGCATTGCGGGGAGGGAAAATCGTTTTTTTGCAGCTATTTAAAACAGATAGAAAAATATTAACAATATATATTTTATTAAGTAAATTTTGAGTTAGTTCTCTCCATTTTAAACAAATAGCGAGATGCATGATTTAATTTTTTTTAATGTGTCATGAGAATTTATTTAATAGTAAAGAATACACATTAAAAATGAAGTTAATAACTAGTTATAGAAATTTTGTAAGAAAGTTATTAATTCCAAAAACAAGGAAACGCAAATAATATAATGATGCGCGCAGCACTTTGTTGCTTTCTCTTTTCGTAGCTGGTGTGGTGAGATCCAACAACGCCTTGCATTGAAAAAAAAGGAAGGTTTAGTGCATGGCACAGTATGCAAAATTATGTGACGCAATTGTATGCATATCTACTTTAAACAACTAACTACTCAACCAGTTTCAATATTTTTCTGGGAAATTAATTATTAATTATAATGGAAAGGCTTGGTGACGGTGAATGTTTTGTTTTTTTAGTTAAACATTGACTACAATCTTGACTTGACTGCCCAAAAAGCTTGTTTTCTTGTCTCCGAATCAAGAAATTTTTATAAAGTATTGTTTGGTAATTGGTGGGGGCAGATTAATTTCACCATTCCCATTTGTTTCTCCAACTTGCTTCTCTGAAACTTGTTCTTAAAATGATCCGTAAAAAAAAGAAATTAAAGTTTGAGGATCAAATTTATCATTATGAGAATATAGGGACTTTAACTACACAAAAAATATAAGACTAAAAACATATTTTGTGTAATCATGTATTTTATTATATATGTTAGTTTCTCTTTTATTTTTTCAATTAGCACGCAACCATTCAATTTACATTGCAAGTAACAATGACAATTGAGCGTAAAAGCAATTAAAACCATTAGACAATAATGTAACAATAGCGAGCGTGGATAACAAATACAATAGCATATATAACGTATAACCAAGTGTAATTACAAATTTACAATCGAAGACGTTAATAGCAATTAACTTGTAATGACATTTACCCCAACTAAGCCGATGTAATAATTATTATAGAAATTGCTCGTAACAATTAAACCATGGCCATCTACCAAGTAGCGTAACAAATGAAATTGAAATTGCAAATTGAAATAATTGCTAGCAATACATCCTTATTAATACACACTGTACTATTGGTTGAATGGGCCTAGGCTCAAGGATCACAACGGAGAGGGGCAAAAATAAAATAAATAGTTGTGATAAAAAAAATATTATTTTTAAAAATACATTAAAACAAGTAAACAACATCTACTATATATAGAGAGAGAAACTGATATAAACAGAATTTAAATAGTGTTTAACTTCAACCAAAATAATTCTAATTAAATACTTGTTAAACGGCCAAAGTTTAAACTTGACAATTGAGACTAAATTTTTTTATATTTTTATTAAAATAAATATTTATTTGATTAAATAAATTTAAACAAACTGCATGCAGGCTACAGCCTAATACACTTTCTGCAAAAGCAACGACAGCAATACATACATAGATGGCAATGAACACGAAATAGAATCGTGCCTTCATCCTCTGCAATTTTATAAGTGAGTAGCTAGCTAGCTAGTTAAGAGGAACTGGGAGTGCTTTAGGTAAAGGTTTATGAGCATTAATATTGTTGTTGTTGTTGTTGTTTCCTTCATCAACAGCTTTGTTGATAATATGGAGCAGAACATTATAAAACTCTTCCCCATCTCTCCAAGCATGTGCCTCTGCCTTTATGTGATTAGAGTTTTTAGATACTAAATCACGCAATGGGAAATTCTTTCTAGGCATCAAATAATCCCTATCTTTGAGCTTCAAACTAGGGCAAAAGTCTCCACTTCCATCTCCAATATAGATCAACCTCTTTCCTGCAGCATCAAGGGAATTTTGGATCCCCTCCACGACCAATCCCTATATGCATGTCATTAGGAACCTTTATGGTGAAATGTTACATTATTATAGACACTCATGAAATATAATTTTGCCTTTACCAGAAAAAGTGGAGGCTGACATGTGATTAATAATAATAAAGACGTACAGTGTGCAATAATTGAATATCGTCAAAAGAAAATTTGACCAGAGCTAATTGCTCCAATTTTTTTATTCGCAAAAGAAATAATTACTTTTGTTAGTTTTTTTATACATTAGTTCATAAATAAAGTGATTAAGTATATAATGTGAGAAATGATTATTGCATTGCCTTGCACATGTTTGGAGGACAGAGATTGCTGCAGCATCCATGAGAACATTTAAGATAATCATGGTAGGGGGAAATTCTGAGCCTCCCTTCTTCATTAACATAACTGGGGTTTGCATTGACCTCCGAGAAACAATTCCACACCCCATGATGCTTCAAAATTGTTTCAATAAATAATATATTTGCATCGCTCACAATCTTCAGTTCACACCTGATCGATCAATATATATATATATTTATTTATATATAACTCCATTAAGAAAAGTAAATTAATTAATTAATTAAAGTACAAATTAAGATGCCACATACCCAAGGGAATATGCTGCCTTAATGGCTGGGACAATGCTGGGATGCATTGGAGTCCTGTTCAGAACTTGGACAATGTCTTCAATGGTTTTTCCTTCTGAATGAAGTTCATTCATCATCTTATCCTGTACAAATTAAAACAATAATTATTAATTAATTTCCCTAGCTAGTTACCTGCATGCAGGCCAGGGAAGAAATAAGCAAGAAGGGATATTAAAGGAAAGAAAACCATGAGAGGGTTCCAAAGCATGCTAGGAAGAAGCTCATAGAACTTTTCAGTTAAACCAAATTCATCAAGAACCCAGTTATCACTATCACACTCGATGATTGTCGAGTCGAAGTCAAAAATCACCACAATCCCAGCCATATTTAAATCTATAGTGATAACTGATGACTAAATGAGTTAATTAACATTTGTGAATGTGATCATAGGACTAATAGATATGGGTGTATTTATAGGCAAAGAATGCAAGCTTGCACGTAAGCAGAATAGATGGAATATATTTTTGGATTCCAAGGAATCTTTAATTTACGGTGTTATATATATTGAACAGGGATTATTTTTTATTCTCAGCAGTATAACATAACAAGTATTACTATACTATATTTTACAAAGATAAATATTTAATAAGTAATTCAATTTCATTTCAGTGTTAATTAATTGAGTTTAATGGTCATATACTTAATCAATAAAAAAATTAATATTTTTATGATTTTTAAGATTTATATTATAAAAATCAACACAGACTTATCATACATAATAATTTTTAATTAGACTTCATTTGTTTGACGTGATTGGTATTTTTCACATATTTTTTATAATTAACTTAGAAAAAATAGATTTAGATTCTTAAACTTTCAAAAACTTGATTTTGTTCTCTATATTTTAAATTGAAGAATTTATTCATTAAACTTTTGATAACGTGTAAATTTAGTCCTTCTCACATTTAAAAGTAATATTTATTGAAATTTTTTTACCACCAAAAATTGATAAAAGGGAAAAATTCACACATTTTTAAAAGTTTGATGACTAAATTCATCGATTTAAAAATATATAAATCAAAATCAAACTTAACCAAAAGTTTAAGAATTCATTTTTTTTTCCTTCTTGATTTTAATTCTGGAACAAACTTCTTTCATAAGAAAATATTTTTGTGAAAAAAATAATTAATAAAGAGAGACACTTTAGAATTTACTTTATATAAAAAAAAATCATACCAAACACTTTTATTTTGAATCTTATAATAAGAGTGAAAGATAATAATAATTACTATAGTCCTTAAGCATGAAAACTGAAAATTAGTATTTGGACACCTAAAATATACCAAATAGTATTATTAATTGAAATTAACTATCTCATGGGATGTATTGGATTAGGATTGTCTAAGATTTTAAATATATATTTTTTTATAAAATGTCTTGGGTATTCAATCAAAATTATCAAGATTTAAAAAAAAAAAAAACGAAATTTTTGTGATATTCGATTGAGATTTTGAATAAATTAAAAAAAAGTCATATATTATTCTAAATCATATGGACTTGTGTTTTTAATTGGATTTTATGAACTTTTTAGTTGATCATATAAATACCAAACCTAACAAACAATCTCATCCCATCCAACACGAGAGACTTTTCTTTTTCATCACATACTTTATTTCATTCTCTATACTTTAAAGGCATGTGCATAATCTCTCACCCACAACGTTTTTTTTCTGTTTCAGATAAGACTTTTCATATGATCCTAATAGTGATGTGTTCATACCCTAGATTACTACGAATCAACTTATAAGTCTACATCACCTAATCAATATAGATCACCATCTCATTCCCCTTTATGTTCATAAATTCCTAATGAAATGAAAATCTTCGTAAGAAAAGTAGATCTGAGCCTGAGCTTGAGCCTGGAGGAAGTTCTAATTCAATTGGGACAAACAATCAAATTAAAGTTTTAAAAGACCTTTCTAAATTATTGTTTTTAATTTTGAAAAGAATACACAACTTAATAGAGAAAATAGAAAGTAATGTTTGGGATGCTATGAAAGAAATCTCAAATTTATTCATATGTCACTGGAAAGAATGTTTATTTTTGGATATTGTTCAAGTTAGGCAAATGATTAATGTTTATTTTTGATCATCATGTCATTTTTTGTTGAATTATTTAATTTATATTTTAATGACATTATTGATTTTATAGGTTAAATGAAACATTTTATATTTTTGACTAATGTTTTGTTATTATTTTTTGCAATCACTTTATAAAAATTTGTGAAAAATATATCTCAAAATGTATTAGTAGCTTGTAATTTTGATTTAAAATTTATGGAATTCATAAGAGGGTTCAACTCATGATGATTTATAACTAGTTTGTATTCAAAGATATTTTCAAACACACTCTTGTTGATTTATATTAAGTAGTTTCAAATCCTATATTTTAAATCCATTCAATCCAAACTACAAAATCTTAATCACAAAAGTCTTTCTTAAAAAATCTTAAAAATTTTTAATTTCCTACCAAATTTTAAAAATTTTTAAGACTTTTTTATAATAAAAAATTCTTTTAAAATCCTAATTCAATACATCCCCTTAGATTCTTTTGATCTTAGTAAATTAGTTATTTGTTTATTTCTTAATTTCTATTCTTAGTTGTTGGTGTTTCAGTTTTAACTAAAATTAATAAATTTTTACTTTGAATTATTGTTATTCCCAGAATATATTTTAAATTAAGCAACCAATTAAAAAAATAGAATAAATTTGAGCGTAAGTATCAATGTATATATAGGAATTTCAGCCAAAAAAGTACTACTAATGTATAGGGATTAGACTTGAACCTAAGTATTAATGTGATAGTTAATGCAAATCAAGGCAATATTTATAAGTATATTTTAAAAATCCATCATTAAATAAAAATTAGTTATTCTATAGTTTCGTATATGTACGTGTATTAGAAATTATAAATATAAAAGATGAATCGTACGAAATATAGGCACGAGGAGACGTGGCTTATTTCTGTTCCATCTTATAAATAAGGCTATAAGTCTATAACTAATATTTTTCTTTGTTTTCCCTAAAATAAAATAAAAAAATTCTTTGTTTTGTTAAAAAAAAATATTTTTCTCTGTTTTGTTAAAAAAAAAAACAAACAAACCATTTAAATTTCAAAACATCACGTACCTGATTTCGTGGCCTAAAACGCGTGTATTTAAAAACCATTTATTTAATGGCCTAAAACGAGGGAAAGTAAAGCCTTTTCCTTCATAAATTCACTCAGTCCGGGCCTTATACTTTCGCGCATCCCATGATTTGGTACACAGTACTTCTCAACTGAAGTTAACCTCACAAGTCAAAGATGCAAAGGGCATATAGGGAAGGAATTGACTCAACATTAATTAGGATATTCAAATACACATTTGCTCAGGGAAGTATAAACCTTTGTGACTGCTACATTAAGTGAAGAAATCTAGTTAATCCTCCACAGCACCATATAATGTAAGTACCTACCATTTGTAATGGTAATATAAAGTAACTTATTCAATAACAAAGGTTAATCAACTCTTCTTTGTAAGTATACCTAGTAATCTATTATTAGATAAAATTGTTTGCCTATGCTTCTCAGCATGTCCAAGTTCAATTCCAAACACAAAACAGAAAAGTGAAACTAAATTATGCTGCAAACTTGTATCCAATCTTAAAAGTTGAAAGAAGCTAAAAGCATTATTTCCACCATCTAATTAGCTTCCCAAAATAGCAAAAGATCAGTTTCGACACTTACATGCCAAGTGGAAACTTATTTATACTCTGAAAGTAGAAACAACTTGAATTAAATAAAATGTAAGACTTAACACTTTTGTAACTTGCAATAAATTTAACCTAAAAGAATGTGTAGCGGGGGAGGGGATTCATGTCTGTGCAGTTTTGTTGATTAGGTGCAACAAAACTTGTTCAAAGTCTTGTCCATCATTCCATTCATGGATTTGAGCTTTAACAAGTAAAGGGTCTTTAGATATTAAGTCCCACACGGGAAAGTTCTTCCTTGGCATCACAAAGTCTTGTTCTTTAAGCCTCAAGCTTGGGCAGTAGTCTCCACCACCATCTCCAATGTAGATGAACCTCTTGCTTTCTCCAGCAGATATTATTGAGTTCTGGATTCTCTCAACTATTAGACCCTGCAAATTAAGATAGATAGTTAGATACTCATATGAAATGTATATAGAATAAGATAAGATAGACAAACCTTGCACATGTTTGGAGGGCACAAAGAGCATCCATGTGGAGATTTATTAAAGTCATGGTAAGGCAAAATTGTTAACCTTCCCTGATGGTGAAAATAACTAGGGTTGGTGTTAATCTCTGAGAAGCATTCCCTAATTCCAAAGTGGTTCAAAAGAGTGTCGACGAAGAAAGTGTTTGCATCGCTTACAATCCTCAAATCACAGCCTGAAGCATGAGCGGCTTTGATAGCAGGGATTATTCTGGGGTGTATAGGAATCCTCTGAAGAACATGAAGAATGTCCTCAAGGGTTTTTCCATGGGAATGAAGCTCCATCATCATCCTATCCATGAGAGTGTTCAAAGGCATTGTGGGAAGGAGTTGATTGAACAAATCGTTCAAACCCAACTCATCAACAACCCAGTTGTCGCTATCACACTCGATTATCGTCTTGTCGAAGTCAAATATCACCACCATTCCACTCCCCATTGTACTATCTTGATCTTCTTCTCTTTCAATACAAATTCACTCTCTCAAATAGTATTTATAACGCGCGCTGTGCATCCCAAATAGATATTGAATGATAAAAAACAGAGAGGATTATCGTTTATCATCATCATTTTTGCGGAAACTCATGCGAATGTGCGAGATGGTTTTTTTTTTATGAAATTTAACAAATTTTTAAATTTATCTTTAATAAAATATAAGTAAATTTATATATATAATCGTAAAATATTACGTATGAATCATATATTAAGAAATTATTTAAAAATAATAATCAGTGTTAAGATTAACTATTCTCTGTTTAAAAAATAAATTATAATAATTAAAAATTTACAAATTCAAAAATTCAAAAATTCAAAAATTTTACTATAAAAAATTTAAAATAATTAAATTTAATAAATATGAATTTTATTATCTAATATTAACTATTATAAGTATAAAAAACACTTATAATATTTTTGTAATTTTAAAAAATTACAATTGTAATATTTTTGAAAGTTTAATATTGTATAAAGTTTTTTTTTAATTAATATCAAATAAAAGTATTCACAACTATTTTTAAATTTTAATAAATTTTAATTTAATTTTATATATTCTCAATTATTAAATCTCAATAAAGCATTTTACAAATGTCTAAAAGTATAAATTTTCAAGAAATAATTTTTTTCATAGTTAAAGCTAGTACATCTAAAAATAATTATTCAAACCCATTTTTCTTAGTTTAAAACAAATATTTATAATATTCTGTAAAGTATTAAAATTTTAAAAAAAATATTTGTAATAATTTGTTGATATTTAAAGTTAGTAAACTAATATTCATAAAATAATAATAATTTAAAGTAGCTATTTAATCTTATCAATCTCGAATAAATTGTAATAGTCAAATACAAAATTCATACAATAAAGTATGTAAATATATATTGTAAAAATTTACTAACTAGTATTAAAATTAAATGAATATTGAAATAATCGTTGTTGTTTTTGTTTGCTGCTGTTTTTGCTGTTTGCTGTTGTTATCACTATTAAATTGATAATATTTTTTTTATATATTATAACAATTTATCAAAAGCTTAATAAATAATTAACAAACATGTCTCTCTTTCGGTGATTTTGAATAACATGAAATATTATTATGGGCTTCTTTATATTTTTTAAAACTTTGAATTATTAATATTCTTTGTTTTTATATTATTCAGTTTATAATTAAAAACTAGGGGTTGAATATTAATTATTTTGAAAAAAAAGTATTTATATACTAATAAAAAATAGAAAACATATTGAAATTTATTTATCTATATTAAAAATTTATTATTAAATCATATTTTTACATGAATATTAAAATAATCATTATTATTGATAATAAGTTATTATATATTTTAAAACAATTATCAAAGTTTAATAGCATAGCTATATTTAAATCTTAATAAAAAATAATAATGTGTAGTTACATATAAGTTTTCAAAAGCAAATCATACACCATAAAGAAAATGTAAAAAATAAATAAAAAAATTATAACATGGAACTAAATAGGAAAATTGAAATAAATTATAACTTTTAAACGATCATTGGTAGGGAAAATACATTTTGTTGTAAACAAAAAATATCATCATTTCAAATATATTTAAAAAATTATTAATTAACTTGAAAGAGTTTTTTATTCTAAAATTATATGCCACAAATAAATATATTTAAATTTACAATTAATATTTAAATTATTGTGAATTTTAATTTTGTTTTACACCTATAATTATAATTTTAAATTGAATTAATTGATAACTTTGATTAATTATAATTTATAATTTGTGTGAGAAAGTTTAGTCATTATTTATTTCTTTAGTACAAAGTTTAGCCTAGATGTTTAATAGATGATTAATTGTGAATGGATTAAAACTTTGTTGATATTTAATTGTAAAATTTAATTGAAAGAAAATATTTCGTCATATTTTATTAATTGTGCAGTGATTGAAATATGTTTTTTTTTTTAATTTTGTAATTCATTTTGGGTTTGTTTTAATATACTTAAAACTTGAAACTTGAAATTCTGACATAATATGACATTAACTTTTGGGGAGAAAATTTTTATACCAATATATATTACTTTAAGTAATAAAGGATATCATATCTATAACTTTGGGAAGGAGTTTTTTTATACCAATATATGTTACTTTGGGAATGAATTTTTATACCAATGTATACTACATTGGGAATGAGTTTTTTTTTTTTTTTAATCACACACATTATTTAAGGAGATTAGGAGTGTTCAAGACCCAACCCATGATGATGATTTATTTAGGCCTTGAAACAGGCCCATTCAATAAATTTAGTCCAAATTTAAGGCAAAATATTTGAAAGGAACAATACTGGAGCTGGAGCAAACTGACTTTTGTATTATAATAGATATAGATATAAATATTAGATTATGCACGCCCATCTTGGAAACTTTAGGGAAGGTTAATTGAGAAGCAAAGATATGAAATGGGTTTTTATTGGTGAATTGGTAAAACTTGAGGAAAAGGGTCGTGAGATATAGTCTGCATCAGCTTGCAATCGAGTGAAATTTTGTTGATAAGCTGTAGTGAAATTCGTTCCAGCTCTTCTCCATCGCTCCATTCATGAATTTCAGCTTTAATGAGTAAAGGGTCTTTGGATATTAACTCCCACACTGGATAATTCTTCCTTGGCATCACAAAGTCTTCCTCTTTAAGCCTCAAGCTTGGGCAATAGTCCCCACTACCATCCCCAAGATAGATCAATCTCTTGTTTTCCCCTGAAGATAATATTGACTCTATGATTAGACCCTTGCACATGTTTGGAGGACACAGAGTGCATCCATGTGGAGACTTGTTCAAGTCATGGTAAGGCAAAATTCGTAGTCTTCCCTCTTCATTAATATAACTTGGGTTTGTTTTGATCTCTGAGAAGCATTCCCTTATTTTTAAGTGCTTCAATATTGTCTCGATGAAGAACGTATTTGCATCGCTTACAATCCTCAAATCACACCTGAAAATATATATATATATATATAGGAAAACCGAAGTAAAAGGAAACTAATGAAAGAGAAGCATAACATACCCTAAAGAATGTGCTTCTTTAATGGCATGGATTATTCTGGGGTGTATAGGAATCTTCTGAAGAACTTGCACAATGTCCTGAATAGTTTTTCCATGGGCATGAAGCTCCATCATCATCTTATCCTAATAAAGCCAAAATAATAAGAAACTAAAAAGAAAAAAACATAGCATAGAAGAAGTAGTCGCAATGTAAAAAGGAAAAGCTTACCATTAGAGTGTTCCAAGGCATTGTGGGAAGTAGCCGATTGAACAATTCATTGAAACCCAACTCGTCCACAAGCCAGTTATCACTGTCACACTCGACTATGGTTTTGTCGAAGTCAAAAACCACTACAATTCCAGCCATTGTATTCTACTTACAAAAATAAAATGGCAATGTTCCAACTTCCAATAATCAGATTCCTATACTATTGGGTGTCGATTTCCTACTATTTCTCTCAGAATCGACAACTGAAAGGTATTTATAGTCTAACAAACCCAAAAGGTATAGATTCCTAAAAGAAATAAAATTTATTAGAGCCGTTGGATGGGACGAACAAGGTTAAAGTGATGTATGCATGGAATGAAATCCAATGCTGGCTGGCTGAAAGAATATTTTCTTTTGTTATGTTGTTTTGATTTATTATTATTTTTGCACATCTACACTTCACTTGGATAGATATCACGTTACTCCCAACTAATCAAAATCTGACCTCAGTATAGATTCTTCTCCTTGTTTCTTTTTTTGCAAATAAAGACACCAATCTATCAGGCTACAGCTCATAATATCAACGGGGAGCATTTCATGAATAAAACTTGTATTGAATTGAAAGAGTTAATTATAGAGAAGGAGATGATGTTGGAGGTGAATAGAAAAGTTAATTACTTGAGAAATGAGAAAGCAACGCATCATCTTATATGTCAAATGCCACTTTGAAAATAATAATCGACACTGATCAGTGTCTGTTTTGGCGTTTTCTCTTTCGGATCTAGTTAGCTGAAGTGGGGGTGCAGTTCAGTACTAATAAATAATCAAATCGCACTCTAGCTATTTACATACACACACGTAATATATTCGTTCATTGAGATAAGCTTCAAAATTTCACAAGAGGAAGGAATATCTCCATTTTACGTTCACATGGCCATCAATCAACTCGAAGCATCTTGTTTATATTATTTATATTTTGGAAACAGAGAAATCCTTGTAATACTTTTTTAAATGTTTTCTTTATTACTAATTAAAATTTATTCAAAATCACTGTTTTTTTTTTATTAGTCTCACTTCTTATTTAATACTACAAATTTATAATTTTCACTTTTCAATAAATAGTAACATAAAAAGCCTGTTAAGAAAAATGTGTGTATGTATAATGCTATTGGAATTTGAGGAACACAATGTAGTGGCAGAGCAATTATATATATAGATGTACAGAGATATAGGATTAAATGACATTACACATTAAGAAAAGTTGGGTCTAGAGTGTTCTGTCCTATTTATTCAACAAACGCTGCTAATTTAACAATTAACAACAAGGCAAAGTTAGACAAGACTAAAGAAAATCTGTGTTTTGCCACATTATTTTTCCTGTGGATTAGCCCACGTGCATTTAAAAAAAAAAAAATGGACCATCCTAGTGCATATTGAAAGTTGGTGTTCGTCTTTTTTATTTGATATTTTATACTATTTTCTTGCACATAGACCCTGATTTGGCGTTCCCAACATTTAGCAATTAGTACTGCTACCATACTAACAAATATGAGCAGAACAAAGAAGTAATAGAATGATCATATAAACCGTAAATAATTTTTTATAGTAACTTTTCTTTTGCCAGTAAAATGAACTTTTCACACCATCCTGATTATGTACTAACATGCATTGTTATGAGATTCATGTGTGTCAATGTGTGGTACATTTTATATATATGGCTTAACGTTTAATTAATGTTGCTACAATGCAATTGAAAGAATCTTGCTCAGGTTGTTGGACACAACACAACACAACTGATGGATAGTTTATAGTTATTGAAGGAAACTGAGTAAAGAATTGAATGATTGATGATTCAATTAAGACCTTCAAAATTCTCAGCCATCAAATAAGTCCAAGTGGATCAAGAGTGATCGATCATACATCGTTGTGTCTTATGGTGATAAGGACCCCTATATTACTGTCCATTAAGTCAAAAGAAAAATCAGCTACATATTATTGTTTTGTGGATTGGAAGGAAAAGATAGCTTTCTCATCTTAACCAAAGAACAAATTGAACTAGTAGTTGATAGACATAAGCCAGAAGGAGAAAGGGACAATTTATTGCTCAACAAACTGATAGCCTTGCCTATTATGGCACAATGTTATTCGTTTATTATCAACAACACAATTAATGGGACAGGAAGGAAAGTATAGTGTTTTTCATGCTGTAAGTCCTGAAGTGGAAAAAATTAGCTGTGATGCAATATCACACTAACATGTAAATGTAACAAATTGACATGAAAGAAGTAAATATTTTTTACTTTAAGCAAGATTAGAGCAGAAGGTACCAAATTGAGACTAAAACGTACTCTAGAGTTATTAGGGAAAATGATAAAATGATTATGTTAACGATGATGGAATTGAAGACGAAATGATGTTAAGGTTAATGCTATATATGAGAAAGAATAGGGTGAATAAAGAAACTTGGAAGATTGTGTAATGATGTAAACAAGAGAGAAGAGACACAAAATAGAAAAGTTCTGATGTATATGTAAACAACAAGGTGAGTGACCCAATGTTACTCTCTCTAAATCTACTACTACCTTGTATGGCAAAATACAAAAAGCCGTACCTAAAAGTCACCAGTAACAGAGCTTTCGAGCAAATATACTATTCTAGTCCAAATGACTACAAAAATATTGCAATCACTGATAGAAAAAATAAAATAATAAAGCTGCATACTTAGTACAGTCACACAATATTACAATTATAACGATATTTCTATTATATGCATCAGGTGTATGGATAAGTTAAGAGGTTAAAAATAGAATTTTTTGAAAAACTTTTCTTAGCCATTTCTTTTTACACGCTGTTTATTATTAGTTAAAAATCAAATATTCCGAGACTATAAATTTAGGAATAAACTCATTGCATAGAGAAATTTACAAAATTGTATGATTTTAAATATTTTAGTTAATAATAAAAATATGTTTATACGTGTTAAAAAGATTGTTATTAACGTTTTTCTTTAAAAAAAAAAAAAAAAGATTCCGTCGAGTGCACAAGATACTTTTGAATTTAATATAATATGATAGTATTTGGTTTACTTATTGGTTATCCTTGCACATGGGTTGCACCTAACCTATGTATGCATCCTCATATTTTCTCTGTTTTTCCAAATGACGACGTCTTCTTCCCCTGCATGATGGTGCCAACTGCCATGTCAATTTCATGGTTGAAGTTCAATCATCGTGAACACGACCTCACCTCACGCACGCAGTAAATACCAACGCCCTAGGCCTTTACTTTTACAAATAGCTTTGTCATCTTACACACTACACTTTAAATATTCCACTTAGTTATTGACAAATTAACTATTTGGTCTTCTTTTTTTAAAATATTCCTACACGCAAGTTTTTTCATATTAAAAAGAAAAATAGAAATACGTGCCTAGCTATTTTAGGATGAGTGCTGAAATATGCATAAATACCTTTTACACATAAATGTAACAGTGCGCACTAACATCATAAGAGAAGAAAACTCCAAATACTTGATAAAAAAAAGTGTCGTGTGCTCTGTATGAGTAAACACCCATCTCATGATCTCAACGTCAAAATCAAGTTATTGGTTGGAATGGAAACTTGTGCAAGCACAAGCCATCACACACTAGTGACACTACTGCTTGCATTGCATGTCTTTTGTCACATGCAACGCGATCTTATTACACAGAAACAGAAACAGAACCCAAATTTTGTCCTTTTTTTCCTAAAAATCCTCTTCTTTTTATAAATATGGTCTTGCTCTCCTGATAAAAACAAGTACGATAAAAATAAAAATAAAAGGACATTCGAGTCATTAGATAGAACGGCATTTTTTTAATTCAACAGTCCAAACAAATCCTGAATTAATAAAAAAAAACTCAACCTCAATCACCTTAAAAAAATAATCTTAACCTCACCTGACTGTACCACACAGCCATCACAGTCCGGCAACAAAGTATACACTCCTCGACTATCACAGTCCAATCAAACTACGTACAACACTTCGTTGTGTAACAAACAACAAATGAGGGTATCACAGACGAGGAAAATTATAATTTATATGTTTTATTTATTTAGTTAGTAAAAAAACAAACAGAACCCTATTGTCGAGAGAGAACTCAACACAAGTGTGTTAGTGTGTACGTGTGGTTATGTTTTTTTTTTTTTTCATGTCGAAAGAACCGTTTGCTGAGTAGTAATTTTTTAATACAGAAAATTCCAATTTTCTCCTTGTAGAGAGAGAATAACTTAGTAGAGAAGGGGTGTAGGAGAGAGAGAAATTTTGGTCTTTTTTGTGTTCCAATGGTTCAACTGGGAACCCAAAGAGAAGAGAAAAGAAATTTTATTTCTTTTTTAGACGGGTCTTTGTGAACCTATGATCTTGTGAAAACCCAGAAAGCGATCTTTGATGCACTCATAGGATTGGCCGATTCAGTCGCGTGTTCGGTGGCCGTTGATTTCGTGACAAATGAATGGTGGCGATGAGGTCGTGGCAGCTCCGGCGGGTCCACCGCACCCTCTGGAGTGGAAATTCTCGCAGGTCTTCGGGGAACGCACGGCAGGAGAAGAGGTTCAGGAAGGTAATTGTCCTACCTCGTATTCGTGCGTGGGAAAAAAAAGGGCATGCTTTTCGTGTCTTTGTCGGATCCAATTTCCTGGTTTGGGATTAGGGTTTGATTCGATCCGTTTCGGATCGTGTTTCGTTGCTCCCTTGTTTGTTTTGTCGAGTAATGCTTGTTTTGGCTTTTCGGTCGGTGTTTTAATCCTTGTTTGATTGTGTGTCTTGTTTGGTTTTCGTGCTGTTTGTGCTGCAGCCACTTCTGTTGTTGAGGATTGGTCGCTTTAGTTTGTCAATCAATGTGTGACTTTGTTTGAGTATGATGGATTAGATCTTGGTTGTGTAGTTTGGTGAGTGGTGTTGAAGATTGACTGTTGGGGTCTGATCTTAATATGTGTCTTTGACAACGTAAAAGACAATTTGGTTTTGTCTGAGTTCGCTGGGTTGGTGTCTCTTCAGTTAAATGTTTAGCTGATAGTTTAAGAATGGCTGTGTTTGTAACAATTCTGTCTGGGGCAGACAGGAAACCTCATTTTCTGTCCAAACAAAAAATGAAAAGGAAATGGTAATATCGATAAGTGTTAGTCAGATATGTGGTCTTATATGAAGGAAACTATTTAAAATATTGAATTAGGTGCTTTACAGGGAAGGAAAGAGTGGGATTGGCTGAGTGAATGTCCTTATGGTTGCGAAAGAGGGATTTGATTGGTGTTTTTGTATCTGAATTAGTTTTTGTTGCAGGACAATGTGAAAGTTTTCTGACTATTGGCTTATTGTCTTTCTACAGTGGACATAATTTCTGCTATTGAATTTGACAAGTCTGGTGATCATCTTGCTACTGGTGATCGGGGTGGTCGAGTGGTTCTCTTTGAGAGAACAGATGCAAAAGATGTAAGGATGATTTTTGCTTATGCAAGTGTCTTTGTGTAAAAAGACAAGCAAACTAAACTTTGTGACAGATTCCTTGTTTTGCACTTAGTTTTGTAATATGTATGTATGCTGAAACTTGCAGCATGGTGGATCAAGAAGGGATTTGGAGAGGATGGACTATTCTATTAGTAGGCATCCTGAGTTCCGTTACAAAACAGAGTTTCAGAGTCATGAGCCTGAGGTAATCATCATTTAGTCAGTAATGTTGCACCAACATCCTATGGCCCAGAAGAGTCAATATTTATAATGTATGATTATTGTTTCAGTTTGACTATCTTAAGAGTTTGGAGATTGAAGAGAAAATCAACAAAATCAGATGGTGCCAAACAGCTAATGGTGCCGTCTTCCTTCTTTCTACAAACGATAAAACCATCAAATTTTGGAAGGTATGAAATAAATTATCACCTTTCCTTCAAAATACTTTTGCCTTAGGATCTATTTCACAGCAAGACCATGTTCTGTATCTACTTCTCACAACATTCTATCATGTTGCATTCCAAATTGTATTTTATTCATATGAATAATTTGATTGATCCATCATCCCCTAGGTTAATCATTCATATTTTTCCTCATCTGAGAGTTGAACAGGTTCAAGAAAAGAAGGTCAAGAAAATTTCTGAGATGAATGTTGACCCTTCAAAATCAATGGGGAATGGATCTATTGCCAGTTCAAGCAATTCAAGTAGTTCTAGGCCATATCTTGCAAATGGAGGATCTCCAGATAGATACAATTATATAGGCAATGACTTTTCATTTCCATCAGGAGGCATACCATCACTAAAATTACCCATGGTAGTTGTATCCAACCCTTCCACTTGCAATTATTTTACTGTTTCTGTTCATCAGGGATAAAACTTTCTATGATGTCTTTTACTATAAACAACCAAGAAAGAGATGAGAGAGGCAATTTTTTTTCCCTCCAAAAAGCTCCTTCACCTAACTTTTTTAAAAGTTACCTGTTCTCCCTTTTCTTTTATAAAAACTATGCTGCTTAATTTTAAGAGCTTTTCAGAAAATGTGTTTGGTCCTGCTTCTCCTTTTAAGGAGAAGAGGAGCTCAAGATAAGTTGCTCCAAAGAATCATGCAGACCCATAAATAACTACTAGTATTGAAACTTATCATGTTGACTTTGACTTTGACTGTGCTTAAGTGCATTTACTAGGAGTATTTCAGTATATTCATATGGGTAGAATTTTTATCTGTCCTGCATAGTACCTTCATAAAGGGAAGGAAGTTGTAGTGGAAGAAGCAAAAAGAGAAATAGTAGAGTTTAATTTTGTCTTTTACTTATAACATTTTTTTGTAGTTTTTATTATATTATGTTCTCTGATCTTGATTATTTAGAATAGAATAAATAATTGGAAGTTGTTGAAGTTTTTTCTTTTTCAAACTTTGACAATTACTTGTTAATTGTTTGAGAATTTGTAGACTGTAGTACTAACTCTTGTTGTAAAATATGTAGGTAAGTAGCCATGAAACCAGCTTAGTTGCTCGATGTCGTAGAGTGTATGCACATGCTCATGATTATCATATCAATTCTATTTCAAATAACAGGTGATTTTAGTTTTCTTAATATGTACTGTATTTTGCTTTAGTCTAGCAAATTTTGGTTGAAATTGAGAGGGTTCTCATTCTTATTAAAGTCTATTCAGTTCTTATTAAAGGCTATTCAGGGTCAAACTTGCTTTCATTATTTTTATTTCTCTTACTCGGGTGATGTTTCTAAAAAGGATGACTAGTTGTTTTCTTTCTTGGGTATTGCTTTATGATTACTTGATTTTGTGCACCTTTTTATTCATAGTTTCCTAGATACTGATCAAATTTGAATGGTGTTATGTTGCTCATATCTTCTAGCGATGGTGAAACTTTCATATCAGCCGATGATTTGCGAATAAATCTTTGGAACCTGGAAATTAGCAATCAAAGTTTTAATATTGTTGATGTAAAGCCTGCAAATATGGAGGATCTGACAGGTAAGCTTGATAAAAAAAAAATTATCCTTTAGTGTAAACATTATTGGTAACTTAGTAAAACACTAAAATTAATTAATTTATATAGTTAAATAAATAATTACAATGTATAAGTTGTAGTTGACTGGCAGTGGGGTCTCATGGGCCATGGGCTACCCTGTTCATTAATCCATCATAGCCTGGTGAATCATCTTAAAAATGGGCCAGGTCTGGGCTCAAATTTCTCGACCAGGCTTAAGCCATTCAAGTTGGGTTGGATCTGGGTTCATCTTAAAAGTTTCAATAGCCATTCTAATTTGTTCAATGTCAGAAAAAATTGTTACTTTATGGTAGTTGAAAGGATCACACATTGTCTTTTAAATTAATTATTTAGCCTTTAACACTTGACAAGATAAATAAATATTATATGATGTGTCAAACTATGTAATGCTATACTTTTATCCTTTGATAATATATTTTCCTTTCGTAGAGTGGTTTGTTGAATGGTGTGTAACTTTCGTGAGACACAGTTTTGTGCAACCAGTCCAATTTCTCTTTATTAGACTTGCTGTCCAGATTAGGTATTGTCTAAACTTTTGGCCGTGTGGCTGGCCCAGCCCCACCTAGACTCAATCTTAACCAGCTCAACTAGGGTCTAGGGTTGGGAAACATGGTAAAAAATTTGCCCAAGTCAAACTCTGACCAATTCATCCCTTGCTTCCTCTTGTTGCCTACTCAGTTCCATTTTATAAGTATTGGTTGAGCCTTGACCCTAGATATTATTATTGCAGAGGTTATAACATCTGCAGAATTTCACCCCACACATTGTAATACGTTGGCATATAGCAGTTCAAAGGGTTCAATCCGTCTTGTTGACTTGCGACAATCAGCATTATGCGATTCTCATGCCAAACTGTAAGTGCTTTTGTTTATATTCTTTTATGGTAATCTCGTTTCCTGACAAATAAGTATCACATTCCTCCAATAAGGCAGTATTTCTGGATAAGTTATCTATTTCTCATTATTGGTATGGACTTTGAAGCAGAATTTTTCTGAAGTCTGTCATATGTATGAATTTATGTATTTTTTTAATACCTGGTAAACTCTAATAAACAATACCCTTGGCCTTTGGTGCAGATTTGAGGAACAGGAAGCCCCAGGGTCCAGATCATTTTTCACAGAGATTATTGCTTCTATCTCAGACATAAAATTTGGGAAGGGTGGAAGATACATACTTAGTCGTGATTACATGACTTTAAAGGTTTGAAATTTTCTAATTTCAAAACCAATGCGTCTATTGATGCTTTCACAATATTTTGGTCTCTTGAAATGAAGTGTTATTTTGGGCAATCAATCTCTTCAACTTTAAAATAACATTTCAATGGTTAATTTATGCTAAAAAGGATGAATATTTTGGAAATGTATTTTCAAATGGGTGGGAAATTGAGTTGGAGATGAACCTTTAACTCTAGCATATATGGAATATAGATTATTGATTTAGGTCTTTGTTCCTTTCAAATTCAAATGTTGTGTAGATAAATATACTGACATCTTTCATTTCTGACTTTGAAGGATTTCTACTTGTATGTTATAAATTCTTACAGCTTCACCTCATTTCACTGATTGACTTGTATTGCCTTGCCAGTTGTGGGACATTAATATGGATTCAGGCCCCGTTGCAACTTTCCAGGTTCATGAGTATTTAAGACCCAAGGTTAGATTCCTGTCTTTAGACAAGTGATGAGGAACTGTGAATTTCATTCTGTTGCTTTATGGAGTTATAACTGGCTATACTTTTGTTTGGACATGCCAGCTTTGTGATTTATATGAAAATGATTCAATTTTCGATAAGTTTGAGTGTTGTCTGAGTGGTGACGGATTGCGCGTAGCAACTGGTTCCTACAGGTCTCTGATACAAACTTAATCTATGGTTTGATTGTTATTGGAATTGTTATCCTGCATCTTACGATTTTGTTTCACTTGATGCCAGCAATCTATTTCGTGTGTTTGGTTGTGCCCCTGGAAGTGCTGAGGCTACAACTCTAGAAGCCAGTAAAAATCCAATGAGGTAATTTATGGGGGCTCTCACATCAAGTATGCTTGTCATTTTTCAGTTAGGCATTGTATTGTTGATATTAACTTTTGCATTCCCTCTCAGACGACAAGTTCAAACACCTTCAAGGCCTTCTAGATCACTGGGAAATAGTATAACACGTGTTGTAAGACGGGGTCAGTGTTTTTTTTCATAATTGTTTTCTGGTTTCTTACTACAATAGAATAGATCACAAGTTTGAATATTTGAGATGATATTGTTCTTGAACAGGAGCAGAAACCCCTGGGGTGGATGCTAATGGGAATTCATTTGATTTCACAACAAAGTTGCTGCACTTAGCATGGCATCCAAGTGAGAATTCAATTGCTTGTGCTGCTGCAAATAGCTTGTACATGTACTATGCGTAAAGAGAGAGGGTAAAATACATGTATTTGCATGATGATATTGCTGTGGAGAAGGCTGCTGCCTGCTTCTTTTCCCATCTTATCAACCAACCAACCAACCAATCAACCACACTCACTGCTGGGTTGGAGGCTACATATACACTATTAACTCTCACACTACAAGTGCCCTTCAGAGACCTTTTTTGCAAAAAGATCCAGAAGTGGCTGTTTCCAATTTCCTGGATAGGCAGGATACCTTATTTTGTTACTGGATGGGCAGCATCTCATCTCTCTTCTTTTTTTCCCTCAACTCCTAATATTCTTTCCCTCTATTTCTGTATCTTCTTCTCAAAGAGAAGGTGCTATCAATGTTTCAAATTGTGTTTGGCTTGCAACTGAAGAAGAAAATGTGATTGTAGCTCTCCTACAACAGATACTAAAGGATGTTCAATATCTGCCACTAGGATTCAGATTAAAAAATGTAGTTTTTCTTCTTCTTTTTTGCCCAGATATATCTGTGGGATGGAGCAGTTGAAACCTGCACTGCATCATTTTTTTATTGATTAATTTTGTGTTGGAATTTAATTTGACGTGTTTCAAAGTCTAATTTTGCTGTAGTAAGTACCTGTTGATTTTTTTGTTAAGAGCTAATAATTTTAGTCCGCAATGTAGGATAAGCAGGATTATCATTGCAACCCAATTTTTGCTGGTTCTTATTAGTATGCAATATGCATGCATGCATTTG
Organism: Amphicarpaea edgeworthii; assembly: GCA_014843725.1. Classification (NCBI taxonomy): domain Eukaryota; kingdom Viridiplantae; phylum Streptophyta; class Magnoliopsida; order Fabales; family Fabaceae; genus Amphicarpaea; species Amphicarpaea edgeworthii. The sequence continues at coordinate 12,759,212 of CM026319.1, forward strand.
AAGTTCAAATAACAATCACGTGCGTTGAATCTATATGTAATATGCATGTCCGGTATGTATGTATCAAAGGGGGATTTAGTTTTACGAATGCAAGACGTGTCGGAGACAATAGACTATAGAGTGATAGACTATTGGTTTGGAAGTAAAATTTATGATTTTTAATAAATTTCAACTAACAATAAATACTCAGTGTTATAAAAAGCAATTACTTGGTAATTTTTATTCACGTTCGTCTGACCTTATATTATTAAATTATGTTTGTAAAATTCTCAACAGATCAAAGGAAAAGTAAATTTGGTAAAAAAAAAAAACTTATACAAGCACAATTGTTTGTATAACACGTAAGCAAGCATATATAACTAAAAGAGTGAGCAGTTAAAGTATTTTCGGAGTAGAAGAAGGCGAGATAGCGGGTGGAAACGGTAATCCAAGTCCAGCGCCGAGTGGTGTGGATTCTGCATTTTCCTCGTATCATTTTCTGGTATTCAAACTAAATCCAATGTTCCAATGCTAGCTAATGTTGTTTTCATCGCTGCTTTCATTTACCCGTGTCTGTGTGTTCACATGATGAAGATCGATAAATGTCTTTGTAATTGTACGCTATTGTGTCTTTAACTGTTGTATATTATCAAATTATGATCGATTCATGTTTTCGAATTTAGCAACCCACACTTTTCACCGTGTTTCAAGACATTCTTGTGTAATTTGTTGACTTTGCACATGTTAACTTGTACTCCTCCTAATAACTTGAAGAATATAATGGATTTATTTGATTTGATTTTAATGTTCTTGAATATATGTTCCACCATTGTATATATAGGAAATCGATCCATGGCATCAAAGATTCCCCAGTTACAATCAAAGGTGAACCAAGCATCACAAGCAGTGAAAAATCATGGAGCTTCGTACTACAGGGTATTGTTGGAGCAGAACAAACACTATATCCAGGATCCACCCACCATTGAAAAGTGCCAATCTTTGGCCAAACAGTTGTTTTATACCCGCCTTGCCAGGTTGTGAACATTGCATTTTTTTCTCATTTTAGAAGAAATAGAATGACAGCAGCTGGTATGTATGTAGTTTGGTTCTTTCTGAGGTATTGAAGTAGCTGCTTGTTATTTGCAGTATTCCTCATCGTTACAATTCATTATGGAAGGAATTGGATCATGCAAAGAAGCTAGTGAAGAACAGGCAGGACCTAAACATGGAGAAAGTTGGTTTTGCTACTTTGTTTGGACTCGAGTGTTTTGCATGGTTTTGTGGAGGCGAGATTCTCGGCAGAGGATTTATATTCACGGGCTACTAGTAGCATACTATATATAAGCCCTTCCATCCAGTTTTACATCTTATGTTTTGATTCTTCATTCTGATAAGTTTTATGTATTATTACGCACGACTTTTTATCTGGAACACACAACATCAAATATGTGTGCTTTCATTTTCATGTGACGGTGATTGAAACCTGAACATATGCTATTTCGTTAACAAAATTTTGGGTTTAGCGACCAACATGGTCAAGGACACAACCAATTTCCAAATATTGCGAGTTTTTTTTCGCATCACGTCACATCTTTTACAAACATATCTACATTTTTTTTATTTTTTTATTTTAAAGAAAGAAGATAGGAAGCTCATTACTAAGCCGATCGAAACACTAGTCATGTGACTCACGGGTAGATAGCAACCAGTCAACTCCAGTCAGTTGACTACAATTCAGATTTCTTTTGATGCATATATATGGATGCGTCACATTCACATCTCATTGGACTAATGATAATTTGAGAGTTTAAAATTAAGGGTATTTGTATGTGTTGCACTTGCACGGGGAAGAGACACCGACATGACCATGACAGACACACACACGCACCCTCGACTCGTTGACCATATCCACCTGTTTCTAATGTATGTATGGGTCCCATCCCACACTTCCTCGTGCTATTGCCTCTTCCTTTCCACTATGCACTGCACCCCACCCTTCTTTCTACCTTCACTAGTGCTTCCTTTTATCCAACATCCTAATTCATCACTATCCCACCCCACCAATGCATACTCATCACAATAATTCATCAAATACACTACTATACAATCCTTTTATTTTCAAAACAATAATACTAGTCTCAATCTTATAATTAACACACATGGAAAATAATTCTCAAAACACTTAAAAAGTCAAAATAGTAATCATAAAACAACAATTATATATCTATTTGCTTTACAACTCATAGAGTATGTTCAACTGAAAAATTACAACTCATGGTTAGTATTCATAAAACACTACAAATTGTATGCTCTGTTTTTTTGTTAAGAGAAGTAGTCGCAAATCATGTACTGTTTACAGTTAACCTGTCCTTAACAATAGTAACACAACTGAGTCAATCATAATTTAAAACACTAATCACATGCTGATGAAGATATTTTGGGGTCAATGTTAAACAATTTAAATGATTAATGTTTGAAGAAGGGATCCAATTAATGTCTGTGGCTTAAATATCTATTTATCAGCATATTAACTGATGTGATATAATATATATTAATTGATGTCTCATTAAACATAAAGAAATCTCCCGTTTGGATTAATTAGAGTTCTATACGAGGGGCCAATTTTATTGATCACTTGACTATTCGACTTTCATCAGTTTTGTAGTAGTATAGTCATTTATTCATAGTAAATGATAATTTATCGTGCGAAGATGGTAAGATGCAGAGAAAAGAGAAAATTCTTTAAAAAACAAGAGGTGTAATCATCACCGAACACTTGTCATTGAGATCAAACGCAGTAGTCGTGAATGGGGGCCACCTAATCATGCATCTATGTGCACGAGGACGGTGCCTCTCTTGAATTCTAATCCATCAACCATATCAAATCACGGCCGTCCAAATAATTCGTTACAGCAATGGACCCACATGCTCCCTTACCGTCACCCACTGTCTCACCATTTCCACATCACAGCCACAACAGTCAACTATGAAGACTCGAAATAGCCAATGAAAAGAAAAACCGTGGGCCTCAGCTTCCTCCACATCTCACCCGCGTGTTGCTTTAGCATTTCCTGGGATTGAAATTTACTACATTACCCTTATCACTCGAGCACCTTCAGGCTTCCACTTATTAGTGCGTATGCCACTCATGGGGTTGTGCCACGTGTCGAGGGTGACATTGGCTGTGGCTGTGTTGGGGTGGCGGTAACTCAACGCAACCGTTTCGGGTTGTTCTCATCTGACGTCCCTGATTCGCTTCGCTGGGATTCAACGGTCCTGATCCGCTGATGAAATCCAAATCATGATGGGGTGGCTCTTGCTTTGTTCACGCGCAAGCCTGTCGTGGATCACTGGGCCACAATTCCCGGCGGCTCAAACTCATTCGGCTGGCTTGGATCCCCCAAGCCAAGTTAAACGGCGGCTGACCCAACTCATTAAGCTTGGACATGTCGGTCAAGTTTTGTCTTAAAATATACTACCAAAATAAAATAAAATACTAATGAGGTCATTACTTGTCTTTCTTAGGATAATCAATGATGTGTTAATTAAGTTACTAAAGACATTCTAATATCGCAAATATTAAAAAGAGACTATTTTATTTTAGTTTACAGTTTACTCACGAGTAAACGTGTTGATTTGTTTATTAGTTTATAACCACGGGAATATATGTTCTTACGCTTAATTCCCTCCTCAATATTCTTATTTGTCTCTTGACCAATATTTTTATTACATCTATTTAATTATCATTACTTTATTTGCACAGTTTTGGTACCGGATGGTGAATCAAACCCACCAATTATTTATTGTTGTCGGCTGGTTTTGGACTTATTGATTAACTAAACAACATTAGTTATTTGAAATTTAAAAGGTAATTTGTAAATTTTCCTAAGAATTATAGTTATGTTAAATTGAACTGAGGCAAAATTCAATTCCTCACTCAGACAACTTTTTCGTTATATATGATGCGCAGTGGTATTAAATATTTTTAAAAATAACTTTATTCTATTCATAATAGATTATCTTGAAAGAAAATAAAAGCGTGAGTGATATTAAGTACAGTAGTTATTTAAGTTGATAATTAACTTTGGTTAAATGGGTAGTGGGAATAGTATAGCTGAAGATTGAAGCCAATCCTGGGAGTAGAAAAGAGGGAGAGGGGGGGGGGGGGGGGGGATTTTCTCTTTCTATTTCAAGGCTGCGGAGTCGAGTCAGTCACAGTGACGCGGACAAACCCAACTCAGTTAGATCATCTCCATCAACAATTTACAATTTCCAATTTGCAGAGTGAGTCTCCAACAAACAAATAAATATCCTTACCCTATTTTGTCGAATCTTGTTTGCTATATATCTGATGAGTCCTGAGTCCTGAGCCCTTTCAGCCAGCTTCCTCCGTCGGTCCATCAGTATCACACCCCATCCCCATGCCATGTAACTACTAGTCTTCTACTACTACTTTCTGTCTCTCTCTCGGCTTTTTCTTTACCTTCAAAAAACACACAACAACATAAGTTTTTTGTTTTTATCGCTTCATTTTGGTCGCTTCTTCTACTAAACAAAACAATACCCATCTAAGTCTCAACAAATATCCTTCCTTTTTTTGTCTTCTTTCCACTTTCCCCTCGCTTGTTGTGAGATCTTAACAAAACCCCTTTTAGGAATAGGAGAATGCAGGATCCAACGTTGTTCCAACCCTTGAAACCCCACTTTCCTGAACAGGAACAACTTAAATGCCCCCGCTGTGACTCCCCCAACACCAAGTTCTGCTACTACAACAACTACAACCTCTCCCAGCCACGTCATTTCTGCAAAAACTGCAGAAGGTATTGGACCAAAGGAGGTGCTTTGAGAAACATCCCCATTGGTGGTGGAACCAGAAAGAACACTAAGCGATCATCTTCCTCCACCAACACCAAACGCTCTTCCCCAGTTTCTTCCTCTGCACCCGCTCCAGAACCCGATCTGACCCGCCTTGACCCCAGCCCGGTTGCTGCTGCTGCTGCTGCTGTCAGTTTCAGTTCCCTTTTGGCATCAAATGCCCATTCGGGTTTCGGGAACCTCTTGGAGGGTTTGAATTCAAGTGGGTCTAATATGAAAACTCTGCAAATGGAAGATTTTGGGGAAAATGTTAGTTCGGCTCCAGTGCCGGATCCGGGTTCGGGTCGAAATCCCGGGCTGGAGATGCAAAGCAATGGGAATGCAGAGACTTTTCTGAGTTTGCAAAATGGTGATTCAAGCTGTTGGAATAGTACTAATGGGTGGTCTAACCTTGCCATTTTCACTCCTGGGTCAAGCTTTCAGTAATCACAAATTAAATATTAATCAATATGATCTGTGTATTTTGACATGCTGTGAAACAGTTATATATATATATAGATATATATTATATATTACTAGCTTAAGTTTAAGCATGTTGGATATTGACATATATTTATGTCGTGTTATTATGGAGGATCACAAGCCAGAAGGCCACTGCAATAGGATCATTAGGTAATGTTTCTTTTGTTTCGGATTTTGATGCTTTATGGTTGGTGTTCTTCACTTATATCAATGATGGAAGAGAAATGGAAAGCAAGTCATTTTTTAGGGCAGGTTATGGAGAGATATCAATGTTGTTATAGTGATATTGTTTTCATTCTCATCACGTAGAGGAAGTGTTGCCATGGCTTGGAGTTTCTAATTTATTTAATCTATCTATCTATCTATCTATCTATATATGTGTATTTTACACGCGCAATTTGTTATATGCTTTTTTTAATAATAGTTTTTTCGAGTATCTATGGACTGTGGCTGTATATATGTATATGGTAGTGCCCTACTTGACAAGTTGCTTGTCCATTAGTAAATATATTTGGTAGTGGATGGAGGTTTCGGTGAATTTGGTTGGAGATCCAGAAATGCACTATATAAAATTTTATACTTTATGTACCTTTTCAATGGAAGGTCGACAAGGTTCAAAGGAACAAATCTATAATGCATGTTTGTTATATTTTATTCTTAAGTGTGCCCAACTTGGCCATTGTTTTTCCACTGATCTTCCTCATTCTAGAATATTTAGCTTCTTTCAGTGGATTTCTACCAGAAAACGTTGGGTTTGACGTTTGTGTTCATTCTAGATATGGAATATTTAGATATCTCTTAAAAGAAAAGCATCAAAAGTCTAGTTTCGAATGCCCCAATAAAATAACTATTTTCAATTTGAACTAGTTGTCTTATTGATCTATATATCAAGTTGTGTGATCATCTTAATTCTTAACTCTCAAATGAGCTCTTGTGGACCACTAATTTATCTTGCTGATCTCTCTGCTCTCCAAGTTTCAATATCATATCACGTAAGTTGGGTTGCTGGGTCAGTTTGACAAAGTCAAATTTGGATGTTTTTGGTCGTTGTTGATCCTCAATGAGATTTAGAGTTGTATTTCATTAACTTGGTTGACTCTTAAAAAATACTTACAAAACTGCATATAGGTTTGAATTTTAGCTCTCAACCATATTGCCAAGGTACATGTAAAATTGTAATTTGGTTTCCTCTTTGTGTAAGTTTCATTTGCATTACTCAAAAGAGGGTTTTGATTAACTCTGGTAGAAACACGTAGTATATATTTTGAATCAAATGGAGGTACATTAATTGCGGCTGAGTAGAGTTGAAATTGTTAGCCAAGCTATCGTTGAATGAGAAGAAGCAAAGTCTTGGTGAATTACAAATCTGCATTCAAAGATAACTGCTTTATTATGTTTTTTGTCTTCACTGTGGACGCTCACTTTTTATTTATTTGCCATCCAAAATAATCAAGAAAGGGAAGAGTATATACATCTTTTATACCAAAAGAAGAAAGAAAATATTCGTAGTTATTCCCTTCATCTTCATCTAGTTAATTAATGTAGTCTACGTCAACTCTAGGATAAGTTTGGCTCGCTAGGTGGGGATGCTATCTATGCCTATAGCCCTATACGGTTATGACTTCTCTCTCACTTGGTGTCATGTGTAGCTAATTACAACATTTTGACATTTGGTTTTTGTGCCTATTATACTATTTTCTTTTGAAAAACTGTATGTTTTCATTTCAGAAAAATATAATTATAACAAGAATTCATCTATCTCAGCTGCATTCAACATTTCTAAGAATTTTGGTGTTGAAAGTCTAAACATACAAGCTCTGCATCTATTTCAAACGCGACCATTGCTGGGTTGAAAGTTTAGAGCAAATATTGTTAGTACTAAAAAACTATTCTTTCTGGTTGTTGTCGTGGAGGACATTGATGTCGAGTCGGAGCACGATAATAGTTCCTAACAATTTGTAAAAAAAAATTAGAAAACGTATAGTGATCGAGCGGTATTCAAACCAATATCCCCATCAAATTTATTAAATTTTAAAAATCATTTTTATCATTATTTACTCATAACGTTTCATACAACTAATATTTATCAAATCATTCTATTTACAAACAAATATTTATGCATTAATATAACTAATAAGTATCAAATTGAAAATTCTAACTTGACATCTTTATTTTCTCCAATATATTTCAATAAGCAATTCCAAATCCAAAGAATTTATTAAAATGTTTTAAGTAATTAAGGGTAAGCATGACCCAGACGAATGGATACAAAGGACTAATAATGGTTCACCAAAAAAGTTGACGTATTGAGGGTCCAATTTTATTTTATCACATTTCTCGATTATTTCAATTGATTTTTTCAAGCAATGTATTGTTTCTCATTATTTATCTTCAACAGTGTGATCTTTTTTGTGTTACTTATGTTTTTGGGCTTTGGGCCCTTTTATTTTGCTAATGTTCTATTAATGCGTTTTAGCCCAGTAATAACCGGAGCGGGTCTAGTCCGAAGCCCTGAACTAGGGTTTTCTTGCTATAAATTTGTGATATACAGAAAACCCTAACTTGTCCTCTTCACTGCTTAGATCTTGTGCGTTGCGTTTTGAGGTGAGGAAGAAGAAAATGGCGACAGTACCGGGACCGCTGATCTGGGAGATCGTGAAGAAGAACAACTCTTTCTTGGTGAAACAGTTCGGAAGGGGAACTCAGAGCGTGGAATTAAGCAGAGAGCCCAATAATCTCTACAACCTCAACACTTTCAAGTACTCCGGTAATCATCTATCCATCTATCTCTCTAGCGTTATATTGTTTGTGAATGAATAAATAAATAAACCTCATTCTATTTTATGATAGGTTTGGCGAACAAGAAAACTGTCACCATTCAGGATGCTGGTAAGGATCAGTCTGTGTTGCTGGCAACAACCAAGTCAAAGAAACAAAACAAGCCAGCTGCATTGCTTCACAAATCTGTCATGAAAAAGGAGTTCAGCAGAATGGCAAAGGCAGTGCAAAATCAGGTAATTTTGCACTTTTTGTGTTGATGATGCATCAAACTTTGTTATCAGTGGGTGTTTGCTAGCTGTTATAGATATCTTGTCTATTAAGCTTTTGGTGATTGTTTTAATTTTTGTTTTGGGCTGATGGTGCTGGCTTAACATGTTACTCTTGAATGCATTTTTGGTACAACATATGGAAACCAAATGAATGAATTGGTTTGTTGATAAATGACTATTGGAAACCATGTTTGGTACATCAATTTTTAAATGGAAGGCATTTTGGACCTCTGCCAGCGGTGATGAGCCTCTAACATGTAAGAAGAGATCCCTGGTTGGGTTTCTTCAATGAAATTTGCTTGTTACGCTTGGCTTCTGAGCTTTTAACATTTTAGAGTTATTTCATGAATTCTATTCATTTTTGTAGGGTGACTTCCCTGTTATATCTTAATGGCATGGAATAATTTTAATACTGCCCCCAAATGGATGGGAAAAGATTTATACTGCACTTGAATTTCATAATATTTGCATAAACCTAGTTGGGAAATGTGGTTTTGATGCTTCCAAGTTTTCAAATGGAAACATTTTTTAACCTCTGGTAGTGAGTTTTACCCAGCGGTGATGAGCCTCTAACATGTAAGAAGAAATCCCTAGTTGGGTTCCTTCAATGAAATTTAATTGTTACGCTTGGCTTCTGAGCTTTAATCATTTGTTAATAGAAGAAGGATTCTTGCCTCTCTTTCCTTTGTTAATTAACTATTATCTGTTAATACGTACAAATTACAATTTAATGTGGCCTGCATAATTCCATGGCAATCAAATCCTTCTCAATCTACATTTGGTGTTATTATGAAATTATTCTTTTACACATTCTCATCAATTTCTTTGGTGTGAATTAACATAATTTGCTTTTGCTCATGCATTTTTTAAGTTTCTTTTAACGATTGATTAGTATTTTTTATTTCATAATTTTGCTAACTTGTTGAATGGTTATTTCTTTACTTGTTGAATGTTTGCTGCTCTGTCTTGTTCCTCCTGTTAATTAACGTTGCTAATTTGATTGCCTTTTTCTCCTACCTTGTATTCTGCATTGCAGGTAGCAGATAACTACTACAGGCCTGATCTCAAAAAGGCAGCTCTGGCAAGGTTGAGCGTTGTCAATAGGAGCCTCAGAGTTGCAAAGTCTGGTGTGAAGAAGAGGAACAGACAGGGTGTGAAGGTCCCTAGCAGGAAGTGAAAAGAGTTAAGGATTGCATCCTTTTCTCCCTTTTGTAGTTTGTGTTCCAGGACTCAATTCTAGATTTTGGAGTTTTGTTTGGCGAGGCAATTATTGTGTCTTCAATATACATCTGGAACTATGTTATAGCTTTCAACTTGCTTGGTTTTTTTTCAATAGACGATTTTAATTATAAGGATTGATGTTCATATGATCATATATCATCTTGAAAGGAAGGTGGAATCTCCATAACTGCACAAAAACTATACACTTTGAACAACCTAAAAATGGTCGAACAAGCCCGTAGCATTCTAAAAGCATTTTCTTTAATTATAATTGGTTTTGTAAATTCGGCAAATAATTAGAGCAGAAACAGCTGAAGGTTATAATTAGGTGCTCGTTGAAAATTATAAAAAAATCCTGCTTTTAAAAAAAGAAAAGGATAAAAATAAAAATCTACGTTGTTAATACTATTTTTTTATATTCCATCAAAAAAAATTTATTCTAAAAGTAAACTAGTATTTGATCGCATTGTAGGGATTAATTTTGATATTTATTTTTGTAATTAATAATAATAATAATCCTATATGTACTTGAAAAACCATTTCCTCTAATTGTGATTTTAAAATTTTAGCAAAAATGTATGTAAGCCACTATTTATTAATAACAAGAACAACGAGCATGTGAAAAATAAAAATAAATGTAGTCTACCTATAGAGGAAGAATATATTTTTTTTAACCATCCTAATTACTAATTAGAGTCTTTGGCTCTCAATTTGTTTCCTACAAATTTTGATTTTTTGGAAACTATTCCCTGCAATAAAAATAATACTAATGCATGACATTTTAAAAAATATTATCATATTAATACATTATTAGTAATTATCCTTAAAAAAACAAAAAAAATAGTTATTTGATTAATCTAAAGTGAAAGAATACACTTTAAAAGTTAAAATGTAATAATATAGAAAATTAATGAATGAGATTTTAATTAAGTTCATATTTTTTGTATAAGTAATTTATTTTATTTATGTCCACCGTTCATTTGATTTGATTATGTATTAAAATAAGAATAGAGTTTTATGATTTTGATTTTAGTTTTAGTTTATTCCAACTGGATTGGAATAAGATGTTAAAAACGAACGAGTCAGAGTTTGGGCCGTGTGAGTACCGGAGCGCGGAGAGAGAAAGTAAGTAGAAAGGTAACGATGGTTCGTGGAATGAGCCCAACCCAACCCAATCTATCTATGACTTGACAAATAAAAATAACGGTAGGAAGCCACCTACGTAAGAAACGTCTCAACTCAATTCGAAATTTCTATTCCTTTTCTCTCTTTCTCTCTCTGAATTTCGGGAATCGAAAAACCCTAAGCTAAGCGGAAGATGGGGAACACGGAGAAGCTGATGAACCAGATCATGGAATTGAAATTCACATCGAAATCGCTGCAGCGCCAATCGCGGAAGTGCGAGAAGGAGGAGAAATCGGAGAAGCTGAAGGTGAAGAAGGCGATCGAGAAAGGCAACATGGACGGCGCCCGAATCTACGCGGAGAACGCGATCCGGAAGCGCACGGAGCAGATGAACTACCTCCGCCTGGCCTCGCGCCTCGACGCGGTGGTGGCGCGTCTTGACACGCAGGCGAAGATGACGACGATCAGCAAGTCGATGGGAAACATCGTGAAATCGCTGGAGTCGACGCTAGCGACGGGGAACCTGCAGAAGATGTCGGAGACGATGGACCAGTTCGAGAAGCAGTTCGTGAACATGGAGGTCCAGGCCGAGTTCATGGAGAGCGCCATGGCCGGATCCACCTCCCTCTCCACTCCTGAAGGAGAGGTCAACAGCCTCATGCAGCAGGTCGCCGACGACTACGGCCTCGAGGTCTCCGTCGGCCTCCCTCAACCCGCCGCTCACGCCGTTCCGGCCAAGGAAGCGGACAAGGTCGATGAGGACGACTTGTCTCGCCGCCTCGCCGAACTCAAGGCCAGAGGTTAATACTATCGTTGTTTCTCGCTTCGGTTCTCATTGCTGCTGATGCAGTGGAACATTTATATATATTACTATATGTTTGTGTATATTTAACTGAATTCGGCTGGTTTGGTTGGTTGGCGCTATTAGTAACGGAGATTGTTGTTATGTGGTCTTCTCTTCCCTTCTCTTCTACGTGTAGTGAATACTTAATAGAATGCTTATATTTTCAATAATGTGGGACTAGGATTTCGTTTGAGGTTTGATGCGGGCAGAAACCCATTTTCAATGTCCTTTGAAGAAAGTAATGGATTAGTAAGTACTGGTGGCTGCTGCAATTGTTTTTATTATTTATTTTTAATCAACTAGCCCCTCTCAAAGCTGGTTAAGACTTGAGTGAATTATGAAATTAACTCTGGTGATACTATGCTTGGTTTGGAATAGGAAATATTGCATGCTCTGCAAATTAGAGGCAGAAACATAGAAATGGATGAATTAGAGAATCTTGGAAATGTTGTGGTATACCAAACCAAAAAGAAGACCCTCCCCTCGCACCAGAACCTGGAATTTTTTTGTAGGCAAAGAATATGAGAGACTTATGCTGCTCAAGATCACGTTCATCCTTAATGATATTAGTAGACCTATAACTCTTCATTCCAGTTCCTTCCGAAAATCTTGATTGTCAAACCAGACGAAACTTACGATTACACAAGCAAGAGTATACATATGCACATGCTGTAAATGCAATCAACTTCAGTTTCGTGCCAACATGTTGAGAAGAATTCATATTATCATTAACGTATATTAGGGGCACGTCTTTTATTTTTTATAAATATATGACATTCTAAATTTATCACCGTGAACTATCCAGAGTAAATGCTGAAGCACAATCTCCATAACAGATACTAGACATGAATGACGGAAAATAAGTTGAATTCAATCATTTGAGACATGAAATCCTCTTTTTATTAGCAAGTCAAATATTATTCAGCAATGACAGACTTTTTTATTTTCAACACAAAATGCCTGATCAGTTTAAGTCACTAGTCAGAACGAATTCCATAAAAGTGAGGTTGTGTTGTATCAGTATGAACTAGGAAGGGCATTTTGTCGCTGTTGATTTGAAGTGTAGTTGGTACTTGGTAGTCTAGTTAATTTAATTTTGTGCAAGGCTGATATTGGATAATTTGATTTGACATACCGTATGACATTTAAGGTGGTGAGCAGAAGTCCCACATCGGTAAATATAGATATTTTAAAAACCTTTATATTAGTTGAAGCTCAAATTGTGAATAACATTGGATCAGAGGCGATGTGAGTGGGTTTATGCACTTTGCTAGACTCAGGAAAGTCCCCGGGCCACTACTGCAGAGATGCAGACTCGGAAACGAGTAACTTAGTGCTGGGATTTGTCTCGTTCCTTTGGGGGCGAGGGGCTGAGACGCGTTTGGAGCCCCTTTGCGAGTCCCGCCGAAGATATTGGCCAATTTCACAAGTCATTCACATGGTCTTCCTGACTAACAGAACGGGGCTTACGCCCTCGTGATCCACCCTTTTTTTCTTCTGCGTGTTTGAAACTGTCTCTTGTGACGTTAGGTTTCTTCTTGGGCAGAACAAAGAGAGTTTATTTATGAATACAAATGATACTCGGCAATCATGCATCGAATTTAAACATTCAAACCATCCAAAGGACAATTGAAATAAGCTTTAGCTTTTCGATGTAAAACACAGCCCACTACATCTCAAAGTTTGGTTTGGAAATACAATGTATGATCTTTAAAGCAGCTAATCAGAATGAATTACATGAAACTAAGGCACAATTTGGAACATTACAAGCCCCTCTGCACCTTCTGAAGCAGCGACATTGATCGTGTACTGCACAAAGTGAAAGCAATACCAATCACTTGGCCCCTTCATCTATTGAAAAAGTGAATGGGGTCCCTTCTTCAACTCCATACGGTTGCTCTTGAATGTCAATGGAGAGAGTACCTCAGCTGTTTTGTTACCTCCATGTTTTTGAGCTGTGATTGTGAAAGGCTTCCCATTCCTATCATAAACCACTTGGATTGAGTCTATGCAATGACCATAAACTAGTTTGATTTCTCTTACCCGTCGTCCCAGCTATTTCCACTATTACGCTCTTGTTCCTACAAAATGTAATTTGTATTACCCTACTGGTTCAACTATGAACAAACGTATATACATACAAAATAATGAAAATTTAACAACCGCAAGATGCTAAACAGGCGAATTTCAACATCATGTATTTCGACAAGAAACATAAACGATAAGCTACAAACTAGTGGTTATTATGCAGTATCTGATTCCAACAATTTTAAAAGAATATCACTTTTTTTTCTTTTTAATAGTCAGTTATATTATAATTTATAAGGAATTGTACTAGACGAATCAGAATTACACATATCAAATCACTCGTTTTCTATTTGTGATATATATTAGATGGCCACCAATGTGGCATGACAGATTCTCACGATGTCAAATGGAATTGAGAATACAAGGCAACACAACACTAAAAGTATCCAGAATGGCCATAGGGTCATGTTGAATATACTATTGATATAAACAGTAAAGGAGAGGAAAAAGACAAGACAGTCGAGCGGAGTGCCAAAACGAATAAATTCCACAATACAACTTTCTTTAAACAATTTTCTGTCAATCATTTCTACATATGTCTTCATGATGTCTCCATGTCATGTTGATGAGAATTCCAGCACAATCTAAGATTAGTAATTTGACACTCCAATGTCGTATACTCAGACTTCAACCAATTATACCACGTACATGTCTTTTTGTCTTCACTCACTTCTATGTCTTCAAACTTTACATCATTTAGGTCTTCAAAGTTGACATCCTTCAGCAAGTGCCGCCAACATTTATTGCTGGAAGCACTATATATGCAACAGATTGGGTTCTCGTCTTTGTTCTTTATCATTTCATAGACTAACTGCAATTGTCATTTTTTCCAGTTAATACGAAAAACAGTTCACGAAGGCTTTCAGCAGTAATAATGTCTTGCTTCATCATTGATGACAGGAATTTAAATTCAACATGAATTGGAAACAAAGAACTAGCATACCTTGGGGAATTTACTGTCGGTGGGAGAAATTATAGAGAGAGTTACTGGGTGCAATGTTCGTAACAAATTATTCAAAGCATCATCAATACATGCTGATGAATTGATAAATTCACAGCCGAGTTCAGGCACTGAAGGCAATTTGACGTTTTTCAGATCTTCATGAATAACAATATTCTGGATCAAGCAACCAGGTAATGAAAAATAAATGAGGTGACATAGTTCTTTAGAAATGAAAATTCATCAAAGCCAGCCAAATATGACCAAAATGATAAAAGAAAAGTACCTTATTAGAATAGAGAACCAATTTAAATCCTTCAGAATTGAACTTTTGAATAAATGATTTCATCATAATCCAAATCTTGTCACCATATCCAACAACTTCACGTTCAGATTTAGGTACAAAAGAAAGCCTGGCATTCATGAGTCGGAAAGGGTGAATCTCAACCCAGGGCATAGTCTCACCCTTGCACTCAAAAGACACAAGATTAGGAGCCTCCACTACCACAATACGCAATTTCTTGCATCCTTTCAAAGTGAATTTCTTAAGATGAGGATTTGAAATAATAATGAATTTACTCTTGTCATTGGACATACTTAAATCCAATTTTTCAAGTAAGGGAAAATTAGAGAACTGATTTTCACAAAAATCACGAGTCACTTGGGGATGCTCTAGTGTCAACCTTTTCAGAGATGTGCACCCCTCCAAACTAACCTTACAGGGACTTGTTTTCTTGCCACAATACCAAAATGTGTCAAGATTAGGAGCACTGATCTCAACCTTCTTCAGTTGATAGCAGTAGTGGATCTCAACCCTTTTCAGTCGAATGAGATTTGAAACATGTAAATGCTTCAAACCTGAGCACCTTATGATTCTTAAATCCTCAATTGAATGACAGCTGGAGATAAGATTTTGAATAAAGTTCTCAACCAAGGGAATTTTGCGCAGATAAAGCTTCTGCAGATAAGTAAGAATTATATTATTGCAAGTTCCCAGTTTGCAACCACTTAACCTTATCCCCGACAATGTTTTGGATGAAAAGACAATTTGTGGTAAAGTATAGCACTTGCCATTCTTGATGCCAACATGGAGATCTAGTTCTTTGATGTTTCTGCAGATATCCATAGTTAGCCAAAATTCCAGATATTGCGTATCTTCTAATAAGTCGAAGGGGGTCATGTGCACCACCAATTTCCGTATTTGCATTTTTTTTTCACTGCGGGTAAGTAGAGAACTAGTTACATAATTTCTAAACATCATCTCCTTATTACTGCTATCTTCATGTCCAATTTCTGCAGCAAACTTTCTTTCATCGAAAATCAAAACTGAATAAGAATACCACAATTCTCTCCATCTCTTGGACAAAATACTGGTTCGAATTGCATCCTTCACATTACGAAGGTACGATAGAATGTGATGGACGACGTGATCAGGCAACTGCGAGATACGATCCACGAATTCATCAACAATTGGGTCCATTTGATCGGAATCTTTTTGGCCTTGTGTTTCTTTCAGCCTAGAACCCTCTCGAACACAGCCGGGATTATCCTCTATGCCGCGTTTCCTTTTGCTCCCCGAAATCATATGCAAAGGCCCCTCACCAGAGACCATTTGACGGGACAGATATCTGATAATACCATACAAGCATAATTAGGAGAAGAAACACAGAATTCCCACAAGCTTCATACTTTCATGCCAAAAAAGAGAGAGATTATGATCATTTCACTAACTAGAAACATGAAAAGGCAATTCTTTGAGATTAATCCGATAAACATTAACAAGTCATTACTTAACAAAAAGATAGTGGAAATGATAGATAGCATAAAACCAACGCGTTCCAACACACTTTACCAAAAAGAAAGATGAAGCATTAGGGTAAACATTAAAAACTCCATGAGATGGCATACCTCAGATATAAAAAAAATAAAAAAAGTTTGGGAATCTGGGAAAGAAAGAAAGCAATTAGGAATAGGGTGTGATAAAATTGAAGAAGAATAAAATACCTTGAATTAGTTTGTTTGTTTGCGGGTAACGAAACGAAGCGTTAGGCATGACGATGACAGAAGGAAATAATCTAGAGAGAAATAGCAGCAAAATATAGTGGGTTGGGCTATCTCTATTGGGCTACCTCATGGGCCCATAGATATGGCAATGGATCGTAGCTAGGTTTAAAAGGAAATTTGAGGGAATTTCAAATATGCTAATTAAATTGATTAAATATACCAGGGGGTGGTTGAACAGAGGTTTAAAGATCCGAAATTTAGTGTTTATAATTTGATGGTTTATAGATTTATGATTTAGGAGTTAAGGTTTTAATGTTTAGAATTTCATGGTTAAATATTCATTGTTTTAGGATTTATGGTTCATGATTATATTATGGTTCATGATGTATGGTTTTTAGGTAATAATGATTATGGTTCGTAATTTTATGGATTAGAGTTATAAGGTTCATAGGGTTTAAAGTTTTATGATTCCATGTTTAAGGTTTATAATTTATATTTTTAAGGTTTATGATTTAAGATTTTTATTTGGGGTATTAAAGTTTGTAACTCTATTTTTTATGATTTATGATTTATGATTTTGTGTTTTTAAATTTAGGGTTCTAGGATTTAGTATTTTAGAATTTAAGATTTTTGGGTTTCAACTTTTTTAAAGTTCTTTTTAATCTTAAATCTTAAATTATTAAATCATAAATCCTATTTTAAACATGAAATAAAAAATATCAAATTTTGAAATTCAAATCCCATGCTTTAAATCATAAAATCTTAAATTCTAAAATCATAAACCATAAAATTATAAATCATAAACCATAAAATACCAACCATTAACTATGAAAAAAAATACCAAACCTTAAATCATATAAGCTTAAAATAATGAATCCAAAACACTATATCATAAAACATTAAATATTGAAACCTTATAACTTAAATTATGAATTTATAAATCCTAAAACTATAAACATTGAAACTTAAATCTCTAAAACTCTAGACCACAAATCTTGAATACTAAAATTATAAATCATAAATTTTAAAACTTTAAACCTACACAATAAATATATTATAATAGATAAATCCTAATTCATAAATGATAAAAATCTAAAATATAAACCTTAAAATCATAAATAATACATTCTAAAAATTTGAATCTCAAAATTTATAACTTATAACATTAAAATCTTAATCTTAAATATTAAATTATAAATCTTAAACCCTAATCCTAAAACATAACAAAAAATCATGATTCCTAGAACCATCGTTACAAACATAAATTTATAGATATAAAGATATATAATAGATTCTGAGAATGACATTGGTTTTCTTTATCATTGATAAAGGGTTAATAAATTAAAATTGTCACGTGCTACGACTTAGACCCCCCCCCGATTGGACGTCACTATCACTGGCCATGGCCGCCCTTTCAAATCCACATGTTTATCATTTTCCAAATTACTTTTTGCACAACCACGCCACACCGTCCATACGTATTAATTTGTTTTTTCTTTTTTTGGAGATAAAAGAATGTAGTACTACTCCTGAATTACCTTTTACACAACCATACCATATCGTCCATACATATTAATTTATTAAAATAATTAAAATTAATATTTAAAAAAATATAAATGGGGTGTTGACGGATTGTTTTGATTGGAATTTAAGATAAAATAAAATTCAAACCCATCAATTTTACACAGATCAATTTAATTTGTAAAATTCGATTAATATAAACTAAATCAAGCCAGTTTAAATTAGATTGGTTTGATTTTAGAAATCAAATTAGATTTTTTTTTTACTTTTAAATTTATTACTCACATAGATTAATTATTAATAATATTTTAGTTTATACAAGGTAACTTTTAATTTATATTATATACAGTTATAATTTATGATAAATAAATATTTTAATTTAAAATTTATATTGTTATTAAAATTTGTAGCAAATAAATACCTTTAAATATTTAAATTATTTTTTACTTTATAATAGATGATTTTTGTTTTTATATAGGAATATTTTAAATTAATGGACACACCATTGAAAATCAAATAAAAAATAAAAATAAAAGAATAATAGTTTGAGATAATATAAATGATTTTTTTTGTGTGACTAATTATGAGGATAATATGAACAATACACCTCCCAAAATTAGAAGAAAGAGTGTTAAATTTTTCTAATTAAGCGAATAGGCCAATAGGGAGAGTAAAAGTTTTACAATTTAGCATAATTATAAATTGATTTTTTTTTTATAATATTTTAGAAAATAAATAAATAAAATCCTGAAATTAATACGTTTTTAGTTGATGAATGAATTTTTATATTAAAAAATATATATTTTGATTATTTAATTTTCTAAAATGGCATAAAGAAGATACATAATAAACATATCACTTCAGTAAATAATTAAATGAATTACAAACATTAATACTTATATATATATATATATATATTTTTACACATGCATTCAATAAAATATAATTATTTTACTATAGAGTGTAGTTTCTATATATTGTACACTTTTAACCAATTAAAAATGATGATAAATATGAATTTTAAAATAATAATTATTATAATAATCAATCAAGCTGTTTGAATATTCGGACTCTCCTGTGTAGACGAATCCAAAATCTCAAAAAAGAGAGGACGTGTGGTTAAGGTTTTGAGGCAGATCTAAATTCTTAATTGTTTTTGATATATGTATCTGTTAATTGTGATGTTCTGCTTCGATTTGTTCCCACATTTAGGATTGTTAATAGTTATGTTATTTGGTGGCCAGAAGAGTCTCAAGTGTGCCTAATGCCTGTGGAGTATGGACTGGTAGAAGATTTTTAAGAGCTACACACCTTGGGAATTGTTGTGATTACTGCTTACTGATTACTGATTACAGCATGTCTATTACATGTACATTGTACAGTCACAAAAAGTCACAGTACATATAAAATAAACTCGATCCTGAAGAAAACAAAAAACTTAAAATAATAAAAAAATCTCCAAAGAAAATTCTATAAAAATGGCTAAAATGTTATCATTATACTTAATAATATATAATATATTCCCTCAAAAGAATAAAATAAATAAATATATATATATATATATATATATATATATATATATATATATATATATGCTGTAGAATAAGAACAACAACAACACTATTACTGCATCTGCGTAGTTTGGTGAGTTGTGTATTTTTGTTTGTTCATCTTGTGTTGTTCACTGTTCTTTCACAGACCCACCTCAAAGGTTCAAACTTGAAAGCAGCCATGGGTTTTTTCTTCAAATGGGTCAACTTGTTTGTCCTCTTGTTTCATTTCCTTACCGCAACACCCATATTCTCAAATGCTATCGCCACCACCAAGTTCCTAGATTTAGCCAAGGATCCTCGAGTTTTTGATTGGATGGTTGGTATCAGAAGGAAAATTCACGAGAATCCAGAACTGGGTTATGAGGAATTTGAGACCAGTAAGCTTATAAGAGCGGAATTGGATAAACTGGGCATCTCATATAAACACCCAGTTGCAGTCACTGGTGTTGTTGGCTTCATCGGGACTGGACTCTCTCCTTTTGTTGCATTAAGAGCTGACATGGATGCGCTTCCTATGCAGGTCTACATCATTTCTATATATTTTCTTTCTTTCCTTTTATTGTTACCATGTGCCTGTAATTGTATCAGCCTTCTACCTTGCTTTTCAATTATTATTAGACACTCTGAATCAAAATCATTATTTCTTGTCGATTTCACATATCTTTTAAAAATATTCTTTCCCCGATTTAGCTAATACCTACCTAAATTGATCATTTCCTTAAATACTTGGAGGAAGAATTTTGCTGTCTCTAGCTAGTGATTTTATCCGGGGCGAACAAGATTTCCTCGCATGAGGATACCTGTAGTCTATACCAAAAAAAATTATTATTGTTATGAAATCCATCCATTTGAGTTTGATTTAAAACTAGTGTTTTGCCTTTAATCAATTTTTCATGATTAGCCTTCGTACCCTTTTCCTGTTTGTGGGTTATATTTCTAAGAGCTACACTGTTTTGTCTATATTTTGTTCATTTGTTTTGCTTTTTTAACCTTAGGAAATGGTGGAGTGGGAGCACAAGAGTAAAGTACCTGGAAAGATGCATGCATGCGGTCATGATGCTCATGTTGCCATGCTTCTCGGTGCTGCAAAGATACTCAAAGAGCATGAAAATGAGATACGAGTATGGTTTTTGACTTTTTTTTTGGCTTTACTTATACTTCATAGTTTATACATAGAGAACATGTTTTACTTGTTTTTGTAATGCTCTGTTATTGTAATGATTTTCCAATAATTTACACTGCTTAAAAAATTTCTACCTTTTTATTTTATTGTGATCATGTCAAAGTCAAACATGACTTTTGTTTCTGAGATTTGCAAACTGCTGCCAATTATGATTGCTCAGTATGCAAACTTTGTATGTAACAAACTTTCAATCATCTTATCATCTGGCATGCAACTTCAGTCTTAAAATCATAATGCATCTGTGTGTAATTGTAACAAAAACATAATCTAGAAGAAGAATGGAAAAGGAAAAAGGTTTGCCACTATATAATCTACTATTGCATGACATATACTTCTTACTACTTTATTTTTTTCTGAATTGTATTGTTCTATTGTTTTAGTCTTCTGATGGATCCTTGATATCATTCCTTAATTTGTCTCTATAGGGAACTGTTGTTCTTGTTTTTCAACCAGCAGAAGAAGGAGGTGGAGGGGCTAAGAAAATTTTAGATGCTGGAGTCTTGGAAAATATCTCTGCCATATTCGGAATGCATATTGCACCTACTTATCATATAGGTGAAGTGGCCTCTAGGTCAGGTCCCATATTTGCAGGAAGCGGCTTCTTTGAAGCAACAATAAATGGCAGGGGAGGCCATGCAGCTATTCCTCAGCACTCTATAGACCCAATATTGGCAGCTTCCAATGTGATTGTTAGCTTACAGCATATTGTTTCTCGTGAGGCTGATCCTCTGGACTCCCAGGTCAACTTATTTCATTTCAATCTTTCTTTTCCTTCCTCCGAAACTTGCCTATTCTTAGTTTATTCTTACCTTACTGTCCAAGAACATTCAGAGAATAGAGATTCTCAAAACTTATACAATAATTTGTTTGAGGCACACTGCCTTGCCTACGTTGTAGACTGGAAAACATACTACAGTATTATCTGTTTAAATGATTATTGTGATGAAAGCCCAGAAATAATTCTTGTTTATGGAGACAATCTTCTGTGTCTTCCTAACGTAAAGAATATCCCTACAGGTTGTGACTGTAGCAAAATTTCAAGGAGGTGGTGCTTTCAATGTTATTCCAGACTCTGTCACCATTGGTGGCACCTTCCGAGCTTTTTCAAAAGAAAGCTTCATGCAATTGAGACAGCGGATTGAGCAGGTCTGTTAATAGATTCATTTTTATTCTTGGACTCAATTAACTCAATCATTTATTTGTTGTAACGTGTTTTATTCTTATTTGTTGCTGTACAAACTGTTAATTGGCAAACTCCAAATAGATGCATGGAGTTTGGATTTGGTTCCCTATGAATTTTTCACATTTCAGGGTCATGGTGGAGACACAGACCCTGTGTATGACAAAATTTGTTTGGCCATTTGCAAGGTCTTTGCGTTCATCTTTTTTATGTGAACTTGTTTGTTGAAAAAGTTGCATTAGAGGATTCACATTCATGGATAAAATAACTGAAATTTGGGGAACTAAATTCTTGTGGGGTGTCTCGTTTTTTTTTTTTTAAATTGCTTCTGTGCAAGCAGATTCATAAATTACTGCCACCAAGTAAATAGGGTCAAAATCTTGTAGACCTTTTTTCTTTTGTTGTCAAACTTATTTGGTTGTTGCAAACAAGAAATGATTGTACTCTTGTTGTAGTATTCACTGCAATCCTATTAGGGGCCTAAGGCTGATTCATTTATGTAGGTTATCACTGGGCAAGCTGCTGTGCAGAGATGCAATGCAACAGTCAACTTTCTTGACGACGAAAAACCATTCTTCCCCCCTACAGTAAACAATGGTGACTTGCATGAGTACTACAAAAGTGTTGCTGGGAGTTTGCTTGGGGTGAATAGTGTTAAGGAGATGCAACCACTGATGGGATCTGAGGACTTTGCATTCTATCAAGAGGTTTTTCCGGGATACTTCTTCCTCCTTGGAATTGAGAATGCCTCTGAACGTCTTGAATTACCACACTCTCCATATTTCAAAATCAATGAAGATGCACTTCCTTATGGAGCTGCACTTCATGCATCATTAGCTAGTGGTTATCTTCTCAAATTAAATCAGGACATACCAGTAGTGGAGGGGAAACATCGGGATGAATTATAATTCATAACACAGATTGTTGAAAGTCCTTGTTGGGCTATTTATTCGTGCAATCACGAGGTAGTGGGGCATTGGTTTGACCCATCCTTAGGTGTAAATGTATTTCATTCAGATTAAAATAAATCCATAGTGCTTCCACATTATAATCATAACCCTGCTTATCTAGGGAAAATCAAATGGGAAAGAACGGACAACTTTTGATTTTGATATTTTCTACAATTTCAAATCAAATTCTGCTTTAATAAGTTGAAATAGAACAGTACAATGAGCTATTTCCTTTGCAAGAAAATATAATCCATAATGGTATTGTTTTCCACCCTATAACTAAATTTTTCTAGCATCACAAAACATTCGACTTTTCAAGTATATAGTACTTCAAATTCAATATATTAGCAAAGTTTAAAACTTGTTGAGTATAAATTTTGAAGTATAAAATGTTCATGCTTAATTATCCCATTCCATCATTCCACTTTAAAAGATTCTTAAAGTGATTTTTTATGGAAAAAAAAAAAAACTGTAAGAAACAAACCTATGTACTTGTTTGGACTTTCCGCGTTACTATGATACAGTAACGTGTCTTCCGCCGCGAAACTCAACATTCCATTGTGCAGAGTGAAACCGCGAAATGACGAGCATTTCAAATCTGACAAGCATTCTTCTACCGCTGCACATCCGAAGGTTTCGGCCTTCTCGTCGCTATTCTCCTTCACTATCCACTCTCTCTTGCTCTCTCGCCGAAGACGTGGATCCCAAATCCCCCACTCCCACTCCCATTTCCCACTTCCCGAAGCGTGGCCAAACCCTGGAACTGGTGTGCGAGTCTCTGGCCTTCAAAGGAAAGGGCCTCTGCAAGGTCACAGAAACCGGCTTCGTTGTCCTCTGCGACCGCGCCCTTCCCGGCGAACACTTCATCGGCCGCGTCACTCGCAAAAAGGGCAATTACGCTGAGGTCATTCACCTCACCTCTTCTCTTCGATTTCTATTTCCAATTCCATCCACAAACTCGTTTTCTTATTCGGTTAACAAAACACAACACAGGTAACTAAGGTGAAGACCATAACTCCTCCTCGAGACATTGTGGATGCTCCTTGTGTCTACGCTCCTTACTGTGGAGGCTGCAAGACGCAAAACTTGTCCTACGAGGCTCAGCTCAGAGCCAAGGAGGATCAGGTGCGCGACTTGCTGATTCACGTCGGAAGATTCTCTCGTGAACAACTCCAACTGCACGCCGTTATGAAGCCCATTGTTCCTTGTGATATTCACTTTCACTACAGGAACAAGGTTGGTGCTAGTTCTTTCTTTTCTTAACCAGATATCGGCTCAAGGTGAATGATTTAATGACTTGTGTTGTGTGTTTTTCATGCTTATGTACTCAGATGGAATTCTCGTTTGGTCCCCAAAGATGGTTGCCTAAAGAATCACTGCAAGACAGAGACACACGTGTTGATCATGATGATGTTGGTAATGAAAATTATGCGCTGGGATTGCATGCTCCCGGTTTTTTTGATAAAATTCTCAATGTTGACAACTGCTTACTGCAATCTCATCCTGCTAATAAGGTATTTACAATTACCAGCTTGTATGGTGTGTATGCAGTTCTGTGTTTTAGTATATTTTGAACCACAAAGAGGCTTTGCCCAAAATGCCAACAGTCACCAACCCTGTGTTAATTTACATTGTCTTGTCTCACTGCCTTGTGGTTTCCTTTCCGTGTCTTTAATTTCACAGCTTTATCCAGTGCTGTGATTTTGCAAGGTATAACTGTTGCCTGTTTTATGACAGTAACCTACACGTAAAATTTTATTTGATTTTCTATCATATCCTCGATGCTTATTTGATTAGGGAAAGTACACTGTCCTTCTGTTCTGACGTGAAAATCTGAATAGGTACTTGCAGCTGTCCAAGAATGTTGGAGAGATTCACAACTTGGTTTTTCTCCCTATAATGCTCATTCACACAAGGGGTTTCTTAAGCATTTGATGCTGAGAAGTGGAAGGTATATAAGTTATAAGTTATATCTTGTGATCCCTCAATTCTTTTAGGTACATATGGATACTGTAGTTCTTGTAACTATACTCTTGAGTGACTGCTCAAACATTGCATTGGACCTGAGTACATTCAACAACAAATTTTCTAAAAACTAGCAATTTGAAGGGTGAAATTATTTCATTTTGCAGCAAACTGATCAACTTGGTAGCAAAATTGGTGTTTTGCGTGGCCAGGCCTATACTTGAGAGTTAAAGAGTGTTTATAATTATTTGTGCACATAAATTACACTCGTAGTTGTACCTTTCATACATTCTTATATTTTTGAATTTAGGGATGTAACAACTGATCAGCCTGAAGTTATGGTCAACTTTGTGACCTCTTCCTACAAGCCAGAGCTGTTGAAGTTTCTGGTTGATAAAGTTTCTGCATTTCCTGAAGTGGTTGGTACTTATGTTTTTTACTTACTTTTTTTCTTATAAATGTCCTTCTTCCTTAACTTTCCAAACTCCTAAAATATGTTATGCTTGAAAAAAAGTTTTGTTTCTGTTGAAGATATTTAAGTGCTTGAGTTCTTCCACCTATGAACTTAAGCTTGTATTACATCTCTAGCAGCTTGCAATGCATTTTTTAATCAATCTTTTAAAGTCAACAGTAATAGATTTTGTTTAGGAAATTGTTACATGATGACCTTGATAACTTGTTTACAAACTGTATGTATATATTGTTTTTAATACCATTGAAGTTTCTTCTTTGCATGAATGATAGGTAAGTGTCATTAATAATGTAAATACTTCTGTGGGTAACACGTCTGTTGGGGAGGAAGAATACACTTTGTATGGGAAATCTAGCATTACAGAGACTTTAAGAGGGCTTACATTCCAAATATCAGCAAACTCTTTCTTTCAAACAAATACTTCTCAGGTTTGCAATATGACCAAATTTTTTGGCATTCTCTTTAGATCCTGTCCTATATTTTATTTTTTACATTTACTCATGGTCATCTGTCAAGAAAAAAAAATCATTTTTATTTTCCCTTTTAGGCAGAAGTTTTATATAAGCTTATAGAAGATTGTGCTGGAGTCAGGGGTGATGGCTCAGAAATTGTCCTTGACCTGTTTTGTGGAACAGGCACCATAGGTCTGACACTTGCGAGAAGGTAATCTTTGATCTCCATCTGGTTTTAGTATTTTAGGATAAACTGAAACAATGAGATTAATTTCTTGTCATCCAATTTTGAACAGTGTAAGACATGTTTATGGCTATGAAGTAGTTCCTCAAGCCATCGCAGATGCTCGTCTTAATGCCAATATAAATGGAATACAAAATGCAACATTTGTCCAGGGAGATCTCAATAAAATTGATGAGAATTTTGGGAAGAATTTTCCTAAACCTGACATTGTCATTTCAGGTTCCATTGCTCTAAGTTTCCTTATTCCTACTTATTCTTTTATTGTATTTATTCCTCGAAAATAATTTGGCTTGTGCGGAAAGCTACTTACTTGAATATAATCTAATCAGGAGTACATATTGAGATATCCTTCTACCAGTGGATTTGCCAGTTATTCACCTTGTTTTTCAATCACTTGAATGTCGTTTCACTAAATCAAGTGGACAAGTGTAGTGCAAATGTGAACTTGTCATACTTTCTGTACTGATTTGTAAACAATTGGGGGGAACTTGCTTCATTTGACTTCTTGTATGGACTATGGAGGGAGATGTGCTAATTAGTAATTTAAACTGGTATTTTTAAATGCATACTTCAAGATTTCAACAACAGTTTCCATGCCAAGAAAACTAACTTAGCTTCATTTATTTTCTTCACACTGGCTGGAGATTGTAATTTACAAATATCAGTTGTCTTTAGGTGTGACCCCAATGCATTGCACTTCTCACCATTGTAAACTTAATGCAGATCCCAATCGCCCAGGAATGCACATGAAGTTGATTAAATTCCTGCTAAATCTTAGGGCACCTCGCATTGTGTATGTGTCGTGTAATCCCGCCACATGTGCACGCGACCTTGATTTTCTCTGTCATGGTGTGGTATGTGTCATTTTATTTTATATTCTTGGGCTTTGAGATTCAATTACTTGAGCTGTTGAAGGTTTTGTGCAGGCAGAACAGAATATAAAAGGATGTTATAAGCTAATAAGCTTACAGCCAGTTGACATGTTCCCACACACACCTCATATTGAGTGTGTTTGCCTTCTGGAGCTTCAGTAATCTGTGATCAATTAAAACATTCCACTTCAAGGTCAGACACTATTTCATTTTCTTTGCTACATTTGGAACTACATGGGAGTTTGCACCTTGGATGTCTGATGAGTTTTTAGTGACTGTTTTGTTTGAAATGTCTAAATCTATCAATTGACTCAATTCATTTGGATTAGTTTTGGTAAAAAGACCAAGCAATTATCATAAACCTATATATTGATTTGTTGTCAAATATAGATTCCATTTGTAATTACTATTTCTTAATGAATACAAATTGCAGAGTTCAGTGGATAACTGGACTCTGAATTTGTTCAGTTTGCTATAATGTATTATAGGACTCTGAATTTGTATGAGTTGAAGTTGTGACTTGTGAGTGATAGTCTATCTGCACTAATTTGTTTCTCTACAGTTGTACTGTTGTTTGTTTACTTGTTTGCTCCTTCCTTCCTTTCCTTTATTCTCTGTTTCTGACATGGCTTTCAGGGGATTACAAACTTAATACAAGAAGTCAAGGTTGGGTCTTCAAGGTGATAGATAGGAAAACTCATACTTTTATGCTGCAGGTGTGACTAATGCTTTGCCTACCCAAAACTACTGCATCAGTGTACAAAATCATGAATGGTGGTAGCATTGGCAAGCATTTATGGACCACATTGTTGCAACCTTGCTAAAGTTTCCGATACATTTCCATTTATGCAGAGCCCCCAAAAGGTTTTGGACTCGTGCTTAGTAACCTCCAAATGTGGATTGTTGTTGAGTGTTGATCCCACTTCATATGATATGACAAGTCCATCATGAAACAGATCATATGCTACACTTGTGAGATCCTTGTGTACTTGAGGTGGAGGTGCAAGTAAATCTTGAAACCTTAGATGTTTAGCTGGATGAGTAAACAGTATTCAGTGTGCATATAAATAGATCATATTCTTCTCTTCATTTCTTTCTCTTTAGAAAGAAGACTAAGTACTATTTTTGTGGTTCTGTATGAAAAAAAAATGGTATTGACTGAGGTATGCTTTCAAGTAATTTTGGATGGTGTATTTGTATTAGTCTTGTGAAAATGGGGAGAGACCGAGAATGACACTGGAAGAAGTTATCAAGAGGGATCTCATGGTGAATAATATATCTAGGGATTTTTTCTTTGACCAAAGCCTAATGGTGTCGTGTGATCCAAGTAGCTGATTTTACGTTATGAGATAATACTTTTGATGTTGTATTTGTACTTTTATGCCAGGCCTGTTTTACCCAGAGATAAAAGGGTACCATTCAAACTGAAAGCAGGCAAGAAATCTTGCTGGTATAATCAGAAATTTGTACACTAAACAAAAGACCTAATATATAAGATGGTCGGTATAATATTATTTAAGAAATCCTTTGATATGGGAGATGCGAGGAGTGACAAGTTGGAACGTATTTGATATAGTAGCAGAAAAGAACATGATCATCTGGGCACTTGAGCATCAGGTTTTGTATTTATATACATACTTGGAATGCAGTTGTGTACGGGAACGGGAGTAGTAACTAGTAAGTAAAACTTAGCTAGAAAATAATGAGTGACAGTAAAATAATTGTAACGGTAATCAATAATATTCCTTCAATTACAAATTAAGAGGAAACAAGAATATGAACGACACAGATGATCGTGTCATTTGTGTGGGCCTGGTGTCGTGTGCACGTGAGGGTCATCATCATCATTGTTTTTGGTTGTTGAGCTAAGGCCATTGAATGTGACAAACCCCAATTTGTATATGCATGCATGGGATTAAAAAACACTCACTCAGTGCCATAAAAGAGAGGGAGGGGAAGCTAACTTTTTGCGACAACGACAAGTCACGGTTGATGTAAATCCTTTCGTTCAAAGATAGTGATCACACACTTTTCCCTTTTCCCTTTTCCTATCTCATCTTTGGCCGACATGCTTGTTTCATTTTTGTACCAAAGAACTTGGTTCTGCATACAAAATTATTAGGTAGTTCGGAATTATAACAATTCTTACAAATTAAGTGTTATTAGTTCTTTGTTTTAAATTAAAACCTTGAATATATGTGGAGATTAGTTAAGACTATAAACATATTATAGTTTTAGATTATCTGATAATTTCTCGTACGGAAAGAGAATCAAAGATATGTATGAAAGTTCTGGCAATGGGCCACCTCTGACATTATTGGAGAACTCATTCAAGCAAGGCTTTGATAATAATTAAGACTAATAACATAACTTGGGCCATAGAAGGTTATGGGTTTACGTGAAGCCTAGCTATATCTATCTATCTATCTAATGGTCCATATACATGTGTAACGTGTTCAGTTTCAACTCTTCTTTGTCTCTATCCCTTCCTTTTCCAATTTCCAATTTCCAATTTCCCCCGGTGTTTATAGCAAAGGTTAATTATTTTAGCATAATGGACCGGGTTTAATTAGTTTTTTTTACAAATATTGTTGAAAACAATCACATTTTTATTTTTCTACTGTAACTTGATTAAGAAAACAACTAAACGTAGTCTATATATTGATATATAACGTCATCCACGAGCCAAGTCAGTGTTGTACATCATAATACAGATTTACAAGTGTTAACAGATACATAAGTCAATATTGCATAATATATATAAAAACCTAACCTAAATTAAACTTCTCATTGATGTTTGAGTACTAGTTTAATGATAGTTGTTATAACTCTTTCCTACTATGAAACTTGTTGATGAAAACATAGGAATGTGATGATATGAAGAAGAAATATGCAGAACAAAACATTGACATCAACATGAAGGATAGGATAATAATGTTAAGGATGGATGGTGGTTGGATGAGATGTTCTGGTCCCCACCCACCCCAGTTATAAATTATAATACAACTCGATCCCTTTTTTTTTTTTTTTTTGCTATGTGGTCGACGCCTATGGCCTATCTAATCAGAACTTCAACCAATGAAAACTCGCCATGCTAAAACGAGAGCGTTTAGTTCACGTGTGACTTGTTATTATTGAAGGTTGTGGCTCGTGGGGCCTACTTTATAAGTTAAGATTCTAAGTTGGGGTTTGGGACCATAAGCAGCTGGCTATTGAGCCGAGCCGACAAGCCAACAGCTCACGTCCTATTTTCTTGGGCTGGGCATTCATAAACTCAGTGTAGGCCCACCAAATTGTCAATGGAGGGGCTATGGAAGTTTCTCCAAAGTTCAAACTCCATTTTCAATTTAAATTACCAAAGTGGGGCTAAATGGTTTCAAAGTTTATGAATATATATTTTAAAGAAAAACCTGATTGGACTGAAACGTAATTATAATGGGAGAAGAAAACAAGAGTGAGTAGATGAAATAGATAAGAAGCTGACAATGACATTTGATTGCAGGATTGATTCAGGTTAAAAAGAGTTCAGTAGAATTCAATTCAGTAATCCCCAGGAAAAATGTCAAGTTAGATGAATTTTAGTTTTAGATACCGGGTCAATTTTGCATTTCTAGATCGTGAGGCATTCTTTGAATGAATATGAAAAATAGTCTGAACATAAGGCACTTTAACTGCATGTACTTTACAACAAAATTTGTTTTTAGTAACAATAACAACAAACAATCCTGAAACATGAGAGTTGAGAATTGAGATGCTATGGGAACCCATTCACTGATGGCTATAGCTATATGCCTCATCAGAACAGAACTCAGAGCCAACCCTCACTGTCTCCGTGCTTAAAGTTCTAAGATAAACTAAAACGTTATCTGACAATTTCGCATACCCAACTTGCTTTCTCTTTCTCCTAGTTTCACTGTCTTTCCTTCCTACCCTGCCTCCACGTTTCGTGTTCCACTATATTATGCTTAAGAATAATACTATTCTGGAAACAATTTTCTCGTGCCCACTTTTTTACTCTATCATATATATTACTCCCTCATTCTCTTTCTATCTCTTGTCACTGTTAGCCACATCCTTTCCATGCCCAATTGTGTATTACATTTTTTCTTAATAAATTTTCATGTGTTTCTCTTATGTCACATTTTTTATTGCACATTCACTTATTACAGAAAATTTCGGCTGTTGTTATATACCAGAATCAACATGTCTTTATTTCAAGTAAAATTAAGTAAAGTTTTGGTTCATGTCTTGTAAATGAAAAAAATGAGACCTCGTAATTATAACATGATAAAAAAAATACACATAAGGGGTTAGTGAAGATGAAACTGGGTTCCCTATCCTTAATACAACTGATAAAGCATTTACATAAAAAGCAGAGGAGTCCTATATAATAACTTTTAATTTGACTCATCAAGTTCACTAGGTTTTCGATGTGGAGCATTTCAAATTGCAAAAAGTTGAATCTTACTGCATCAGTACTGTGCTTCTGATTTAATCAGTAGATTCCTCAGAATTTACCACCACCGGGACTTAAACAATTACGCTAGTAGAAAGTGAAAAACATCACAAGGCTATGATTAAAACTATGATTAACAAAAATCATTGAAAAGAGAGTGATGCTGTAACAGATGCTCTCACTTTCACTTCAACTTTACAGTGCGCATGGAATATCCATAAGCAACCAAAAAGAGGTCAGAGCTTTCCCCACTTAAAAAGAATACAAAAAGATGATAAAATATTCAATCAGCCGAGATTCAAAATTTTCATGCTCCCCGTCTGCAAAAATACAGTCTTACACACCCATTAGCCTTATCTTTTCCAAAAACCATTGTACTGCTCAAAAACTGTTAAAACCATATAATATACCCTCTCCTTTTTCTTTCCTCGCATAATACATGATCAATGCCTATTTATTGTACAATTTCCTGACATAATTGTTCAAGTTCCAATATTTATTTATTTATTGTAAAAGCTTATACCTTTTGTTCTTCCAATCTATATAAGCTTCTCTTCAACAAGCACACTGCATCATCAGTACTGGTATTCCATTGCATCTGAAGGTACAAACTTTATTCTCTCGTCTGTTTGTTAAACGTATCTGGTCAATGTTTTCAAGCACAGAACTAAACTTAAAGTCATTGTGTTACTGTTCATAATGAAACAGTACATAAAATTCAGTTTCCCCATCTGACATAAACTTTGGTTGTTTTCTTTCTCTTTATCTCAATCTTCATCCTACTCAATTGAAGAAGGCAATTAATGCAACTACCAGATTGTACGAAACTGATGCATCTTCTTATGTTCAGTTACTGACTCAACCAAGGATTCTTCTCATTCTGTTGACTCTTGGGTTAGTGCTCTAGTTTTGGAAGCACCTGGATCTAGCATTGGTAAGCCTCTCATCACATTATTTATATATGTAACAATGTACCTAAGCATATATTTTTGGTTTCCTCTAGTCAACTAGAGACAATCTTGTTCGACACTATGTGTAACTAAACATATATAATTATATAGTTTGGAAATATATATGTTTTGGCCTATGTATGTTATCTAGTATAGTCTTCAATATGATATATAGGTAATTGAGAAGGATCAGTTTGTCATTCAGCTTTCAATTGGATCTCTTTTAGGTTCACTTTCATCTCTCATCTATGGATGGTCTAAGTTGGGATAATGCCTCATCACAACTTGTTGCTAACACACCGATCTTGTGGAGCACTCAGCTTCAAGACCTTGAAGGAGACTATCATCATTCCATGCCCCACCTAAGTTCAAGTGTTCTCAATCAAACAGGCTATCCATATCCCAGTTCTGAAAAAGTGAGGGGCATGGTTCAGTCATCCACTACTTCTGAGATAATGAGTATGATGCCAAACACAAATCTGCCACAAAGAACAGAAACCATGCCTGTGAAATCAGTGGTAGCTGGAGCCAGTTGGGAAGAAGCTTTAACATCCCAATCATGCCAGTCCCTTTCGGTGAATGTAAACCAAACTAGCAATTATGCAGCAGATTTCAACATGGCCCACCAGCAACAACACCTCACCAATGCCACACAAAACGGCAAGGCTACTACCTGCTCTCTTGATGAGTCACTTGATTGCTTGCTTTCAGCTTCTAATAATAGCAACACAGACACGTCTGTCGAAGATGATGGGATTTCCATGATTTTATCTGACTGCAGAAACCTATGGAATAACTTCAGTTATGGCAGTACTGCAGCTAATTCCTCTGGTGAATCTGATCAGAGCAATGCTTCCAATGCCAGAAACAGTGACATGCGATATCCATCCGTCAGTGAGCTGGATGAATCAGTGTCTCAAAGTTTCTCTGATCAATATCTCAGTCAAGGAAGAATTATAGTAGATTCTGAAGTTAATTGCAGAAAAAGGAGCAGTAGTACTTCATGCTTCAGTATTGGTCAGAATTCTTCTGCCACTGAAGGTGGTTTCAGGCTTATCTCAGAGACTTCACCAAAGTCCAAGAGACCCAGATGGGATCATAAGTATCCTGGTTCATCAAATATCAACTTCCAGCAGCCATATTCATCTGTGTCACCTTGCTATGAAGAACCTGATCCAGAAGCCATAGCACAAATGAAGGAAATGATGTATAGGGCTGCAGCTTTTAGGCCAGTGAACTTGGGCCTGGAAGCACCCGAAAAGCCTAAAAGGAAGAATGTTAGGATATCTACTGATCCACAGACTGTGGCTGCCAGGCAAAGAAGGGAGAGAATAAGTGAGAGGATTAGGGTTTTGCAGAAGATTGTGCCTGGTGGAAGCAAGATGGACACTGCATCAATGCTTGATGAAGCTGCAAACTACCTCAAGTTTCTCAGATCACAAGTCAAAGCACTAGAAAATCTAGGTAACAAGCTTGACCCTATGAATTGTCCTCCTACTAGCATAGCCTTCTCTTTCAACCCTTCTTTTCCCATACAAACACATTTCCCCATCCAAAACCCTAGCAGCCACATCCAATATTCCAAGGGTTGAAAACTTGACATGATTATTATCATGGAAGAAATGATGTAAAAAGGGGTCTGATAACCCATAACCTCTAATTGTATTTTCATCCAGCGATCGACTATGATTAACATATATATGCCCATGTTATGTCCCAGCCAAAACTGCAATTTTGTTCATTAGTAGTCAATCATGTAATTTTCTTCAGAATATCTACAGTGAGAGTTGTTTAAAATTCTCATTATTGACGATGACAATTCTAGTTGCTATGATAAGTTATGGGAGTGCATGAGTGAGTGAACAAAGTACTTTTTGTTACACTAATGCTTTTGATGCTTCCACGGCAATTACATTTTACTTTCACGAACAAGAATGGTTATAGTAAAAAAGTAGAAGTGAAAGTAATGGAAATGAATACATAACCTTTTAGCTTACAGAAAGGTCTAGCAATTATAACACCCATGATTAAGATCAAGGGCTAGAAAGTGATTGCCACTTTAAGTTCGTTTTAAAATAGTTTAATGCAATCTATGTTCTTAAAGTGGCTTTTGCTTGGCGATCTTCAGGGGTGGTTTTTTTTTTTTTTTTAATAATGTGAGAGACATTCTCTTAAGAGTAGTGAACTCAGTCAGTGGTCCTGTCTCCTTGATTCAACCCAAAGCGTGCTCTTGAAAATCACTCTAAACTCATTGCTCAGCACGTGTATATTCTTCTTTTTTGGCAGGGGTGTTTGTCATGAGCAATATATAAATATAACCTCTGTGTCTTATTCAAAAGTTCCGAAGAAGTGCTTAAATATTAGTGTAACTAATGATATTGTTAATGATGATGACTATGATAACGACGGCTACAACCGAAACATGATGTGGGTTTCGTGAGAATGTCTTAGAACAGAGGAGTACTAATGTACTATTTAATTAATTTGGCTCGAATATCTTCGCTAAGCACATGCCTCTTTGCTACTGTATCTGCATGTGGCATTTTCCAGTACAAAATGAAACCCTTTCGGCCTTTCGTCTGCCATGCTTTAGAATTATTCCCACTTTTTGTTCACCATTGATCATCACCACACACACACACACATATATATATAAATAACTCTATAATCTCCCACTAGTTCTTCTTTCGATCTCAAGTTTAAGATAAAACTAGCATTTTAGTTTGTATATATTATACTGAGGTAAACGATTTTTTTTAAAAAAATTATATGATTAAAATTTATAATAAATAAATATCTTTGACCCTATAATTAAACTAGTATATTTTAAAATTATAGTGGACAATTTAAACTGTAATATATAAGGTTTAACTACTACTGCTGCCAAAAAAAAACCTATTAGAATTCTACTCTTATATATGTTATAAAATAAAATTCATATATACATATAAGAATTTCACTCTCCCATCTTTTTTTCTCCATTAAACATTTTTAATATTATCTATTTTTTTTTCTTTTTTGGAGGTGTACGTATTCACGTGCTAGTCCACAACTTGCAAAAAAATCTCTCGCCACCACATCAAACTACTTTCCTTTTATATTTATCTCTAAATTGAATTTTAATATTAATTTATTTAAAAAAATAGTTAAAAGCAATCTTATTTTTTTTCATAAAAAAAAGTAATCTTATATGCGAACAAAAATTAGTTTAGCAGGTAAAGGTCATACTCATATTCCAGAAGAACGTAGTCAACGTGAGATAGGTAAGTCTTTTTGTAAGTATTTTTTGAGTATCCGGACATGTGCGGAACTTAATGAAGTCTGAATTATAAGATCTAACTCACTTAAAAGTATTTAATTATTATGAATTTTAATTTCATATAAATATTTATAATATACAAAGAGCCATAGCTAAAATATTGGTATCTTTTAAAAAAAATTATACTAAAATTTAATTTAATGATATACATCATAAAAAGATAGATCAGAATGATAGACAACTAAGAAAATAAAAAATAGATATAAAGACAAAATAATGTAGGTTTAGAGAAGTTTCTTGTTAATTGCAAGAGCAATATATCAAACATTTAAATATCTTTATAGTCTTTACAATTTTATGTTCTTTTGTTTTTTGTCCTTATAAAATATGTTTTTTGTTTTTGTTTTTGTTTTTAGTATTGCATTTAAACACTTTTTTTTCTCTTTTATTCCTTATAATTAATAAATTATGTTTGATTTATTTTTTGTTCTTAATTTATATAATACTTTTTTACTTATTGAGTTAACTTTTTATAAAAGTTCATTTTCTAATTGTTTCTTCATAAAATATAAGCTACTTATTTTTTTTAAGTATTTGTAAAAAAAAAAGCCAAAAATAATCATGTTCAAACACTATCTATATATAGATAGATATAGATAAGAGCTACATTGTCTTGGACTTTATTTTCATTATTATTCTAATTCTAATAATAATAATAATAAATGGGTGGGTGTAGAAAATTTTGCAATGATAATATATAAAAATAAAAATTAAACTTGAACATTTAGACCAAAACTTTTAAAGATTTACTCTCTTTCTAGAGAGCTCTATTATTATTGTATTGGGGGAATGGACTTACGTTAATATTTGGCAGGAGAAATTTAATTGTTAAGACAAAAAAATGATTGTAAACATTTGACTTGACCAAATTAATAAACGAAAGTGAAGGCAATCTTTGTTCTTTTATATATATATATATATATATATGATGATCGTATTTCCCACAATGAAATTAAAGAAAATAAAGAGGTAAAAGTCGTGTCCCAGTTCAATGATCTGGTGAAACCCATCTTCGCAACCCAATCCCTGGGTGTTTTTGGTTTAGCCATATCTTATATATCTTGATCAAGCTAGTGTTTACCTGGCCTGGGGAGTAAATTCAGTATTGAGATTCATGGTGACAGAACTAACTGAATCTCTTGTATCGTTATCTCTATGTTTAGTTCGATCTAATTCCATTGCTAAAGATTCCTTCAGTTCAATCACTATCACACTTGTGATTGGCCTTCTGTTGGGATTTGGTGACACACAAGATGTTGCTAATTCTACTGCTTTCCAAACTGAATTCGTATCAAAGTCTCCTCTTAACCTTGAGTCAACTATGGCCTCGATATCCCCTTTCACAATCAAAGTGCTAACCCATTCACTTATGTGAATATTTTCTTCATTCCTCACTATTACTGGTTGACTTGTTATTATCTCTAAAAGAACAACACCAAAACTATAAACATCGCTCTTCTCTGTTAATCTATTTGTTATGAAGTATCTGCAAGACAAAAATTGTAGTTCAATTTACTTTGTCAGAATTTCTGGACATTTTCAAAGAAAATTAAGGATAGGAATGGGATAATATAACTCAAGTACTCACTCAGGGTCCAGATAACCAGGAGTACCAGCAACAACAGTTGACACGTGAGTTTCCCCTTCTGTTGGGATAATTTTGGATAGACCAAAATCAGATAATTTTGCTTGGAAGTGTTCATTCAACAATATGTTTGTAGATTTTACGTCTCTGTGAATTATAGGTGGCTTGCAACCATTTTGTAGATACTCCAATCCTGTGATTAAATTTATGGCTAACATGATGAGAGGGGAAAATAGGAGTTAACAAAACTGTCAAAGCACATATTTTGAAGTTTATTTTCTGACCTAAAGCTGCATCCACTGCTATACGAAGTCTTTCTTCCCAGGTAAAGAATTTTGTTTTGCTGTGTTTACCTGCAGAAACAACTAACAAGTTATATAACTTTTTGTTTGTGTTGTTTTTTGTTGACTTAGAAGTCAGTCATATGATTCATATCCATGGTGTCACTATACAAAACTAGTTTAGAAATTTATTTGCACAAAGTTTTGGAAGAAATTAATTTTATATGGGAACTAACCAGAGAGATGTTCTTGTAAGTTTCCATTAGCCATGTACTCATATATGAGACCCTTATTGGTTTCTTCATTACAATAACCAACAAGGGAGGTCAAGTTTTTATGATGAACTCTCATTAGAAGTTTAACCTGAAAATCAAAACCACAACCATTTTTAACCATGTATACTTGTTAGTTGTTATATACTCAGCTCAAAAACTTTGTGTAAAGTGATTAAAAACTTACCTCTGCTTGAAATTGTTGATAACCATGAACAGACGATGCGGAAAGTATTTTCACTGCGACTGGAGTGTCATCTATATGGCCCAGATAAACGTTTCCAAATCCTCCTTTACCCAGAGTTGTATTGAAATTGTTGGTGATTGTAAGGACATCAGAGTATGAATATATTTGTTTTTTGAATTGCAGTAATGAATAGTCTTGTTCTGTGTATGGCTGTGAGATCTGACTTTGATCATTTTCTACCATTAAAGCTGTTAAATATCATACAATAGTTTTAAAAACTAAAAGGTTACGATTGAATTTTTTTGGCAAAATACCGAAAAAAATTTAGCAATTTTTTTTTATCATCGTAGCATCACCTTTTGATTTTCTCCTCTTAAGGATCCACAGTATAGCTGCTACGACCACCAGAAGGATCACAACCCCACCAACTGATGCTACTATGGGTGTAACAATGTTCTTCTTTTTCTTTTCCTCTTCGTTCTCGTTGCATTGGCCAGATTCACATAGATATAAATTTTGGCTCACACTAGAATTAAAATCACAGAGGATGCTCTAATTCTCAATAAACCTTACAAGTCATCGATAATTTCATTTGATATTTAAATTCATTTTGCTTGTGCCGAAATATTCAGTGGATCAACAACTGCCTAGGCGACACAATTGTTTAACGTGAGAACTAACGTAAAAGAGTTTTAAGATTCAATTCTTCTTGTGATTGGCCATGGTCATGATTCATGAAGGTCTACACATAACACAGAGGAGAGTGGGCCTTTGGTGTAATCTATGATCCATTGAATTAAAAACAAAATAAAAATAGCAAGTGTGATTTAAAGATAACTGCAAAATATTGGACAGAGGTAAAGAAGATTTATGTTGAAAAGTAAAATATAACCGATTGATAATCATCACCATACTAAATGAAGATATTATGAATATGAGAATTTTCAATAATATCCTCACCTTAGTAACAGGGAACCTTCCTTTGATTTTTCAATAAGTGCTGAGGGAATTGAACCAGAGAGGTTATTCTTCTCCAAGTTTCTGCCAAAACACGGAAATTATAATATCCTTTTCTATTCTCATTATAGAAGAATGACATAGTTGTTTCAGTAACTGATGAAGCAACTTACAAGATCTTTAAGTATTGTAGTTGAGACAGAAAATCAGGAATTTCACCGTTTAAGCTATTGTTTGACAAATCCCTGAAAAACAAATAACTTACCTCCTTTTAAATATGTTTAAATTTTGACCCATGTAACAAAAGGCATCTTGACATATAAATACATAGCAGAAAGAGAAAAAATATTTAAAACAAGAGTTTAATTTTTATGTATTGGCACAGTAAAAATTTTATATAGTCAAACAACTAGAAATTAATGCTAATATAAAAAGTAATTATTATAAAAATCAACAGATTTATCACATAAGAGGTTTTATCTGGTCTCATCATTTATTTGACAAGATGAAACAAATAAAACTCACAACTTCTCCAGCATGGTGAGCTTTGAAATTGAAGGGTCTAACTTTCCTGACAATCCACTGGAAGATAAATTTCTGTTTTGCACAACCAACAGTTATATACGTTATCATCATAGTTTTATAAAGCTATAATATTAATTTGAGAAGTTTGAAGATAAGACTTACAAAGTTATGATTCTTGGAGATTCTTTTCCAAGATAAGTACAATTCAGACCATGCCACAAGTACTCAACAGGGCTGCACGGATCACCTTGCCAATCTCTTTTCACCCCATAAACTGACTTGATGGTTTTAATAGCATCATCTTGTTTTGGTTTTTTAATGCAGAAAAAAGGTAAAGGGTAGTAAAATCATGTATATACCAAATAAATGGATTTAAAATGTGAGAAATCATATTTTCGTGGCATATCATCTCCTTGGAATGTATCTGGTTGAAGGAAGTCTTTTACTTTGTAAATCTCAATGGCATTGATGATGGGAGGCAGGGTTGAATTTTTGGTCTTTTCAAGAGAATATGTCATTTCTTTTCCACTGGAGCCTGACGAGGTATATAAAGTGGTGACAAGCTGATTCCGTGGTGAAAAATTTGAATACATTGGTTTACCATTTTGCATGATGTTGAATTCTCTCGTCTGATTTGACTCTAACACTTGAATCTCCATGAAGTACAAGTAAACATAGAATTTCTCAATTGGATCATCTGGCACCCAGCTTATTACCAAAGGAACACTAACATTTGCTGGTGTAACTGCAGTGCTCATGACAATAGCTGGCGGTTGGAATACGTTCTGATATAAGTCTAAGTCATCAGCAGGAATTGAAACACTTGTCCAATGATTGATGTTGGCATAGTTCCAGAGACGATCAAAAACATCATCCTTGTACCTGAGAGAAAATCAAAACAAGTTCAATAGAGTTGAAATTTTAAGGAAAAAGATTTAATCCAAGAGAATGAGCCGACCTGTAGCCTCTGTTTGAACCTATATCCCACCGGATGTAAGTTTCCAATGATCCAGATTCAGTGACATAAATATTATCTGTCAAAGTTCTAAATTCTATGGCAGATATAAATGGTGTCCCATGGTCTGTGTCAACCAGACAGATTTGTACATAATCCAGTGAAGGTACATATATGATCTCCTTGTGTTGGTCAATGGATGCATTGTTTATGTTCCCTGTATCCCATCGGTTAGCCCCAAGAAGAAGATCAAACTGTGGTGATGCATTTAGGCCATCATAATTTCCGTACAAAAAACTAGCTCGGATGAGATACTTAGAGCCTCTAGTGCTGTTAATTTTGTAACAGTTCCTTTTTCCTTCCGGGAAGCTTCGCACATCCCACAGCTGTCGTTGGTAGTCGTTTTTGAGTTGAGAAACTATTGACTTGCTCACACCAGTATTTATGAAATTTGCATCTGAAGCATAATTTATGCCTGTCTTCGATTCAGTATAGCTGACATCTGCAGGAGCTCCACAATCTATGCTGATGAATCCTAAACACATAAGCATATTAGCATATGGGACTTGAGGCTTCAGCTAAAACTTTAACTAAATAATGATAAAATGAAGTTCGTTCAAACCTGATTGGTCCTGAGCTTGAATCAGAACGGCAAGAACTAGACCTCCTACAAAACCAACAAGGAAACTCTTTGGCATTCCCATTTCTTATCACCTTCTTCTGCCTTTGAAATAAAATATGAGATTGCCCTGTTCTGACTTATACTACAAAAGGATTTGTGTTTTGGCGACGTGGTCAATTTTCAACATGGGAGGTAATTAAGTCTAACCGGTTTTTGTATTTTATTTTTTTGTCCCTTTCCATTACTCATTCTTGCTTGAAGTACGGCAGTATGTACATCCACTTGCTTACTTAGAAATTCCTGTCATGTTCATTACTTGTCACTCATGCACTTGCGTGCATCATTAAAATTATACTGCATTCACTGGTCAATCAAAATATTGTAAATGGAAATAAAAATTAATTAAATACTTTCCAATGGATGCATCTTAACAAGAAAATGTCTGTGTATGTGTTATGAA
This sequence comes from Amphicarpaea edgeworthii, assembly GCA_014843725.1. Classification (NCBI taxonomy): domain Eukaryota; kingdom Viridiplantae; phylum Streptophyta; class Magnoliopsida; order Fabales; family Fabaceae; genus Amphicarpaea; species Amphicarpaea edgeworthii. The sequence continues at coordinate 12,800,761 of CM026319.1, forward strand.
TATTTATATATGTTGGAAATATGTAAGGTTTTTGAAATCCAGCCGGTGTTTCAGGATGAACCCTTGACTGGTCTGATCTAATATTGCATTCTGGCCAATAATAGCCTTATAATAGTCCCAATTGCTGAGAGAACATTACCAATAATGGAGTTGAACCACGACCTCTCCCTCCCCCTCCTCCTTTCAACCATCCGACCTACCTTGTAACTCCTTGTACACTGCCATGCTAACACTAATGTGATCATGTGCCTCTCACGCAAGGATGTGTTTGAGTCGCAGACAAAATAGAAGCGAATGTGAAGCTGTTGATACTAGTCACGTCTTCAATTGTCTGCTACGTCAATGGGGATAACGGTCTAGGTGAACCTAGTTATGCTGCTATCAGTATATGAAATTCACTCATCTCTTTTCTTTTTTTTAAGACGCGACTCAGAAGAATAAGTGACGTTAACACTATTTTTAAAATTGAAATTACATTCATTTAAATAGCATAGTAAAAAAAAAAAACAGCTTATATTATACATCTCATTCAATCATAAATTTTTATACATTGGTATTATTCCTAATTGTTTATTTTTCTTCTGTTTGTACACTCCATTTCAATTACCAATCCTAAGCACAGTTACATATGGAGGACTAGTATAACATTTAAACAAGTATCACTTGGAAAATATACATTCAAATCAAAGCACATATTCACTAATTGTTCTGTGGCTTGCAGGAGGAAAACCACCTACCCTATTCATCTCCATCTTCAACATTCTTCAATCATACGTAACTAACTACCTGGCCTGGGGAATAAATTCGGTATTCAGATTCATGGTGTCCTGTTTAAATGAATCTCTTGAATCAGCACCTTGATATTTAGTTCGAGCTAATTCCATAGCTAAAGACTCCTTCAGTTCAATCACTATCACACTTGTGATTGGCCTCTTGTTGAGATTTGGAGACACACAAGCCATTGCTATTTCTACTACTTTCCAAACTGAGTTACTATCAAAATCTCCTTCTAACCTTGGGTCAACAATAGCCTTGATATCACCTTTTGAAACCAAGGAGCTAACCCATCCATTTATGTGAATTTTTTCTTCATTCCTTGCTATTACTGGTTGATTTGTGATTATCTCCAAAAGAACAACACCAAAGCTAAAAACATCGCTCTTCTCTGTTAATCTATTCGTTATGAAATACCTGCAAGACAAAAAATGCAATTCAATTTATTTTCTGACAGAATTTGTGGATATAATCACTATTTCCCAAGAAAATGATGGATAGGAGGAATAGGGCAATATAATTGATTTACTTACTGAGGGTCCAAATAACCAGGAGTACCAGCAACAACAGTAGACACATGAGTTCTCCCATCTGTTGGAATAATTTTGGATAGACCAAAATCAGATAACTTTGCTTGAAAGTGTTCATTCAACAAGATGTTTGTAGATTTTATGTCTCTGTGGATTATTGGTGGCTTACAACCATTTTGCAGATACTCCAACCCTGAGACCAAAAATATATTGAGAGAGGAAAGGAGTTAATGAAAGACAGTTTTAAGTTTTGTTTCTTACCTAAGGCTGCATCCACTGCTATACGAAGTCTGTCTTCCCAGGTGAAGAATTTTGTTTTGCCATGTATACCTGCAGAGACAGGTTCTATAACTTTTTGTATGTGTTGTTTTTGTTTGACTAAAAAGTCAGTCACATGACTCATACAGTTGTCCCGTAAGAAAATACTCATCCATGGTTTCAAAACACAAAACTAGTTTTGAAATTTATTTGCACTAGTTTTTAATAACAAATTAATATTTATTTGGGAACTAACCAGAGAGATGTTCTTGTAAGTTTCCATTAGCCATGTACTCATATATGAGACCCTTATTGGTTGCTTCATCACAATAACCAACAAGGGAGGTCAAATTTTTGTGATGAACTCTCATTAAAAGTTTAACCTGGGAATCAAAATCACAATTCACAACCATGTTTATCCTTATATGTTTGTTGCTGAGCTCTTAAACCTAGTGTAAAGTGATTTAAAACTTACCTCTGCTTGAAATTGTTGATAACCCTGAACAGACGATGAAGAAAGCATTTTCACTGCAACTGGAGTATCATCGATATAGCCCAGATAAACTGTTCCAAATCCTCCTTTACCAATAATTGTATTGAAATTGTTGGTGATTTTAAGGACATCAGAGTATGAATATATTTGTTTTTTGAATTGCAGTAATGAATCATCTTGTTCTGTGTATTGTGGTGAGATCTGACTTTGATCCTTCTCTACCATCAAAGCTGTTACATATCATACAATTGTTTCGAAAACTAACAGGTTACAATAATTTATTTGGCAAAATATCAATAATAATTACGAATCATTTATAATTGTAGTGTCACCTTTCGATTTTCTCCTTTTAAGAGTCCACAATATAGCTGCCACAACTGCCAGAAGGATCACAACACCACTAACTGATGCTACTATGGGTGCAACAATGTTCTTCTTTTTCTTTTCCTTTTCCTTCTCCTTCTCGTTGCATTGCTCAGATTCACAGAGATATGGATTTTGGCCCACACTAACAAAAAATTATACAAGATTTATGTTTTAACTCCTAGTAACCTTACAAGTCATCCATAATTTCAATAGATACTTCAATTTATTTTTCTTGTTGTGCTGAGATATTCGGAGAATCAACAACTGCCTATGGAAAAGCATATTGATATAGGTGACCCCATTGTTTAACATGAAAACTAACTTAAAGAGTTTCAAATTCAATTCTACTTGTGATGGGTCAAGGTCTCATGGGCATAAAGGCCTACACAGAGGATCCCGATATGAATTAAAAACAAAATGAAAATATCAAGTGTGATTGCTGCAAAGTATTGGACAGAAATAAAGAAGAATTATGAAAAAGACTAAAATGTAACCAGTTAATAGTCATCGCCATAAGTGACGATATTATGAAATTTAAGAATTTTCAAGAAGATCATACCTTAGGGATAGGGAACCTTCTTTAGATTTTTCAAGAAGTGTCGAGGGAATTGAACCTGAGAGGTTATTCTTCTCCAAGTTCCTGTCAAAACACAGAAACTACAATATAATGTCCTTTTCTATTTTCTGATACAGAGGAATCACAACTATGTGAATCACTTAGTTAACTGTCGAAGTAACTTACAAGATATTCAAGTGTTCTAATTGTGACAGAAAATCAGGAAATTCACCGTTTAAACTATTGTTTGATAAATCCCTGCAAAACAAATAAATAATTGATCCCTTTTTAAGTATGTTAAGAGTGAATAGTACATACATTGATCACTAATAGTGTATAGAAATTAAAGCCGTGTGAAGTTAAAAAATAAATTAATAAAAGTCATGTTTAAATCTTGACACATGAGTACATAGCAGAAAGAATAAAAAGTTTTAAAATAAGAGTTTTCTGGTCGCATCATTTATTGGACCAGGTGAAATAAAAGATTGAAAAAAAGAAAGAAAAACTCACAACTTCTCCAACATAGCTAGCATTGAGATTGAAGGGTCTATCTTCCCTGACAATCCACTTGAAGATAAATTCCTACTTTGCACAACCAATAATTATTATATATGTTCATTCCAGTTTTATATAAATCTGTGATATTAATTTGAAGATATGACTTACAAAGTTGTGATTCTTGTGGACTGATTTGCAGGATAAGTACAATTCAGACCCTCCCACAAGTAGGCTACAGGGCCGCATGGATCACCTTGCCAATCTCTTGTCACTCTATAAACTGACTTGATGGTTGTAATCGCATCAACTTTTTTTTTTTAATGCAAACAAAAGAATTGTAAGAAGTAGTTTAGATGGTGTATATTATAGTGAAAACCGAAGAAATGAATGGATTTGAATATGAGAAATCATAATTTTTCTTATCTTACCATCTCCTTGGTACGTATCTGATTGCTGGAATTTTTTTAGTCTATAAATTTCAATGGCATTGATGATGGGAGGTAGGTTTGAATTCTCGGTCATCTCAAGTGAATATTGAACTTTTTCCCCACTGGTGCCTTTCCCGCTAAATATAGTGTCTGCTTTCTGGAACCGTGGAGACAAATTTGGAGCCCATAGCTCTCCATTCTGGTTGATGTTGAATTCCCTTGTCTGGTTCTCCGCTAACACTTGAATCTCTGTGAAGTGCATGTAAACAAAGTATAGCTGAGTTTGATCTTGTGGCTCCCAGCTTATTACCAATGGAGCACTAGCATTTACTGGTGTAACTGCGGTGCTCATGATAATTGCCGGTGGTTTGAAATCGCTCTGGCTTAAAGAATCAGCAGAAATAGAAACACTTAATTGTGTCCAATCTTTGTTGTTGCCATAGGCAAACCAGAAACGATCATAATTATCATCCTTGTACCTGTGAGAAAATCAAAATAAGTCTAATAGAATCAATCAAAAAAAGATTAATCTCAAAGTATGAGTGCACCCACCTGTAGCTTTTGTTTGAACCTAAATCCCAACGGGTGTAAGTTTCCAAAGTTCCAAATCGAGTGACATAAGTATCATTTGGCAAAATCCTCAATTCTATAGCTGATATAAATGGTGTCCCACGGCCTGTGTTAACAAGACAGAGTTGTATGTAATCCAGTGAAGGTACATGCATGATCTCATTGAATTGGTCAAGGGATGCATTGTGTATAGTCACTGTAGCCCACCGGTTAGCCCCTAGAAGAAGGTCAAAGTGTGGTAACATATTTAGGCCATCATAATTTCCGTACAAAAAATTAGCCCGGATCATATAAGCAGAGCCTCTTGTGATGTTTATTTTGTAGCAGTTCCTTACTCCTTCTGGGAAACTTCTCACATACCACGCTTGTTGTTGATAGCCATTTTGGAGTTCAGATGCTATTGTCTTACTCACACCAGTATTTATGAAATTTGCATCTGATGTATAATCAATGCCTGTTGTGGACTCCGTATAGTTCACATCAGGAGCTCCGCAATCTATGCTGATAAATCCTACAACATAAAAATGCATATGCATGGGAATTAATTAAGGCTTCAGCTAAACTTTTAATGATATAATGAATGAAGTTCATGTTGTAATTTGTTATCAAACCTACCTGATTGGTCCTGAGCTTGAATCAGAAGGGCAAGAGCTAGACATCCTAGAAAAGCAACAAGGAAACTCCTCCACATTCCCATTTCTAATCACTCCTGGCTTTGAAGTTTGAAGTGGAGTATGACAAATATGAGATTGCCCTGTTCCGACTTATGCTACAAAGGAATTGTGCCAATTTTCAACATGAATGAGGTACAAGTCTGACGTTGTTTTTGTATTTTAGTCTAATATTTACTCATTCTTCCTATTGTCTTACTCACACCAGTATTTATAAGCGCAGTACGGCAGTAGGTACATCCACTTGCTTACTTAAAAATTTTATGTCATGTTCATCACTTGGTTACTCATGCACTTGCGTGCATCATTAATTAAATTAAAATAATACTACATTCAATGGTCAATCAACGTAAATGGAAATAAAAATTAATTCAAAACTTACCAATGGATATGCATCTTAATAAATATTAAGTTGACAAGAAAATGTCTATGCATCTGTTATATATATGAATCTTTAAATATGTTGAAAGATATATGGAAGACTTTTGGAATGTTTTAGGATGAACTCTTGACTGCCCTAAATCCTGATCCAACATTGCATTTGTACCAATTGCCTTATAATAATCCCATTTGCTGAGAGAACACTACTATATAATAATGCCAATTAAGACAGGATTTCACATTTTCACGATCCTCTCATGCCATTATACATATACATGTCAGTCTCACATTGCAATATTGCATGTTGTCTTGCCATGCAAATTAATTCAAGGATAGAAATATACAACCTGAAAAAAGAGTAGTAGCAAACCTTTCTAAGTATATGCACACTCCCTGCCATATACACTCCTGGCTGGCTATATATGCTAACATAATTAAAGTGTGGAGCAAAAATATTTGAGCTTTCACAAAGCTATAGCTAGCTTAAGAAGGAGGAGAAAAAGCCAGGAAACTTCTCGTGGTTTAGTAAATTATTTCTACAAATCCACCTTGTAGAGTCAGACGGATTATATGTTCATTATTCTCTTTACAACTTTCCAAAATTCCATCTCTGGTGTGAACTCAAATTACACGACAGGTATTAGGAAAAATGAGTATTGTGGTTGTTCTAACTATTTTGATAATTAAAAGTAAGTTTAAATAAGTTTTGGATCCTTAATAAATATCTATTTTTTTAGTTCAAGTCATTTAAATTTTTTTGTGTTATCTTGGATTCTGAAATTTTTTTAATTTTATTTCCGAGGCACAAACTAAAAAATTAATATTTTTTAAGAATTTAAAACTTAGCCTTAAAATTAATAATCTGAAGTGAAAAACTAGGAATACTTAATGATGAAAAATAATAAGAGCATATAAACTTTAAGTTGGACGTACTTAGTCAATATATATTTTTAGGCCAAGTCAATATTTTTTTTGGATGGTGAGGCCAAGTCAATAGTTATCGTTATAACATGGGATTAACAATAATGAATGATATATTAATAGAGCTCGTCATATCAATTGATTTGCATGCCTGATAGTGAGGTCAAATAGTATTCATATTAATTAATTAATTTGCACACGTATTAACTAATCGACTTTTCCCGTTCAGTCTGGTTATTTTGGATATTGAATGTTACCCTTGTTATATACTAATAAACTACATGCGACAAGGTCAAATTTGATAAAGGTATCTGTGTTAAGATTTGCAAATAGCCATTTAGTATAACAGATCAGTCACATTCTAATTTCCTAGATCTTTAGACACAGTGCAGTGGAAAATGTCATGGGATTATAACAACTACATTTTTTAAATTTTTTTACACAACTAACAGTTTGTAGAGATCGAGCAGGCACCACTTATTCTTCCTGCTAGTTCGTAGTTAATTTACTGAACTTATGTGGCCCAAATTAGTAAAAGTTAACTGGTAATGAATGATGTAAAAGAGTTTTTTACGGGAGACAGGTAAATAAAATTATTATGCGTGTCCAACTGTTTTCTTTAAATATTTAACACCACTTTATACATTATATTCAAACTAGAAATCACTTATATATTCTACCAAATTACTCTATAGACACTTTTAAAATATGAAGTTACATTCATTCAAATACATAATTATACATTAATATTCATTCCACATTGTTTATTTTTTCTTCTATTTTGCACACTCCATTGCAATCACCAATCCTAAACACACACGGTCACATGGAAGACAAGTCTAACATTTAAACAAGGGAAATCACTACTTGCGTGGTTTGATCTCCTTCTGGCATTGCAAGAGGAAAATCACCTTCAATTCCGTACTAATCTTCATTTTCAAACATACGTAACTATATATATGATAATAGTAATCTTTTATTATCTTCAGCAAGCGTTTACCTGGCCTGGGGACTAAATTCGGTATTCAGACTCATGGTGACCGGTTTAACTGAATCAGCAGCTCTATGTTTAGTTCGGGCTAGTTCCATTGCTAAAGACTCCTTCAGTTCAGTCACTATCACACTTATGATTGGCCTTCTGTTGGGATTTGGAGATACACATGCTGTTGCTATTTCCACTGCTTTCCAAACTGAGTTATTATCATATTCTCCTTCTAACCTTGAGTCAACAATGGCCTTCATATCACCTTTCGCAACCAAGGAGCTAACCCATTGACTTATGTGAGTCTTATCTTTATTCTTCATTATCACTGGTTGACTTGCGATTATCTCCAAAAGAACAACACCAAAGCTATAAACGTCACTCTTGTTTGTTAATCTATTCGTTATGTAGTACCTACAAGACAAAGAATATTGCATGCATGTAACTCACTATATATATATTTTCCAAGAAAAAATGATGGATAGGAATAGGGACAATATATATAATACTCACTCAGGGTCTAGATAACCAGGAGTACCAGCAATAACAGTTGACACATGAGTGCTCCCATCTGTTGCGATAACTTTGGATAGACCAAAATCAGATAATTTTGCTTGGAAGTGTTCATTCAACAATATGTTTGTAGATTTTACGTCCCTGTGGATTATAGTTGGCTTGCAACCATTTTGCAGATACTCCAATCCTGTGATTAGATTTATGGTCAACATATTGAGAGGGGAAAATGGGAGTTAACAAAACTGTCAAAGCACATATACATTTTGAAGTTTACTTTCTAACCTAAAGCTGCATCCACTGCTATACGAAGTCTTTCTTCCCAGGTGAAGAATTTTGTTTTGCTGCGTTTACCTGCAGAATCAAGTTCTATATTTATTACTTTCTGTATCTTTTTTTGTCGAGACTAAACTAAAAGTTAGTCATATGACTCGTACTATTGTCCAATAAGGAAATATCCGTATGGACGATTCCACGGTTTCAGAATACAAAAGTAGTTCGAAGAATTTTATTTGGGAACTAACCAGTGAGATGTTCTTGTAAGTTTCCATTAGCCATGTACTCATATATGAGACACTTATTGTTTTCTTCATTACAATAACCAACAAGGGAGGTCAAACTTTTGTGATGAACTCTCATTAGAAGTTTAACCTGAAAATCAAAATCACAACCAACCATGTTTTAACTTTATATATTTGTTGCATACTGAGCTCAAAAACATAGTTTGAAGTGATTAAAAGCTTACCTCTGCTTGAAATTGTTGATAACCATGAACAGACGATGGGGAAAGAACTTTCACTGCAACTGGAGTATCATTGATATAGCCTAGATAAACTGTTCCAAATCCTCCTTTGCCAACGACTGTATTGAAATTGTTGGTGATTTTAAGGACATCAGAGTATGAATATATTTGTTGTTTGGATTGCAATATTGAATCATCTTGTTCTGTGTATTGCGGTGAGATCTGACTTTGATCATTTTCTACCCCCAAAGCTGTTAAATATGATAACAGGTCAATAGTGACACCTTTCTTCGATTTTCTTCTTTTAAGAGTCCACAATATAGCTGCCACGACCACCAGAAGGATCACAACCCCACTAACTGATGCTACTATGGGTGTAACATTGTTCTTATTTTTCTTTTTGTCTTCCTTTTGATTCTGATTCTCGATCTTGTTGCATTGACCAGATTCACAGAGATATGGATTTTCTCCCACACTAGCATGAAAATCACCAGAAGGATTTGTTTTAACTCTCTGTAAACTTCACAAGTCATCCATGATCCATAATTTCAATAGATACTTTAATTCATTTTGTTTGTAGCGAGATATTTCAGAGGATCAACAGCTGCTTATGGAAAAGCACATTTGACACAATTGTTTAACATGAGAAATTCATAATAAAAGAGTTTCGGATTAAATTCTTCTGTGATGGGATGAGCCATTCATAATTGTTATATTTTACTATATCTTGTAGTTATTCAGCACAATTATGGAATACTTTTTATGCTTTACTTTACTAGTCATTTATAATTTCAATTGCAATTCAGAGATTCTTTTGAATTGGGATATGTAAGGATCATTCAATAGTTTTTATGTTTAGGGTTAGGGTAAAAAGATAGGAGATTATTAAAACTCTTATTTCTAATACATTGGTTACACTAATTCAATGGATTGATATTGAGATTAAGAGACTTAATTCTTACACTAATTACATATTATAATGGTTTGGTGAAGTTAAACTTTGGTCATCTCCTCCTGTTTTTTAAGCGCATTAAGTGTTTAATTAAATTCTTAAACCTAATTTTCTTTCTATCTTGATTTTTTTGTACTTATCTTTTAATTTTAGTTACTTTAATCTAAATTTTAGTCTATTTAAATTATTATTATTATTATTATTATTATTTATTCAATTATTGTAAAAGTTCATGAGGAGACTATAGACGCTTATGGACATGGATAAAGAAGAGTTATGTAAAAGACTAAATTAATTATAACTAACTGATAATCGTCTCTATAAATGATGATATTATGAATTTGAAAATATTCAATAAGATCCATACCTTAGTGATAGGGAACCTTGCTTAGATTTTTCAACAAGTGTTGAGGGAATTGAACCGGAGAGGTTATTCTTCTCCAAGTTCCTGCGAAAACACGAAAACTAAAATATCATTTTCTATTTTCTAATACAGAGGAATCATATAGTTCCAAACATGAAGTAACAGTCCGAGTAACTTACAAAATCTTCAAGTGTTGTAATTGAGATAGAAAATCAGGAAGTTCACCGTTTAAGCTATTGTTTGATAAATCCCTGAAAAGCAAATAACTGGCCCTTTTAAGTATGTTTAAATCTTGACACATGCATGTACCAAAACCAAAAGACATCTTGATTCTTGACATATGAGTGCATACCAGAAAGAAGTATAAAAAGATTTGAAATAAGAGATTTTTTCTAGCTAGTCTCATCATTATTGGACCAGCTGGTGAAACAAAATAAAGAAACTTACAACTTCTCCAACATGGTGAGATTTAAAATTGAAGGGTCTATCTTTCCTGACAATCCACCTGAAGATAAATTCCTGTTTTGCACAACCAGTAGTTATTATATATGTTATCATTTCAGTTTTATAATAAAGTTATAAAGTTATAATTAATATTAAATTGATAAACATGACTTACAAAGTTGTGATTCTTGGGAAGTCATTTCCGGGATAAGTACAATTCAGACCCTCCCACAAGTAGGCTGTTGGGCTGCATGGATCACCTTGCCAATCTTTTACCACTCCATAAACAGACTTGATGGTTGTAATAGCATCAACTATTTGTTTTATTAATTCAAATGCAAATAAATAAATAAATAATAAATTGTAGATTAAACCAGAGAAATGGATTTTAGATGTTAGAAATATATTATTATTTTTCTTGGTATACCATCTCCTTGGTACGTGTCTGGTTGCGGGAACTCCTTCACTTTGTAAATTTCAATGGCATTGACGATGGGAGGTAGGGTCGAATTCTTGGTCATCTCAAATGAAAAATTAAATTTCCCCCCACTGATGCCTTCAAGGCTACCTCCAGTTTGGATAATGTGGTAACTTGGAGAGAAATTTCCACTCCATGACATTCCGTTCAGTGTGACGCTGAACTCTCTCGTCTGATTCTTTGTTAACACTTGAATCTCTGTGAGGTGCAAGTAAGCATAGAATTGGTCTGTTGGATCATCTGACTCCCAGCTTATTACCAATGGAGCACTAACATTTGCTGGTGTAATTACGGAGCTCATTACAATAGCTGGTGGTTGGTAATCGTTCTGGTCTAAAGAATCGGCAGGAATTGTATCATTTAGTTGTGTCCATGTATCGTCATCATGGCCATAGGCAGCGGCCCAGTAACGATCATAAACATCATAGGGGTACCTGTGAGAAAATCAAAATAAGTAGTCCAATAGAATAGAATCTTTTAATTAATCCAAATTAAACTAGTGCGATTTCACCTGTGGCCTCTTTTTGAACCTAGATCCCAACGTTGGTAATTTTCCAATGATCCAAATTTAGTGACATAAATGTCATTTCTCATAGTCCTCAATTCTATAGCTGATATAAATGGTGTCCCAAGGCCAGTGTCAACCAGACAGATTTGTACGTAATCCTGTGAAGGTACATGTATGATTTCGTTCCTTGTGGAAATGGATGCATTGTCTATAGTGACTGTATACCAGCGGTTGGCCCCAAGATGAATATCAAACTCTGGTGCCATATTTAGCCCATCATAATTTCCGTACAAAAAACTAACTCTGATCAGATACTTAGAGCCTTTTGTGATGTTTATTTTGTAACAGTTCCTTTTTCCTTCAGGAAAGCTTCTGAGATTGTGGACGTTTTTTAGATACCCATCTCTGAATCCAGGGGCTATTGACCTGCCCACACCAGTGTTTATGAAATATACATCTGATGTATAGTTTAAGCCATTGTCAGGCACAGTAAAGTTCACACCTGCAGGACCTCCGCAAGCTATGCTGATGAATCCTAAACACATAAAACTTATTATTAGATAATAATAATGATATAATGAAGTTGGTTCATGTTTTAATTCATATATTATCAAAAAAACCTGATTGGTCCTGAGCTTGAATCAGAAGGGCAAGAAGTAGACATACTAGAAAAGCAACAAGGAAACTCCTCCACATTCCCATTTCTTATCACCTTTTCCTGCCTTTGAAGTAGAATATGCATGATGACAAATATATACTAGTATACTACGTACTGCAGATTTGTGTTTTGGCGACAAGGTCAATGTCAACACCCAACATGGAGGTAAGTCTAACCAGTTTTTCTATTTATTTAATTTTATGTCACTTTCCCTTTTAGTCTAATTATTTTCATAATTCCTCCCTTACAGTACGACAGCGGGTACATCCACTTGCTATACTTTGAAATTGCTGTCATCTTCATCACTTGTCACTGCATCACAAAAACAATACCACATTCACTGGTCAATCAATTATGTAAATGGAAATAAAAATTACAGTATACCAATAGATAAATCTTAACAAATACTGGTATTAAATTAACAAAAGAAATTCTATGTATGTGTTATGAATCTTTGTACATGCTAGGAAGATGGACGGCTTTTGAAATCCGATCGGTGTTCCAAGATGAACCCTTGACTGCCCTGTCATGAATCCTTTTGTGAATTTTTTTTTCTTCTACAGAATTAGTCATGGATATCTGCTTTTTAAACTAATATTTTTTCTCCAATAATAGGTTCTTGGTAAGGCAATCATCCCGCCCATGAATCAACTGACACTAGCCTGTTATACCTTATATCTAAGACTTAAACCATCTCATCTGATTATGGACGGTAAAACTTTTATTTTTTGTAAGTGTTTCAAAATTTTATTTGCATTAAAAAGAAGAAATTCTGATTTTCAAACATCGTGTGAATAACATCTTAAATGAGTTTGCAATAAACTCAAACTCGCTTAAAAGCATGTTACTAACAAATTTCATTTTCGTATCAACTTATAATCTGCTAGTATGTGCATGCACTAATGAATAAAAGAAACTGATCGCTAACAAGAACTAGCGCGTATTTTCTACCTTTATAATATTTCCGACTACAATATAATTTTGCGGTACTTATAGTGGTATTATTTAATTTCATTTTGTTGATTTTCAGAAGAAAAAAATCAAAATGAGATCAGATTGTAATAGTATTCATGTCAATTAATTATAATTTGTACACATCTTAACTAACCCACTGTTCCCGTTCTGTCTGCAGGTTATTTATATATTGAATGTTACCCTTGTTACTACATGCGACTATGTCAATTTTTTTTTTCTTTCATACATACAATGCCAATTTTTTTGAAGGTATATCTGCATGTGTTTAATTTTTCATTTAGTATTAATAAATAATGCACTTCTAATTTCCTAGCTAGTTCTTGAGACACAGTGCAGTGGAAAACGTCATTGGGGATTTTAATATAACAACTAGCTTTTATTTAATATGGATATATATAGTCATATAAAGGGGAAAAAACATTAAGATCACATTCTTTCGGTAAGAATAATATATAAAAAAGCCAATTAGAGCTTTCGCATTCATTACATTTTTTTATTTTTACTTCATTCGTTACAAATTTTTGAAACATATAATTGTCATCGACTCATCGTTATATTCGCTGCTTACCAAGTACAGTAAGTCTTAAGGATTTTCCCCTAAACAAAAGTCTTAAGGATTTTAATCCCAATTATATATCAAAGATAGAAAAGTAAACTCTATCATCTAAAGGTATATGCCTCATAAGTCATAATATTAATCCTTCAAGATTTTAGTCAACAAATTAGATTATTAAAAATCTAATTCATCATTCGTCACCATATTAGTTCGTTAAAGAGTTTATTGACAAATATTAATCCTTTAACAATTTTATTCATTACCAACGTATTACTCAATTTTATTTATGTCATATACTTTAATTCTGTATATAATTAAAGATAAATATGGTAATACTTTATATATTTGAAGAATTAATTCGACAACAATTTTTTAAAGATAACTATGCTAATATGGTGTTTGAGAAATGTGTTGAGATTATGTTTCATTCAATTACATATTGAGATTATTCTTTCAAAATTTTAGTCAACAAATTAGTTTATTACAAATCTAATTTATCATTCTTCCCTATATATATTTGTACTGTCGGATCATTTTGTCGATGAGACGATCATTATTCAAATAAATGTTGAAGATAAAGAAGCAAAGGCTGACCACTTGAATAAGACTAACCTTAACCTCTTCACGTTACACATTTAAGGCTGAGGGACTATATACCGTTCGATCATTTTTCCGATGGGGACGATCGTTATTTAAACAAACGTTAAAGATAAAGAAGCAAAGGTTGACCACTTGAACAAGACTAACCTTAGCCTCTTCGCGTTACGCGCTTAAGGCTGAGGGACTGTATGCTGTCCAATTATTTTGTGGATCGGACAATCGTTATTCAAACAAACGTTGAAGATAAAGAAGCAAAGGCCGATAAAAATATAAAGATATTATCTTTATCTTTGAGATTAATTTGTTATTTTATGTATAATAAAGATAATATTTTTATCTCTAAACCTCTTATATAAACAAGGCCCTGACGATGTAGTCAGGCAGATTTCACTCTTACTTGCTATAGCTAGTCTTTCTATCAAATTTCTAAACTAGAACAATATTAATTTCTTAAAGAGTTAATTGAAAAATTATTTCTTTAAAAAGACAATTTATTACTCAAGAATATATTGTAACAAAACTGTAATTCTTTTATGTAATGTGTACACTTGATGGACCTCAACGAGTATATTGAATTATTGTAAGTAATAAAAAAATTAGGTTTAGATAAGTTTTAATTTTCTAAAAAATACTCATTTTTTAGTTTTAGTTCTTTAATTTTTTTTGCATTATTATGGATTCCTAATTTTTTTTTAAATATTACTTTGAATTCCTATAATGACGTGACATAATCTCAATTGATTTACGTTAAGATGATATCACGTCATCACTTAACTAAGATGATGTCACGTCATCGATATGTATTAAGTAAAATTAAAAAAAAAATTGAAGGATTTGTAACAACGCAAAAATAATTCAAGACTCAAACTAAAAAATGAGTATTGTTTAAGTATCCAAAACTTATTTAACAACAAAAAAAAAAATAATCCGTGAGAGCTATTAGGGAACCAAACTCAATTTGCAATTTCACAAACACAGTCTTATTATCTTAATATGAACGTACGACATAAGATGAATTTAAATATATTGGTTTGAAGAAATAAGGAATTAAAATTAAAATTAGAAGAAAATAAAAGGGTTTAGCCCACGATCACTCAAGAACACCATAGAATTAAGTTGAATCATATGAGAAAGCATTGAGATTAGGTTTCATAATTCTATATATTTCACTTAGAATTCCTAATATAGGTATAATTAATTAATTAATTTAATTTAATTTTTCTTTGTCTACTGGATTTTTTAATTTATTTAAATTCCATTATTTTGGCAATTAAACATACCCGTAGTTAACAATCCTACAATATCTTGTGTGAAATTAACAAAAAAAAAAAGAAAAAGGAATTAACATTACAATTAAAAATCTCTTATGATAGTGAGCATCTAATAACTAGTTATTCTACCAAATGAGTCTAACTCAAGGATGATTAAGTTGTAAGAAACATTAAGTAAAAAGATTATACAAATATAAAAGGAAGAAAGTCACAGTTTCTTATTAAAAAATTAATTAATTTAAATATTCTTCAATTTTAAGATTTTTTTTTTTTGAGAATAATCAACACATGAGCAGATATATATATATATATATATATTTTTTTTTTGAAAAGCAGATATAAATATATATTATCATCATATCATATCTAAACTATAAAGGAAATTAAGATCATACTCTTTCTTTTTCTGTAAAAAAACATAAAATCACATTTTTCGGTGAGGATGACACATAAAACAGTCCGAATTAGAGAAATCACAATAATTACAAATTAGGTAAATTAGGTCCGTTAGATTGAATGAAATGTAAAATATAAATCTCGATCATCTTATTTTATTGTTGATTTCATTGATTTTTGGTTCTCTTTCACTTCACTGTAAGCAAACAAACCCTAAATCTTTTTCATATTCGCTTACTAAGTCATAAGGATGTCGTTGTAAAAAAAAAAAAAGTCCTAAGGATGTTAATCCCAAATAAATGTAAAAAATACAAAAGTAAACACCAGTATGACAGTATCTAATGTTTCATGCATCATATCAACCTTTCAAAATTTTAGTCAACAAGTTAGTTTATTAAAATCCTAATTCATCATTAACTTGTCATCACTATATTCTTTAGAGTATTTTTAACGTTCTTTTCTTAATAAATTGTTCATTTTAAAACACTGTTGTTTAGTTTTTTTTTTTTTTTAATAATGAAGGAGATTTACATATTATGTTTTGTTGTTTGAATTAACTTTTGATTGTTTCTATAATTAAGCAATAACGGGATATTAACTCACGCGTTGCATGAATTTCTAAATAGATGTGTATGATATGATTCAAATATATTAAAAATATTTTTTTAAAAAATACATTAAATTATTAAATAAATACATTTAAAATGTGTTTAAATAGAAGAAAATATACCATGGGATATATATATATATATATATATATATATATATATATATATATATGTATGTATGTATAAAACATGCTTTTTAAAATTTAGGAGCCATACCATGGACAATAAGCGATAAAGGATAATGTGGATGATATGATTGTAAGTGTAACTAATTTGGTTGTTGAATTTTTTTTTTATAAGTAGGAATTGAATTTAATATCAATAAAATTTATAACATTCACACACTCAACTAAAACTAAGATAACTAAACTAAACTTTCTCGATTCGATTGTTGAATCTGAATACAAAATTAAAAGTTAACATGGTGTATAATAAGATATGTAAGGGTATCCTTCAAAAAAATAAAATAATGTAAACATTACAAAGTCATATCACTAGTAAAGTAAGCCCATATAAATTAGTCATTTATATTGTATATATAAAAAAAAGAAAAAAGGACAGAGGTAATATATAGAGTGTGTTACTAATACCTCTCTTGCAAGAATATATTAGGTAAAACAAAAACACAAAAAAATGATAAAAAAATATAAAATAAAATCTAGTTATAATAATAATAATATACAAATAAAAATACAATTTTAATCCGAGGCATTGCTTTATTGAAATTTATAATTGAAGTATATAGGTAGATTTATGTATATTTTAAATATGTCTTTTAAACTTATGAACTGAATAACTATATATAATTTAAAATTTTAATAAAACGTCATACCTTGTAATTATGATTTTAAAATTTATTTAATTAGCAGTTAAATATTAATGATTAATTTGTAATAAGGACACTAAATTTAATTAAAATGTCAGTTATTGAAAAAATAACAAATAGTACATAAATGTTCAAAATAACAGAAAAATACATTCACTAAAAAATTCTTGTGTCTTCAAGACCACTTCTCCTTGAACACACCATTCTTTGTATATGTCAAAGGTGGAATGAAAGATTATCCCATTTTATATTAGTGTCTAGTGAATGACCACTATAACATATATTTAATTAAATCATTACGTAAGATAGTTTTTTTTTTTTTTTTTTTTATGAGTATTACGCATGATACTTTGGAACTTGTATTAATGAAATTCTTCCAACTCTGCTTCACTTCATTATCTTAGTTCTCGCTGTAAGGTCATCACCTGACAAAAAATGAATTTGCTTAGGTGCAAGCAACCACAAAACACAAATTATCATATGAAAGCTTCATATAACTAAGAAACCCATGTGCAACACTAAGAAAATTGTAGTAAAATAGGTTATAAATATTTTTTCTACAAAAAAAAAAAACACTCCAAATTATTACACAGATAAACAATTTATGTATCAAAATAAGAGAAAGAATTGTTAATATCATTTTTTGAGTTTTTTTGTGAGAAAAAGAATTTTCCTCCTTTAGCAATATTGTTCAATGACCTTAAATGATATAAATAATGTAATCTTTTATTCTTCAATACACTAATTTTATAAATATGAGTTAAAAAAAAATTAATGTAATCGTAGTAATGATTCATTTATTTATTTAGGTTGTTACAGGGATGCAATAATTGCATGAGAGTTATTGAGAGGATGTGAGTTTGGGAGTTGAAAGACACATAATAAAGGAAATGTGAAAATTTGGAGGTAGAGATAATATGACAGTTAAGCAAAAGATGTGATGTGGCAAAAGATGTAATGTTAAATTAGGATTTTAAAAGATTTTTTTAACATAAAAAAAATTTTAATTGAAAGAACTGATTTATAAGATATGAAAGAACTCTTTTTAGAAAAAAATAATTCAAAACTACTTAACATTAGTCAAAGTTATAAACTGTTAATATATTTTAAGATATCTATTTTAGGACACTTACTTCTAATCATAAATTTTCATAAAGTGATAGGAAAAAATAGTTAAAAACATTAGTAAAAAATATAAAATGTTTCATAACTCATAAAATCAATAATGTCTTTTCAAAATTGACTACAATAGTTTAGAAATATTTTTTAAAACTTTGACTTGATTATTTATTCCGTTGAGTTAGAAATTTCTCTAGAATAAGATGTACTTTTTTCATTTCATTAGAAATTTATGAACCTAAAGGGGAATACATTGATCAAATGATGTAGACTTCGTAATTCATAATGATTTCGGTATGAACACATCACTATTAAGATCATATGAAAAGTCTCACGTTTGAAACCAAAATTGGGTGGGAGAGATTATATCACCACCTCCAAAGGAAAAGTTTTTCAAGGTTAGATAAAATTGTTTGCTGGATTTGGTATTTATATAATCAACTAAAAAAATTCATAAAATTCATCAAAATCTAGTTAAGAAGATAATTTTTCGAAATCTTTATGATTTTGAATAATACATGACTTTTTTTAAGTTATTTAAAATTCCAATCAAATACCACAATATTTCATTGTCCTTAAAAAAAAAAAATGATAATCTTGATTGAATACCATCAAATTATTTTTTATCATTTAACAATATTGATTGAATACCTCAAGACATTTTCAAATTTTTTTTTTAAAATTCTAAACAATCCTAATCCAATATATCTCCTAAGTGCATTTCATGATTTATATATATATATATATATATATATATATATATATATATAAGAGATAAATAATTTAAAAGGAATTCCTTAAATTGTATATGTATCCATTGAAAATATTTTTAAAAGAGTTTCTTGTAAAAAAGCAATTAGGGGGGTCTATTGGATTAGGATTGTTTAGGATTTTAATGACTTTTTTTTGTTTGGTAAAAATGTCTGGGGTATTTAATCAAGATTTTTTTTAGAGAGCAACGAAATCTTGTGGTATTCAATTAAGATTCTGAATAACTTAAAAAAAGTCATTTGTTATTCAAAATCATAGAGATTTTATGGATTTTTTTTAATTAGATTTTGATGGATTTTATGAACTTTTTAGTTGATTATATAAATACCAAACCCAGCAAACAATTCCATCCAACTACGAGAGACTTTTTTTTTTCTCATCACAGACTTTTCATATCATCCTTTTTAGGTTCATAAATTCCTAATGAAAATCTTCATAGGAGAAGTAGATCTGGAGAAAATTTTAACTCAGTTGGGGCAAACAATAAGTTAAAGGACCTTTCTAAATTATTGTAATTAATTTTGAAAAAATATACAATTTTGGAATGTTATAAAAAGAAATTCCAAATTTATTCATGTAACTCGAAGAATGTTTATTTTGTATATTTTTCAAGTTAGACAAATGATTAATGTTTTGATCATTATGTCTTTTTTGTTAACTAATGTTTTGTTATTGTTTTATGAAAATTTGTGAAAAAGATATTTCAAAATGCATTAGTAGCTTGTAACTTTGATTTAGAATTTATATACGTTATTGACAGGTGAAAGGGTTTAACTCATAAACTTGTAATTAGTTTGTATTCAATGATCTTGTTGGCTTGTGTTTAGTAGTTTTGAATGTTTTTTTTTTCTAAAAATTCATAAAGTCTGTTTAAATCTTATAAATCCGCGAAATCTTAAAATTCTATATTCTAAATCCATTAAATTTAAATTACAAAATCCTAATCACAAAAGTCTTTTTAAAATTTTTTTTAATAGTTTTTAGTTTTCTATGAAATCTTAAAAATCTTCAAGACTTTTTTATATAAAAAAAAAAAACTTTTAAAATCCTAATCTAATACACTCCGCTTAATTTAACTCTTGCTCCAATCTTATAACATTAACAGCCTAAAATGGCAACTATCCCAGATACGCATAACGTACATGTACAAAGACTATCAAATAGTCTAGGAACAATTCAAAGATAGATCCACGACCTTCTCACCTAAGAATAAGATAAACAGTCTATCAAATAGAAAGAAGATGATTACATTATCCTAAATTCCGATCTAATCTAGTACTCAACATCAAGAAGAAGCCTATAATATAATTAAAATGCCTCATGTCAACGTATCAGCTGACACGGGAGAATGAAGCACATGTTTCATAGTATTGGGCCAGTAATTAAGGAATAATATATGTTCACTCACATACAAAGTAAAAATATATATTAAAATAACTTGGGGAAATTTTTTAGCTCTGATTTTCATTCCTCTTATGTATTTTTGCTCTGTTCCCACCCACAACCAAGCAGAGTCACACGGAGGGCAAGTGTTGCATTTATATATAAGCATCAATGAGAAAAAATAAAACACCTACTGACCAACATCACTTCGCATAAGGAAGACTACTTGCCTAACTTATATCCATCTTTGAACACACTTTAACTAGCTATTTATTACAACATTTTTTTACTCTTATAATTTACCTGGGTAGGGTGAGTTCAGCTCCAGATTCATGGAGATTGGTTCAGCTGAATCTCTTGTTAGATTCATAGAGACGACTGGTTCAGCTGAATCTCTTATTATTAGATCGGCATCAATGATGAATGATGTGTTTAGTTCGAGCTAATTCCGTTTCCAAAGTCTCCATTAGTTCATTTACTATCATTTTCATCATTGGTCTTTCGTTGGGTTTTGTTGAAAGACAGGCCATTGCTATTTTTACCACTTTCCAAGCCGACTTACTATCAAATTCTCCTCTTAGCCTTGAGTCTACAATGCCCTTGATATCCCCTTCTGCAATCAAGGACCTAACTCTTTCACTTATGTGAATATTTACTTGAGTCCTCGCTATCACTGCCTGACTTGTGATTATCTCCAAAAGAACAACACCAAAGCTATAAACATCACTCTTCTCGGTTAATCTATTCGATATGCAGTAACTACAAGACAAACCATGTATGTAACTCAATTCATTTTCTGTCACAATTTCATAGTAACATATTTCTTATTTTAAACCTGCACATCATATATATATAATTGAAGTACTCACTCAGGATCCAGATATCCTGGAGTACCGGCAATAACAGTTGACACATGAGTTATCCCGTCTCTTGGCATAATTTTGGATAGACCAAAATCAGATAATTTTGCTTGGAAGTGTTCATTCAACAAGATGTTTGTAGATTTTATGTCTCTGTGGATAATAGGAGGCTTGCAACCATGATGAAGATATTCCAATCCTAAGACCAAAAATATATTTAGAGGAGGAGTTAATATGAAAGATGGAGTTTAAAGTTTACTTTCTCACCTAAGGCTGCATCCACGGCTATACGAAGTCTGTCTTCCCAGCTCAAGACTTTAGATTTCCTGTGTTTACCTGCAGAATCAAGTTTTAATGTTTTATAACTTTCTATATGTGGTGTTTTTTGTTGTTTAAAAGTCAGTCATATGACTCTTACAAATTACAATTGTCCAATAGGAGAAGTTTCACATCTTTCATAATACAAACCTAGTTTGGAAATTGACTTGCACAAATTTTTAACAATAAAATAATTTTATATGGGAACTAACCAGAGAGATGTTCTTGTAAGTTTCCATTAGCCATATACTCATATATGAGGCCCTTATTGGTTCCTTCATTACAATAACCAACAAGGGAGGTCAGATTTCTATGATGAACTCTCACTAGAAGCTTAACCTGCAAATAAAAATCACAACTATGTTTAACCGTATATATTTGTTCTTGACCTTGAAAACCTAGTGTAAAGTGATCAATAACCTACTTCAGCATGGAATTGTTGGTAACCATGAACAGATGACAGGGAAAGCATTTTCACGGCAACTGGAGTGTCATTAATGTGGCCCAAATATACTGTTCCAAACCCACCTTTACCAAGAATTGTATTGAAGTTGTTGGTGATTCTAAGGACATCAGAGTATGAGTATATTTGTTTTTTGAATTGATGCAATGGATCATCTAGTTCTGAGCATTCCGGTGACATCTCACTTTGATCTTTTTCTACCATCGGAGCTGTTTAGTATCATACGATATTTTTGAACATTAACAGGTCAAGATTGGATTTGTTTGGAAAATTTTCAATTAAAAGTATGAATCTTTAATGATTGTAGCATCACCTTTCGATTTTCTCATTTTAAGATGCAACATTATAGCTGCCACCACCAGGAGGACCAAACCCGCACGAACCAATAGTATTCTGGGAAAAATATTATTTGACCCTTTTTTCTCGTTGCATTGACCACCAGATTGACATATATATGGATTTTGGCCCACACTAACATGGAAATCACAGAAAATTTATGTTTCAATTCATTAAACCTTACAACTCATCAATAATTTCAGTAGATACTTCAATTTATTTTGCTTGTGCCGAGATAGTCAGTGAATCAACAACTTCCTATGGAGACACATAGGTGCAGCCATTATTTAACATGTGAACTAACTTAAAAGATTTTCAGATTCAATTCTTCTTGTGATAGGTCATGGGCATGAAGGTATACAGAGAGGAAAGTGGGGTATATTTTGGTGTAGTCCATGATCAGATGAATTAAAAACAAAATAAAGATAGCCAGTGTGATCAAGAAGATACTGCAAACTATTGGACAGAGATAAAGAAGATTTATGTAAGAGACTAAACTATAACCAATTGATACTCATCTTCACAAATAATGATACTATGAATTTGTGAACTTTCAATAAGGTCCATACCTTAGTGTTAGGGGAGCTTTCTTAAGAGCCGATGGAATTGAACCCGAGAGGTTATTCTTCTCCAAGTTTCTGCCGAAACAGAAAAACTATAACATCCTTTTCTATTTTTTGATACAGAGTATCACAAATTTGTTCCATTAACTGACGAAGAAACTTACAAGATCTTTAAGTGTCGTAATTGAGACAGAAAATCGGGAATTTCACCATTTAAGCTATTGTTTGATAAATCCCTGGAAAACAAAAACTTCCCCCTTTTTAAGTATGTTTAAATCTTGACGCATTTGTCATGTACCGAAAGACATGTTGACACTTGAGTACATAGCAGAAAAGAATAAAAAAATATTTAAATTAGTTTTTTCTGATCTAATCATTTATTGGAGCAGGTGAAATAAATAAACTCACAACTTCTCCAACATGGTGAGCTTTGAGATTGAAGGGTCTATCTTTCCTGACAATCCACTTGAAGCTAAATTCCTGTTTTGACAACCGTGCTATATATGCTATCATTCGAGTTTAATTAGAAAAAAATATAAGATGTAGTATTAATTTGAGAAGCATGACTTACAGTGCCGTGATTCTTGGGGAATCATTTCGACCATAAATACAACTTAGACCATCCCACAAGTAGGCTACAGGGGCGCATGGATCACCTTGCCAATCTCTTGTCACCCCATAAACTGTCTTGATGGCTGTAATCGCATCAACTATTTTTTTTTTGTTTTTTGTTTTAAATGCAAATAAGAAAAACGTAAAGAGAAGCTTAGATCACTTATATTAGTGTAAAGCAGATAAATGGATTTGAGATATTAGAAATCATATTCTTTCTTGGCATACCGTCTCCTTGGAATGTATCTGATTGGGAGAAGTCTATTACTCTGTAAATTTCAATAGCATTGATAATGGGAGGCAAGGTTGAATTTGTTGTCTTGTCAAGTGAAAACTGAATTTTTTTCCCACTGGTGGCTAACCCGGTATAAATAGTTCTGACACTCTGGTACCCTGGAGAAAAAAATGGATACCACGGGTCTCCATTCAGGGTGATGTTGAATTCTCTTGTCTGATTCTTTGGTAACACTTGAATCTCCATGAAGTGCATGTAAACATAGAATTGGCTGGTTTTATCTTCTGGCTCCTCAATTCTTATTACCAATGGAGCACTGGCACTTACTGGTGTAACTGCTGTGCTCATGACAATTGCTGGCAATTTGTATCTGTTCTGAACTGAAGAATCAGCAGGAATAGAAGCACTTAATGATGTCCAGTCACTGTTGTCGCCAAAGTTATACCAGATACGATCATAAACATCATCCTTGTACCTGAGAGAAAGTCAGAACAAGTCCAATATAATCAATCTTGTTATGCAAAAGATGTAAATCAAATGTATGACTCACCTTATGGAGCTTTTGCTTGAACCAAAATCCCATCGGTAGTAAGACTCCAATGATCCAAATTGAGTGACATAGATATCATTAATCAAAGTCCTCAATTCTATAGCCGATATAAATGGTGTCCCATAGCCTGTGTCAACCAGACAGATTTGTACGTGATCCAGTGAAGGTACGTGCATGATCTCCTTCTTTCGGTCAACAGATGCATCGTCTATAGCCACTGTATCCCACCGGTTAGCTCCAAGAAGAAGATCAAACCGTGGTAACATACTTAGGCCATTGTAATTTCCGTACAAAAAAGTAGCCCGGATCAGATACTTAGAACCACTTGTGATGTTTATTTTGTAGCAGTTCCTTTTTCCTTCCGGGAAGCTTCTCACAGTCCGTAGTGGTTGGTCAAAGTTATTAACTTCAGGTACATTAATTGTCCCACTCACACCAGTATTTATGAAATTTGCATCCGAAGTATAATTTATGCCTGTTGTCTTCTCAGTATAGCTGACACCTGCTGCAGCTCCACAATCTATGCTGATGAATCCTAAACACATATACATGCATGCATGGGACTTGAGGCTTCAGCTAATTAAACTTTTACTAAATATTGATGTAATGAAGTTCATATTTTAATTTGTAAGCAAACCTGATTGGTCCTGAGCTTGAATCAGAACTAGACCTCCTAGAAAGGCAATTAGGAAACTCGTTGACATTTTTGACATTTCCATTTCTCATCACCTCCTGCCTTTGAAGTTTGAAGTAGGTAGACATGAGATTGTACTGCTGGTGTGACTTTCTAAAGGAATTGTGTTTTGGCGATATCTTGGTCAATCTCAAAATGGAGGTAACAAGATTTTTTATTTCTTTAATTTTGTGTCCCTTTCTATTTTAGTCTAACTATACTCATTCTTCCTTGCAGCACAGTGGGAACGTTCACTTGCTTACTTAGTAATACCTGTCATGTTCACGACTTGGCACTGATGTGTTGATGCACTTGCATGCATCATTAATATTATGCTACATTTACTTCTCAATCAATATTGTAAATGGAAATAAAAATTAGTTTTTTTTTTTGGTGAAAGAAATAAAAATTAGTTAAAAACATATCAATGGATGCATATTAACAAATATTAAATTAACAAGAAAATGTCTATGTATGTGTCATGAATCTTTATGTATCAGAATGATGGATGAACCCTTGACTGGCTTGATCCAAAATTGCATGCATGCCAACGGCCCTACAATAATCCCCTTATATATATCTTCCTAGATCATATCTCAAATTTCCCATGTTGTCTAATTATTTCTTATTGTTGTTCTTTTTTGTTTTTTTTTTTTCTTCCCCTTTTTGGTTTTTTTCCTAATATAAATATTTCGTTCTTGTATTTTGTTTTTCTATCTCTGTGTTCTTAGCATTTCTTAATTATAGAAATCGATTTTTGGTTTGTGCGACAATTGGAAAATCTGTGTGTATGCTAGAATTGTGATATTCGCCATAGATTTGGTTATATCTAGGAATATAATATCAGATTATTTTATAAATTATGAAATTGCGTTCTTTCGTCACACTCTAAAGCAAAGAAAAATAGTTTATTTTGTAAATTTATTCAAGGAAAAACAAATAAACTGATTTCCAATTCAGCAAAAAAGAAAAAAAAAACTGATTTCCATTCCTTATTATATTTACTCTTACTCTGTTTGCACACTGCAATACCAAACAGAGATTCAAAAGGAGAAGTATAGCAGTTACACAAGTAAAACTATGAAAATGTACAAGCAAGTAAAGCACTTATGTAACATTAACATCAGTTCCTCTCATGTGTGGCTTTGATCTCATTCTGGAATTGCGCAAGAGGAAGACAACATACATACCTAGTTCATCTCCATCTTTGAACATGTAATTTACTACTACAACATTATTATCTAGCCAGCGGAGTATATTCAGTGTCCAGATTCATGGTGATGGGTTCGATCGAATCGGCACCACCGTTGTGCTTAGTTCGAGCTAATTCGGTTGCTAAAATCTCCTTTAGTTCAGTCACTATCACCCTCATGATTGGCCTTTCACTGGGATTTAAGGAAACACAAGCCATTGCTATTTCTACGGCTTTCCAAGCTGAGTTAATGTCAAAATCTCCTTCTAACCTTGAGTCAACAATGGCCTTTATATCCCCTGTCCCAATCAGGGATCTAACCCGTTGAATTATGTGAGTCCTTTCTTCGTTCCATGTTATTACTGGCTGACAAGTGATTATTTCCAAAAGAACAACTCCAAAGCTATAAACATCACTTTTCTGTGTTAATCTATTGGATATGTAGTACCTGCAAGAAATCATGTACAGAGTTTGTGGTGATAATTCAAATATTCAAACATAAACAATGATGAATAGGACAGTAATTGAAGTACTTACTCAGGATCTAGATAACCCGGAGTACCAGCAACAATAGTTGACACATGAGTTCCCCCATCAATTGGGATAATTTTGGATAGACCAAAATCAGATAACTTTGCTTGGAACTTTTCATCCAATAAGATGTTTGCAGATTTTACGTCTCTGTGGATTATAGGAGGCTTGCAACCAGTTTGAAGATACTCCAATCCTGATATTACATTTATGCAAACAAACACATTGAGAGGGGAAAGGGGAGTTAACAAAACACGTAATTTGAATTTTGAAGTTTACTTTCTCACCTAAGGCTGTATCCACTGCTATACGAAGTCTGTCTTCCCAGGTCAGGAATTTTGATTTGATGCATTCACCTGAAGGAACAAGTTCTGTAACTTAACTTCTATGCAGTGATTGTTTATATATATGTGGATTTTGATTTTCACCGGCTAGAATATTTCCATATCTAGAGTTTTAAAATATAAAACTAGTTTGTAAATTGTATGCATAATTTTTTAGCAAGAAATTGAATTCATTTGGGAACTAACCAGACAGATGTTCATGTAAGTTTCCATTAGCCATGTACTCATATATGAGACCCTTATTGTCTCCTTCATTAAGATAACCAACAAGGGAGGTGAGATTTGCATGATGAACTCTCATTAGAAGTTTAACCTGGAAATCAAAACCACAACCATGTTCAACCATATATTATTGTTATTCTTGATCACAAAAATCTAGTGTAAAATGATAAATAACTTACTTCTGCTTGAAATTGTTGATAACCATGAACTGAAGAGGGAGAAAGCATTTTCACTGCAACTGGAGTGTCATCAATATAACCCAGATAAACTGTTCCAAACCCACCTTTACCAACAATTGTCTTGAAATTGTTGGTGATTCTAATTACATCCGAGTGTGAATATATTTGTTTTTTGAATTGATATAATGAATCATCTTGTTCTGTGTATTGCAGTGACATCTCACTTTGACTCTTTTCTACCGTCAAAGCTGTTTAGTATATCATATAACAGTTTTGAACATTAACAGGTCAAGATTGAATTTCTTTGGCAAATTTTCAATTAAAATTACACATTTATAATTATTGTAGTATGATAGTATCACCTTTCAGTTTTCTCTTTTCAAGAGTCCACAATATAGCTGTCACAGCCACCAGAAGGATCAAAACCCCACTGACTGACGCTAATAAGGGAGTAACAATGTTCTTCTTTTTCTTTCTCTTCTCGTTGCATTGACCAGATTCACATAGATATGGATTTTGGCCCACACTAGCATGGAAATTCAAATCAAGGAAGATTTATGTTTTGACCGGCCCTCAGTAAATGTTACAAGTCATCAATAATTTCAGTAAATACTTCAATTCGATATTCAGTATATCAACTGTCCACGGAAATATGAGAATTTTCAATAAGATCCATACCTTAGTGATAGGAAACCTTCCTTAGATTTTTTAACTAGTGCTGAGGGAATTGAACCCGTGAGATTGTTGTTCTCTAAATTTCTGCCAAAATAGGTGAACTATAATATTCTTTTCTTTCTTCTAATCCAGAGGATCACACATGTTGCTCTAGTAACTAATAAAGTAACTTACATGAATTTCAAGTGCTCTGATGTAGATAAAAAATCAGGAACTTCGCCACTTAAGTTATTGTTTGATAAATCCCTGGAAATCAAATAATAATGTCACTTTAAGTATGTTTAAATCAGGACACATGTACCGAAAACAAACATCTTGACACAACACAACAGAAAGTACAAAATCAGTTAAAATAAGATATATTTTTCTGATCTAGTCATTTATTGGACTAGGTGAAATTGGGAAACTCACAACTTCTCCAACATGGTGAGATATGAAATGGAAGGATCGATCCTTCCTGACAATTCACTTGAAGATAAGTTCCTGTTTTGTAAAACCAATATCCATACTTGATATATCATTCCAGTTTTACATAAGAAGCTAAAATATTGATTTGTGAAGCATGACTTACAAAGTTGTGATTCTTGGGTTCTCATTTCCATGATAAGTACAATTCAGACCCTTCCACAAGTAATCTACAGGGGCGCATGGATCACCTTGCCAATCTCTTGTCACCCCATAAACCGACTTGATGGTTGCAACCGCGTCAACTTTTTATTTTTGTGAAATGCAAATAAACAGAAAATTGTAAAAAGTAGTGTAAAGTGGAGAAATGGATTTGAGAAATGAGAAATCAATTTTTTTTTCTTAGCATATATACCATCTCCTTGGTGTGTATCTGATTGCTGTAAGTTTATTACTCTGTAAATTTCAATTGCATTTATGATGGGAGGTAGTCTTGAATTCTTGGTTTTCTCAAGTGAATATTCAATTTTTTTACCACTGATGCCTGTCCTGCTATATAAAGTGGTGACATTCTGGTATGGAGGAGACATATTTTGATACCATGGCTTTCCATTCTGGGTGATGCTGAATTCTCTTGTTTGATTCTCCGCCAACACTTGAATCTCAGTGAAGTGCATGTAAACATAGTATAGCTGAGTTGTATCTGGTGGCTCCCAGCTTATTACCAATGGAGCACGAGTATTTACTGGTGTAACTGCGGTACTCAAGACAATCTCTGGCGGTTTGTAAGAGTTCTGAGAGAAAGAATCAGCAGGAATAGAAGCACTTAATTGCTTCCAATCCTTGTTGTCACCATAGTTATACCAGAAACGATCATAAACATCATCCTTGTACCTGTAGCTGTTGTTAGAACCTAAATTCCAGCGGGAGTTATATTCCAATGATCCTAATTGAGTGACGTATGTATCATTTGGCAAAGTCCTCAATTCTATGGCTGATATAAATGGTATCCCATGGCCAGTGTCAACCAGACAGATTTGTATGTAATCCAGTGAAGGTACATGTATGATCTCATTGACTTGGGGAGTGGATGCATTGGATATGTTCACTGTATACCAGCGATTAGCCCCAATATGAATATCAAACTGTGGTGCCTTATTCAGGCCATCATAATTTCCATACAGAAAATTAGTTCGGATGAGATAAGTAGAGCCTCTTATGATGTTTATTTTGTAGCAGTTCCTTTTGCCTTCAGGGAAGCTTCTCACATTCATCATCTGTCGTTGGAAGGCACCATTGCTGATGATTTCAGCCACTACTGTCCCTCTTACACCCGTGTTTACAAAATTGGCATCTGATGTGTAATTTATGCCTGTTTTGGTCTCAGTATAGTTGATGATATCTTCAGGAGCTCCACAATCTATGCTGATAAATCCTAAAACATATATAAAAATGCAGGCTTCGGCTAATTAATTCATTAACTAAATTATATAATATAATTAATGAAGTTCGATCAAGTATTGCATTATGAAACCTGATTGATCCTGAGCTTGAATAAGTAGAAAAGCAATGGAGATCAAACTCATAGACATTATGTAGGATGACAGATCGAGCGCCATTTTGACTAGAAATTGTGCTTTGGCGATGTAGTCAGTGTTGGGTCAACATGGAGCTAGCTACGTAATTTTAATTTTTTTTGTTCCTCTATTCCTTTTCCAAATCTTGATAGAATTCATTCATCCCTGCAGCTAACCTTGTCAGAACATCCATTAATTTGCTTACTGGGGTACTCTCATTGATGCATGCGATGCAACTGCAGGCATCAGAAAACTAAGACTAAATACATTCACTGATAAATTAACGTAAATTAAAATAAAGAGTAATCAAGAATCAAGAATGTATCTACGACGCGACAGAACATAGAAAATAATTATGTTACCTGGCCGGGTTAAACTCAGTGGTACAATACTTTTCCAATTTGATAACAATAATTTGATGTTTCATCTTCTTATTACTTTTTAAAAAACACCTATTAAACTGAGGCTTATATCAGTATATGAAAGAGACCATAAAAATCGATATAAAAGAGACCAGACGACTAATATAACTAACTAGATGCAGTTTTATTAGGCCACTTAATTTACTACTTAGCTAGGGGAAGCATGCACGAAGTCAAATTGTAAGAGTAAACCCACCTGTAAGTAGTTGTAGAGAGAGTGCTATGAAATGGATTCGGGCTTAGCTTTTTCAATTCCCATTTCCCAGCACCAGATCTTGTACCCTTAATTTCTACAGTACTACATACAGCTGAAGCCTGAAGGGAGGGACCTTATCTTTCTTTCATGTCCATTAATTAAACATGCATGCTGACTAGGTCAATACTCTAACAATTAATTTGTGCTAACTGTGAAGCAGGAACTAATGCGGAAATATGTCCCAGCTGTAGAAGAGTTATATATATCACTCTCTCAATAACACTTATGGTTTGGAATTTCGTGGGAATTAAGAAGGGTTCACATTTACTATATAATACTTACCTTCATCGAAATTACTGTCGTACGTACTTGGTGTAAACAAATTGAGCTCGTTAACTAGATCAAGGTGAAATTGTATACAGTTTTTTTAACAGTATATAACTGATATGGGAGGTTGAAATAGAATAGTGGAGCGATTAACAATTTAACTGAATATGGGAGGCTGAAATAGAATATCAGTTGAAAGATAAAGAAGTCCAAAAAAAAGTATAAATTAATGGAGATATCCACTTTATCATTGTTTGGACCATGCGACCACCTATAATAATTTCTTATTATATGAACTTTCTTTTTTTATCGGTTATAATTTTGGTTCTTAGACGTCATTTTATAATTAAAAACATGTATTATAGATCTGTTGGTGACTATACAGATATTTACCTAGACTTTTGAGAAACTCATGCTCATTGATATATATGGAATGTGTATAGTCCACGATGCCCTCCAAAGTCTAAACATCAACTTGTGGTCTTATAAACCACCTCCTCATGCATGCACAGACTGGTATAACCATAAATTCCTCAACGACTCCGTAGGTGTTTTGCAATAAATACCTTGGTTATGAGAGAGACCTGACCAAGTAATAATACAATACTGTACGTACAAGTAATTAATAATACAATGGTTAAGTCTGAATATTATTATTAGGAGTTGAAAGCTTAACCAATTCTTTTTTAAAACAAGTGTTGATAGGCAGCTAGATATTCATGGTAGTCAAATTTTGCGTTTAATGGTATGCTATATTTCATGAACGGAATCAGTAGTGTAGTGGAAGACAAAGCGTGGACTGGAGGTAGCTGGTATCTTATTTTTGACATTGGGTTCATGGTTGTATTTAGCTCTTAAAATGGCTTTGGATTTAGTGCAAGTTTTCTTCTTTTATTTTTTATTTCAGTATTTTGATACTTGTTTTGGGGCTTGTTCTGGTAGGACCGGTACCCAAGAAGTTTCAAATTGATAGTCTGTCATGGTTTTGTCTTTAAAAGACAGTAAGGTGAGTTAAGGTAGAAGGGTATTGGCTTTGACTTTTCAATGATTTCAAACTTTTTGACACACTGAAACAAGTACAATGTATTGTAGACTAATATTTATTAAAATTCATCATATAGAAACTCAAATAAGAGAAAAGTTCATTTTATAAATTTTATCCAAGAAAAAATGAATAACACTGGTTTTCATTCCTCATTATTTATTTTTATTGTTTGCATTCTACACTACTATCACCACTCCCAAACACAGATTCACAGGGAGGACATCAAGCAAGAGTAACATTGATACATATCACTGGAAAAAAGTAACCTTTACTGACCAACTTATATTTCCATCCTCAAACACAATATTATAACTTATGGTTACAGCATTATTTTATTCTTCTTAATTATCTTGGGTAAGATTTCACCTAGCCATGGGCATGAATTCGGTTTCAAGATTCACGCTGACCGGTTCATCCAAATAACTGGAATGGGCACCACTATTCTGTTTTGATCTTGCTGCTTCGGTTGCTAAAGTCTGCTTTAGTTCATTCACTGTCACACTCATGCTTGGCCTTTTTTCGGGATTTTGAGAAACACAAGTCATTGCTATTTCTACAGCTTTCCAAGCTGAATTGTTATCAAAATCTCCTTCTAACCTTGAGTCAACAATGGCCTCGATATCCCCTGTCTCAATCAGGGATCTAACTGCTTGATTAGAAAATTGTTGGCAAATGCACCAAGTCGTATCAAGTAGTAAAATAGACAAGTCCAAGTATCGTTTTCCACAGGGACTAGAGCAACATAAATAACCAAGTATTTCTACTATTTTAAGCAATAATTAAAGGAACAGAAAGCTATAAAAACATGAACCAATTGTGTGTAATAGAGGCTGATGTTCTCAGCCAAGAACAAGATTAAAAATGCTATCTGTAATACAGAACTAAACCAGTAACAGCAGCAATAATAAGCAACAGCAGTAATAGTTATAACAGATTATAAAATGATGCTGTAAGGGGGTTTGAATTTCACCAAAGCTAATACTCTTATGGCATGAACGTTCTGCATAAATTCCTTCTATATTTATCAGTCAAAATCAGCCAACTACTCTATTCTCTGTGTCGATCCCTCGCACTCAGAAAAACTAAGTTTCTTTCCTAAGGCTCTCACCTCTTAACAAAGAAACCAGCAGTAACAACAGTGGCTATGTGATTCGAACAAATTAAGTTTCGATCCCTCGCACCTCCGGTTTATTCTCTCACGTGATTAGCAATAAACCAAGTTTACCTCATGATTGCAGTAGTAGATTTCTTTTTAGAGCAGAAAAAGGCACTGTTCCATTGTTAGTCGATTTTGGCTCTGAACCAAATTCGTAGTTCAAATTTTGGCTTCAAGCCAAAATCGTACTTGACTTTTAAACAGCTGTTGACCCTCTACTCACTCTTGGGGCAGGGCACTCACAGATTCCTCGATTCTCTCTCTTTTATCATCATTATCTTGCAAAAAAGGTGAAAAGGGGTAAAAGAAAACCAAAAGCTCACTCAAGCTGTCCATCAAAGGAAGATTTGATGAAATGACAGCAATCATGAGGTAAACAACTCTCTATTTAGTCTAAAGGATAGAAACAGGCCTATATTTTACTTATAAAATAAGTAAATTAGCAGTTTATCACTAACCCATCAAATTATGTGAGTTTTTTTCTTGATTCACTGATATTACTGGCTGACATGTTATTAGTTCCAAAAGAACAACTCCAAAACTATAAACATCACTTTTCTCTGTTAATATACTGGATATGTAGTAGCTGCAAGACAAATCATGTAACCCAATTTATTCTGTCAGAGTTTGTTGTGATAACTCAATATCCATGTAGATATTTTCATGAAATTAAAATGATGATGGATAGGACGATAATCTATCCAAGTACTTACTCA
This sequence comes from Amphicarpaea edgeworthii, assembly GCA_014843725.1. Classification (NCBI taxonomy): domain Eukaryota; kingdom Viridiplantae; phylum Streptophyta; class Magnoliopsida; order Fabales; family Fabaceae; genus Amphicarpaea; species Amphicarpaea edgeworthii. The sequence continues at coordinate 12,834,950 of CM026319.1, forward strand.
GGGTCCAAGTAACCAGGAGTACCAACAACAACAGTTGACACATGAGATTCCTCATTAGTTGGGAAAATTTTGGATAGACCAAAATCAGATAATTTTGCTTGGAAGTGTTCATTCAACAATATAGGAGGCTTGCAACCACTATGCAGATACTCTAATCCTGATATCAGATTTATGACAAAAATATTGAGAGGGGAAAAGGGGAGTTAAGAAAACTGTCCAAACACATAATTTGAAGTTTAGTTTCTTTCTGACCTAAGGCTGCATCCACTGCTATGCTAAGTCTGTCTTTCCAGTTCAAGATGATTACTATTGTCGTTCTTGCAACCACCAGAACCACCGTAAACGCCCCATATATATATATATATATATATGTTTCTAAAAAAACGAGGAATGAATCTGAGACCATTTTGGTTTATACTAAAAATAAATATTATCATATTTATATAAAAAAAAAAACATATTTAACTGAAATTGATATTTACACTTTTTTTTTTTTTTACAAAATGTCCTATTAATTATTATCTTTCGACAATAGTATAAAACAACCATTGAAAAATAATTTGTTTTCAGATGGTTGGGAAATAAAAGAAGAATGTTCTAACATGCCAAAAATAATTTTACACAGTATATATTTCAAATTAATTACTTTAATTATTCATAAAATGTTTAAACATTAAATATAATATATGAATTAATTATTTCAAATGTAATAATTAACAAGAAAATTTGAATAAAGATGACAGTAATTAATGCAAAAAAAATCACATTTAATGTATGTGTTCAAGTCTATTTTATATTTTATGACTATAATATATTGAATAAATATAATATTTAATAATATAATTTAAGTTAACTGTATAATATAATGAATAAATAATACAAATAATATATTAATTCAATTATTTATTCATTATAATTATATTATATTATTATATATTATATATGTAAAATATAATATTTTTTAAAATTAAATAACATGATTAAGGATTTAAATTTTATAATTATCAATATATATTCATCACGTACGAACTCAAGGTAAAAAAAAAAAGAAAAAATATTATGCATTTTAACTTTTAATCACAAACGAAAATTTGTTGATTGTTACAATAACATAGATTTTCAGTCCTCGTTATTTATTTTACACCAAATAGTCAAATACGAATACGATCACCACTCCCAAACACAGAGGAGGTGCGTGCATTTATTATACAAATATGAGTGACGAGCAAAGTAAAGCAGCTACTGATCAGTAGTGAGCAACATGCATTTTGAGCCTAGCTTGATCATCAAATTAAACACACTTTAACTAACTACTTGTATATATTTTACAGCATTATTTTATTCTTCTTAATTATCTTGCTAGGGGAGTGACTTCGGTGTATAGATTCACGTTGACCGGTTCAAATGAATCGGTAACACTGTTATGTTTTGTTCTTGCTGCTTCGGTTGCTAAAGTCTCCTTTAGTTCAACCACTATCACATTCATCGTTGGCCTTTCGTTGGGATTTGGAGAAACACAAGCCATTGCTATTTCTACGGCTTTCCAAGCTGAGTTATTATCAAAATCTCCTTCTAACCTTGAGTCAACAATGCCCTTTATATCCCCTTTCGAAATCATGTAGCTAACCCGCTCACTTATGTTACCCTTTTTAACTTGATTCCTTGCCATTACCGATTGATTTGTGATTATTTCCAAAAGAACAATTCCAAAGCTATAAACATCACTTTTCTGTGTTAATCTATTGGATGTGCGGTAGCTGCAACAAAATTCACGTACAAACTCTCACATTATTTTCCAAGAAAATGATGAATATATAGGACAACAATTAAACTACTTACTGAGGGTCCAGATAACCAAGAGTACCAGCAACAACAGTTGACACGTGAGATTCCTCATCAGTTGGGATAATTTTGGATAAGCCAAAGTCAGATAATTTTGCTTGGAAGTGTTCATTCAACAATATGTTGGTAGATTTTATGTCTCTATGGATTATGGGAGGCTTGCAACCATTGTGCAGATACTCCAGTCCTGAGATTAGATTTGTGGCAAAATATTAAGAGGGTATACAAAACTGTCAAAACACATAATTTGAAGTTTACTTTCTAACCTAAAGCTGCATCTACTGCTATACGAAGTCTTTCTTCCCAGCTGAAGAATTTTGTTTTGCTGCATTTACCTGCAGAATCAAGATCTATACTAATTACTTTCTGTACTTTTTTTGTGGACTAAACTAAAAGTTATTCATATGACTCGCACTATTGTCTAATAAGGAAATATCCATATGGACGATTCCACGGTTTCAGAATACAAAAGTAGTCGGAAGAATTTTATTTGGGAACTAACCAGTGAGATGTTCTTGTAAGTTTCCATTAGCCATGTACTCATATATGAGACACTTATTGTTTTCTTCATTACAATAACCAACAAGCGAGGTCAAACTTTTGTGATGAACTCTCATTAGAAGTTTAACCTGAAAATCAAAATCACAACCAACCATGTTTTAACTTCATATATTTGTTGCATGCTGAGCTCAAAAACATAGTTTGAAGTGATTAAAAACTTACCTCTGCTTGAAATTGTTGATAACCATGAACAGACGATGGGGAAAGAACTTTCACTGCAACTGGAGTATCATTGATATAGCCTAGATAAATTGTTCCAAATCCTCCTTTGCCAACGACTGTATTGAAATTGTTGGTGATTTTAAGGACATCAGAGTATGAATATATTTGTTGTTTGGAGTGCAATATTGAATCATCTTGTTCTGTGTATTGCGGTGAGATCTGACTTTGATCATTTTCTACCACCAAAGCTGTTAAATATGATACAACAGGTCAATAGTTTTGAAAACTAACAGGTCACGGAATGATTGAGTTTAGCAAATTATCAATAAAAAAAATATGAATCTTTTATCATTGTAGTGCCACCTTTCTTCGGTTTTCTTCTTTTAAGAGTCCACAATATAGCTGACACGACCACCAGAAGGATCACAACCCCACTAACTGATGCTACTATTGGTGTAACATTGTTCTTTTTCGGATCGTGGTTCTTGTTGCATTCACCAGGTTCATCACATAGATATGGATTTTGTTCCACACTAGCATAAAATTCACAGAAGATTTATGTTTTAACTCTCAGTAAACTTTACAAGTCATCCATGCCATGATCCATATTTCAATAGATACTTTAATTCATTTTGTTTGTACCGAGATATTCAGAGGGTCAACAGCTGCCTATGGAAAAGCATAGTTGACACAATTGTTTAACAAGAGAAATTCATAATAAAAGAGTTTCGGATTAAATTCTTCTTGTGATGGGATGGGCCATGGGCATGAAGGTCTACACATAGGAGAGTTCGGTATAATTGGTATAATCCATGTCCGTTGAATTTAAAAAAAAATAAAAAAATCTAGTGTGATTAAGAGATATAACTGCAAAATATTGGACATGGATAAAGAAGATTTAAGTAAAAGACTAAATTATAACTAACTGATAATCGTCTCTATAAATGATGATATTATGAATTTGAAAATATTCAAGAAGATCCATACCTTAGTGATAGGGAACCTTGCTTAGATTTTTCAACAAGTGTTGAGGGAATTGAACCGGAGAGGTTATTCTTCTCCAAGTTCCTGCAAAAACACGAAAACTAAAACATCCTTTTCTATTTTCTAATACAGAGGAATCATATAGTTTCAAACATGAAGTAACAGTCCGAGTAACTTACAAAATCTTCAAGTGTTGTAATTGAGATAGAAAATCAGGAAGTTCACCGTTTAAGCTATTGTTCGATAAATCCCTGAAAAGCAAATAACTTGGCCCTTTTAAGTATGTTTAAATCTTGACACATGCATGTACCAAAAGACATCTTGATTTTTGACACATAAGTACATACCAGAAAGAATAAAAAGATTTGAAATAAGAGATTTTTTTTCTAGTCTCATGATTATTGGACCAGGTGAAACAAAATAAAGAAACTCACAACTTCTCCAACATGGTGAGATTTAAAATTGAAGGGTCTATCTTTCCTGACAATCCACTTGAAGATAAATTCCTGTTTTCCAGAACAAGTAGTTATTATATATATATATATGTTATAATTTCAGTTTTATAAAGCTATAATATTAAATTGGGAAACATGACTTACAAAGTTGTAATTCTTGGGGAGTCATTTCCGGAATATGTACAATTCAGACCCTCCCACAAGTAGGCTGTCGGACTGCATGGATCACCTTGCCAATCTTTTACCACTCCATAAACAGACTTGATGGTTGTAATCGCATCAACTATTTTTTTTATTAATTCAAATGCAAATAAATAAATAAATAATAAATTGTAGATTAAACCAGAGAAATGGATTTTAGATGTTAGAAATATATTATTATTTTTCTTGGTATACCATCTCCTTGGTACGTGTCTGGTTGCGGGAACTCCTTCACTTTGTAAATTTCAATGGCATTGACGATGGGAGGTAGGGTCGAATTCTTGGTCATCTCAAATGAAAAATTAAATTTTCCCCCACTGATGCCTTCAAGGCTACCTCTCCAGATTGGATAATGTGGTAACTTGGAGAGAAATTTCCACTCCATGACATTCCGTTCAGTGTGACGCTGAACTCTCTCGTCTGATTCTTTGTTAACACTTGAATCTCTGTGAGGTGCAAGTAAGCATAGAATTGGTCTGTTGGATCATCTGACTCCCAGCTTATTACCAATGGAGCACTAACATTTGCTGGTGTAATTGCGGAGCTCATTACAATAGCTGGTGGTTGGTAATGGTTCTGGTCTAAAGAATCGGCAGGAATTGTATCATTTAGTTGTGTCCATGTATCGTCTTCATTGTCATAGGTGGCCCAGAAACGATCATAAACATCATAGGGGTACCTGTGAGAAAATCAAAATAAGTAGTCCAATAGAATAGAATCTTTTAATTAATCCAAATTAAACTAGTGCGATTTTACCTGTAGCCTCTGTTTGAACCTAGATCCCAACGGTGGTAATTCTCCAATGATCCAAATTGAGTGACATAAATGTCATTTCTCATAGTCCTCAATTCTATAGCTGATATAAATGGTGTCCCAAGGCCAGTGTCAACCAGACAGATTTGTACGTAATCCTGTGAAGGTACATGTATGATTTCGTTCCCTGTGGGAATGGATGCATTGTCTATAGTGACTGTATACCAGCGGTTGGCCCCAAGATGAATATCAAACTCTGGTGCGTTATTTAGCCCATCATAATTTCCGTACAAAAATATAACACTGATCAGATACTTAGAGCCTTTTTTTATGTTTATTTTGTAGCAGTTCCTTTTTCCTTCAGGAAAGCTTCTGAGATTGTGGACGTTTTTTAGATACCCATCTCTGAATCCAGGGGCTATTGACCTGCCCACACCAGTGTTTATGAAATATACATCTGATGTATAGTTTAAGCCATTGTCAGGCACAGTAAAGTTCACACCTGCAGGACCTCCGCAAGCTATGCTGATGAATCCTAAACACATGCATATTATATTAATATTAATGGGACTTGGGGCTTCAGCTAAACTTTAACTAAAGAATAAACATCATTCAAACATCCCAATATTAATATACACTTAAAAGAGAAAAAGAGATAGAAAAAAAAATATAAATATAATAGATGATATGATTTTAATAGGAAGAAAAAAAAAAATTATCAATTTTGAGTGTACAAAAATCTAAAGTCTTAAACTAAATAATGATGAAGTTAAATATGTTTTGCTTTATCCTCAAACCTGCTTGATCCTGAGCTTGAATAAGTAGAGCACCTAGAAAAGCAACGAAGAAAGTGATCCAGATTCTGTAGGATGACAGGTATACAAGCGCCATGCTGTCACTTTTACCTGAAACGGATTCGTGATTACTTCTTAGTCAATAACACTTTTTAATTCTTAATTAAATTTAGAACAAATTACACTAACCAACAAGATTTACTTTAATTATACATATATCTTAACATTACACTTACACCTCCTCCAGTGAAAATTGAGTTAACTTTTATAATATATTTTTTTATTCAAAAATGCTCTTATCTTCTTTTTATGTTGTTGTTGGGATCGTTATCGCCACAGACAGAGTCGTCGTGGGGGTTGGAAGTTGTCGCGAATGTGGTCGCCGAACATGAAATAGAAAATTCGCGTATAAGGAAAATATCTCTTCTTTAAAAGAACAGTATCACGAATAAAGGAAAAGGAATAGTTCTCTCAAGAGGAAGAATAACTCTTCTCTCCCTTTTAGAATAACACCACGAAGAAGAGGATTCTCTTTTTTGGGTCAACACCGTTAAAGCAAGAGGTACTTGGTAAAAAAATGGAAGGGGACATGTATAATGGAAACCTCAGAGGATGTTGCTGTAATTTGATCTTAATTTTATTTATTAAAGTTGAAACATTTATTATTAATTTATCCTATTTTCCCCTCAAATTTTTTTTATCATATTTAAGTCAATTCAAACAAAGTAATTTTTCATGATTTAATTAACTTATTTATACTTTAATATCTTTTTTTAAAAAATATTTATACTTTTATATTATATAAAAAAAAATTATTTTTTAAACATAAACGGCTAGCTAAATTCAAACATTTGCATCGACTAATTGTAGAGGTGGTTTTGGCACAACTGAATCAATTTAAAAATAAATGAATTCAAAGTAATCAAAATCAAATTTGGAATTTTCAAACTCAACTTGATATTTAACCATTTTAATTTCATTTTTTTTTTCAACCGATTAGGTCCCTTTACTTTTAAAGGGTTCAAATAGATACTTTATTTTTTAAAATAAATTCAGTTTAGTCCCATATTTTTTCTTTTATTGTTTACTCCAAAAAATAAAAGGGTAAAAAGGTAAAGTATGAAATAGGATAAAGTAAATTATGAATTAGTTGGAAACGTATAAATTAACTGAAGTTTATATGTTAAGGATATAAGTTGTAAAAATTATATTATTTCAATAATCAATTTTATATATAATTATTTGGATATGTTTATTTAAAGTGATTTAAAAATAATTAATTTATTTTACTCAACAACAAAATATCATGTTATAGTAAAAGAGCATGGAAAAAGCTGAAAAAATACAAAAAAAAAAAGTTTTAAAAAGGAATCATAAGTTACAGCTTTATAAAAATAACTTGTTATATATATATATATATATAAAACCTTCTAAATTTAAGTTAGATCCTAAATTCGATTGTTTTGAAAACAACTTATAAAAAAATAAAAACAGCTGAATCTCTGTCGACCCAAACAGTTATGTTAAGTTAATATCCCTTTTTCCTTTTCATGAAAACAAGAATTTGTCATGTACGATCAACCTGGAATCTCTAATCAAGTAATCAAGTATCCAGTTAGTGAAACATATCACACTTTAAGATAAGCCACGATTCTATGTAGAGATTCAATCTTGGATGCTTCTATTGATAAGATATTAAAAAAATAGTTATTTGAAATTAAAAAAACAGTGAATACAATGAAAAATAAAATTAAGACTAACAGTTTTTAAAATATTAGGTTATTTGGATAAACTAATTGAAGTAAGCTATAAAAATAAAAATAGATTATAAATTACTAAAATGCTTATGAAACACACCGGTGCCTAAACCATGAAAATAATATAAATGAAAAATAAAAGAAAGAGATCTAACTACAAAAAGTACCTGTAGATCGACAGAGTGTTTAGTTGCTAATTGGGGGGCTTCGGGCTCGATCCGCTTATGTTTTGGATGAAAACCATATATGCATGCATTATTTAACATGGTAAGAGTTTGTCCCGTACAGTAGAAGTCAATGTGGAAGATTCCATACGAGGAGAAACAGACGACGACTATAGACTAAGCTAGCTCAAAACAAAACCAATACCTTTGAATAATTCGTTCCTTTCAAGACAACAACAGACCTATACTTCACAACCAGCTCCCCTGATAATATCTTACCACTTGTTTTTCTTCTTCTTCTTAATTATTATTATTGAAAAAAAACTGGATTTTCACAACACTATTATTATTTATTTTCAACACAACACTATTTGGTGAATATTTTCACAGGAATTCTTATGTACATTTTTAACTATACATGTACTCTGGACTATATATTTATATATGTAAACATTTTTATCTATATTAATTTTCTTTGGAGTTGTCTATTGGATTTCATTAGAATGTGATGTGAAATTAATAAATATAGGAAAAAAACTAAAAAGTATTTGACCTTTATAAAATTTATCCCTTTTATAAATAGAAGATACCTTAATCACAATTCAATGCCGGTAATGGTGGGATGAAGGGACGTGTCAAACTATTTCATCAATATATAACTTATTTTTCTCAATTTTTTAATTGGTCAACCGTGTATAACATTGTAAAAATTAAATTTGTTTTATATCTATATTGTGTTGTCCTTTTTCTTAAAAACGACGTCATATATCTGCATTGATCTTTCTTGACTGTTTACTAGTATCATCCAATGGCAATTTTGCTTCGCGTTCAATTAATTAAAAGCTGAAAACTACCAACGCAACCAAGTCGGCAGAAACTCTCAATTTCAACTCATTTCATTAATTAACTTCCGTTTCTATATAAAAAAAAAAAAACTCTAGTTAATTCAAGGAAAATGCTAGAAAGGACGAATTCTGTTTTTAAGTAATTGTCAGTGTATTCCGTCAATCATCTTGTTTTTTATCTTTCTAAATTTAACATGCATCAAATCATATTTAAACGTGTGATATTCGTATAGAATTATTTCCTATCATATAGCATAACTCTTAATTAAAACAAGAACTCCATATGACTTGTATTGATCATATTCATAGGGTGTCTATAGTCACCAATGCACAAGGAATCTCGTAATTAAAAAACATGTATTATTTATTTATTAGTGACCATACCGAATTTCACTGAGACATTAACGAATAACTTATGCTCATTGATCTGTGAAATTTGTCTGGACCACGTATTCAATGCACTTCTAAGTTTAAACATCAATATGCATGGTGTCATAAATCTCCTCCTATAGAGTCTGGTATAATCATAATTCCCCAACCACTCCATACGACTTTCTACAATAAATTCCTTATCCATTTCTTCTATTCACAAAAGATATATATCCAGGGGTTTGATAATATCTGCTTATAGCAAATAGTACTGATCATCTCTTTCTAAAATTCCATGGATGGAAAATGGAGATGCCATTGGGCTTGGAGCTTCAATTTGTGGTGTGTCCTTTCACATACCATTTCAGAATTTTCTGGAAAATCCATAGTTATGGCCATAGAGACGAACTCTATTCATTACAAACAAGGAAGAAGGAAACTAGATGATGTAACTGGTGAGGATTTTCTCTTAATCAAATTTGTCTGATAATTTACATGTACTTAAAATACTAAATTAAAAAAAAAAAACTTCAACGGGTTAGAGAAAAGTACTAAAATCTTTATTATTATAATATTCACAAATTCTTCTGATGTCAGCTTGTGTTAATTCTAGGTTCTATTTGCATTGACTGTGGGATAGCAGAAGGCCTTGACTATACTGATGATGGAACTAAGATTCATTACACTTCAGATGCACTGTTCATTGGCACCGGAACAAGCAAAAACATATCCATAAAGTTAACTTCTGAAACACCCCAAAGAACACTCACAACTGTGAGAAGCTTCCCTGAGGGGAAAAAGAATTGCTACACACTACGACATCCAGAAGGCAGAAATACTATTTACTTGATAAGAGCTTCTTTCATGTATGGGAACTATGATGACTTGAATAACATGCCACAGTTTGATCTCTATATTGGGGTTAATTTATGGGACTCCGTGATGTTTGACAATTCCACTCATGTTGTAATCAAGGAGATTTTACATGTGCCATCCATGGATGAATTGTATGTTTGTTTGTTGAACACTGATAAGGGAACTCCTTTTATATCAGCACTTGAGGTGAGGCACTTTGATCATACCAGTTATAGAACAGACTCTAAACTCTTGTCCCTTTATAGACGTTTTGATATTGGCTCAACAACCAATGAAATAGTGAGGTGAGTTAGTTACTTATCAGCAAAGCCTGTCAAAACTTATTAATCTGTTACTTATCTATAAGAATTGTAATTTTCATGTGTTTTGGTTTTGATGCTGTTTGATAACATGTAGGTTTGACAATGATGTTTATGATCGAATGTGGTATCCTTACAACTTACCTGATTCTACACCACTCTGTACTTCCTTCACCGTTGACTCCTTGAACCATACTGCATATCACTTGCCATCAGCAGTAATGAAAACTGCTGCGAGGCCAACAAATGAAAATGATTCCCTGGAATTTGAATTTGACACTGGACATCCTACTTCAGAGTCTTATGTTTACATGCACTTTGCTGAAATTGAAGTGCTTAAGGAAAACGAAAGCAGGGCATTCGACATTACATTGAATGGAAAGTTATGGGCTGAATATGTAACTCCCACGTATTTGCAGTCAATTACAATAGAGAGTAATCAGTTCATTAGGGGAAGTAAGCTCGAGTTCTCTATGCACAAGAAACCAAATTCCACCCATCCTCCCATTCTAAATGCAATGGAGATTTACATTGTTAAAGAATTCTTGCATTCACCTACAAACCAAGAAGATGGTTGGTTGTTTCTTGCCCACTCTTTGCATTTTGCTTTTGTTTTTTGCTGTTTAAATAACTGTTAGAAAGTTAAAAAAGTATAAATCATTCATCTGCCTTCACTAACCCTCTAAACCTTTACTATCATTGATCCATAACATGGTATCATAGCCCTCACCAAATGATCTAGAGTATAATCATTGTCATTGTCATTTAAGTAAAAAGTTGATTTTAATTTCTCGATGTGTGAGCATTGATAGAACTTCATGCCCAAAAGGTTCTTGTTTTAAGGAATATTAGTTCAAAGTTTTGGAAAAGTCGGTTAACTAAAATAACAGACATTGACATTATAAGTTTGTGAGAATTGTAGTTAAGGCTATCAAGGACATCAAATCACATTACATGTTGACATTGTCGGTGGGTAAATCCTGGCAAGGAGATCCTTGTGCACCATTGAAATACTCTTGGAATGGACTCAACTGCAGCAATAATGGATATGATTCACCCACAATAACTGCATTGTAAGTTTAATTTTCCAAAATTCAAATTTGCATTCATTAAATAAAGGCAGACCAACACGGCAACACTTGACCGACATAATTGAACTGCATGCAGAAATCTAGCCTCCAGTGAATTAGGTGGCACAATAATTGCATCATTTTTGGAGCTCAAATTCTTAGAATCCTTGTGAGTATTAATTTGCCAACAGCATGACTAAATTCTAATCATTCCAAAAAAAGGGATGGAAAACAGAACATTTCTTCCCTGAAGATTATGCTTAACATTTAACATGGATCCCATAAGCAACAACTATTAATCTACAATGTCTTGTTTTTCAGGGATTTATCAAACAATAGCTTAACAGGACATCTACCTGATTTTTCACAACTGCATTACTTAAAGACTCTGTAAGTTATAGAGATTTTAGTATCTGATATTTGTCGGTGGAAATAAAATAAGCCATCTTATATGTGCTATCTTGCAGCAATTTATCAGGGAATAAACTCTCAGGTGAAATTCCTTCAATTCTCAAGGAAAGATCAAAGAATGGTTCACTTTCGTTGAGGTATGTTTTCGTTTAAATCATGGTGTTAATAAGTCACTCACTGACCCAAGCTTCACAGATGTGGACCTACTTTTTCTTGTAACTTATATATTTTGCTTTCCTTCTTCAATCTCTTAAATAAAATTGAAATGGCCTTAGTGTGGATGGAAATCCGGATCTTTGCCTGGTGGGTCCATGTGAAGAGGACAAAAAGAATATAGCCCCACTTGTTGCAGGCATTCTCTCAGCAGTAGTCTTTATCATTGTATTGGGTATTGTACTCACTATCATTTGGAGAAGGAGATGCAACATAAAACCAGGTCTCAAAATAGATATACTTGTCATTGACTTTAAAATGAAATGATCACCTTTTATGCAAAGACCAAACTAGTATTTTGCAATTCAAGTGACTAAGAAATAGTGTAATTAATAAAAAAAGAGAAAAATTCAATATATTTATATTACAAAATATAAAGGCCATGACTTTCTGATAATCATTAACTTTTATTACTTTGTTTAGCCTCAAAGCAAGCTGCGAGATCAAATAAAGAGGTTGTGCTCAAGACAAACAATAAACAGTTTACGTACTCTCAGTTATTGACTATTACCAATAACTTCGACAAAATGATTGGGAAGGGAGGATGTGGAATTGTTTATCTTGGTTCCTTACAGGATGGTACACAAGTTGCTGTCAAAATGCTCTTGCCAAAATGTCCTCAAGGATCTCAGCAGTTTCAGACTGAGGCATGCTTCAGTTCTCATCATAAATATTTAAGATGGTATATTTTGAATATAAAGAAATGTTTCTGGCTAAAATACATTCCATGTATATTCAGGCTCAACTATTAATGCGTGTGCATCACAAGAACTTGGCCTCCTTTCTTGGATACTGTAATGAAGTTGGACACACAGGCATCATCTACGAATACATGGCTTATGGGAACTTGGAGGAGTATCTTTCAGGTATATTCATTAGTTATCCTATTCATTTCATGCCTGCTTAGGTAATTGATTAAGGACTATATGTTAAAGTAAAGTAGAAATCATTGTCTGTTTTGCGTCTGAGTAGATGCCAGGAGAGAACCATTGAATTGGAGACAGAGGATTCAGATAGCAGTTGATGCTGCTCAAGGTTAGCAGTGACACCGATTGCGTTACTTAGTATATTCCTCACTTTTCTGTGACTAAAGGGTACTGAATTACTGCATTGGAACCTATATGTTTAGGTATCGAGTACTTGCATCATGGCTGCAAGCCGCCAATAATCCATAGGGACATTAAGACTGCAAACATTTTGCTGAATGAGAAAAAGCAAGCAAAAGTAGCTGATTTTGGTTTCTCAAAACTTTTCTCAGCTGAAAATGAAAGTCATGTATCAACTACAGTTATTGGCACATTTGGATATCTTGATCCAGAGTAAGTTTTGTTGTCACGCACACAAACATGATGCTGCTTCTTTTATTTACAAGAAAGATTCAAGTTGAACATCTTTTTCAACCTTATGAAAGTCATTTCCTTTTACAGATACTACACATCCAGCAGACTGACCGAGAAAAGTGACGTTTATAGTTTTGGCATTGTGCTTTTGGAGCTAATAACTGGGCAGCCAGCAATAATAAAAGGTCATCAGAACACTCACATCACGCAATGGGTTAACAACTTTCTTGCAAGAGGAGATATACAAAAAATTGTTGACCCAAGGTTGCAGGGAGATTTTGACTTTGGTTCTATGTGGAAGGCCTTGGAGGCAGCAATAGCTTGTGTTCCTTCAATTTCTATCCAAAGGCCATCAATGAGTTACATTGTCTCTGAACTGAAAGAGTCCTTAGAAATGGAAGCAGCTCGAGAAAAAGAAGGCATCAACTCGATTGACATGAATGTTGTTGATCTTGAAGCTGAGTGTGGCCCTGATGCAAGATAGTGATCAAGATTCAAGAATGTGCTTTCTGGTTTTTTTTCTCTTTTTTTATTATATTCAAATTTTCTAATTTGTAGTCAACCTCCAACTATATGTAATTTTGTGGATTTCCAAGAGGATAAATCCATCATCCATGTAAAGTAAAAGGCACACATACTGCTTAGAAAGATAGGCAAATCTGTGTAACGTATATATAGTGTAAAAAGAGGTGTGAAATATGTAACATGATTAGACGGTGATATAAAATCATTTTATATTTGTCTATCAAAATTAAATCCGAAATGAAAAACGTCCAACTTAAAATTTTCAAAAAAAGAAAAGTACGTACCGCTAACTCATCAATGTGAAAAACTACAATGCACGCAGCTCTCTCGTGATCAAGATTATTATACTGCCTCCTAACTCCTAAGAACAAATTTTCAACAACTTTCCTAACCGACTGCCACCGTAGTAAATAAAAGAAACAACCTTAACAGACACGAGACGAGAGTGTGTGATTAGAAAGAAAAATCACGTGTAAGGTTAAAACGAAAGGTCTGAGACAAAGGTCTCCACGTGTTCTCATTTAATAGCCATGCCCAACTTCAGTCCTCCTTCATCAATAGAGTGATAAAGGGCTATTTCAGTTGCCAAATTAGTTCGACACTTCAACTTATAAATATAATACACATGCAGAGCAGAAAACCTCAAGAAGCTTATTGTTAGCCATACAAATTAAGATGAATATCAATAGCCCAGAAGCACTTCTTGTGCTCTTTGCATTTGTCTTCTTGGCATGGGGCAATGCACAAAATACCCTTGTGCCAGCAATCATAACATTTGGTGACTCAGCTGTGGATGTTGGGAATAATGATTATTTGCCCACCCTTTTCAAGGCAAACTACCCTCCTTATGGAAGGGACTTTATCAACCATCAACCCACTGGGAGGTTCTGCAATGGGAAACTAGCTACTGATATTACTGGTGAGAAAATAACATCAAACTTGGATAGAAATACTACACATATATTCATACATAGAATTTCCATTCTTGTAGTAATAATGTTTCCTTTTGCAGCTGAAACATTGGGTTTTAAGAGTTATGCACCTGCATATCTTAGCCCTCAGGCATCAGGGAAGAATCTTCTTATTGGAGCAAACTTTGCTTCAGCTGCCTCTGGTTATGATGAAAAGGCTGCTATTTTGAATGTAAGTTTTGGAATGAAGAGCATACACATAGTCACATACAAACTCACACATATCTTGGAAAAATTAATGTTTTTCTAACTCTCTTTTTTTGCAGCATGCGATTCCATTGTCCCAACAGTTAAAATATTTTAAGGAATACCAAGGCAAGCTGGCCAAGGTAGCTGGCAGTAAAAAAGCAGCATTGATTATTAAGGATGCGTTGTACATATTGAGTGGTGGCAGTAGTGACTTTGTGCAAAACTATTATGTCAATCCTTTGATCAACAAAGCCTTCACTCCTGATCAGTATTCTTCATACCTTGTGGGTGCATTTTCAAGCTTTGTTAAGGTATGTTGTTATAGTTACTCCACAAACTATGGCTCTTAATGGATATTAGTATACCATACCCTTTACCAAATGAAAAAAGACTTTTTAAAGGTCTTCTGTTTTGAACACAGGACTTGTATAAATTGGGAGCCAGGAAAGTTGGAGTGACTTCACTTCCACCTCTGGGTTGCCTACCTGCTGCAAGGACTTTGTTTGGTTTTCATGAGAAAGGTTGTGTCTCGAGGATCAACAATGATGCCCAAGGATTTAACAAGAAAATCAAATCAGCTGCAGCAAATCTCCAAAAGCAACTTCCTGGTCTTAAGATTGTAGTCTTTGATATTTACAAACCTCTCTATGACCTCGTTCAGTCCCCTTCTAAACTTGGTAAGCAATACTTAATTTGACTACAATACAGTTGACATATATATGATGTTACTTATTCTTCTAAACTGTGTTGTGATGTTCAATATCAATAGGTTTTGCTGAGGCAAGGAGAGGTTGCTGTGGTACTGGGATAGTGGAGACAACGTCTTTCTTGTGCAATCAAAAATCACTAGGAACTTGTTCTAATGCAACCCAATATGTGTTTTGGGACAGCGTCCATCCTTCACAAGCTGCTAACCAAGTTTTAGCCGATGCATTGATTCTACAAGGCATAGCCCTTATAACTTAAGACCTCATAGAAATGATGCATAACTTTGTTATTTCTCGAGCCTGTATTGTAGTATTTAATAAAATTAAAATCTTAAGAAATTTCAGTTTAACTCGTTTAGGAATTAGGAGTACACTGATTATATTAATTAGTGTGCTTTCTTTATCTTTTTCCAAAATTTAGTCATGGCCATTATGAAAATCAAGGAACAGTGGAGTCCAAATTTGAAATAAAATTCTTGCTGCTTGATATGCTTTCCAATTTACATTCATAAGCACATACGCACGGACTTACCTAAAAGAGAGAATATAATGCATACATAAATCAGAAGAACACGATAGGGATAATCACTCAGATGAGATTTTAATTTTTTTTCTTTTAAACAATGATATCATGGGTTGGCTAGGACATACAGCGAGATTTGATGTCAGCATATACATGCTATTAATGCTAACAACTAGTTGTGATGTGTTATTCAAAGAATCAAACCAAAGTGCACATTAGGTAAATGTTAAACAAGTTGAGCAATGATATATTATACTAAAACAGAGTTACGAAAGTCATGACAAATGATGGTTAATCATATCACCCAATAAGGCGTGACATTGTACCAATTGTGAAAATAGAAAAAAGACAACTGTGACAAATATCATTTTCCAAGTTAAAAAAATGTTGTACAGTGGTAATCTGATCTAAGATAATATTGGCGAAGCAAGCCAATGATTGAAAATGCATTCTTATTTGAAGTATATGTCAAAGATTAAAAATGCATTCTTATTTAATACACGGATGGTGTCTGAACTAGACCTAACTGCTAATACACTGTCTACTGTACCACCTATATTTCTAATGTTTGGTATTCACAGTTCAAAAAGGTAAAATCTTTGCATATTGATAATACGTTACAATAAACTAACTACATGATGCTGATCTTCTACGTCTTTGATGTGTAGCACTCGTGCTAGAATCTTTTAAAGCTTCTGCATATTTCTCCAAATTATTTTTTTCCAAGCCTAAGGAATCTGAGAAGGAATCTCTTTTAAGTGCACTGAATTTATTTGAGCTTCCCATGACAGTGCTATCTGAATTTCTTCTATCACCTTCCTTCACACTCGTCAAACTAGAGAAATCAAGGGAAGTTCTAGATGCGGCAATGGGAGTTGCAAACTCACTCCTAAGACCCTCAGTTCCAGTTGATGCGCTCAAACGAGTAGGATTGCTATCTTGATATCCAGATTTTTCTTGTGATGAAACATGACTATGGTGATGACTAATACCTTTACCTTGTATCAGTTGCCTAAGCTTGCCAAAAAGTTTGGTCTGGTTTGTGTTAGTTCTGGCAGCAGATAAATTATCAACAGAAGAAAAATCATCACACTCTCCAAAATCAGTGAGAGAAGAAGCTTGTGAGGAGGACCATTGGTCTATATTAAAGTCCACAATGTTGCCTGGTTCATCAGCATTTGCATATTCAAGTATAAGCTGCTTGGCCTTCTTCTCAGATGTAGGGCTTAAGCTTCTGTTCAAGTCCTTTGCAACTATTTTACCTAGCGGGGCTTGATAATTTCTTAGTTCATATCGTAAGCAAGCATTTATCCATCGCATATATACTAATTCTTCAAGATCTGAACATCGATCAGACTGTAGTTGCTCAATTTCTTTCATCAAGCGCACAGTTTCTTGTTTAAGACACTCACTTTCTTGCTTCACTGCATCTGCCTACATCCCAAAAGCAAAAGGTAAAAATTATTGTCTAACAAGCAGTGACTAAACTAAAGGAAAAGAGTAGGTGACTATAATCTCCCTACCTCTGGGTCTTCCAGAAATGCATTTGCAAGGATCTGGGTAGAATCCAATCTTTGAGCTAAATCAGAATTTTCTATCTGCAATCTTAAATTAGATTTCCTCAACTCTTCTGCTTCGGACTCAAGATCCTTTAGCTTTTGCATATTTATTTGAAAATCTTGATCACAAGTAGCATCTTTGCATTCTTGGTCTTGCAACCTGGAAACTTTCTGCTTAAGAGTCATGATCTGCTCCCTATTGTGTTCAGATTCATACCTAATTCTCTTATTGAGCAATTCAACTTGTGCTTTTGCAGTCTCAAGCTCAGCCAGCACTTTTGCATGATCCGCAACCTGTTCCTTTAATCTCCAATTCTCAGACTGTAAGGTCTTAACCTTCAGATTGAAGATCTTTACCTCCATAGTACTTGCTTTCAATCTATTTTGGAGTTCCATCACTACTGTTTCTTGCTCTCTTATACCACAGTATTCGAGCAGTTGAACCTCAAGGCATTGTTCCCTGTCTTGAAGCCTTCTAATCATGTTCCTGAGTTGACTTACCTCTTGCTCATAGTCATCCTTCTCAGGGCCTTCATATGCTATAGAAGATCCTACTTTTAACCATGGTGCTTTCATATCTTTCTTAAAAGAATTTCTGATAATGGTGGCTTCAAAGTCAACGTCCTTAACAAGATCATTAAATTCAGGTAGGAGGAGGAACTCATCTTTATCTCCAATTTGTGTATTGTCAGTTTCAGGAGAGAGAGCAATAGGAGAGTTGTCACTTATCACCCTGTTGATGAATGTTTCTTCCTGCAATAAAAGGAACAACACGAAGAGAAAAGCCACACATTTATCTGTTTTCTCAAAAGTATCTTAGACACAACAGCTATAACAGAGAAGGTTTAAATGTTAAAACTCAATTGGCCGACCAAATATTTTCTGAACTCCTTACTTTAGTTTAGTTTTCTTATTTCTCTTCTGTAGAATCCTTTCTCAAATTGACAGAGATCTCTCTCTCAACCTCTACCTCTCATTTAGAGACAGCATGCCTTATTTACACTTTCTAAATTTGCTTTCCTTTTTGTCCGAAACCCTCGATATCAAGAAGCTACATAAATTCCAACTTATTTGAGAGGGAGAAGGCTCTCTTAGCACCTATTTTTTCCATTAGTAAAATTACTAAAATAATTACCTTTCGTAGATATAGTTAATGTAAAATTTTACATTGGTAATATTGAATCAACATTAAATCCTAATTAAAATTACAGCTTTTAAGAAATCATAATTATACTGTACTATTTTTCTCTTGTAACAGATTAAGAGAAACTTACAGTACATAGAAAATCTGGCTCTGAAATGGCGTTGCAAGTGCTGAGTGCTGCCCCTATACCTCCTCCTGAATTAACTTCACTATCATGACCTGGGACTGGGTAAGACCAAAAATGAAAAAGACACTTGACTCATCATTCAAGGAAACAAAGGAGCAAAAAGAGAGCTGTGGGGCAAAAACTAACCGAAAGAACCCCCCTTGCTTGACTTGGAGGGCTTGACTCCTCTGGTTCTGAGGCGTGAGTAGAGAAATCCAGCGAATGAAAGAGCCAAAGCCAAACCAAATTTCAGTAAAACAGGCTGCACACCCTTCTCCACTCTGATCATCATCGTCACAATTAATCTAATTGCTATTTGATCCTTGAATAGAGAGAAAGATCACATAGCTTTCCTTCATCATCATCCTCATCCATCTCCAACCCACAAGATTCATTTATGTATGGTCTATGCCTAGAAACACAGCAAAGTCCACATATTTATTAGGAAAGGTCATCATACACAAGACCAGAAACCATTCAATTCATAGGAATCACATGAAAATCAAATCATGCGTGACCTACTAGTACCTAGCTGGTTAGTTTGATTGGTTCTACACGTAAACAATAGTCAAAAATTCTAAATAAATAAATAAATACTGTAAATAGCACATGGTACATAACTATAAAAAGTCAAAACTAAATGTCTCAAAGGGAACATGAATAAGCAAGACATTCAAAATAAGTAAAGGAAGAAACATACTCAATACCCAACACAAATTAACATGAGAAGGCAACAACTCAGGTGTGAGTACAGAAAAATCTTAATTTGGAGCTTTACTTAAATAGGATTGACGTTGTCTTTTGGCAAATAGCTTGGGTTGCGTGTGAGGTTGTCCCTCTCATGGCCAAAACAACCATTGGGCATAAACGAATCCTTTGAAAAAATATGTCTTTATAGTCTATACCAACAAACGTTGGCCACTGATTCTTGTCGTGTGTAGTAATGGTGATGGCAACGTGGAAAGTGTGGGTCATGTCAAAGAGAGAGAAACAGAGTTGAAATTAAATAAATTGGAATTGTGATGAGAAAGAAACTAAGAAAAAGAAAGGAATAAAAATTTAGATTCGATTCGATTCAGGTTCCACTGAGTTAACAGCGAAACCATCACCATGTTTTTTTTTATTGCTGTAAAAAAAAAATATTTTTTTTTATTCGTATAAAAATTGAAGACAAATACCATTTACTTAATCAACTAAACTAAACCTTATTACAGCTGTGTTTGAGTTTAAGCAGAGGGAGAGAGAATAACAAATCCATTGGGTCGAAGACTAATCCCATTCCGTGGGATGCCTCAAAGAAATTTTGCACACATGGGACCTCCCGCTAAATAGATCACTCTCATCCATATGAACATAGTGAGGCCTACACCACTACGCCAACCTTTTGGGTTCCGTTAGATATGACAAGAGTTTAATATTATATATATACAGGGTTAAACATATTTTTACATGTTACATAAAAAAAAACATATTTTTACATGCGTAAATATTAGGATTGATTATAGTTTCTTACATGAGTTGAGATCCTTGGACCTCGTCATGAAATGTCTCAAAAGCCTCTGCACTTTTGAGACTTCCCGCTTCGCATAAACGCCGGAAAGCATTCATTCTGAGTTCTGAGTATCAAATAAAAAAATAGCATGACGAGGCTCCTTAGAACTATCTTCATTGCCCAAAAGCTGAACCCCAAATGCATTTTCCCACCTCTCCTTTCCCGCTACTATTACTCCTCCGAAGCCAACGAACCTCAGAAACCGGCAAAGGAAACCACCAGCAGCTGGAGCGTGTACGGAAACGTCTACGATCGCCCAGTTGCGCAGCGCGACCAAAGCGATCACAGCGACGGAGACGAAAACCCTAGCAGCCGCGGGAGAGCAGCAACAAAGAGTGTAGCAGCAGTGACGAAGTCAAAGGGAAAGGGGAAGGTGAAAACCCAGTGGGTGTGCTCCGATTGCGGCCACACCACAGGGCAATGGTATGGACAATGCCCCGAATGCGAAATGCATGGCACTATGAACGAGTTTCATGAGAGCAAATCAACTGACACCAAGTCCAGTGGTGGCTTAGCATTTTCCGATGATGCAGTGGGCTCGTGGCTCCCACTACGCCCCGAAGACCTGCGCCCCCTCAAATTGGAAGAGGTCAACCGTGCCTTCAATTCCCACCACTCGAGAATACCTTTGTAAGTTTTTCTTTTTTCTTTTTTTTCAAATCTTCAAGTTTTCTGTTTTGATTCTCTGCTTTTCTCAACTGTGATACTATGCAGTTTGCTTTTATTTCAGTTCTGGTTCTTTTGGAAATGAAGTTTCTACTGTGCTTGGTGGAGGTCTTGTACCAGGTTCAGTCCGATTTCCTTGTTGACATTGATATTCCTGTGAGGCTGTAACTATTCAAACTATTGATTTCTGTTTTTCTTCTAATGTTTGTTTGCCTGGTCAAAGATATCTTTGCACGTGTGTGCTTTAAATAATAAAATTTAGTTATGCAATACCTGTTAAAACTATATCATTTACTTCATAATTTTAGTTCACCTGCTATGATTGTGAATTAATTACTACTAATATTGTTGAAGGGTCGTGCATTGAGATCTTTTTTCCCCTTAACTATGCTTGTTTGTTTTGTGGCTCTGATTAGTTTGAAAGAGTTGCTACATGGCTAACTTTATCTTTAATTGTGGTTTTTAAGGTTCTTTAACTTTAGTTGGTGGTGATCCTGGTATTGGGAAAAGTACATTGCTGTTGCAGGTGCGGATTAATTTTGGATGGTAAAACTGGATATAAAAGATTGATGATCAACTTTCTAGAATGATCTGGTCAACTGTCATTAATGCCTGATTTATTTGTGATGTTGAATTGGAAGATTTCAGCGATGATAGCAAAAGAATGCAGTGATGATAAAGGACCTCCAGTTGTATATGTCTCTGGTGAAGAGGTTTGCTTTTAGTGAGCCTCTTAATAGTTTTAACTTAAGGGTTAAATTAAATATGTTTAGTCCCTGCAAATAGGGTAATGTTCATTTTTAGTCCCTCAAAAAATAACCATCTTCTTTTGGTGTTTCATTTATATAAATGTGCCATTTGTACTCTATTTCCATAACCAAAAGGAGATGGTTTCTTTATACTGTCAGAACATTCACACATTGCTCTGATAACTCCTGTATAACATAGAATAAGTTTAGAATTTAAATACTGTTCTAATATTTTCTGTTCAAAAGTTATAAAGAAGATCCGAAAAAAAGATGTTGCAAATTTAAAATATTTGATACTGATACTAAATTGATCTATACTCTATAGAAAATTACTGCTATGGCTTATTTTAATACTGTTAACGTTTACCTCCTGGCCTATAAATCCTTTTTTTTTTTAATTTAGATGGTTAATCCTTGATTTCATTGCTGTTGAAGGTGGATACTGTAGTTCAGCTTTTGATTTACAACTTTTCATTTGGGTCTCTGACACTTCTTTTATTTGTTGTGCATGTGTTCTCTGTTATGTGACAGAGCCTTCTGCAAATTGGTATTAGAGCAGATCGCCTTGGGATTAAGTCCAATATTTATTTATATTCAAGCACTGATATAGAGGTACATTGTCTTGAATTTTGCTGATTAGTTTTACTTTTGCTTTTAGCATTTTTTTTATACGTGAGTTTTGATCGTAAAGCTATTGTCTCAACACTATCAAGCAGTCTGTTTCACTTAAAATGTTATTCTTAATTGGCTATATTGGAACAGTGTGTAATGAAATCTCAATAATAGGCCTCTTCTTTTATTTTACTTCATAGTTATCAATAATGAATTTTATTTATGCAGAGGCCATAGGCTGTTCCAAAGTTTTAACCTTTTAATACCAGTGCATTTTTTATTAGTTGTTGTAGCTGCAACGACAGAGTGATCAAAAACTCATTTTTTGCTGTCAAAATAGTGACGTTTTGTGTGTGTTTTTTTTTTTGGGGGGGGGGGGCGGGGGGGGCGGGGAGGTGGGGGGGGTTAGGGGCAAAGTTGTTATCACCCTCTTTTTTAGAATATTCAAAAAAAAACCCTAATTGGATGTAGTTTCCCATGCTTTTTACCTATTGTGTGCAACACTCACTGTTTGACTTTGACCAACACGCACCGTCATGCAGTATTTCTGGTGACACCCACCGTCCATTATTTTCTCTTCTACTCTGAATCACCTCTGTTTTGAACTTTGAGTCCTCAACCTCTTCAGTGCTTCTCTCTGAGCAACACCCACACTCTTTATTGAATGCTTAAGATGTCTTGTATTTGAAATTTGAATGTATTTTTGGATTTTGTTTTGACTTGTTATTTACTTGTATGTTTTGCTTAAAACCTATGACCTTTGACTGTTAATTATAAATATGTTGTGAATATTCACCATTTTAAAAAAAATTGACCATTTATATGTATATAATATAAATATAATTTATTTAATCTATATATAAAGAATTCAGCATAAAAGTCATCCCACCGTGTGCTATACCATTTCTATTAAAGCTTTTTTGGGTTTGACTTCATGCTTTGCTATCTGAGATTGATAACTATGTTTTACTTTTTCTCCTTGGTGTTAGGACATATTGACGAAAACTCATGGTCTATCCCCTCGTGCCCTGGTGGTTGATTCAATACAAACTGTTTACCTGAAAACTGTAATAGGAAGTGCCGGCAGCATTACGCAGGTTTTACTTTTTCTTGAATGTTTTAACTATGCTTGACAGAGTACATATAGGTTTATGGTTTATTTCTCTTCTGTGTACAGTATATTGTAGTTGCATTAGCTGTCAACTTTCTGCCAGCACAGCAGGGTTAGTTACTGCCAGTTGTATTTTCTGTTGTAGGAAGTTAGTAACTGCATCACATTCACTGTACCCTATAAATACTGATCTCTGTTTTAGTGAATCAGAACTTTAATATGATATTTCAGATTATCAGTTTTTCTTTCAAATTCATGATTCTTAGAAATATTTAATGTTGCACTATGCACATCCATTTATCAGTTTTATGTCATTGAGATTCATGGTGTACTTTTCCTGTCACACCATGCTTTTGTTTGCTCCTCTATCAAAAGTTGTCGTAGTCATGTGCAGATTCTGTGGTACATCGTACATGACTTTTTATTGGTGTGTGACAGGTGAAGGAGTGTACTGCAGCTTTGATGCGATTTGCAAAAACAACTAACATCTCAGTTTTTTTGGTGATCACATCTCTATCAATTTTGTGAATTATATTTAAATGGAAAATTGATCTATTAATGCACTATCATATGATTGCCCTGAAAAGGCAGATCATATGATTGTTGATGCTTGCGTGGATTTCATTTGTAATTTATCTGTGGGCATGTTTCTTATTGTGGCCTTTGAATAGTTGGCATTAGTGTTTTTTTTTGGTTTCATATTTCAGATTGGACATGTGACCAAATCTGGAGAGATAGCGGGACCTCGTGTCTTGGAGCATATTGTTGATGTTGTGTTGTATATGGAAGTTGGTACCTTGTTACACCCTTCGTTCTTTGGATAACTGTTACTTGGTAAAAGCTGATTTGTGCCCATTGTATAGTTTCAAGTTTCAGCCACTTGGCCTTTAATCTTTTTTGGGCTTCTTTTACCCTTTTCTTTAGAATATTAACAAACATAGTATCTTGTGTGTAAAGCATAGTATCATGGCATGGCAAGATATGAACATTTTGCTTAGGAATATTTATTTCTTGTTTTGCATTCTGCTAAATCAAAATGAAAATTTTAAAAGGGTGGGAGAACGATCTCTTGCTGACATCATGCTGTTGTGACTTGTGATATATAGTGGAACAATATTAGCATTGACAATAGTTTTTTTATTCCTTTCTGAAAATTGTTATGGTCACAGCACACATTTCTTCCTATTCTTTTTTGCCTGATACTTGTTAATTACATTTCAACTAAATGTGTAATTCTGTAACGCTTTTTTCTGTATAGTACTTGTGGTTGGGTTGTTGAAATCACCAGATTTCATTTCAATTTTCTCCATGCTAATTGTTCATACTTCATATTATTGCTCAGGGTGAGAAGTACTCTCCATATCGAATGCTTCGAGCTGTGAAAAATCGGTTTGGATCCATCGATGAGGTATGCTATGACTATTGCCTATTGCATTTAAGATCAACTATTTCTTCCTTGGTTGTAACTATTTTTTTTCTGCTAATACTTTTGAAGGACTGTTTGCAATACTCTTAATATATAAAGTGTGTACTAGCATTGGTTTCTTGCTCTTTACTTTTGGTCCATCTCATTGATTTCCAGTTCTTTTCTTCTGGTCTATCTCTGTTACTGTTAGTATCTTTCTGTGATGCTTTAATTTTGAAAATGTGTGTGTGTGTATGTGTGTGTGTATACCTATGCAGCAAGTTTAAATCATTTAAGTATAGACTACTGAAGCATGAGGATGTATGACATATGCACTGCTGGGTGAAGGACTGAAACTATATATTGTCATAAAGGATTTAACGTGTTGACTTTTTATTATTGTTCAACCTCACTAAATATAGACGTTCCTTTGTTGTGTGTTATTATGTCAATTTCATAATGGTTTTTATTCTTCTGTATTTTTTACCTTCTATAATTAGGATTATCTGAGAAAATTGATGTTTGATCTGCATTGTCTTTGATTTATGTGATCAGCTTGCAGTTCTTGAGATGTCACAGTCAGGACTCCAGGCTGTTAAAAATGCCAGTGAAATGTTTCTCTCTAAACAACACTCCGATTCAAATGTTTTAGCTGGACTGGCTATTGCTGTAATAATGGATGGTACAAGAACTTTTTTAATTGAAATTCAGGTAAAATTTTTGTATCAATGTATCAAAAGCTTCAAGTCCATTGTGGATTTTCTTGTATATCCTACATCTTGAGAAACATCACCATTGCCGTTGTCATTAATTGTGTGTATTTAAAGCAATTGCAAGTAGTGATGCATAAAATGAGCTTGGCTTCATTATTAGCTGATAAACAGAAGTTTCTAGATTTTGGACGGTAAAGAAGCCTAATGATCTTTACTTATCATCTGGATACTTTCTGTTGGAAGTTATTGTGTTGATGGTTGAATCCTTAAAGCTCTAATGACATAATTGTGATCATGTATCTGTGATAGAGATCTAAGAATATGCCTGAATTTTCATCATTGTGTATTGTGCTCATCTTTATTATTTATACTCCAATATCCTTTTAAGAAAATTATTTTGATTGATTTTCAATTTTATTTTACAGGCACTTTGCCTTACACATTGCCCAGTTTCAAGTTCACTATCTAATGGGATCAATGCAAACAAAGCTAATATTATTAAATGTGTAAGCCATTCTTGATGATTCTTTAACATTATCCTTGCTTTCATAATCATCCCATATAGTGATTTATTTCTCCTTTATCTTGATGAGAAAATGAATGAAAGGGATGCTTGATGGGGATATGGATTCTCTTGTTTCAAATATAATTTGCCACAACAAAATTTGTTAAATTGTGCATTGATTGTTGCACTATTCATTGAACTGTAGGTACTTATAAAGCAAGCAGGCCTCCATCTTCAAGATAATGTAAGCTGATTTGTAAATATCTATGGTATATCCTTTTGACTTTCTTGTTCTTCTATCTCTATGAAATGCTTCTGAGCAGGTTTCATGTGTTTTGTTTCATCATATACACATCACATAAATATTGATGTTTACACATAACTAACGGACTAAATAATGAACAGAAGAGTGCTAATGTTAAGTATAGGGGTGCCAACAAATATGAACCATTTTGGTGATGAGTATGTAGGCAGATGATGTAATGAACTATTCCACATTTAGCAAACTATGGTCCTAGGGAGTGTATTTCTCCACCACCACCAGTTGCTGAGTGAGTAGATAATTGAGTCATAACAGAAAGCCTAATAGAAACTAAAACTGTCTCATATGAATGTTAAATGAAATTATAATGCAAATGAAAATTATAACAAAATACACCTCTAATATGTATTTTCTCATCTTGCTATTGTAAACAGGCCGTGTTTTTGAATGTTGTTAGTGGATTGACAGTGACAGAGACTGCTGGAGATCTTGCAATAGCAGCTGCAATTTGCAGCAGGTTCATGTTCTAATTTATATGAAATGATGTTCATTCTTGTTGATCTGAAAATGCCCAATGTAATATGGGGATTAAGAAGTTATTGTTAACCATTTTATGCTTGTTGTTTGGAGAAATTATTCTTAATAATTCCATTGTTCAACAAGTTAACTGGGACTAGTAACACTTTTTTTCCAATACAGTATTCTAGATTTATTATTTTTTGGTAGCATTTATTTATTATCTCTGTTGTCGTTTTTCTTGTTTCCAGTTTCTTGGAGTTCCCAATTCCAGAGGGGACTGCATTCATTGGTGAAATTGGCCTTGGTGGAGAGCTTCGCATGGTAAGCATATTAATCAATTAAGTTTTCAATAGCATAGCGATGTGCTGTTTCTAAGCAATCCACTTTTTTGTTGTGCTTTCTAAGAAAAAATCCTTGCTTCTATTCATTAAGTCAAAATTAAATGGATTGTTTTATAGCTTTAGCCTGGTGGTTTGTTTATTTAATGATACAGGTTCCTAGAATTGATAAAAGGGTCAACACATTGGTGAAGTTGGGTTACAGAATGTGTGTAGTACCAAAGCAAGCTGAAAAACTTTTAGAAACCGAAGGTCTAGGAAAGATGAAAGTTGTAGGTTGCAATGATCTGAAAGAGGTTATTGATGCTGTATTCAGTAGAGATAATTAAGAGATGCTAATGGTGTTAAGCATATCTCACTTTCGTTTGATATCTAAGATGTAATTCAAAAATCTGTAATATAGATGCACTCATTGTGATTTAAATACCACAAAAGATGTACTAGATTTGATATTATGTTAATTAAATTTGATCATTCACCACATTTAAAAGGCATTTTGACTAGGTGTTATATTTGTTATCTGTATACGCCATGTTTAGTCTGCTATTTCTGAATGGTTCTGCCCATCTGCGGTTTGGTTTTCCGTTATTTCCTCTCTGTCACCTGTGAATGTGATATCTTTTGGATTCAAGAAGCTTGGCTGATGGGTTGAAGATAGTAACCTTGCCCACATCCGATCAGTTATCACAACCCTCTTTTCTCCCTCGTTTATTAGCTGCACGTACAAAAACAGCATCCTGCTAAGCTGAACTAGTAATATAGTGCAAGAATAGCAGCATCTTTACAAAAAAAAAAATTGAAAATTTAAACAATACAGAAAAAAAAGTGCTCAATATTCACAGGTCCAATCACGATAAGGGGTGAACTAGGATAGGACCACAGCCTAAGTAATTGTTTGATCCTTGTGGCACGTATGAATGGAACCACACAAACACAAACAATTGGTGCGATAACAAATAGATTTGGCTAGAGTCGCAAGAACTTACATGAAATGGAATGTAACAATTTCTGCCATTAACCGGTCCCACGGTGAAGCCTGTGTATCCTGCCATTGCACCATGAACAGCACTTTGGGCAAGGAGGGTGCAGTATACATTATCAGATGCATTACTTGGGATAGCACGGATCATGTAAGTAGGATCTGCGAGACAATTTTTGTATTGGTGTCAACATTTTGTTTTTTAATCAAAATATACAGTTAAAAAAGAAAAAGAAAGAGAGCTCACCAATGTACTTCAGATTTATAGCCATTTTTTTGCGTTTTTCAAAGTGATCCTACAGCAAATAAATACTTAAATGTAAAAACAAAAATAGAAAATTCTGCAGCATGAAAATCTAGTAAGCTAAACTTGCGGAGTTTGTACCTTAACTTTCTGAGACAACCACAGGCCAACATCTGGAAATAATTTGTCGGCAGAAGCATCCTGCTTATGAACAATAGATGGGTTGCCAGAAAGAAGGTCCTGACCTGCACCTTCAGCTATTACTAAAACCATGTGACCTTGTTCTTTCAGTCTTCTCTCAATGAACTCCAACAGTCCTCCCGGACCCTCCATGTAAAAGGGCGATTCTGGAATCAGGCAACAATCCACATCACGGCTCGCAAGAGTTGCATACATGGCGATAAATCCTGCATGAGATGACAATGTTCGGTGACTGTAATTCAAGACAGCAAGATTTCTTCTTGTTTTTCTGAGCAACAACTGTCATGCCATCATTAATGATAAATTCAGCATATACCACTGTAACGCCCCATTAATTTTACAACACCAATTCCATTCTCAGCGCTTTCTGCTTCCACATGAGCAGAATTGATTGCTCGTTGTGCCTCTTCAACAGCAGTGTCGAAACCAATTGACTTGTCGATAACCTAATTCAAATACAGAATGACATTCAATCAATAGGTGACACTTCAAAGTTTAAACTCAAATCCTTCTTCCTTAGTATGATGGCATAAAAGCATAGCATTTTTTCACATATACAAAGCATCATTACTGGGATATCATTGTCAATAGTTTTCGGAATTCCGACCACTGCAACTTTCAAGCCACGCTTTCTAACTTCCTGCATAAATAACTAGATCTTGTGAATACACATTTAATTAGTGAAAATTATTATATTTATATCTACCAAACTTTTAGAGCATATGTTATCATCTGTCAGTAGATCATTATAACAAAGTACAAAGTTATTACCTCAAAAATCATAGCTGCTTCATATTGAGTTCCATATCCTCCAAGTATATAAACCTGATTAATGCCCCGGTCCTGAATGTTATCAACAATCTTTGAGGTGTCATGGCCTCCATATGATGTCCCAAGGATGCTTCCACCACGTTTGTGGATATCGTTCACAACCTTTGGTGTCAAAGGAACTGTATTTCGAGAATAAAAACCTGGATATCCTCCCTACAATTAACCAAACACTAGATTGATTTACACTATCCAATACCCAACAAAATTTGCAAATAAAGCTCCTAATCTGTCACGGTTAATAATAAGTGATGTTAATTGGTACATAGATTAAATGATACCTGTATTCCCAAAACTTTGTGCACCCCATACATATGATATAAGCCGCATACTATTTCTCTGATCACTGTATTTAGACCAGGACAAAGACCACCGCATGTAACAATACAAGCGTGCACTTCCTCTGAATCAAAATATACCTGCCAAAGCCAAACATTCAAATTACATTGGTGAAATCGCGGTCTCAGTTTTGACAAAAAGAAAAGAAGGTAAAACCTTCTGAGCTGGCCCAGCTCGACGAAAATGGGTCCCTCTTGGACTATTTTTGTGTACAACTATCTGCACAAAGGAAACCAATTTGTTTAAATCATTCTGAAACACTGCAAGAATGGTAAAAAATTAATAACCTCTTGCGCAATTGTATCATCCACATTCACGTAATATTGCCTGCGCAAGCAAAAAATAACCAACTTATTCACCAATTGAGTTACTACAGCAATTCCAACACTGACTATACAGCAACAGATTGACTTACGAAACAACAGAATAGGAAGGATTGTCTTGTAACGGGTCAGGATATGTCTGCATGAAAATCAAACACATTTATTATAATAGTAAATAGACCACAGTTCTAATCAGTTACAATAATTAATTTAAAAATCACATATCTAACATGATTTATGAATAATTGGCCGTATAAAAGTTTAAAAATCATAGCAAGCAATAAGCATGGTCTTTGACGGATTACTTTATAAAAGTGTTTACACTGTGAGCGCATAGAAACTAAAGTGAGTAATATTAATACATCCATTCAAAGTCAAACCAGAACGAACATAAGTTGATTTGATTGGTGATCGGAGTAAGGGGCTTACGGGGAGGTGAGGGATGTAATCAGATAGATGAGGAACATCCTCAACTACGAAGCCAGAAACTCCTTTGGTGATTTTGTCATCCACCATGCTGTTGTTGGAGATACAATTCATTTTTGTTTGTAATGTTTTCGTGGGACTCTGAGTCTGAGGTTTCAGCTGCACACCTGAAACTATGTACTATGTATGTATTGCAGGATAATAAAACATAGGTAATTGCGAAAGGAATTAAATAGTAGTTAGTTAGTTATTCACGAGAGTATTCAATTACTATAAAGTACTGCAAGTGGGTGGTATCTTTAATTTCTTTGGACAAAATAAAAGAAATTGAAATTACCAGGCGTGGACGGACTTTACGTTAGAACCAGCTGAGTCTCCAGAGCTGAGATCATAGTATTTTGTTTCGGACCACCAATTTGGTTTTTCTTTTTTCTGGAAAAATACTTTAGTAGTAGTATTTGTTAACTTATTCTCCAATTTCCATGAAACACCAATCTTTATTTGAGACGAAGGGCCACCAATGATCATAAATCAATTATTGACGTAATTTCTTAACCACACACAAATTAAAGTTACCAGCTGTAGTGGTTCTTTTTTTCAACCAAAGTTAAAATGGCTCTTCCATGAAAAACAAGCTTATTTATTTCTCCCCAGTTTTTGTCAACTGCATCATGCGTAGGCGGCAGCCAATTGGAAATATTTGTTTCACATACTTTTTCATACACATCACATAGTAAGATAAAAGGTATAAGAGTCAAATGTAAAGATTCATTTTTATTCGAGTGACGTGGGTTAATTCAAACAATTTCATTTGGACCATCCTAGACTCCCCCCACTTTGCTTCGTCTTCAGGACTTTTAATCAACTCCAAGATGGTTCAAGATTCAATTAAAAATTGATTCATTGGTGACTTATTCTTTGATTGAATGAGTTGAACTTAAGAGTTAAAAATCGAGCTTTTTAATAAACCAGTTAAATTTGAACTATATATAATTTGACTGTATTGGTTCATAAACCAGCTAATATATATTGAATAATCTATTATATATTACTAGAATTAAATTCAAATATTATTTTTTGTTGGTGATCTAAAATTAAGACTTCACTTACTTTACCATTATCGCTAAACCCTCCTGTCTCTTTTGTTTTAATCAATCATTTTGAAGATATTATAATCATTAAAAATAGTTTTATTAAAAAAAAAAAAACATCATTTTTCTCTCGTTCAGTCTTCACTCTTCACAGCCTTTATATTATAATATATAATAACTACAACATACGAATATTATAATTTTGAAGTAGTTAATCTAAATTCTGAACCAATACTATGATTTATTTATTTCACGAGAAGTTTCTAGAATCTCAGCGTGCTTGGTAGTTAGTTGTGTTCTCTGGCTGTAAAGAAGAAAACATAGAATGGAGGATAATGTTGTGAGGGGTTGGGTGTTGGAGTTCATTCTTGGGTGTCGGAAGCCGGTTGTTGAGAGCAATCTAATCATGAGATTGATTCCATTAGTCCCCTCTTCAGACTTTGACTCCTCTTCCTCTTTGAGGAAGAGGATTCTTGTGAGAGCCATTCAAGACATTTACTACACCGTCCCCGAAGGCCTTCTCCGAATGCTTGAGGTTCTCGAGGAACTCCACAGACACGACGGCGCTCCGATCACCGCCGCCATGAAAGACGCCTACTGCGCCGTCGCGGTGGACTGCACGCTCAAGTACCTGCCAGTCGAAAACCCTGCCTACCTCGGCGCGGTGAACAGGATATGGCACAACAGGGTAGGGTTAATGAACAGCGGGAAAGGAAGCCTTCTGCCCTCGCCGGAGTTGGAGCGGTGGAAAACCGACATTGAAGCTTCCCTCTCGGACTTGCAAGTGAGGGAGAGGTTGGCCTTGGCCTCCGTTGATACCAGAAGGGACGCCGTCACCAAGCTCACAGCTTTTTTGGTCGAAGAATGGACCAATTTGGGGCCTTCGTTTCTAGAGCTAGCGGCGTCGCAGCACATTAACATCAGTGCCCTAGCCACCAATCACCACCAGAAAGGTCTATTCTTTCTTGTTAACTTGCTTTTATAAATAAATAAATAAACAAACACTTGTTAATATTTTCAGTGTGTCCAACAGATGCAGATGTACCTTGCCCCCATAACAATGAGGTGATTCCAATTTCTTATTTTGGTTGACTGCTTTGATATCTCATTTTATAATCTTGTGATAAATAACATTCTTTATTTGGTTGCAGCGGGGTGGTACATCTAATCATGACAAGGTATTGAAAGGGAATAAACCAACTAACATTACAAAGAACAATCAACGGAAAAGATGGAGTCAGTTGGAAGAGGAGACCCTAAAGACTGCCATAGATGAGTATGTCCTTGCTCTAAACTAAAATTATTACACTTTCAATCCGATTTTCTATTATTGTTAAAGTTTGTTTTATATGTACAGGTTTGGCCACGGAAATTGGAAGTTAATCTTAGAAACTCACAAACATATATTTAAAGACAGAACTCAGGTTAGTATTCCAAAGAGTTTGTTGATATTTTTTTTCTTTTTGAAATTATGCTTTTAATACTGATTATTTCCTTGCTTTATTTGAAAAGGTTAATTTGAAAGACAAGTTCAGGAGCATGAAGTTGAGGTAGAATCGAATGTGGGAATTATGGTCATTATCATGCCTGTGATCTTTTTTTGATAGTTAATTATGTTTCTAGGTTTGAAAATTCTTGAATATATGAAAACTTTATATACCATTCTAATGGTTTTTTTGTTGATGGAAGAGGGATTGTGAAAATATCTTTTTGCTTGTATAGGGATTACTTTTTTTTCTTTCAATTTAGCTTTTTAAGCTATTATCTTTTATTTTGATGTCTTACGTTGTAGAAGGAATCTTACATATTAATAAAAGAGTTATATGTTGGGCCTTAAGTTAGTCATTAATATCCAATATAAAAAAGTCACATTATCCTATACTTTGTTTTACCCTAGTAGATTATCCAATTCTATCTATTTTGATCAATCTAAGAAAAGCTTAAAATAATTAAAGAGTGGTTAGATTTTTCTTTTAAGTATAGTTTGAATGCTTTTATGTAAAAGAAGATCTAACTCTGGATACAATTTTCATGGGATGTGTTTTAATGAAAATTTTGGACAAAGTTGTCCTTAGAAAAAAAAAAATCAAAATGACAAGCAAAGTCTTCCTCCCCCTTAAAACCGTAAACAAGTTCTTCGTCGTGTTCCCATTCTCTCCACGTAGCTCTTGCTCGAACAAGGGTTTTACTTTAGTTGCAGTCTGTGTTTGCTTACTTACTTGCCCAGCCTTCTTCAAGTACAACCCGTTCGATTGGATTCCATCCCAAACCAAATGTTTTATAATTCATAATTTTTAATAATATGGGAAAATCGACAAAGTTTTTTTCTTCTCCATATTTTAATCTCACCCAAACTATAAAATGTAAACTTTCCTTTTCATTCCCTTTAAAATTTCAGGTTAGATTTATTCTATTTTAAATCTCTTTTTTTTTACAATTTTAAAAGCTAAATTAATGAAACAGTAACGAGTTTAATTATGCTGGATTCGTTGTTTTAGGATAAGAAATCCAAACACAACCAACCCAATTAAGGTTAGTGAGATCAACTGATTAAAATATTATTATATTTTAAAATTAAATCATCTATATAAATATAATACAAAAATACTACCAAAAAATAGTAAAAACTATAAAGAAAAAATAAATGAGTGAGAATCTCACTCATAGCAAATGAGACTATTATATATTTAGAACCCTATAAATACCTGCCTATAAATAACATTTTATCACGATAACAAAAATGAAAAAAACTAGTTAGTTGAATTCAATATTAGATTAGATGCAGCTTGAGTTAATTGATATATTGAAATTCATCAACTCAATATTAATTTGACTTTGCTATAGTCAGGTTAACAAAAAAAAAGACCCGAACAAACCAAATTGAAGTTGGATTGGGTAGGGTAGTCACTACTAACTAGCACGTACACGGTACACCTGCTATACCAAACTCATGCATGGGCACTAGCATTAGCATTAGCATTAGCATTACTTGTTAATAGTTAATAATAATGTCCCGTTCTAAATTACTACTACTAATTAATTAATAACAATGTTGTAAGCTTAAAAGCAACAATTTCACCGTAGGTTCTGAATCAAAAGCATATTTTTCGCTTCTCTTCATTAGACTCGATCGGTTTCATAAGCAAAAGCAATAGCAATAGCAGCCACCTTTGCTGTCTCGTCTCAGGGTATTCGTTCTTTTCGTCATGTATAGAGCTGCAGCTTCACGTCTCACCCTTCCCAAGGTCAAATGCGTCTCTTCCTTTTTTCTCTTAAGATCCCAACCCCATTGTTTATTGTTTATAATAAATAAATACAAGTTTTTTTTTTTTTCTCAAATTTTCCGTTTTGATTGGTTTTGTGGGGGAACACATTGATATTATTATTTATTGATGGTTCAAAGATGAAGGTTTTTTAATTGTACGTTGTGAGAAATGTTTGTTTTCTTCTTTTGGTGATGAGCCAATGTACCATGTACGTGAATCCCGCATAACCGGTTTTGATAACTCATACGTTGTTGATAGATGACACAATTCATTGCATGTTAAGTGTTTGTTTCGTGTTTCTAGCGAGAGTGTATTTGCTGAAATTCAGTTGTGTGATTAAAACATGTGAGTAGGGCAATGGGAGAACAATGGGAGCCTCAAGAGGTTTATTCAGCTGGTTTACTGGGGAATCTTCCAATCCTCTTCCTCCTCTTGACACCCCTCTTAGAGGGGTTTCCCTGCCACCTTCACTTCCAGATTATGTTGAACCAAGCAAGACCAAGATCACAACTCTCCCCAATGGCCTAAAAATAGCATCAGAAACCTCATCAGTATGTGTTTGTTTATAATTTTTTGTACTTTTACATGTTTAATGACAATGTTGTTACTTTTACTAATAGTATAAATGAGGTGTGTGTTTTGGTTGTCTGTCAGAACCCTGCTGCATCAATAGGGTTATATATTGACTGTGGTTCCCTCTATGAGATGCCATTCTCAAGTGGGGCGTCACACCTGCTAGAGAAAATGTCTTTCAAGACCACGGCAAACCGAAGTCACTTTCGTGTTGTAAGGGAAGTGGAAGCAGTTGGTGGCAATGTGGGAGCCTCTGCCTCTCGGGAGCAAATGGGCTACACTTTTGATGCTCTAAAAACTTATGTTCCACAGATGATTGAGTTGCTGGTTGACAGCGTAAGGAACCCAGCCTTCTTGGATTGGGAGGTCAATGAAGAGGTATATTTGCACTAAATTGTTGTTTCCGCCATGCATATATATAGCAGTTCTTTCTGATCTTGTTTAACCGTTTATTGGTACAGCTTAGGAAGGTGAAAGCAGAGCTTGGAGAACTATCAAACAATCCCCAGGGCTTACTTTTGGAGGCAGTTCACTCTGTTGGTTATTCTGGAGCATTGGCCAATCCACTTTTGGCTTCTGAATCAGCACTGAACAGATTAAATAGCTCCATTTTAGGGGAATTTGTTGCTGTAAGATTTGTTATCTTATCCTTTTTGATACTGCATGAAAACTATTGTTATTAATTGTTCAAAACTAAAATTTCTAATAATCGATTTGATCATCTGAATGCTGTTGGGTGTGGAATATTAGGAGAATTATACTGCATCTAGAATGGTACTTGCAGCATCTGGGGTTGAGCATGAAGAACTTTTATCTGTTGCTGAACCACTTCTCTCTGATCTACCAAGTGTTCCCCGCCCTGGAGAACCAAAATCTACATATGTTGGGGGAGATTTTCGTCGCCAGGGTGAATCAGGGGTGTGTAATAATTTGATACAAGACCACTTGAATTTACTTGTATTTCTCCCTTTTAATTTATCCCCTTCCGAATGGTGTGTATTATTACTTATCTACTAAGAACTGTCACAAGGGCAGGGTGCACATGTAGCTATTGCTTTTGAAGTGCCTGGTGGCTGGCAAAAAGAGAAAGAAGCTATTGTTTTGACTGTTCTACAGGTACTTATTTTGTGTGAGTCATTCTGATTTCAAGAAATAGCATGTCTATGGATTTGTGTATTTTCTTTTGTTGGCATTCATGCACAAGAAAAGGAGGAAAGAAACAATTGAATAGAAGTAATAATTCTGAGTAGTGCAGATGCTTATGGGAGGAGGTGGGTCGTTCTCAGCTGGAGGGCCAGGCAAAGGGATGCACTCAAGGCTGTGTAAGTTTTACCTATATCTTCTACTGTATAGCTAACTTTGGTAAATTACTTGATTTACCTTTGCTAATCCCATTATGTTTTCGTATTTATAAACTTTTCCCATTTGTGAAGTGTTTTTTTTCTCTTGGCTATATGAAGTCAATTTCACTATTTTCTGTTCATATATTAGTATATCATCTCTGATGCTTTAACTTGTGCTTTTATACAATGGAATCCAGATCTTCGTGTCTTGAATGAATATCAACAGATTCAATCTTTTTCTGCATTCAACAGTCTCTTCAACAACACAGGGTTATTTGGCATATATGTATACACGGTAAGGCACAATCTTTGCTGAACATAGATGCAATGCTTTTGTTTTTACTGTTTTTTGAGTTTTTTTATTCATTGAAAAGCCGGATTAGTGTCTAGAAAAATAAGAGTCCTTATATAATCTATTACTAACACGACAAGATACTTAAAGCATACTTCTGTGCAGAGGTTGCCTTGAACCTTGATCCAACTAAATTTAATTGCAGAATTTTGCATGGTGTCAATGACCCTTCAAACTCTTGTTCATATAATTTGTCATAATTTACACGAACTAGTTTTCCTATCAACTGCTTTCTCATTCTTTCCCCCCTTTTAAGCTCTTTGGAATTTCTGACAATGTACTTAAATAGTTACTGCTTTATGTATCAATTTTGAGCGCTTTTTCTTATGTGTCAATATAGGGCTCTGATTTTGTGGCAAATGCTGTGGATTTAGCAGCCGGAGAATTAATAGCAATTGCATCCCCGGGACAAGGTTTAATCTGCATTGCTTTTTGTCTCTTACTGTGAATCCTGATATGTGCCAAATTAAATTAAATATAGGCTTCCTGCAATTTCAGTTTCACAGGTACAGCTTGATCGTGCCAAGGTATCCACAAAGTCCGCAGTTCTAATGAACTTAGAGTCCAGAGTATGCTCTCACTCTCTCTACTTAAACTGGTGGTAGTTTGAATGATATGGAATTTCTTTCATTTTCTCTTCCCTCCCCACCTGAATTAAAACAAGATGTCTCTCTTGCGTCATTGCTTCCTTCTATATCATCTATTATGGATTTCTCTACATGCTTTGTCACATGTAGAAAGGGGATTTGGGTTGGTTTGATTTCATATTGTTTGTCATGTGATTAAAAATTGATTGCTTATGCAGATGATTGCATCAGAGGATATAGGAAGGCAGATATTGACTTATGGAGAAAGGTATTAAATCAATCAGAGGCCTTTCTATTTTTCTCTCACTCATCAATCCCAATTTTTTTTTTCTATACACTTAAATTCTGCTGTGCGGTGCTACTTCAATTCAAGAAGCATCACTTAAATCATGGACTTAAATTGTAATATAAGAATTTGTGAGGTGACCCATTTCAGGAAGCCACTGGAACAGTTCTTAAAGTCAGTAGATGCAATCACTTTGGATGATATCACTAAAATTTCTCAGAAGATTATTTCCTCACCTCTCACTATGGCATCCTATGGAGATGGTAATAATCAATTAATAATTTAATTCAAGCATTTGGTTTGGTTACTGATTGATAATGCTATTGCTATGTCTTTGCCTTGCAGTATACAATGTTCCCAGTTACGAATCCGTTAGTAGGAAGTTCCATGCAAAATGAGATTGCTTTCATTCTCGCCAAGCCAAAATAAACCCCGGAGAATTTTTATTGCCGATTTGAGATTTAACCTTTTCAGTTTTGTTGAGTCATTCCCGTTGAGTGAATGATCTCGCGGCATTTTCCTTCTTTTGTCAAGTAATTAATTTTCTTGTATTACTTAATTCTTTTTCAGGAATAACTGATTTGGTTCCTACTCTTCCAGAAAATTGTTTTATTTGTCATCTTTCAAGAAAAAAATTATGTATTTGTCATTTTAAAATAATATTAAATGTGGTTTCCTTAGTTATGTTGCAAAAAAAAAAAAAATAGTAAATAAATAATTGATCTATTAGTGCCGGTGGAATCACCGTTAAATAAACGAATCAAAATATTTTATCACTACTTTTAAAATCATATAACTTTGTTTCAATCAGTAAATTGGATTTAATGTTAAATATAATGTTTTTTTTACTTTAAAAAATCACAAAATTAATTTAATTATCTTTTTTATCAATCACTAAAAAATAATTGAATTAATTTTAAATTAAAAAATTTGTGAATAGTAAAAAATTTAAGTAATTTTTTTTAAAGTAAAGAAAAATAACTTTATGATTAACATTTATTTCAAAATTACGATATTTTAAAAATAAGAAATTAAATATCTAAATTAAAAATTAAGAGGAGCAAAATGGTGAATTTATAAATTAAATCAGAGTTAAAAATTGAGCTCCTTAAATAATAATAAAAAGTTGAATTTGAATTTCAACTATGGTTGATGAGGGAGAGATAAGAGAAAAGGGTTAAAAGAGGGAGAGAGATGTGAAGAAAGAAGTAGAATAGATAATTTTTATAAAAAACAATTAGTGAGGAGTGGGAAGAGAAAAAAGGCGTGAGAATAACACAGGACTTACTTTTTCTGAGATGGCCCATTAGTCGAAGGCCAAGGTCCAGTAAAGGTTTATATCTTCTCTGCCGCTTTAGGGTTTGATTGGCTCCCTATATATACACACTCTAAGGGTTGATGTTTCATTCATCCATTATATGATTTTGCATTTCTAGCTCTCTTCCTTCGTTTCTTCTGTTTGCTTGTTTGTTTAAAAAACAAAGCGGGGATTGTGTGTATCGGTGTAGTGCTTCTATCAATGCACTCTTCCGAAAGAGTTCCCTGCAATATTGTTTTGAGAAAGTGGGCAGTTGTGTTTCAATTTTTTTTTTTATTGAAAATCACAACAATCATTTTCCCTACATCTCTTCAAACTTAAGCAATTTTACACCTTTTTTATTTTTCAGAATCCCTCTATAATTTTCTGTATTTATTATGGACTATTATTTTTCTTAATGTTTGGCCGGTACTATATATATGAAAACGCATCGCCAAATTTTTGTTGTGGTTGGTCATATCAACTTTATGGCTGCTGTTTCCTGCCCCTTTTTTTTTCTTTCGGAATGAACAATCCGGCATGTTAAATTATGTTCTCGAATCGAATCGGTACAAATTTAAGTATTCGAATCATTCCAGAAGTTAAAAAATAACATTCTGAGGGTGCATGAAACAATAATCTTCTGTATGAAGAACAGCCTCAACTTTATTTATACTGGGTATGTATTGGAATTTCATTCCACCTTACCATTGTATAGACCACCGAACTACTTGTTTCTGTATTTATTTCACCCTACAAGAAGACATACAAAAAATCAGTTTTGGACCGGTTATAGAACCTTTGAAGGCGAATAAAAAAGTGTATAATCAAATAATATTTAAGTTTTCTTTTATAATTTATAATATAAAATTAAATTAATCTTTGATTGTAAAATTTACAAAGTATTGAAAATTAAGAAATCTAATTAAATATGTTGGAATATTTAAATTTAACCACATTAATATTTATCAATTGATTTAAAAGTGATAATAGGTTTAAATTATATCA
This sequence comes from Amphicarpaea edgeworthii, assembly GCA_014843725.1. NCBI lineage: Eukaryota > Viridiplantae > Streptophyta > Magnoliopsida > Fabales > Fabaceae > Amphicarpaea > Amphicarpaea edgeworthii. Next base: position 12,875,405 of record CM026319.1, read on the forward strand.
AATTGATTTAACAATTCGTTTGATTCTAACTAATTTTGGCCAACTTATTAACAGTTGGTTTTGAATTGAACCAGTTGGAAAGGGTTACACTATGAATGGTAAAACACTAAAACTTGTTAAATTATGGCGGATGAAAAATTCATGCCTGTTAGGAAGAATTTAAACACTACTTAAAAGACTATAAATTTGGGGGAAACTGATATAAACTAATAGGGTTTAACTAATAGTAAAAATGTGTATTAGACTAAAAAGGGGGTTTCAGGGATTTGTTATTGCCCTTTTTTTTAGTGCTTCATAATAGAATTCGTACTCTTCAAAATTCAAATTAAAAATACAAGGGAAAACCGAAAACCTCTGTATTCAGTGTTATACAAAAAATTAGGAAACTGGCCCATGCAGGTCTCGAACCTGCGACCTTCGCGTTATTAGCACGACGCTCTAACCAACTGAGCTAATGGGCCATTTTAATTTAAGATGATACGTAAGTATATTTCTCTGCATATTATGGTGTGTTGTACCATAAAGAGCGTCGAATGCAACAGTGAGACAAAACTTTTACCATTTTCTCTTAAATTATTATGCTACCGTTGTATTATTTTTTATAAGATTTTTTTTTAATTTTATGAAACCTAGAAAAAGTGGATTTTAATCATTGCTTTATGTTCATCCCTCTAAAAATATGCTGTTGTTTTTTTATAATCAAGACAAGTTTTTTTTTTTTTAAGGATAAAGTTATAACTTATAAAACAGCTTCTGTATTTTATAAAAGAAATTGACGTAAGAATACATCAAAACTTGTGCAGAAAATGAGTTTCTAAAAAGTAAGCACAGTTAAGGTTTTATTATTATTTTCATATATACAAAGGAAATACAATTTTTTTTGAGGGAAAAGCAAATACAAACTTATAAAAGTCGTAGAAAATCATGTAGTCAATTTAAAATTAAAAAATATATATATATATAATAGACTAATTTTTCAAAATACTAAAATCTTTAAGTTGTTAACTCTTCTCAATAAATATTTTTTCGTTTTTCAGACATACAAATTTGATGTTGAATCACATAACCACATATTTAAGGTATAAGTTATTGTAAATATGTTAAATAAAAATTACAATATAGTATATTTTACTATAATTTATTTTACAAGATCATTAATAATATTGAACATTATATTATAACTTATAAAAACTTTTTATCCTTTATTTATAAGCACATAAGTTAACATATTTATTATCTTGTGGCTTGTTGATGTTTATTATAAGTGGCAATTCAAATGACAAATCATCATATAATTTTATACCAGATATAATATGAAAATGAAATGGTTTTAATTTTAAAACAATATCCATACATACATATCACAGGTCAAGGTCATGATGCTAGTAAGTATGCAAAGTCTTTTTATTCTTTTCCATAATGTGATGTGATAAAACCAAGTCAGGTTCTTTAATCTTTAATAAGAGTTAAGAGTAATCGTTTGTTACAAGAAAAAGTGAGCGAAAGAAAACTTCACTCTATTAAGAACATCAGAAAAAGAAATACAAAAGTAACCACTTCACTTCACTATTATTTTTATCCAACTGACGGCATAGCCTAAATAACCCTTTCAAAGAAACAGTAATCTTGAGTGTTGGGGTTGGATGATGACCACTGCATTGTAACACCACTAACACTATTTCTTGCTGCCATCATTTCATTGATTGAAAGCCTTTTCTTGAGTTCAGGTCTTAGCTTTGGAGCACTGTGGGACCTTAGTTTAGCCTTAGAAGAGTGAGTATTTGACATGTAGTTAGGGAAATTGGAGCAAGTTCTAAAGAAGGTTTCTGTTTCTCCACAAACACTCTTCACTGGGGTATCTGGTAGCATACATTTTGGTAAACGAGGCGTGTTGTGTGCTGTGGAGAACTTGTTGTTGCCTTCATCAACATTGAAGAGCCATTCAAACTCTTGAGGCTGCTGATGCTGCCTCTCATGAAGTGAGATTCTACCTTGAACTGGACGACAACGAAGAGAAGATGACATTGCTTGATGATAGTGCAACGAGTCTTCTCCACATTCTGACATTGCACTGTTAATGCTCCTACTCCTACCTTTTAAATGTGGCTTGTGAGTGTCAACCTCAACAACTTTTTGACTCTCTTCAAATCCATTAAAGGGTACCCTTCTATTGTGTAATCGATAATTTCTTGCTTCATCAAACCGTTGTTGCTACAAGAGAACAAGATTAGCATAAAAAAATTAATACGATTAATGTTGTAATGTAATGAAGGATTGAAGAGAACAAGTTTCTATTTCTACCACATATTTTCTGGAAGAAGTTTGTGGATGATGTCTATTCTCCTTGTCGATGGAACAACGAGCTCGCACTGATCGAGCAACAGCTTGAGATCTTATCATAGCTTGCATACTGTGAAGAGTTGCAGCAACCCTTTTCCGAACTAGATACCCTCTAACAAGAGCTTGTATTTTAACCAATCCTTTGAGTGCTCTAAGAGCCTTACGCGCCTGAATGCAACAAAACATTTTGCATCATTCATTACAACACTGGAGAGGTAGTAGGTGTTGAAATTATTAGCCTTAAATCATTAAAAACATTAGGTGAAGATGAGGAAGGAATTGACTTCGGCACATAAATGAAAAAGGCACTGTTTCATTCATTAGTAATGTAAAAAAACGTGCTCTAGAGTAAGAATCAAGCAAAGCACATCTTGTACCAAAACAATGCTGCAATTCAGCTAATGGCATCTGTTTAAACAGAGTAAACACACATCATCATATCATATAAGGGAAAAAAAAAAAAAGCATTACTAAAACCAATTAGATTTGAACTTCCTTAGGAGACAAAATGGTCACATTCACATACCAAATAACCTCTGAAAAAGGATTGAATCAACACAGCAGCCCAGCCCTCCCTGCTTGCAATAAGCAAGGTGGCTCTATCACAGCTTTTTGATCTCACATTTTCTTTTTTGGCAACATAGGATCTGAGCCTAGTACGATCAAAGGTGGTAACACTGGTTTGAGTAATGTGTCTCACTTCATCCTTCTCTGTTCGTTTCTTTTCCCTCTTGTCAAGATCCAATGAGCCCGAATAGCCAGAGCAGTCCTTCTCTTTCTTCTTTCCCAACAACCCCTTCAACCACCTTGCAGCTTTGCCCATAATTTCCCTCTCCCCCTAAAGATCTGTAGTGAAAAACAATGTCAAATTTAAACTCAAAATCAACTGAATTTCCCTGAAGGAGCATGTAATGTAATGTAGGTGAACAAGTGTAGTAACGAAATGAATACAAGTGGTGCTCAATGCAATGTGACACCCGGAACTGGTGCAATTTTGAGTTTAAAATAGTGACGTGCAAAAGGGTGAAATTCAGTGCAAGAAAGCTTCCAAAAAATCTAGCAGAATGTATACTACAGGTTGCAAACAAAGAAGTGATGAGAGTAAGTTTTGGAGGAAGAATAGATTAATAGTAGTAATAACATAGCCTATAGCCTATAGCCTATATCATAATAACAAGCATCAAACCTTTTTAATAAAATTAAATGAAAGAGGATAGAGATGTGTATTTTTTTTTAGGACAAACCTCTGACACACATGAAGATGAGAGACAAGAATTAGAGACAAGGAAGGAAAGGTTAAATTCTATGCGAAAAAGTAATAATAATCACTGGAAAAAGCCTAACAAAGTCATAAATTCAAAAGAAAGAAAGAGCGTCTAATTATCTCTTCCACTCACTCACTCCAATAATGGTCACTACTAGTACTAGTATTAACCTACAATAGACACCGCCAATTAATTCCCAGTTGCTTGTATTTTCCTACCACTGAAAAGTGCTATAGCTTTTTTCCTTCCTCTCTCTTACTGCACTGCAGCAAATAAAAGACAGTACCAACTGACAAACCCATGATGGTTTCTGGTTCAAACCCTTCAACGCTGGGTTAGCCACTTTTGCTGTACTAAACATCAGCATAGCCATTAAAAGGGAACTTTTGTATCATCTTTTTGGTCCCAATGGGTCAAAATGGGTTTGTGATCTCAGTTTCTTTCTTGGAATGGAAAAAAGATCTTTCAGTTCGATGATGCAGTATCTTTCAACAGTGATTGCAGAAAACTTTCTTGCAGACCATTCAACTTACATACATACATACATACTATCCTTACCTTCTCTGCTGAAATTTCTTTTCTTCTGCCACAAACAAAACCTGAGACTACACTTGAGTGAAAATGGCCTTTCTAAAAGGAGTGGGGAATGGAGCTGTCAATGGAATTTTCATCACCAATGCAATCAATTCTAGATTCTTGTTTTCCCCTTCAGATTTCCAAAGCTTTTGAGTTTTGACTCTCTTGGGGTAAACAAAATTAATAGCACGTTATTATTCATGTTTGATTTGGGCTGTTGGACTTTGATCACAATTTCTTCTGTTATGTATTTGAAATTTTGAATTAACATCTAGGATGTTTTGATATTATTGAGTGATTCATGGGGAAGTTACGATATTATTGTGTGATTTTATTTATACATATTTATTGTGTGATTTATGTTCAAATATTGTGTGTGTGTGTTTTTTTTTTAGCGAAGATGAAATATTGTTTGAAGATAGATTTTAAGAAGAGGGGAATATAAAACTAAGAAAAAACTAAAAAGGATATGTATTTTGATAATATGAAATTTGTTTACTCTATCTAATAATATGATAAATTTATTAAATTTCATAATAAAATACACTAAAACTGATTTTTAATTGGTGGGTAGATATCTATTATTATTATTATTAAATTCTAAAGCTAATGTTCGAAGAAGATGATGGGTAACAATAACTACAACCGAAATTAGTTTATTGTATTGTTATTTTTTGGGTAGGTGAATTTAGGAGAAGAGGATATGTTCCAATTTAAAGCAGAAACATATTCCAAATTCAAAGAACACTTACAAGAAGACAGGTGGGAATTTGAACATATGCTGTTTAGTCTTCTTCCTTTGACCAACCCCTTCAAATACTGATTACTCCACAGTCCACAGTATCCAAACGGTCCCAACATGTGTTATTTGGGTTTTGTCGAAGTGAAGGTACCATATAGTTGGGTTCAGTTAAGAACTTACGCCATCTACATTTCATGTACCCAGAGAAGAAAAAAACTTAATTATTTTTCGTAGTTGTACTACTATTTTTAACTACACTGTTCTTTTTGGCATCACATAAAAACTTAATTTGACAAGAATTTTAAAGGCCATTCAAAATTTTAATTCAATAATATGGTAATTATTTTTTAAAAAAATAAAAATTTAGAAGATTATTTGTAAATAAGTCCAAAATTTAATTATGGAAAAAAAATAATATATTCTGTAGCTAAATTTTAAAAAAATGGTATAATAAAAAAAAAGGATAATGTAAATAGTAAAAACATAGTAGTACAAGAATTAATTCATTAAAAAAACTCTACAGTTTAAGGCCCAAAAGGTAAGCAGACTTAGCTTAGAGTCCAATCTTGTCTATTGCTCGGATGCACTAAAACAATCAGTAGTGTATGGGAGGTTTCTTTGTTACAAGTTTCATATACTTTGAAAATAAAGTATATGTTCCAAAATTTGAAATATTTCTCAGATTTTTTTAATTTATTAAAAATAATTTCAAGTTTAAGCGGTTAAAACTAGTTTTTTTAAAATATATTTATTTGAATAGAATTTTACTATTCTAACAGAGAAAGTGTGTTTTAGAAAATAAATTATATTTATAAACATTGATTACAAGGTAAACTGTTATCTATCAAGAAAAAACAAGATAAACTGTTAAGCTTTTAACATTTGAGAAATTTGTCATACAATTATTTGCATTTAATTTGCCTTATTACTGTTCATGGACTCAGTTGTTCATTATTGGTTGTGTGCTGCTGCGCCTGCATGCATACAAGGCGAAAAGTCAAATGCATTGACAATAATACCCTTTTGAAACATTTCAGCATTCAGATCTTGCTCTTGATTCATCTTTAAAACTTACGTTACACCTGATTATTTCAAGGTTATATTTAGGTGTATAATTAACTTTATATCAAATTTACTGTATCATTTTAATGTGGTCATTGTCTTTGAGACTCATAGCTATATATCTTTCGTAGGAGAAACTCTTGTGTCAAACAGAATTAACTGTCTTAGCTATATCAGTCGTAAAACGTGGGATATTCCAAGGCTAAGGCTTTTTAATTTGTGATTCATGATGAGTACTCTAATTGCCAATTATTAATTAAGGTCTGACACTGCCATATTACACGTGATGCTCGTCTAGAAGCAAATGATAGGCATGCCCCATGGAAGGTGGATTTTGAGTATAGAAGATCATTATTCATTGCATTTGCTTGGTTCTTAACAAACTTCTTACATGTCTAATTTGTTTCAATAAAACACGAGAAAGTGAAAGAAGAAGTGGCTTCTCAAATAACTGGAGTAGCTGCTTCTCTCCACTATGCTTTTCAATTTAACTGTGCTCTTTACGACATATAACATGTCTCTAAGACTAGTCAGTTTCTTGACTGAGATTTGGAGAATTAGTTACAATCTCATCTAAGACTCAGTAATCTAATCCGCAAGTTTCCCCTTGGATTTTTCTTTTTGTTTGCTGCTTCTGGTATCACTCTTCTCCACAACCGAATAAAGCTGGTATGGTGAGACCTCAAACCAACCATGTCATGTAATGTAACACTACCTAATTTCTATGCTGTCTCTTTGTTTATCATAAATACTACTGTATAATTATTTTCCTTTCCTGAAAATAAAATGCATTATCCTTCTTCAATTGTTTTTTTTTAATAGGTTAGATGGGACATGTCAAACTCACAAAATTTTTAGCCTATTAAAAATTCAGGTTGGCCCGGCCTACTTTTCATATATTGGCTCATTGAGGTCAAGTCATATACTCCATTTTATCACCTCCACACGAAAGAACATATTTATCTATTAACCATATCACACTATGTCGCTCATTTGTCTGTCTTGATTAAAAATAAAATATTGAGAAACAAGTTCATTACCATGAATGTTAATTACTAGTACTTACTTGAGAGCAACACCATGCCAATGCCATTTCATAGGACAAAAAAGAATCTGATAAACCAAATTAACTTCTGAGTGCTTTTTCTTGAGGTATACTAGATGTCCCATTTGGGGCTTCAGGGTGCCACTAGGAATTAACCACTTCTGATGTTTCCCTCCTCAAGGCAATTGCAGAGATTGTGAGGTTGGTTTTTCTTTAAGTGGTCCACTATATATCGTTGAAAGTGAAAACTACCACTTGGTCTTTAATTTTTTTCCTGTGTTTTATTTATTTTTTCGTTTATCGTGGCTTCTGTTTAACATCCCATTATTTCAATATTGGTTATGCTCTTTCATTTCTTGCAACTTAGATAACTTATGATGGATACGTTTAATAAAGGTGGTGGCATGGACACAAGTAGTAGTGATGAATGGAAGTGGTTAGTACGACACGATCGAATTGCGTTAAAGAATAGTGATGAATGGTAGTGGTTAGTACGACAAATATTGCATGGGAAACAACAACGAAATCATTTCCTTTTGAAAAACAATTACTAACACTGAAATTATTAATTCACATCTTCTTATATTTTTTGGCCTTTAATTTCACGATGGAATACAGTACTGTAGATAGGTTTCAATAATTATGTTATTGAAATAATTGATGGTTTTCAAAACTTGATTATATTGCTGTGTGGAAGTTAAAAGCATAGTAGTACTAGTACAGTAGTATGTTCTTGAAGCTCATAGTTTAATCATTTAAAACCCGCTAAATTTAAGTAATCAGTACTCCATAATCCCCATGCGCGTGTGCCTGTTGTTTTGTTATATACATGTTCTTTTCGTGCGTTCTGCTTTCAGTGCTTTCTAAACAATTTTCAAATGCCATATCTATACCAGATTCTAAAGTACAAGTTACAAACGAAAAGTGCTCATTTGCGTTTTTATCTTGAAAAAATTACGAATGTGAGATAGCTTACTAATATTATATAACTGAATAACAGATAATTGATGTCGGTGCTGTATATATTTTGTTTTTGGTAGTTAATAAATTGGTGTCATAGTGACAAAAGAATGAATAAAAAAAGAAAAGGTGTTTGACATAGTGATTATATTTTGACTAAGAGTACAGCACAGCACCCCCATTGGCCAATAGAATACTTATAGTATATTGGCGAAGGTGACCCAAATTGTTGCCGTCTCTCCTCGAGTACTGCTTTGTTTTTTATTTGTCCATAGAGAAATCAAACCCTAGTTGACCAGTTTCGCAACCTTGACCCACTTGTGGAAAATGGGAAAATACACATGGATCAATAATTCATAATTATAACAAATGTACTAGTAGTGTAGTGTAGTACTCTAATAGAATGTTCGTGAAATTAAAAAAAAAAAAAAGGTGTGTGAACGATTCATAATATCATAATTTCGTAGTGAATATATTATATATAACAGAATATTGTTGCGCAGTGTCCAGAGCATGATCGATCATGTTCTGTACCCTTTAAAGGATCCTGGTCTTGAGTGTGCCTCTTCATAAATCATAATAGTCTGAAACTCTGATAGAGCACAACAAAAGCAAAAGCAAAAGCAAAAAAAAAAATAAAATATATATATATATATATATATAAAGCCAAAAGGATAAAAATAAAACCAGAAAAATGAAAGGATTCCCACTCACACCTGTATGATTACATCTTTGGTTAAGAATACAGCGGGAAGGTTGGGTCAAAGAACAAAAGTTACTAATGGGTGATCCATTATCATTATTCATATATACAACAACTCACTACTACACCCTTATTTATTTTCCCAAACCCCATTAATTACTTGGCTAATTTATTTATTTCCCTCACTGATCTAGCTAAAAGCCTATTCTCAGTACTATATATATATCCCATGGCTTTAGAAGCTGTTATAGCTGAAAGTATATATCCGCCTAATAGGGTGGGGGTGGATCGATCTAACAATATGAGAGATGGCAGAACACAAGACAAGATGACTCCATGATTTCTCTTGTTCATACTGTCCCTAGTCTCTGATCTCTACACATTCGGCACACAGGCTCAAGCCAGGCAAGTTTATTGATCAAGCCTATATATATGCCTATTTTTGTTCCACTTTTTTGGAAACAACCAGGAACTAGATACTACTGTGTGGTTTTTGTTTCTTATTTCCCACTAGTTAGAGTATTATTTATCTTCAAAACAATTCGGAGAAACATGTTACATAAAATACAACTAGATGGATGTTAAAGCCTATGCTGAGTTCACTTTTCAATAGGTAGAGGCTAGCCTAGCTACTAATCAGGGGATACATGGAATCAGCTGTATAATTCTTTTTCTGGGTACATGATATGTAAATTTGTGTTTTATTATGACTGTTAATTAATTCCGTAGGGATTGATAAAGAACTTTAATTATTATATATGAAATGTTTATGCGGTTCTTGTGAAGGGATCTTTGCTTCAAACTTGCTTAACCAATTTCTTGCTTATTATTTCAAAAATATAAAAGGATTTGGATCGTATGAGAGAGATTAATTAAAAATGTATGGCTTTTTTTAGAACCCTGCCATTTTGGAAGCAATATATAAGAATGATTTCATCCTAGGTGCTTCTCGTTTTGGAACGCTTAAATCTTCGTACGGTTGATGAGATCTTAATAACTTTAATTGACATTTTCGCTAATGATAATCAGAAGAACATAGCATCTGAAACTCAAGGATTGCCAAGGTTAATTTCTTTCTTATTCAAACTTTTTTGGCAATCAAATTCAAATTTTTCCTTATTAATAGGTCAATACTACTACATAATGGATTAATTAATGCTATAAAAGGCTAGGAGCTAGAATTATAAAATGGGAATGAACTGCCCTAAGAATATTAAGGCTTGCTTAAATGCAATTTTCATGTTATTTTAGTTAATCTAACTTTATCTTTTAACGTCTACTTTTAATAATATTAAAGATTAATAAAATAATTTTTTATAAATTTAAAATTTATATATAATAAATTTTTTAATTTTTTTATTAATATAAACCAAATAATACGTGTCAATTAGTAATCTACTGTGATTTGATTAATAATTTAAGTAATTCATTGCCTTAAGCGGTTTAATCATTATTCAAAGAGACAATAAAAAAGATACTAAAAGAGAATCCGTAAGAGAACCTTAGTTGATGAAATGTTGTGAAAGAATCTAAGTCAGCGATGAAACCATCCACGTGAAACGATGATGCAACCATGGTAACGAGACACAACAAAATGGATGAAAAAGTTTGACTTTTTATACAAAAGGAAAATATAAAAATTTTTATTTTTTATTTTATAAATTACTACTTTTATATTATTTTTATTTAAATTATTAAATTTTTGTTGAGAATAAAAAATATAATAAATAAAGAATGAACATTGCGTTTGCACGTGTGAAATTGTAGGACTTGGTTGTGACTTATGATTTATGAACTTATCCACAGTGCGTGTTTACAGGACGTAATATCATTTTAATATATAGATTATGATAACTCGAGAAATTCATAATTGAATCGAAAGTTCACCTAGCAACGGTCTTACAAAAATTCATGTCTAATAAAGTTAATCATGTTCCGACAACATAATTCCACCGCCCCTAATTAAAATATAAAATGCATAAAAAATTATTTGGATTTGGAGTTAGATCGCTTCTAGATGAACTGCACGTGTAGTCAGAAAAAACACAAATACCAGAGGTGAATTTTATTCGCTCTAATTTAGAAAAAAAAAAAAAAAAGTTTATTTTCTGAAAGATTGTTGATATTACTCAGTGGTAGAAAGAAGAAGCAAGAATTAGATTGTGAGTACGTAAGAGAAAAAAACTTGATAGGGGATATCTTCCAGCCAGTAAATATCATGATGCATGGTGAAGGATTACGCACATATGTTTAATCTAAACAATACCTTAGTTGATTGTTTATTGAATAAATTGCAGACCTTCTTTCTGGCTGTCCTAAAAAACTTGAGCACATGGAACTCAGTCATTTAGATTTTGCTAGCTATGTTAATGTTATTGAACCAAAATTGCTCAAATTACTCCGTGCTCGTGCTGGTGCTGCTATGGATAAAGATTCAGCTCCATTGGAAGTCGCTTCCTGCGCATGAATTGGGTATTCAATGATTTTTTGTTTGTGTATTAAAGGACCTGGCAATCCACACTTACAGAGGCACAACTAAACTAAACAATGAAGAAAAGATAATTCTTGTAAACTTTCGTTTAATTGATAACGAGATTTGAGTTTGAATAAGTATTGATTGGTGTCTCTCTATTCAAATTGTCTTCTTATATTATAATATATTTTTTTTCAATAATAAAGTTTGCATTATATATTGATCTCTAGCATATGTAATTAGCAGAGCACGAGGCATCTGAACTAGTTTGTGAGTGTTTATTCTCAATTTGTGCCAGCTTGTTTCCAAACCTTGTATCAAATCAGATATCAGATGTCCAATTTGGATTGACCCTCTCCCCAAGGCCCAAGGTATACCTCATAGTATACTGATAATAAGTGTAATATTAAAACTTAAGATGATGGTAAAATGGTCACGTAGAAGATTGGCTTTGGACTTTGGAGGCATGTTAAGAGGGAATGAAGCCTTGAACAGTAGATTGTTTGCTATGTCAGAGGTGGAATGGTGATGGAATCTTATTCCTGTGGGAAAGCAATCTTCTGGTATGGTTAAGATCTTGGCAATGGACTCAAAGCAAAGCCGATAAAGGCAATTTTTGCAATCGACCTGGGGTGGGTACACGGTAATGATATACTTAGAGAGAGTTTTTGTTTTTGGGTCTGGCTGGGAATGATCCACAATTCAAACAAGTTATGAAGATGAATGGTTAATCCCTATATTTTACCAACTCCCTAGGAACAGCATTGAGTCACGCAAAAGGATAAGGTTACTCTGGCAGCCATCCAAGTTAAGTTAGGCACCTCCCAATGATAACGACCATCAATTCATAGATGCAATGCTCCTTCACTCTCCCTCCCTTTGATTAATCCATGCAAGATACCTTAGTCCCAAGAGTGTTCACACACATACATGATGCCCCAGCTTCACTTGTCAAATGGTGCATTCGTAAGAGTTAGAATTGGTGTAACTTTTAACAAAACATAAAGTCAAAACAAGCCAGTCAAAAATTGCATTCAAATTTAGCAAGTATCAAGACATATTTTGGTTGAGTGGAATATTTGTCATAAAATAGAATGATACAAGAGTCAGATCCACTGAAATTTTGAAAACTTACCTTCCTTTCTATTCTACTAAAATGACCCTAAATCAAGTTGAACTTAGGCTAAACTTGATGACCTGTGCAAGAATCTCCACGACATACGTGTTCAAGAAGCAAATAGTATTTCGTTCAAGTTGAGAGAATTGTCTAATCTTGTTAAAAGAACTTGAAAATCACGAGATTTTGGGAGAAAAATATTCCAGCAATTAAAGCCATAATTTTACAGGCACAGGCTACACCAATTTGGCTCTTTATCATGATGATGTGATAATTATTAAGACATTGAAAAAAACCCACCTACAAAAGGGACTTCAAATGCAAACCAAAACAAGTTAATGGTTACTCAACAGTAATCATAAGTACACACATCCGTGAAGTTTCCCTTCCCTATTTATACAGCCCATAAACACTTCAAATCTTCATTAAAAAGAAAAAAAGATACATTCATCACATTACTTAGTTGTAATGTACGCAACTAGCTTTCAATCCATGATCTTTTTCATCAGACAAAAGAACCAAAACGTCAAATTAGAAGAGTCTTCAAGTTTCAGCAGGTGAACAAAAACCACAAACCGCTGTTCATTTCATTGCTGAGTCAAGTGGTTATCTTCTCTTGCTTACTGCCAACTGAAAACAAGGAACATTTCTTTAATTTCACAATCACAACTTAAAACAAAACGATCTTTCTCTCAATTAAATCAAATAAGATTCCAACTCACGGGTAAAAGCAGAAAGCTCAGTACTCTTCAACACTCGTAGCCTCTTCACTGTTGATACAAACATGCTGCCAAGCATATGTAGACATTAAAAAAAAACATATAATAAATGCCAATCATAGTTTTCTAGCAATAAACAAATCATTAAAAAAGCACCAAAGGGAAAAGCCAATTGCGCTGAGTTATTTATAGTTTATTTGTATTTCTTAGAGGGGACAGTCGTACAGGTGTTATCATGTGAAAGAACAGACATGCCATGGCATGTACTGCTTCGGATTTATTCACAACAATTGGCAAAAAGTTGTTTGATATAAATATATAATTGTTAAGCACAAGGAATCTAACTAATATCTATTGCAGTTTTTAGATCAAAATGTTAATTCGGCATTGGTTCTAACACATCAAGTAGTGAGGTACAATAAATAATATAATATTGAATAAAATAAAATAATAGTAGTGCATAGGATAATAGTGTGATAAGATGCTTACTGCCATGGCACATCCCCAACAAGCATCCTGTCTCCTTCATTATCCTCATAAACAAGAGTATACTCTCCACTTCCATCCAATAAGCCCGTAATAGCTCTCTCTTCCTCCTGCTTGTTGTGAACTCCACCAGCAGAGGAATCCCTTTGAGCTAAACAGCAGTGAGAAAAGACAAAAATCAGATAATAACTTCACAAAGTTCCCTTCTTGAAGATCAAAATGGTAGGCACAAATACAAATTGTATTAAAAAATTTGTTTGGTGAAAAAGATTGACCGTAAGCATTAAATGTTGAATTAATGTAGCCAACCCCCAAGTACATCCATAATAGCTAGTCATAATTAAAAAAAAAAAAAAAACTTTCAAGTTTGTGCTTACTGGGTAGCTATCAATAAAAAGCAGTAAACAAAAAAAAATCACACAAGGAGAATAAACAAGTGTAATAAAATTGAGCACATGTGCACAATGATTGAATTAGAGTGTCACAAAAATTACCAGCAAGAAGACCTCTGAACAGTTCGTCCACAGCAGAAGAGAGATTTTCATAGTTGTCGTAAGCATTGAGGTCCACTTTCCTCCCTATTGGAACACCATCCATGTTGATCTTGACAAACAAACCTTTATTAGCAGCATAGTTCTCAACAGGTTTTTTACCAGCAGTAGCAGCAACCACCTTGTTGTTGTGCTGCTGAGACTCAGGAGGTGGCTTGGAAGCACTGCTGCTTGCAAGGTTCTTCCTGAAGGAACGAATTGGGGGCCACCCCACCACTGGAGCAGGAGCAGTTCTGTTTATTGAGGGTGGGTCCCACAAGGAAAAGGAAAATGTTAAGTTAGGCATGAAAGTGAACAGTGAAACTGGTATGAACCAGGCTAAAAGTTAAATAAACAAAAGATGAGGTGGGGCTAACTCACTAGCACAACCCTGCCATCACTCACTCATCAAATTCACATATTTAGTATTACTTGTACATATATTCTTTATTTAAAATTTAAATCAACAAGAGGCTTTCCCCACGAGGGACCAAAGATATTAAAAACGGAGAGACAAAGGGAAAAGAGAGAGGGTCAGATATTCACATGCCAATGTCAAACCTCAGGGAAGATAACGAAGGCACATAATAAATGACAGATAGCATCAAAAAACCGATGTGGACATATCTGAGAGAACATGGCAAGGAAGTATAGCAGAACAAAAACGGCCAGTACAGGGTACAGGGAGATCAAAGCTTAAAAATTGTCCCTTCCCTTTTTTCCTGTGGATGAGAGGATAACCATACAAGTGATAATTAATAATGGAAATCTCTATAGTTATTTCTTTCACTCAAAAGTGCAACAAGGGATTGTGAGACACTAGATCTATCATACGGTAACAAGTAGAAAGAAAGGGGGCAGAGTTTAGTTTGCATGGACCACACAAAAAAAATGAAAACATATGAAACAACGTGACTCTGGGAATGAATATCCTCTGTCGAAAAGTTACAAAACATGGATACAAGAAAGAAAAGGTGAGAGTACCTTTTCTGAGAGGTGTTGGGCTGGGACACAGCTGTATTTGCAGAAGGAGAGGGAGAGAACACTTTGACATCACCACCATTCTGCAACTCTACCACCTTAGGGCAACAGTTTTCTGATGCATCTTTTCCCATCACAGGTTGGGTTTGTGGGAACTGAAGAAACGGTGAAGAGGCTTTGTTGTTATTCTGGTGGTGGTAGTTTTGCCATGGAGAGGCCTTGCTTTGAAACCCATTCATGTTGTTGTTGTTGTTGGGGTTGGGGCTCAGTACTGCATGAGACATGTTATTAGTAGTAGGAGAGAAACAACCAAGAGATAGAAGGGATTCTTCTCTTTCTGTATTGCTGTTCTTCATCATTTTACCACCGAGAGACCAATCTTCACCAGGTGGACCAAGCCTCAGTTCAAGTTTTCTTTCTTCTGAGGACTTTCCTTTGTTTCTGTTCATTTGCCACTCTCTCTCGTTTGAGATCAAATCTAACAGCTGAGGAGATGCCTCGTTTCTTGACCTTTCATCCATCTCTAGCTACTTTCAAGAGGAAGATCCCTCCTTGCTCAAATATCACTCACCAAATATATGTATGCGGGCTGGAAACAAAAACAAACTCTAGAAGCCCCACTGTTTCATGCAACAACAAAAACACACACACTAGTTAGAAAGAGACAAAAGGTTGAAAAAAGTGTTAGTTTTGAAAAAAAAAGACATAACATGAAAAATGGACATCAAATGATATAGAGAAGTGGGAATCTTACAGTTACAAGTCTAACCGCAGCTTAAATCCGCTAAATACCACATCTTGTTGTAGTTGTGATTGTGAAAAACAACGGCTTTTTTGCAACAAGTGAGAATCTGAGCCAATAGGTAGAAGGACCTACAATGAAACCAACCTTAAAAGGTTTTAAGGTTTTTGGGCACAGCAAAACGTTGGATAGACAGAGATAGCAGAAGGAGGAACACACAAGTAGTATTATCACAGCTGAATGGAAACCCCACCAGTAGAGAAAAATAAAACACACGAAAAGCAAAGGTGGAGGGAGCTATAATAGCATGGGATTGTAATCTAGCTTTGCTTTAAGTCTTTTTATTTGCACGCTTAGTGGGTTCTCTCTTTCTCTCTCTATGTCTTTCTTTCCTTTTTTAAGGAGAGAGGGGGAGGGAGGGTTATTTGATATGATATGAGGCAAAAAAAAGAGACAGAGGGGTGATAAAAACCAGAGAGATTCCCCTTGGCCAACCAACCCAAAAACACAAAACAGGAACGGAATTAGAGCACAATGCACGCAACCTCAAGTCTCATAAAAATACTAACGTTAGGTTGTTTAGCACAGGAAGTAAAGCATGCTGTCCTTATGCTTGTGTTGTGCTGAGTGCTGAGTGCTGACCTGAGACCTCCCCTAAAGTCTAAAGATACTCTCTTACACACACTCCCCCTATACCCTTATAGCTCCTATTCCTATTCTTTTGCCTTATTAGCACACACCCCCAAACACCCCCTCCCCTCCCTTTACTAGTATTTAGTATTTTCTCCCTAATTACACTCAGCCAATTTGATCATTTTGCATCCTTTTTTTTGCCTTTTGGATCTGAGTCAAGGCGAATTAGTTTACTTAAGCACTTGAAAGTCCAAAGAGAGGGACACTGGCACACGCTCAAAGTTCCCTGCTGGCATAAAGGGACAAAGTTTTTACTACCCTTTTAGACTTTTAGTAATGATGGTAATGTTAGCCAATGTTAAATTTAGAAGGTGATTGGTTAATTAAAGATTTTCATAGGGTTGGATAAGATTTGTAAGATAGTAAAAAATAGAAAACATAATTTGAGGGGTAAATTAAAATAAAAGGGGTGAGTGGTTTTGAGATGCCAGGAAATTGATGGATGGGATAGCAAAGGATGCTTTTTTGTTTTTTATTTTGGAGGGAGAGGATTTGCATGATCCATATTTGCAGGGCTTCTGCAATAAAAACATGCAGATCCCATGATCTTGTCTCCTCTGTTCTGTTCTGCACTCTCCGTCCACATATCCCCATAATTTGAGAGTTGTGAATAAATGGGATTCCCTGTGCCGCTATTCACTCGTGTGCGCTACACATCACGCTCTCCTTACCGTTTGATTTCAGTCAATTAGCGTTGGGATTTGTTTTGTCTACACTAAATCTGACAAAAAGTTGGGTTTCTGTTTTTTATTTTACTTTATATTTTTCATAGTAATTTTTTTAAAAAAAAAAAAAACAAAGAAAGAAAACTCTGTCTGAAGTCTGCACTTCACAGCTCAAAGGAGAACTACTTTTGTTGCTTTTCCTTTTTGTTTAATGATAAAGGAATTATTTAGGTTTTATTTGCTTTTTAAATTATTTTTTAAAAAAAGAGAAATATGATAGTAGTATTAAACCTCATTTAAAATAAACTTGCCAGAAATGTTTTTGGAAAATGCGTTTGAATATGACATTAAAGTGGGTTAAAAAAGGTGAATAAAAAAATTATTTTTTATTTAGTAACTATAATTAGGAAATAAAAATTTTATACTAATAGGAAATAAAAAAATTAACTTAGTTATTTTGTTTTACAAGAAAAATTAACTTAGATATTATCACCCTTAATATTGCCTGACCCAAGCCCAACCTGTCCATTTCTCACCGTTAATGTCGTCAATGTAAAAAAAATGTATACTAATAATAGGCAATAAAAAATTAACTTAGATATAATTTTCTTATAAAAAAATAAAAAATTTATCACGTATAATAATGTAAAAATATTATATCAATATATGATAATTAAATTAAATTTATATATATGGATTCTTTTGATAAAAATAAAATGTAAATGAAGTTAATTTCAAGTCAGTTTGAAGAGGCTTTTTACAGAATAAGAAAAACATAAAATGAAGTTAGATCCGCATATACTTGTTCTAAGAAGAAGTTATATATCTTAACATTTTTATTAGAAATATATGAATAAGAAGAAATTATTTTGCAATGCGCCAATGCGTGATGCCTTTTTAATATATAAAAAGTAAAAATTAATTAATGTCTCCTAATACAGTTTAGAAAGAAGTTTGTAAGTTGAAATACTGAGCAAGTTGTAGCTATAAACCTGACCATACTACAGGTTCACACAGCAAAGTTAATTAAGTACGTCGCGACTCGATCGTTTTCCTTTTCCGTTTTGAGGTTGAGAGATATTTGTCAAGGCGTTAATCAATGAAGCCATTCACGTGCGTCTGCTTCTTTCTACTGCTACTCTACATCAAATGAAACAACCAATATTTTCTAAGACTTCAAAATCATCATTTTAGAAATCCATTTCAACCAACTTGCTCATAAAAACTCATTCAAATACACTGTTTTTATGATACATAGAGAGTACATTCCTACAGTTAGAACTTTGGATTTTATTCAAAGGCTAGCTACAATACTGAAAAAGAAAAAGAAGAAAACTGATCATTCATATAAGCTATGTATACAAGAATGTTAGGGATTTTAACATAGTTATACAAATTTGATATTTCCAATGAATAGTATCAGAAATTGACTGAAAACAAACCATATAACTTTACGTACTGAAATTGCTGAATTTGAAACTAAATTCAATTGATGTGTACAATTATCAAACGTGCGAACATTTGTGTAAAATATAGAATTTTGGAAATTATAAAATCACGGTTATCAGACTAGCTAGCTGGTATATAAAAATAAAACATAATTATTGTCATTTTCTCCCCAGGTGTGAAAGTTTAAAATTATCCTTTTTTTCATTTTGAACTTAATATACTTGATAATATTTTCACTAACTACTATATTTTCCAGATAACACAGTTTCTCTAGTGCAAATGGATGTCACGGAAGAAGATTAAACAATATTGTAAGCTACGGAAAATACAAAATGATTCCATTATTTGATAAGGATGCTCTGTGCCTACTCAATTATTTGGCTTGTTTGCACGTTGGTGGTTGTATAATAGCCACAGTTGAAGTTAAATAGTTGTAACAAATTAGGCCAAATTTTCTTACACTCTCCTCGATCATCACCCTGTCCTGGGCAAATTAAATGCTATATTATTCAATAGCATGTGTAAAGTAATGATTGGACAAGCTTTACAATTGATTTTTTATTATTATTATTAATTGGAAAGCAACAAGAAAACAAAGAAAGAGACTAAAGTTTTTTTTTATTATTATCATTAATTGAAAAAATTGTTCAAGAAAAATAGCAACAGATATTATTTTAGCAATTTTTTTATCATTTGATAAATAATATATGATTCTATGTATATAGATTATAATATTAAGTTGTTTATGGGTATGGTAAGAGCATAAAATAAAATAAAAAAATGTGCCATTCTTACATTTTTCTTTCAATCCAAAATATGAGATTTTGTAAAAAATAAGAAAGTTATCTTGTGGGTAAGACATTGCAATAGTATTTTTATATACTCCTATATAATTTTGTTCCTTTTAACAAAATTTCTATACACATAACTAACCCGTGTTTGGTAGAGGGAAAAAAATTAAAGAAAATGAGAAAAGTTTGAAATTAAACTGAGGGAAAAAATAATAATTTTCTGTTTGTAAAAACTATTTATCTTTCACTTTCTCTCCTATAATATATATATATATATATATATATATATATATATATATATTTATATATTTATATTTATTTATTGTTATGTTTTTTTTTCTTTTATTTTTTTCTAACACACGCTATAAGAATCAAACTCTGTACAAGCGTGATTGTATTTTTATATACACTACTCGTATCCGATCTTTAGTTTAGGGTTTATACACTAAAGTTTTGTTTTGTTACCATGAAAATACGAGAGAAGGAAAAGCATTAGGATGACATAATTTTTATAAAGTTTTAAAATTGAAGATTTCATTTAAACTGCATTTAAATTAACATTAATTTTAATAATTAATATTAATTCCGAAGTTTTAATATATAATGTTTAAGCGATTGATTGACCCATTCACATGAAACGCTTACGCAAACATACATTTAATATTTTAATTCATTAAAATAAAATAAATAAATAAAAACTTGTTATACAAATTACGAAGTTGAAATTAGTGTGTACAAGTACAACATTCATAATCTTTTGTTTTTTAATCAAACAATTTAATAAATTATCTTTTTTTTTTTTTCTTTTTCTTTCCTTTGATTTTGTTCTCTAAAAGGAAGACTGTGTAACATCGATCGTGGAAGGGGAATCTGGAATCTTTATGATGCATGCGGGTCAATCTGGTGTTGCGCAGACCACATAAAATGTCACAATCCTTGCAAGTTGCAACCAGGAGGCGTTGATTTGGGAGAAGCGGATGGTGATGGCGAAGGCGATGAACACATGTCCAATCAAAGTCGTACTGGTAATGATGCTGTTGCTATGTCCGTTTGATGAGAGATAATTAATTGGGAGACAGTGGCTGCCAGTCTTATCATGCGACTGAGTCTGATGCCTTAACATGAGCCGTCTGATCTTATTCTTCATTTTGTTCGTGAACTGGGAAACAACTACGTGGGCCCCACCTCCTTCCCGTCTTTTTTTTTTTTTTGCTTTGATCATGTCATTCTCAAAGCGACTTTTTCTTGTGGTTTTCTTCTTTTAATTAAGTGTTCTAGTTCATACAGAATTAAAATCATTCATATATTCATGCTTGTTTGGTTTTGCATTAAGAAATTGAGCAGCCTATTTTTGTAATTTTTTTTTACCTAAACTATAATTTAAAGATTTCAAACGTAAAAAATCTGTCTATCTTTTGCTTAAAACAAAATTCATTTCAAATTTTCCAACGCATAGCTAAAACATTAGAGCTCTTTTCACATATTAAGTACTACGTGAGAAAACCAAATATTTTTTATCAAAAAAAAAGAAGAGAAAACCAAATATTACGTTTGGGTTTTATAAATATATGTCTTTTAGAGTTTTAACCTGTGATTTCGTATTTATATTGTTTTCTTAATCATATATGGGTAGGTTATTAAATAGTTATTAGTTGTTAAGAAGCTTATGCTGAGTTCAGTCCTTTTATAAAAAGCAATTCCTTGAGATGATAGCAAAGGGTCGTGTTCTCATCCTTTCTCTTATTTTTTTGGGTTCTTGAAAGTCCTTTAATTTAAAGAACCGGATTCATGCAAAGATATGTTAAGAATGCATTCACGAATTAACTGATTAAGAATAAATTGATGACAGTGGCCCATCCAAGTGTGATAATCGATCGGACAACAGCAACTTGACCATTAAAGAAAAATAAGTGTTAAGAGGAGATTGCTTCATTTGTATATATCACATGGTACATGTTGTAAATTCGTCCTAAAACCGTGCTATCGAGTCAATTCAATGGAATTGAATGGCAACCATTAATTGTGTCCATTAGACAAGGTATCTATTCTAGTTCTATGTGTACTGCAAAAGATTAAAAAAAAAAAAAAAAAGGAAAAAGGAGAACTCGAACTAGCTGATCGATCTTGAAAATTAAAGTTAAATTATTGATCCGAATATATAAAAACTCAACAATAACTTAAATTCGGATCAATAATTCATAGAATATAGGAATAGATGGATCGAGTTGAGAAGAATATATAGAGGTTTAATTTGGAAAAATGATGGCATCTTTATTTGGGAAAAAGGGAGGGAATCTGACAAGAAGTGTTTGATTGAAGAAAAAGGACGAGAAAAGCTAGCAGTGAGTGACCTAGGTAGCTAGCTAGTTCATATATCAAAGCCATCCTTTGGACCTCTCATGTCTTGTAGTACTTGTCCACACAACAAGGCTTTCAATCTCGCTTTCATTACCTTTGCCACTTTAATTTGCTAGGTAGTTGGGTGAGCATGAACCTGTTTGGAAATTCATTCGTTGAGAGATAAATTATCATATTTCAGCGACAATGTATTGAATATTTCAGGTTTTAGATGTTTTTATTTTAGATTTAACCGTTATAATTCTTACGTGATTATTCAAACATGCTCTATGAAACGTGGAAGTAAAGACAGTAGTAATTAATTAATGTGTGGATTGAGAGAGGCAAGGCTGCTGGTCGAGCATGTGTTATATTTCTGGCACGTTTTCGTATATCGTCTCACACTGCCACCAAAGATGACCAACTTGAAACCATTTAAACTTTGATGGATGCATATATATCCTCAACTCAACTTTAGTTTTTGTGGGAGACCCAACCCTACCCCACCCATTAGTATTATTATTATTATATTACCATCATTGATAAGATCACTTGCGATCCCCACTGCCCACTATTGCTAGCTACTTCGATTATATTCATTCCCTCTTTCTTAGTTTTATTCTTCCTCTCATTGATTGCACTTGCACCCTGTCTTTTTTATAGTAGTTCTTAGTGTAGTGACCTTTTTTGTTTGCTTTTATGTGAATAATTGGTTCATGCGCCGCTATAGTACCAAGAATGAATGTATCATAAGTAATGGGATCCACCTTTAGACGACTATGGAGTCTTTGTTCCTAGCTTCCACCAAAAAGAGGCTGCTCTCCTCTCATCTCATTCTTGCTTAAAAGGCACCGACTGTAACGTTGTGTACCATATCATATCGATCCATCGATACTAGTAGTAGTAGATATTTTCACACCAATTAATTAATACATGCATGAGAATTCAGAACACGTACGTGTTAACGTTGCATGACCGCGTTAAAATTCGGTTTCATTTTACTTCTGCTGTGTATTACATTAATTATAATGTAAAATTATATTGCTGTGTCAAAACTTGAGCTAAACAAAATCATAATGTGAGCATATATATATATATATATACATGCATGTGACCTTAAACAGGTTGCTAGATAAATAAATAATACGGGAGATATAAGGTAGCTTGTTGGTTGAAAGGGAAGAAAATGGGAGAGGTAGTAGGTTAAACATTTTATCCGTTAATAAAAAAAATTAATAATTATCAACTAATATTTGTTTTAAAAAAATCGTTAATATTAAAATAGATATTTTTAATAAGTTTTTTTTTTCTTCCCATATTGTAGATGTGAGTCAAGGTTCGTGGCTTGAATTACTTTCCGTCCCCAAAAGATGGATCTTCCACAGTGGAGACGAAGACCAAAAATTGGTCTTGACCTAAATCAATTACTTTTTTTACCATTTATGAGTGGTTGCTTTTAAGAGTTGGCCGGCCGCTTTGAATCTGATGATATATCTGGCTAATTGTGTTTTGGTTCTAAATTAAGTCAATTAAGTCAATGTTAGATCAAGAAAACAAAGATTCCATCTCTTGAATGTACACACATTCTTAACATTTTTTTATTAAAAGAAAAAATCTTAGAATTGGTCATGTCATGATTTTGATTGTGCCACTGTGGAGTGTGGATTAATCTTATCATCATAATTTTTACATGTAATAAAATGGACTCAAGATCCCAAAGATCTCCTTTACACTGCGACTTGCGAGAATCAGACTTATTAAATTATTTGCACCTACATACTGTGTAGTGTACATATTGTTCTCTCTCCACGCTTCTTTCTAGTTCTAGTTATTAGGTCGTTATTCCATGGTTTCTAATCTAATACTATTATCTAAAGGCTTTTTCTCTTTTGCCAGAGGTATCATTATTTATTTCTTCCCGGTAGCTATTAGTGTAATTCAATACTAAAAATGAAAAATAAATTAAGAGAATGAAGGTAAACTATTTACTGTGCCTCTCGCGAGATCAAAACTCGAGGATTTTGTCTGTGTGTGTGTTAAAGCAGGAAAAGTCATAAAACTTCAAGAGCATACGTAGATGTATTTATCTCCCCTCAAAGATACGTGAAAATAATTAAATTTTAATTAGATTCAATCTAATTTGTCAATTTAATGAATCCACAGCACAGTATCCTTGATTTTGTTGTAATACTTTATCAATATGTTTAGATATTCAAAAAGGATTAGAGTGAAATGAAATCAGATGATGGTGAAATGTCTTGAATTTTGTTCATGCATCGTCCCGATCATTCCAACTCAACCCAATTCGTTGGCAATCAAAATTTTAAAGAAAAAAAAAAAGTGAGATTTGTGGTAAGAGCGGAGGGTTAGGGTTAGGCTCTGTACTAATTTTCTGTAAGTGAAAAAAACAACTCTTTTACTGTCCAATTAATAAGAGTATTAATGTTACTTCAGTTTGCTCCATGTCATCCTTTTTTACGAATCCAAACAACAAACAAAGGCTTAAGACATTGTAACTTCAAAAATATGTTTGCTTAATGTACTATGTCTTTTTGTACTTGAATTTTTTTTTAGTGCCTTTTCTTCAATCAGCACTAGTTATGGAACACACTGCTTACATAATCAAACAACTTTTGATATTTGATTTAATTCCTTTACATATGTGCTTCTAATTTTTTGTTTTTCTTGTAGGCAATGGTTCTAACTTTTCTTTTTTCTTTTTTCCTATTAAAGAGCTTTCCTCCCATACGAGGCAATAAAACTTTTAAACGAGTCCCACTAAATTTTCTCCTTTTTATCTAAACTTGAAAAACTACTGTAATTAATACGAAAATGGATAATTATACAGAACTTTCCTATTCTAGAAACCAAGGCTCAATGCCACATGTAAAATGTAAAATATAGTTCTTAATTATGATTCTGATGAAATTCGCCGAATAGATTTGTACCTATGATATGAACCATTTAAAAAAGAAAGACATGCAAAAAGATTACAGATTCCCTACATTCTTCTTTTAATCAGTATTTTATTGAGTATGCGATCTGATATCCGATCTTCGCGGTGCTTTCGGCCGTTTATCAATCAAAACCGAGGAAGAATAAGATCACTCTATTGAGATACAATCGCGCTTTCCTTTGAATTTTGATATAAAATACTCTGGGACTAAGCAATTGCATAGATGCTGTAATTCAAAAGGATTATATTATACAGATGCATTCCATTTGTAGATAAACAAATAGCTTTGCTGATGATAAAAAAAATTACACTAAAATAGGACCTAGTTTTTAGGGGCCAACTGATAGTGTTAGTCTTGGTATGGAATAATGGTTTTTATTTTTCGTATTCATATTTGTACCTCACTTCCAAAACAAAAGTTAACTTATTCTAAATGCTAATCCAAGACAAAATGTGGAACTCTGTTTCTGAGTTGCTATCATATGTGGAATTGGTCTTAGCAAACAAAATAAGTACAAAAGTTAACTTATTTAACGTATGATAGCAACTCAGAAACAGAAAGAAACAAAATTAATTATAAATGCTCCAAGTGTTGACAATCGCATATCATGTATAGTTCCAAAACTTATAACATCAAAGTACCACCCAATATTTTGCTAAAATGTGAATCATATTCAGTAGTGAAACTGGTGCAAAATGACCCTGACATCTATCCAACAATGCTCAACTCCCTAATTAGTACTTGCATTAACTCAGAATTCCAACATTGTCTAGAGAACCAACCAAATAACAGTGAATTAGACCCATTATCTTAAAAGCTATATGATGTGAAACCTGATTGATTTGGTTAGTGACATCGTAATGCAGTGATGCGAATAATATTCAGAGTGTACTACTGGTTTGAGGAGATGAAAAATTGAGAGGGGTGGAAATAAAATGACATGAAAAAGTTTTGATTTTTATGAGGATTAAAGAAATGTCTTTTTATTTCAGCTAATGCCTAGGCAAACAGGGTATATTTGTTATCAACTCATTTATGCTATAACTATATAAGAGTGACGGATATGTAGAGAGTGTGGTATGTAAATGAGTTGCAAATTATTTTTTCATGTCACATTCAAACTGTACATGTACCAAACAAGTGTGAAATAATTTTTTAAACTTTTTAACACCTAGCTCCTCAAATAAGTGCACCCTTTAGCATCAAGGAAAAAATAGCAGCTAAACTAGAGAACACTAACAATACATTCTGACACTCTTTTCAACACTTGATCCATTATTAAGTGAAATCTCACACTGGCCCAATCTTTATTAGTGAGAGGCTAGCTAGAATTTCATTCAACAGTAGTGGTAAAAACCTGGGCCAAACGTTACCTTAGTCCACGAGGTTTTTGTCCAAATACACGTTTCTCGATTCGATGGGTCCAAATCTACTTTCACTAAATAGAAGGAAATTTTAAACGAAACTACAAATTACAAATCTACTGAAAATTGAAGATGGTCTTCGTCCCTAATAAATTGTAATGAGAAGACATTTTTGGTGATTTAGGAAGCTCAGCATCAAATCTACTGCTCGTAGAGTTGCTGGATTAGTGATAGTAGATTTTGAAATTGAGCATACGCAGAAGCAAACATGCAGAGATTTTCGGCGCTTATCTTCAGAAAACGTGCTCTTCTATCATTACTAATCAGACACGAAAACACCGTATGCCATTTCTTCTCTACTACCTCTGAGGTAAGTTCTTCTCAAACCTCTTCACACTTACCACCACATTGCAATTCTAAATTTGACAATAGCAACACCAACCAATTTGGCCTCATTCGCCTCCAAGACACTTCGTTAAACCACGCAGACGATCAAAGCCACGACGAGTTTGCCTCAGATGTGGAAAAGGTTTATAGAATATTACGAAAGTACCATTCTAGGGTTCCCAAATTGGAACTTGCTCTCAGAGAATCAGGGGTTGTTGTGAGACCTGGATTAACCGAGCGTGTGCTGAATCGGTGTGGTGATGCCGGGAATTTGGCGTATAGGTTCTATTCCTGGGCCTCCAAGCAATCCGGTCATCGACTCGATCACGACGCCTACAAGGCAATCATTAAGGTTTTGAGTAAGATGCGGCAGTTCGGTGCTGTTTGGGCACTGATTGAGGAAATGAGGCAGGAGAATCCTCACTTGATTACACCCCAAGTGTTTGTTATTTTGATGAGGAAGTTTGCCTCTGCGAGGATGGTTCACAAGGCGGTTGAAGTGTTGGATGAGATGCCCAAGTACGGTTGTGAGCCGGATGAATATGTTTTTGGCTGTTTGTTGGATGCTTTGTGCAAGAATGGAAGTGTTAAGGAGGCTGCTTCGCTGTTTGAGGACATGAGGTATCGCTGGAAACCGAGTGTGAAGCATTTCACTTCGTTGTTGTATGGTTGGTGTAGGGAAGGAAAGCTTATGGAGGCCAAACATGTGTTGGTTCAGATGAAGGATGCTGGCATTGAGCCCGATATTGTGGTTTATAACAACTTGCTTGGTGGGTATGCCCAGGCTGACAAGATGGGGGATGCTTATGATCTTTTGAAAGAGATGGGGACAAAGGGGTGTGAACCGAATGCTGCGTCCTACACGGTTTTGATCCAGTCGCTATGTAAGCATGAAAGGTTGGAGGAGGCAACATGTCTATTTGTTGAGATGCAGAGAAATGGTTGTCAGGCAGATGTTGTCACTTATTCCACATTGATAAGTGGATTTTGCAAGTGGGGAAAAATCAAAAGAGGTTATGAGCTTTTGGATGAGATGATACAGCATGGGCATTCCCCAAATCAGGTTATTTATCAGCATATCATGGTGGCTCATGAGAAGAAGGAGGAACTGGAAGAATGTAAGGAACTGGTTAGTGAGATGCAGAAGATTGGTTGTGCTCCAGATCTTACCATCTATAATACAGTCATTAGGTTGGCTTGCAAGTTGGGAGAGGTCAAGGAAGGTGTTCGGCTTTGGAATGAAATGGAATCAAGTGGGCTCAGTCCGGGCATTGACACCTTTGTCATCATGATTAATGGGTTTCTTGAGCAAGGCTGTCTAGTTGAAGCTTGTGAGTATTTCAAAGAGATGGTTGGGAGGGGGCTTTTTACAGCTCCTCAATATGGTACCCTGAAGGAGCTGATGAATTCTCTTCTAAGAGCTGAGAAGCTTGAAATGGCCAAAGATGCTTGGAATTGTATCACAGCTTCTAAAGGGTGTGAGCTAAATGTCAGTGCATGGACAATCTGGATTCATGCACTCTTTTCAAAAGGACATGTGAAGGAGGCTTGCTCATTCTGTATAGACATGATGGATAAGGATTTAATGCCGCAGCCAGATACTTTTGCAAAGCTTATGCGTGGTCTGAAGAAATTATATAACAGAGAGTTTGCAGCAGAGATCACGGAGAAGGTAAGGAAAATGGCTGCTGATAGGCAGATCACTTTCAAGATGTATAAACGGAGAGGAGAGAGGGACTTGAAGGAAAAGGCAAAGGAAAAAAAGGATGGGAGGAAGAGGAGGGCCAGACAACGCCAATGGGGTGGAGGCGGTCAGAAATTATAAATTTCATCAGTGAAGCTTGACATAAAATATGTAGGAATCCCAAAGAAGTGTGATTTCTGGCAAGAATTTGGTCAAGTAAATCAATTGAGTGGAAATTAAATGATTTTATTTACTGGCCAATTCATTAGAGGATCTGCTTTTTCTCTGAGGTATCAATACTTACTGGTAAAATAGAAATAATTCTTACTATTAGAATTTGTGAGATTAAGAGAAAGAGAAAAATAGAAACTGAAATGGAATTCTGAATTTGAAATTCTATTTTTCTTCATTGATTCAGACAGTAACTGTCAGAATAGCTCTGTCATGCACTATACTTTTCCTTTTAGCATTTGCCAGTTAATGATCAGATGTCCACTGTTGGCAGAATAGCTCTTTCAAATTTTTCTCTTCTTGTTGCAGAATTTACTTGGATGCATTTACCATGAGTTCATGATTAGCTGAAAGCCTGAAAACAAACAATTTATTATTAACTGCCTTTTTTCAATTTTTAGTGTAGTCTTGTGAATTTTCCAGTTAATCTGTTTCACTGTGCATTGGAGGAGAAGAATTTGCAATTGACTTGCTTTCCTGAGGATGTTTGTGTTGTCTTCATTTTCCTTTTCTTCACTCGGGTGTCTTTTGTCTCTGTAAGCATATTTTAGGGACATATTGTGAAATTGAATGCCATTTTTATGTATATCTTCTGGACCAGGTTGTACATTTGGTGGCTGACAACATGGGTACTGGAGTTTTGATATCTGAACCTTGTAGACACCCCTTTTAATCTGGTTTTATTTTTTTAAAACAAAAGGTTACTATTTTGAGGTTTAAGCTTGATGATCATCACTAACTTTATCCATTGCAATTCCAGTGCTCCAGCAACTAAGAAGCAACCAGCCAGTTCAAATGCCACTGGTGGAAAAGGAGGAAACAAGAAAGCAGGAAACTCAAAGGATCCCAAACAGGGCAATATACATTCTTTTTTCAAGAGAGTTTGAGAACAACACAAAAATCACAATGTTCTTTTACAGGATCATTCATCAATGCTAGTTTCCTCATTACAGGATATTGAATTATGCAGTTCTGGTTCTTTTAGATGAGGGTTTCCCTGTAATCTGGATGCAGGATTGGTTGAAATACCTTGACGTGTGTTATGTTTTCCTCGCACTATTGCTACTATAACTAATTTTACTCTGGTATTGTTCTTGCCTGAAAAAGTGTAGTTCACATACGGTTCCGATTAATCAGTGTAATGGGTAGCTCTTGATCTCGGTTGATTGAGGTTTTAAACATGCCCAGATTAAGTGAAATCTGAGAATATAGTTTTGATTGAACAAAAGTTAGACATAGTATCATTTTATGTATCTATTTTTGCTTAAGTAGGCAAAAATGTTGCGATTTAGGACAATTTATGTTCTGCTTTAAAACATGGTACAACGCAATAGAATTCGTATTGGAAAGCGAATCTTCAACTTAGCAATTGATTGACCGAATTTGCACTGTTCTCTTACAATATTGAACGTATCTAATGCATAATCACAGAGCTACGTAATTTGCACTGTTCTCTTGCAATCTTTGCATTTTATTTTATATAAATATAATAATAAGAGAAGTGTTAATGACACTCCTTTTTATATGAGTGATACTCCAAGGGGAGTTGTTTAGAATTTATCAGGATCTAGTTACAATTATAAAAACTTTCCTGAAAAAACTGACATTTCATATTGCATAAGTCTTAATCTAGTGTTATTGGACCATGTATCGAGGATTCTAAAATCCTAGAAATTGTAAGGCTTCCATATTAAATTTCTCTCATTAAAATTGATAGCTGCAAACACTTTGTCTGGCGTCCATGTGCAGCCCTGTCCTAGACTCGATTTGATGTCCCTCCCACTCTGAGAGTTTCCATTCTCTACACCCGTCACTATGATACTCCTATCTTTACATCCAATCCTTCACTCTATTCATCACACTTTGCCAATTACTACTTCCTTAGCTGAAACTCCACCCTAACTCAGAAGCAGCAAATTCTCTTTCTGTGTCGGTTGCAGCGAGCGAGTGCGAGTCAACGAATTGTGACCTTGTTACCGACGCAAGTCTCTCATCATTTGAGACCCAATTTTGTTTTCCTTCTCTCACTGTCCAAGAAAAAATATACTACTACTATTTTGCCGTAATTAGAAAGTGTCTAACATAATAAATTCAAGATTTGCCTCTTGCTTTGAAACTCATGCAACTTGCTTCGAAACTTATTACTTATGCAATTGTAAAACTAAGCAAAACCAACATGTTAATATATGAGTGTTATTAAATTTAGTTATAAGAAAATATCAGCTAGAAAATGTGCCTACCGATATAGTAGTAGCCTAGTAGGTTCTTAAAACTTTTCTGTTTCATTGTTTTTAGTTCAAAATAAATGTCTCCTCATTACTTTCTTCTTCAATTAACAATGCAGTATACGTTTCCTTTGTTTGCTTGTCAAATTTATATAGCACATGCCCATTTCCCATTTTATCCATCATTGTCACATGTCTTCTAATGATATTTCTTTTGACACTATCTGAAATTGCATCAAATTGTTGAAGAATAAGAACAAAACAGCTTCTTTAAGTTGGAACTGCAACCCTTCATCAAATATTTATTTCTTGCTTTCAAGTTTGTACTCTTTTGATGCGAATCTGTACTTAAAAGCTCCATTAGCCTTCAAACTTTGATAAAATTTCCTCCTTTATTGTTCTATTCTTCCATTCTGAACTACTTTCTCTGAACCAAGTTCCAGTATTTAATTTTTCTGACCTTCAGCTCAAGTTTTCTTACTATTTATCACAGACTCACTCACTCACTGTACACATTCTGATTCTCGTTTTTTTGAAGCTAAGAAATGATTCTTATACAAAACACCCCTTTAAGGTTGCTACTACACTTGTATATCTTTCTGCTTCTTCTTTATTGCACAGGTTCTTATCCCACACCCATGAACTGCACCGACACAACTCGTGTTTGCACATCTTTCTTGGCATTCAAGCCTCATCCAAACCAAACCTTGGCTGTGATACAAAGCATGTTTGACGTGTTGCCCGGTGAGATCACAGTTGAAGGAAATGGCTGGGATTATATATTCATCAGAAAAAACTGTTCTTGTGCTGCTGGTATGAAGAAGTATGTGTCTAACACCACGCTCACTGTGAAATCCAATGGAGGGCTTGAGCATGATTTGGTGATGGAAGCCTATGACGGGCTTGCTCTCTTACCCAACAAGCCGCCACCGCCGCCGCCACGTTGGGCAAGAAAAGGTGGTGTCATATCTTTGAGCTTGTTCTGCAGCTGCTCCAGTGGACTGTGGAACTATCTGATGAGCTATGTGATCAGAGATGGGGACAGTGTTGAATCACTAGCAAGCCGGTTTGGTGTTAGTATGGATAGCATTGAGACAGTGAATTCCATTCACAATCCTGATAGCCTCACTGTTGGTTCTCTCTATTATATACCTTTGAATTCGGGTTAGCCTTTTGCATTCCTCTTCAACACTTTTATATATTGTGGATCACTCAACTCATACTTTATCTCCATCGATAACTTATAAACACACACACATTCAAGATCTGTGGTTCGATCTTCATTTAATTCAATGGTTATAAATGCATGGAAATATGCTATGTTTATGTGTGTATTTATTTGAAAGGGACGTTTAGTTCTATTAATATTGTTTTATGCAAGTGCATATATATCTACTGTTTTCATTTTATCTATCTAGTAATTAATGTTCAACAGTTGGGATTTAGAAATAAGTGAGAGAGAATGCAGTAGCAGTACTTTTTTAGCATTGAAGTTGAAGAACGTTCTTTTGGTCACCTAAGCAAATGTACTTGGATAAATTTTTGAGTCCTGACTGCAACGTTGAATTGAATTATTTAACTGCATTGTAGTTCCTGGTGAGCTTTACCACTTGAAGAATGATACTCCTCCAGCTTCAGTCCCTTCGCCATCTGTTGATAATTTTTTAGGTATGGATCAGCATATAGTGGAATAAAAGCAGAAATCATTTTAATTTTCCTTCAGAAAGGAAAAATCCGTCATGTCTTTATCTATGTACAAATTGGTCGAGGTTAAAGTTTTGTTTACAAAACATCAAGCATGTATTATTATATTGTATATGTTGTTCTTTTAGTTTATATTATTTTCTACCAGTGTCATTGAGCTCTGAAACTCCAAAGGAAAATAATATTTAACCCAAAAAATGTGGTATAGAGAATTAATGATTGAAAAACATTTTTTGCAAAGTCTGCATTTATTTACTTTTTTTAAAATTTAAGACAATGATATTTATACAATTTCTCTTGGATTTCACTCATTGAGTATGCAATTTTTTTTTTTCTACAGCTAATCAAGTTAACCAGAAAGCTCATGTACCCCATGAATGGATCGTAGGAGGTTTAGGGGCTGGTCTTGCTCTGATAATATTAAGCATTATTGTGTGTGTGTTCCTGAGATCACCCAATTGTTTGGTTGAAGCCAGAAATAATGCAAAAGATTCTGCAGGAAAGATCTCTAATAAGTTCTCTGTTTTTGGGAATCCAAGTTTGTTTTGTGGATGTGGCAAACCTATGGACCAAAAGCAAACTGATGGTGAATCCAGTAGTCACCAAATTACTGTTACCAAAGCATCAAGTAATCAGCCTACTTATTGAACTCTTGAACATACACATGCTATTGCTGATTTGATTCCACGAATACTATGATTTGTAATTTAAAATTAGAAGCCATGCATAACATATTTTATTTGTCATTGCAGCTCTAATACCTGACATGTTGGACATGGATAAGCCTGTAGTTTTTTCATATGAAGAGATTTTTTCTTCAACTGATGGTTTCTCTGATTCAAATTTACTTGGGCACATATATGGTTCTGTTTACTATGGTCTCCTTCGTGACCAGGTTTGTGACCATATACTTTTAATTCTGTTATATAATAAGGCTAGTCCTTCACCATTATGAGACAAGTCTTATTCCATGCTGTTTTGGTATGTACTTAAATCTTCTAGGAAGTTGCCATTAAAAGAATGAAAGCAACTAAAACTAAAGAATTTATGTCAGAGATAAAAGTTCTGTGCAAGGTTCATCATGCAAATCTGGTATGTCTTTGTTATTCAAAATAAATTACATTCCTTGCAGCATTTCAAGAGTCTGAGTCCTATTTCTTATTAATTTTGTCAAAGGTAGAACTGATCGGCTATGCTGCTAGTCATGATGAGTTTTTCCTTATTTATGAATTTGCTCTGAAGGGTTCACTCAGCAGCCATTTGCATGATCCTCAAAGTAAGGGTAAGATCTAGAGATACTTGCTAAAATTTCTAGTGGAAGTAAGTACTTATAGAAGTTTCCTACATTTTCATATGTATGATAAGACCTTTTTGTTTATAGGTCATTCACCTCTTTCTTGGATCACAAGGGTCCAGATTGCACTTGATGCTGCTAGGGGCCTTGAATACATACATGAGCATACAAAAACTCGTTACGTCCATCAAGATATCAACACAAACAACATTTTACTTGATGCTTCTTTTAGAGCCAAGGTAATAACAAATTTAGACAACATTAAATTATTTTTAAATGTTTTCTAGATTTGTTGACTGACAAATCTCTCACTATTTCTCCAGATATCAGATTTTGGGTTAGCAAAGCTTGTAGGTAAAACGAATGAGGGAGAAACAGCAGCAACCAAAATTGTAAATGCATATGGATATCTTGCTCCAGAGTATGTCTACTTGTACAAAATTATTCCTCTCTAATATGGAAGGACCAATTTTTTGTTCAGGAATTAAAAAAAAAAAGAAAATTGGAACTAAAAACATACTTATATACTATATATTCATATTTATTATATTCTATAATTTTGAAGAGTTTATTTATAATATTTTGTAGATACTTGAGCAATGGCCTTGCAACGACCAAAAGTGATGTCTATGCATTTGGTGTTGTTCTTTTTGAGATTATATCAGGGAAGGAGGCCATTATTCAAACACAAGGCCCTGAAAAACGATCATTGGCATCTATTGTAAGTCTTGATTATCCAAAAACGATCACTTGCATCTATTGAAATGTAGTGAACTGATCATAGCCGCGAAGTCACTTATATACTAAATTTTATGATAAGAAAAAGATAAAATTAAATTTATTAGAAGTAAGCCTTAAATCAAATGCGTTGAGAATTTAAGAATTTATTTGCTTTGACTTGAGATGTATTACATGTTCACGAAGGCAGGCAAAGTTAATATTTGTTAAATTGCAGATGTTGGCAGTTCTTAGGAACTCAGCTGATACTGTGAGCATGTCAAGCACCAGAAAGGTCGTTGACCCTATTATGATGGATCTGTATCCCCATGATTGTGTATATAAGGTAAGTTGATTTCTTCAGATGTAACATTTTGAATAATTAAGGTTTGACTATATATAATGACTCGGGGTGTTTGTGTTTGTGCATATATTAATAGATGGGTATGGTGGGAAAGCAATGTGTGGAAGAGGATCCTGTATTACGCCCTGATATGAAACAAGTTGTAATCTCCCTCTCACAAATCCTGCTCTCTTCTGTTGAGTGGGAAGCCACTCTTGCTGGGAACAGCCAGGTATTCAGTGGCCTTGTTCAGGGAAGATAGACAGGAACTGAGCAAGGACTTTGCTGCTCTTTGATTTGTAATTTGACATTAATTAATATACGCACGTTTGTACTGTTTGATTACTTGCAATGCAATGTTTCACTCTACCCTTTCTTAGTGGACATATACGCAGCCAAATGACATTCTTTTTATAACAGAATTTCAGATTTGACTTGCTCGTTGTTTACTACTATAACCGCCAAAAGGAAGTCTTTATTTCTTTCAAATGATTAACAATTCATGGTTCTGCAAATTTAAATTGGTACAAGCAAGGGTTACTACTTGACAAGGGAAGCTAGGACCCTGCGTGGTGGATTGAAAGATCTTCTGGAATGAAGGACGGCCAAATTATCAATGAAGAGAATGTCCCCTTTTTGCCAAGGAATGGCAACAGATTCATCGTCCAGTATGTGAAGACAATCATAGACAATGTGAGAGGGTAATGGTTGAGCATCCCCAAAGGTGACAGCTTTAACAGGATCATTACGTTCATCATCCCAACCAGTGTAAGCAGCCACCATGCTGTTAAACCATGTCTTCCGCTGTCTCCTCTCATCGTATTTAACACCCGGTATTGGACCCATTACTGTCTTCACTCCATCTTCCAACCATTCCAACTTCATACCCAGTTTACCAGCCCTGCAACACAACACAATATGTATAAATCAAAATAATTAAAAGAAAGAAAGAAAGAAGTATAAACCTTTGTTGAGCGAGGGTCTTGTCATTGGTCAAGAAGGTTGATTTCCAGCCACGGCCAATTGGAGAGTTTGGGTTGTCATCTTCCCCTAAGACCCTGGTGTACAGCAAGCCATGTTTCTCGAGTCTCTCCACAAACTCCGGGTGCTTGTCCTTCATCCTTTCATAGACCAAATGGCTAAGAACAATGGGGGTTTCGCCACCACTCCCAGGCTCCACTTCGCAGAAGAAGAACAATTTCGAAGGAAATTCAGGAACCTGGGCCATCTCGTGGTGGAAAGGGATCTTCCGATCGGGTGGGGACTCATTTGCGGTGAAGACACGACCCACGACGTTGGTGCGGGGAGCGGCGCCTCCCACGTAGGGAAGCTCGTCGTATCCGAACGCTTCGACGACGTCGTTGAAGTGGGAAGGGGTGGAGAGTGGGAAGCCCCTGAAAAGCACAGCACCCGATTGGAGTAACAGTGATTCGAGGAAAGGTTTGTGGGTTTTGACGGAGTCCGTCAGAGGAACCACACTTGCAGTCGCAGGTGGAGACACCACAGCGGGGAATGGAACTCCGTTCACCAACTTTTGCCCAGGAACTTGGATTTCCACGAAACCAGTTCCCATGTTTTTCTTTTTTCTCCCACCACCACACCACAGTCGGAAAGGATAACTGTTTCCCCGTTCCGGACGGAAACTCTGACTGCTACCAGTGCCAGATACCGGCTATTCTATGGCCCAACCCATGGGCTTATGCAAGTCCCCTTCTATTTGCAATACTTTTCTTAATACACCCCCCATTCATTCATTATTATTTTATCTTTATCCATATACTTAATTGAATTTAAATAATTTCTTCAAATAAATTATAAATAAAAAAATGTATCACAATATAAATTATTCATGTCACCAAAAAAATATAAATTACTTATAATAAATTTTAAAATATAATTTACATATTTAATAATGTTTATTTATTTATTCTAAATATTTATGATAATATAATTTACATTTTTCTATTTACTTACTATAATTTAGTTATATAAAAATAAATATTTTTTGGAGACTCTAGTCTAGTCTCTGAATCGGAAAAAAAAAAAAATTTAACTGAATCAAAAGAAGACTCTAGTCTGTCTAGTAGTCTTGAGTCTTAGAAAAGGAAAGAAAAATAAAATAAAATTAAGAAGTGGCGTTTTTCTTAGCGTGGTGCTAGTGCGCAGTGCGTAAAATCAGCTATCAAACATCCTTCTTAAACCCTACATTCTCTCTATCACTCACTCACTGCTGTATTTGTGAATTCTAAAACCCTCAGTCACTCGATTCTCTCCAATGGCGGAAACTACTCAATTGACTCGCCACATTGAATCCTACGTCGACGACTCTTCTTCTTCTCCCGCTCAGCAGGTTCATTTATTTCTCCCTACTTCTTATTCATTCTTCCTTCTCTCTCCTATTTTAACGTGATTATATTATAGGCTGCAAGTTTGAACGCAATTACATCTCTCGTAAACGCTGATGCCTTACCTCTTGAAGCACTGGTACCTTTCACTTCGCTTTCTCTCTTCCCCATTCATTCTTTTTTTCAAACAATGACAAAATAGTAGAAATCTTCACGTATTCATACTTGCCTAATTTGTCTCTTTGCTTTCTTTGTTTTCTTTCTCATGTTTCAAAATCTAGGTTGGAGAGTTGGAGATGTATTTGACCACAACAGATAACGTTATTCGTGCAAGAGGTGCTTTTTTTTTTTTTTTTGTTGAAGCTAACATAGCTCTAGTCTTGGAGTGTGTTCGAGACAGTTTATAACCTGTACTTTCAACTTATTTTCTTAGAAAAAAAGGCTGTTTTCAAAATATGCCGGATGTTTGGGATCCAGATCCCAGCTTAAATTTTGAAAAACTTTTTTTTCTTAAAAAATAAGCTGTTTTTATGAATTTGAAAATTGGTACCAACTGCTTATTTTGTCTTTCAGTTGTTTTTAGACTTTTTTATAGTGTAAAATCTGAATTTTTTTTTTTGCATCCAAACAAAATTAATTATTTTTAAACTACTTTTCAGCAAACTTATCCAAACAACAACTTATTTTGATTATAATCGATTATAACAATAATCCATTACATATATAATCTGATTATTGAAATAATCTATTTTTTTCAGCTATCTCAGACACACTCAAATTAGATGTAGTAGGAGGTTATTTTAGTTCCATGACACCAATAATGTTGCATTGATTGAATTATCTTTCTCTCCCCACCTTATATTTTATGCTTCTGAAATTTTGTACATATAAACACACGCACAATATTGTGTTCTCTTGTGGGCACACTGAGATCCTCTCTACACTCTACACATGCATTTGAATGTATGGATCATGGATGCAATTAAAATTGTATGCCTTTAAATTAAAGGACCGTGGACTATTTTATTATTGAATGTTTCTTGGAAAATCTTCAGGAATTCTTCTTATAGCAGAGGTGATGACTCGTATTGAATCAAAACCTCTTAGCAATGCAACCATACATAGCTTGGTTGGATTCTTCAAGGAAAGACTGGTCAGTATGAATATTTCTTTTACTACATCACTTTTTTAAAGTTTATGGTCTGAGAATTTCCTAAACTTTTGTTCTAGTTAGTATTTGTCAATGGCTTTCTTATTCCCGCTGTTTATTCCTGCAATTCCTTTTTTATTCATATTTTCACATCTTGGGGATTGCATTTATGGTCCTAATCTTGATTGGATTCAGCTGATTTCATGCTGGAGATTGAGAGGTTTGATGCTTTGTTTACAAGCCTTAAATTATTAAAATTCTTCCCTGCAGATAACATCCTGAGACTGTATGATTTGTATCCTTTTATTAATTTTAAAAAAATCAGAATTTGTGGTGCATTACATCAAGCCTGATAGTTTTCTTAATTGCCTCAAGTTTTGTTTTGGCTTTTGATATTTTATGAAATTCTTGAGCCTTGAGCATTGCTGATTGAACTGGATCCTTTTGCAATTTTCACTTTACATAACCATTGTGATTGGTGATCTATGGTCTCTTTAACCATATCTAATTTTGTCCCAATATTTTATAATAGCATAAACAATATAATATTATTTATAATCAGGCAGATTGGAGAGCAGTACGAGGTGCACTTGTGGGTTGCTTGGCACTGATAAGGAGAAAAAGTGTTGTGGGTATGGTAACTGGTAGTGATGCCACAACCATTGCTCAGTCTTTTTTACAATACATGCAAGTTCAATCTTTAGGACAGTATGACAGGAAGGTAAATTATTTTTATGGCCAGAAAGCCAATAAATTTAAATCTTCTGCTGTACAAAGTAGAGTTATCCAAAATCAGAAACAACATAAAATTTTGATTGAGAGAAAGAGAATTTCAGAAAAAAAACTGTTAAAAATAAAAATAATCACTTGGACCTATTATATTATATATTGGCTTCAATTTTTTTAACAATTAATCTGACTCTGTTTATTGTTTTGTATCTGTTAAATATTTTTGTACAGAGTTCTTCTGTAATTCTCCCTCTTTTTAGATGCATGCTAAGCATCTCACCTTTACTTTCTTCGTTTCAATACTGCAGCTGTGCTTTGAACTGCTTGATTGCCTGCTAGAACGCTACTTTGATGAAGTTACTATACTGGTAGTTCTAGCTTCCTTAAACTTCTATATAAGAATGAATAAAACTAAAAGAAAATGAAACTCCTGAATATTTATTATTCTGTTTGATGATATATAATGCTATTTCTCAGCTTCAAATGCATGTTAAGACTTCAGATTTATGTTTTGTTTGACACAACCATTCTCCTTTCCTTCTGCCACCACTTCCCTGTATATACAAAATATAACCATTGAGTTTCTCAGGTATAGCTTTAGCTGAAGATAGCATAGCTGTGAAGCAAATATAAGTTGGACATGCCTATACAACAACAGCATGTTGATTAATGTTGTGGTGACTGGTGTCTCATATTTTATCACCATGTTACACATCATTTGAATTGTCTATGCTAAGTAGATCTTATATCTTCTTTTGAATATCAAAGGAACACAAATATGATGGTCAATATCTGACCTACATTTTATAATCCTAAAGATGTAATTTATATAAGCCAGTTTTAACTCATAATTATATAAAATATTTTATCAATTAAATTTGCTGATGATACCTCTTTTTACAATATTGATCGCTCCCCCTTCCCCGTTTATCTTTTATCTCTATAACTTGTTTCTTGACTTTCTTGTAGGGGGATGACCTTATTTATGGAATTTGTGCAGCCATGGATGCAGAAAAGGATCCAGATTGTTTAATGCTTGCTTTTCATATTGTTGAGTCTTTGGCACAATTAAATCCGGATTCATCTGGTCTACTTGCAAGCTATGCCACAGATGTTTTTGATATTTTAGAACCTTACTTTCCCATTCACTTTACACATGTAAGCTTAATCTTTCACATATATTTCCCTGTTGAACATCTTTTGTTTATACATACTGATTACTAATTTTCTGTACAGCACTCAAGCATGTATGTTTGAGACACTTAGAATTTGGTTGGTATGAGTGCATGTAGACCTGTTTCACACCTATTTGGCTATGTCATATTATATTGATGTTGAAAGATGTGACAAGATGGACATTTTCTGTGTAAATATCCTGTTAGAAATGGACTGGGCCTAACTTATTCCCAAAAGCTAGCTCAATGGGGGAGAATTGCTTGGGTCTCATGAGTATTCTGGCCATATCCCTAGTCATTATGAGATAGCTTAACACACCCTCTCATGGTTAGGACCGGACATCTTAAAGCGTGAGGTTTTTAGGGCTGGATATTGATGGGTGGTCCAATATTAAAACTGGATATGCTCTGATACAATATTAGAAATGGACTTAGCTCAACTCACTCTCAAAGGCTAGCTTAAGGGGGAAGGGTTGCCCAAGTCTTATAAGGACTTTTTTGGCCATATTTCTAATCAATGTGGAACATCTTAATATATCTATTCTCTTTGTGTTATTTATCTGGAATCTTTGTTCCTTTCCCAGCCAAGTGGTGGAGATACTCAAGCACAAAGAGATGACCTGTCAACGTCTCTGATGGTAATTGGAACTTCCATTCAGATTTTGTGGTGATTTACTTTTAAAATTTGTTACTCCATATTTCATCCCCCCCCCCCCCCCCCCCCCCCCCCCCCCCCCCCCCCCCCAATTTTTTTTAATTAAAAAAAGAAATCTGTAAAGTGTCTGGATTTTGTACCAAGAGTTCAAGATTATAAAATTGAAGGTTAGAGTAGAACAGGTTTATGGATGCAATTTAGGCTTACTGTTTGCAATTTGCATATAAAAACGGGTTAATATATGTTATTTCATCCATGTTTTATTATTTATAATATAAACTAATTATTTTACTTTTCTGCAGTCTGCATTCTCTTCTACACCTCTCTTTGAGCCATTTGTCATTCCTCTACTTCTTGAGAAACTTTCTTCTTCACTGCATTCAGCAAAGGTTGGGTATTAATAGATTATCATTATATCTTTGATGCTAAATATCTGTGTAATCACCTTTATTTTTTATTTTTTAATTTAATCATTCATATTTTTCCATGTGTTGGTTTTCTATGCATTCAGATTGATTCCTTAAAATATCTTAGAGTGTGCTCTTCCAAGTATGGGGCAGAGAGAATTGCAAAATATGCCAGGGCTATTTGGTCTTCAATAAAAGACACCCTACTTACTTATTTGGGGGAGCCAGATTTTTCTTTTACTAAAGCACCTGTAGATGGTATTGGCTTCCCAGAGAATGAATTTGCCATAGAAGCCCTGTCCCTCCTTCAGCAGCTTATTGTGCAAAATAGCAGTTTGTTAGTTAGCTTGATAATTGATGATGAAGATGTCAACACTATTTTTAACACCATTGCCTCTTATGAGAGATATGATGCTATTCCTGTGCAAGAAAAGAAGAAACTACATGCTATTGGTCGTATTCTGTATTTTACTGCCAAGACTACCATTTCTTCTTGTAATGCCGTGTTTGAAAGACTTTTCTCCAGAATAATGGACAATTTGGGATTTTCTGTTAATAATATTGATAGCTTTCCAAACGGTGATATTTCTCCCTCTCAGATAGTCAAGTTCGGATTCCTTTATCTCTGCATTGAACTACTTGCAGGATGCAGGGAGTTGATTGTTGGGTCTGAGGAACCAGCTCTGCAATATGGTTTTGAGCATAATATATGTTGCACTATGCTCCATAGTTTTTCAACCCCATTATTTAATTCCTTTGGTTCAGTCTTGGCAGTAAGTTCTGACAGATGCCCCCTTGATCCAGATACATACATTGGAGGTGCATGCTCTTTTTATTTGAGTATAACATTTTTTAAATACTTGGTTTCCCCCACTTATGACAGAAAAAGTAAAACACTTTACAGACATTTATTGTTTGAATCATGCTTGTGAGTTTATTATTATAGCTTCACATTACTGATTTCTTTTTGGCTCTTGGTACTGATTTGCAGTGAAGGGTTTGCAG
Source organism: Amphicarpaea edgeworthii (assembly GCA_014843725.1). Lineage (NCBI taxonomy): Eukaryota > Viridiplantae > Streptophyta > Magnoliopsida > Fabales > Fabaceae > Amphicarpaea > Amphicarpaea edgeworthii. The sequence goes on from CM026319.1 coordinate 12,917,453, forward strand.
ATACTTGCCATGTTTCATTCAGATGTTTTTCCAATACAAAAGTCAATTTTTGAGAATATTTTGAAGAAATTCATGTCAATTATCATAGAGGATTTCGACAAAACAATATTATGGGAAGCAGCATTGAAAGCATTATGTAATGTCGGCTCATTTGTTCAAAAGTTTCATGAGTCTGAAAAAACTATGAGCTACAGGAGTTTAGTTGTAGAAAAAATTGTGGAAATTCTGTCTCTTGACGATATTACTCTACCCATTTCACTCAAAGTGGAAGCATTATCTAATATAGGCATGACTGGAATGAAAAACATGCTAACAATTCTTCAAGGGTTGGGAAGAGCGGTATTTGCCAATCTATCTAAGGTTTATGTATGTATATAACTCCACTACTCTATCTGCTTCTTTCAAGGCATCATAAAATGTTATTTACTTATTTCACTTTTAGAAAGTCCTCAGGTTTATTTTGTCATTGTCTATTTAAACATTTGTACTTACCTTTTATCCTTGTAATATTGTGGGTTTACTTTTTTGGATGTGATTGTAACTTTCTGGCATTTTTTCAACTAGGTTGATAGAAATTTAAGGTCTTCTGACATTGCTGTTCAGCTTTTGGAATGCTATTCTTGCAAGTTGCTCCCATGGTATTCAGCTCTTCAGGACTTATATTCACTTTGCTTTTGCTGTGGCTATTTGAATTGTCTTCACTAAGAAATGACAATACCTGATATATTGTACTAGAAATGAAGAAGGACATTCTGACAGCTCTTTCAGCTTATCAACTGTTTCCAATATAATGTTATTCTCTGTTAAGGGAGCAGGGAGGATTTGCACGAGTGACCAGACTAAAATCACTGTTAATCTGATACTTTGAATTGAATCTGTGTAGGATCCATGAAAATGGAGGTTCAGAGGACTTTGTGGTGCAATTTGCTGTGGACATTTGGAGTCAAGTAGGAAATTGCATGGATTTCAGTACCCCATTCAAGGAAAAGGTTTATATAGCTGTGACCCACATGTATTTCTTATTTACTTTGAGTATAGTTAAAATCCTGTTCTTTGTATTATTATATTCATGCAACTAAATAGACTATCCAAGTAGTAATTGTGATTTATTTTCTGTTTATACTTCAGGGTCTTCATGATGCAATAATGAAAGCAATGAAACTTTCTGTAGGGAGTTGTGCTGTAGAGAGCCAAAACCTTATAATTCAAAAGGCTTACAGTGTACTATCATCACACACTAACTTTCATCTTAAAGAAGTGGAAAGATTACCACTAACTCCTGGAAAATACAACATTTCCCTTAGAGATGAAGGGATAATTTCATTATTTGCATCAGTAGTTATTGCAGTTTGCCCTAAAACACACATTCCAAATATAAGAGTACTTATGCATCTATTTATAATAATCCTTCTCAGGGGTGTTGTTCCAGTTGCACAGGCCTTGGGTTCCATACTTAACAAATTAGTTTCAGCATCCAACAGTGCAGAGAACTCTAGTGATCTTACCTTGGAAGAAGCTCTGGATGTTATATTCAATACAAAAATATCATTTTCTAGTACTGACATATTGCAGAGATGTAATGGAACAAGTAATGGGAATGAAATGGTTCTTACTAATATATGCCTGGGAATTGCAAATGATAGAATGCTTCAAATCAATACCATTTGTGGACTCTCATGGATAGGAAAAGGTTTACTTATGCGTGGTCATGAAAAGATTAAAGACATCACTATGATTTTTATGGAGTGCTTAATATCAGGCACAAAAAGTGCCTTGCCTTTGATTGAAGATTCACTTGCAAATACTGAAGAGCAGATTCAGGATCCTTTAGTGATGAAATGTGCTGCTGATGCTTTTTATGTTCTTATGAGTGATTCTGAAGTTTGTTTGAGCAAAAAATTCCATGCCACGATACGGCCTCTATATAAGCAGCGATTTTTCTCTTCTGTGATGCCTATTTTTCAGCAGTTGATTACAAAATCTCACTCATTGTCCAGGTAGATGTATTGCTCTCTCTCTCTCTCTCCCTCACACACACTCATAAGGAAAACTGTTTTTCCTCCCAGTACATTTGTTAGTAGCTTATTTTTATTATTTTGATGCCTTGTTGACTAAAATTGTGTGCAAGGTCCCCCATATGCATACAAAAGCTGCAGTATTGCAGAATTTCCAATGAGCTGTTTTGACTGGGAATTTTGCTTTGTAGCATTCCCTTCCCTCTTTAAATGTCTAAACTGCTGTCTTCTACAATCTCAGATCTTTTTTGTATCGAGCTTTTGCACATATCATGACTGATACTCCAATGGTTGCTATACTGAGTGAAGCTAAAAAGGTTAGTTTGAGAAATTTTAACTTATTAGTAATTGCATGTGTTATATTTGGCAGATTCCAGTTATTTTATTTTTCTATCAAAACACTGTTGGATTTTCTTGATCAACTACTTTTATGACACTATGTTCTCTGGCAAATTTTGCAGCTTATACCAGTACTACCGGATTGCTTGTCCATGTTGACAGAAGATATCCAAGATAAAGATATATTATATGGTCTGCTGCTAGTCTTATCTGGGGTATTGACAGAGAAAAATGGTAATTATCATGCTTATAGTATTATTTAATTGAATGTTTAGGGTTGAGATATTGGTGTATGGCTTGGTGTAAATTTCAAGTTCTCATACTGTGATTTAGTTTATTTTCCTTTTTGGTTTCTTTATAAGATTCCTTTGTGGGAAAGAAATTGGTTTGTTGTACGGGTTAATTGTGAGATATTTTCACAATGACCTTGAACATTGGTCATTATATACCTGATGCTAGATTCTGGTGTAATATCTGGTATTTGCTCTTGTCTTTCTATAGATTCTGGTTTTTGCCAAGAAAGCATTGCCATGCTATTCACAATTGTGTTTGAGATTAAAGTGGTGATGATAATGTAATTTTTGGCAAGAATGAGGGTCCTGTAAATATGCTGTCTTGTGTAAACTACGTTCACTTATGCAGGACAAGAAGCTGTCAATGAGAATGCACACATTATCATCAATTGTCTGATTAAGCTTGTGGATTACCCTCATAAGATGGTATGAGGATTTACCTGTACAAGTTATTTACTGCTGAAATTTGATGACTCAATTTGTCTTATAAAGTAACTTTACTGTCTGTTAGATCCGCCAGTTTTGTTTTATCTTTTATTGGACTAGGGGTTAGGGTATTGGGGATGGCATGTTTTGAGCCCCTGCCCATTTAACTTGTCCCGCTAGCTAGCGCTTGAACTACCGGGACAACATGCCAGTCTAGACATGATTGCAGTTTTTGTCTTACTACATTAGGGCCTGTAGGAGGGGCCTGAACTCCTGGCACGTATTTATTTTTGGGTTTCGGCCCTAGTCCAAAGACAAGGTGCATCAGTATAACTTACATTGCTTATACTAATTTATTACTTAGAAAGGTTATGCTGGCCGAAACCTTTAGACCCCTTTCATCACTTTGTTTCCATCTTATTATCTTAGACCAATCAAAGTCCACAATAATGTTAATGGTTGATCTCTCCTCACCTCCTTGTGCAGCTTGTTCGAGAGACAGCTATTCAATGTCTTGTTGCCTTGTCTGAGTTGCCCCACGCCCGAATCTATCCTATGAGGACACAGGTTTGCCATGCTTTTAGCTTGAAAGGATGAATATTAGCTTTAGACAAATATTCTTATTGATTTTCCTATTATGACCTGAATAGCATGCTCTTATACGTGATTCACATTCCAAGTTGTGTTCAATGTTTGAATCAACTTGTTCATAGATATTGTGCGTGGTGTTGATCTCTTTTTTTTTTTGGAACCTGGGTGTTAACTGTTAAGTGTCTTTTTACTATTTCATATTTGATTATATTAGGTTCTTCGAGCAATATCAAAGTGTCTTGACGATACAAAGAGAGCTGTTCGCCATGAAGCTGTCAAATGTCGGCAAACATGGTGGGTAACTATTTTAGAAATATGTACAATTTTATTTGTTCAATAACTGCCATACTTGCTTATGCTTACTTATTTTTCCTCGACCTTCTTATAGGGCATCAATGTCATCTAGGAGTCTCCATTTCTGAAGTTCAAAACCAACTTCCCAAGCTACTACTGGAAATGCTTTTAAACTTTGTTTTTTAATTAACAGTGATTCTTTCACCAAAAAGAAAATCTGAATTTTTGAAATGTTGTAAAATAACTTGTAAATATTAAAGTTTATCAATCTTATTGTAAACCTGAGAGTATATTTTGAATTCACTCACTGATTATAATTTTTTATACTCCATTGCAATACCCTGTACATGGTGTGTCTTTTATAGGCAGATTTTACAATAAAATTTATAATCTTAACAAATATTAGAACTTAATGACTAAGCAAAAAAGGTAAAAGCGGTTTAGCACAGGTGGTTGACAATTCTTAACACTGAATTGAAGCGGAACTAATCGGTGATGAAAACTCAAAACTTCAGCTGTATAGACTAGGCGGTGTAGTAAACTTATCTTTTACGATCCAATAAAAATACTTTCTAGGTTATTTTTTTGGTACAGTAATATGACTTGATTTATTTCTGACATTTACTTCGTATTCAGTAGGCTGTTTTCATTTTATGCCATATTTTTTTTATAGGAATAATGGCTTCGTTATTTTGCAACTATTTTCTGCATTTTGATATAATGCTAAGAGACTTTTAAATGATTGTTGAGTCATAAGGTCCAAGTTCTTATGTCATAAGCTTTTAGGGTTTAAAGTTTAATGTTTCATTGATTCATGAGTTAGGTTTTAAGATTTAAGATTTAAGGTTTTAATATTTATGGTTTAGGGTGTAGTGTTTTAGGTTCTAAGATTTAGGGTTTAGTGTTTTAAGTTTATGGTTTATTTATTGTGAATGCAACATGAAACTTTAATTAAATGGCATAAGGGGGGTGGTGGTGGTATTAAAGTTTTAGGATTTAGGATTCATGATTTTAAGGTTTAATGTTTAGGATTTTAGGGATTTGAGTTTTAGTTTTTATGATTTCATGATTTAGGTTTTAAGGGTTTCATAATTTAATGTTTTAGATTCATTATTTTAAGCTTTTAGGGTTTAAGGTTAGTGTCTAGGGTTTATTATTTTGGATTTATGGTTTATGATTGTAGGTTTCAAGATTTAAAATTTATGGTTTTAGGGTTTAAAGTTTTAGGATTTATTGTTTATGGTATATGATTCATGGTTTAAGGTTTATGCTTTAAGATTTAGGGTTTTGAATTGCATGGTTTATGGTTTATGGTTTATGCTTTCATGATTTATGATTTAGGGCTTCCAAGTTTAAGATTTATAATTTCATTTATTGGTTTATGATTTTTGGGTTTATTATGATTTAGGGTTTCAAGGTTTAGGATTTAATTAAATTATTATTTATTGTTTCATAAATGAAATCCTAAATGACTAGATTTAAGGTTTCATATGAATCACTAAATCATTTAGGGTTTGATTTCATTTATGAATTCTCAAATCCTATTTATGAAATTCTAAATCATTTAAGGTTTCATATATGTAACCCTAACTGATTTAGGGTTTCATTTATAAATTGTGTCTAAGGTTTATGGTTTACAATTCATCTTTAAGGTTTTGGGAAAGGTTAATGGCAAATGGTTAAAGGTTTAGTGTTTAAGGTTTATAGGTTGGAGCTTATGGTTTAGGGTTTATTGTATGTGATTAAGAATTTGAGGTTTGGGATTTATGGTTAAGGTTAAGGTTTAAGGTTTATGGGTTTATGGTTATGGTTTTGAGTTTAAGGTTTTAGATTTAAGTTTTATTGTTTGAAGTTTCTAGCTTATGCTTTAGGGTTTGGAGTTTTAAATATTTATAGTTTGTGGTTTAGGGTTTCATGGTTTATAGTTTATGTTTTAGGGTTTCGTTTCATGGTTTCTGATATTGGGTTTCATTAGAAGTTAGGATTTCATTTAATCATTTATGATTTTCATTGATAAAATTTTAAATCATTTAGGGTTTCATTTATAAAACACTAAATCTTATTTATGAAAATATAAATCATTTAGGGTTTATTAATTTTCATACATGAAATTCGAAATGATTTGGGGTTTCATTGATTAAATCCTAAATCATTTAGGGTTTAGTTTTTCATTGTTGAAATCCTAAATAATTTAGGGTTTCATTTATGATACCTTAAATGATTTGAGGTTTCATTAATAAAAAACCAATGTGATTATGGGTTTCATTATGAAACCCTAAATCATTTAAGGTTTAAGTTTTCATTGTTAAAACCCTATATAATTTAGAATTTCATTGATGATACCTTAAATAATTTATGGTTTATTTAATGAAAATCAAAGTGATTTAGGGTTTAAGTTTCCAAATCATTTAGGAATTCATAAACAAAATTTTAAATCATTTAGGGTTTCATACATGAAATCCTAAATCATTTAAAGTTTCATAAATTAATCCTAAATCATTTAGGATTTAGGATTTCAATAATAAAAAATTAAATCATTTAGGGTTTATGTTTTCATTGTTGAAACCCTAAATAGTTTAGGGTTTCATTGATGATACCCTAAATGATTTAGAGTTACAACAATGAAAACCTTAACCATAAATGATTAAAGGTTTCATCAATGAAATCTTAAAACCTACATAATTTAGGATTTCATTTATGAAACCCTACATGATTTGGAAACTTAAACCCTAAATGATTTAGGGTTTCAAAAATGAAAACTTAAATCATAAATAATTTAGGATTTCATGTATGAAATCGTAAATCATTTTTCTTTTTATCAATGAAACCCCAATTCAATTAATGTATCATAATAAAATCCTAAATAATTTAAGGTTTCAACAATGAAAACCTAAACCATAAATTTGGGGTTTCATTAATAAAAACAAAAGTGATTTAAGGTTTCATTAACATTAAATCATTTAGGGTTTAAATTCCCAAATTATTTAGGGATTATTAAATGAAATGTTAAATCATATATGGTTTCATAAATGAAATACTAAATCATTTAAGGTTTAGGATTTGATTGATGAAATCCTAAATTATATTGGGTTTAAGTTTTCATTGTTGAAACTTTAAAGTATTTAGGGTTTCATTAAAGATACTTTAAACTGATTTTAAGTTTCATTGATAAAAAAAAAAAAATGTGAATTAAGGATTTAGGATTTAAGGTTTTATAACTGAAATCCAAAATAATTTAGGGTTTCAGAAATGAAATCTTAAACCATTTAAAGTTTCATAAATGAAATCCTAAATCATTTAGGATTTATGTTTTCATTATTAAAATCCTAAATTATTTTGGGTTTTATTAATGATACCCTAAAGGATAAAAACAAAGTGATTTAGGGTTTTATCAATGAAACCTTAAATTGTTTAAGGTTTAAATTCCTAAATCAATTAGGGTTTCATAAATGAAATCTTAAATCATTTCAAGTTTAAGATTTAATTGATGAAACCTTAAATTATTTAAGGTTTCATTTATGATTCCTTAAATGATTTAAGGTTTTATTAATGATTTCTTAAATGATTTAATAGAACCCCAATTCATTTAGGGTTCTATTTATAAAACCTTAAATGAACCCTAAATTATTTACGATTTAAGTTCCCAAATCATTTAGGGTTTTGTAAATGAAATCCTAAATCATTTAAGGTTTATTTTTTCATTATTAAAACCTTAAATTATTTTGGGTTTCATTGATGATGCCCTAAAGGATAAAAACCAAAGTGATTTAGGGTTTCATTGATGAAATCCTAAATCATTTAAGGTTTAAATTCCTAAATCATTTTGGGTTTAGGATTTAATTGATGAAACCATAAATTATTTAAGGTTTCATTGATGATTTCTTAAATGATTTTAGGTTTAATCCATGAAACCTTAAATTATTTAGGGTTTTATTGATGAATCCTTAAATAATTTAGAGTTTCATAAATGAAATCCTAATTCATGTAAGGTCTATAATTTCAGCGATAAAATCCAAAATCATGTAAGGTTTAGGTTTTCATTGTTGAAACCTTAATTTTATTTTATTTTTGGTTTCATTGATGAGATATGAAATCATTTCAGGTTTCATTGATGAAATCCTAAATCAATTAATGGTTTATTAAAGAAATCTTAAATTATTTAAGGTTTAAGTTCCAAAATCTTTTAAGGTTTTATAAATGACATCCTAAATCATTTAGGATTTATGGTTTCATTGATGAAACCTTCAATTATTTAGGGTTTCATTGATGATACCTTAAATGATTTGAGGGTTCATTGATAAAAACTAAAGTAATTTAGGGTTTAATGAATGAAGCCCTAAATAATTTAGAATTTCATTGATGAAACCCCAAATCATTAATGGTTAAGTTTCCAAATCCATTAGGGTTTCATAAATTAAATATTAAATCATTTAAGGTTTTATAAATGAAATCCTAAATAACTTAATATTTCATTAATGATATCCTAAATCAATTAAAGTTTCAAAAAAGAAATCTTGAGTCATTTAATAATATTTTAGGGTTTCGTTTATGATATGATTTGGGGTTTCATTGATTAAAAAAAAAAGTGATCTAGGGTTCTATTTATGAAACCTTACATAATTTATGTTTTCATTGATGAAATCTTAAATCATTTACATTTTCATTGTTGAAACCCTAAGTCAATTAGGGTTTAAATTGACAAATGCTTTACGATTTCATAAATGAAGTCCTAAATCATTTATTGTTTAGGATTTTATTGACGAAACCTTAAATAATTTAGAGCATAGGTTTTCATTGTTAAAGCCCTAAATTATTTAGGGTTTCAATGATGATACCCTTAATGATAAAAACCAAAGTGATTTAGGGTTTCATAGATTAAAACCTAAATCATTTAAGGTTTCATCAATGAAATCTTAAATCATTTAGGGTTTAGGATTTAATTGATGAAACCCTAAATTATTTAGGGTTTCATCGATGATACCTTAAATGATTTGAGGTTTCTTGATAAAAACCAAAGTCAATTATTTAGGGGTTCATCTATGAAACCTTAAATCATTTAGGGTTTAAGTTCCTAAATAATTTAGGGTTTCATGAATAAAATCCTAAATAATTTAAGGTTTAGGATTTTATTCATGAAACCCTAAATGATTTAAGATTTTATAGATGAACCCCTAAATAATTGACTTTAGTTTTTATCAATGAAACCTCAAATCATTTAAGGTATCATCGATGAAACCCTAAATAATTTAGGGTTTCATCAATTAAATCCTAAACCCTAAATGATTTAAGATTTTATTTATGAAACCCTAAATTATTTAACGTTTCATTGATGATACCTTTAATAATAAAAACCAAAGTGATTTAGGGTTTCATTACGAAAACACAAAATCATTTAAGTTTTCATTTATGAAACCTTAAATCAATTATCATTTTATTCATGAAACCCTAAATCATTTAAGGTTTAAGTTCATATATCATCTGGGGTTTCATTGATGATACCTTGAATAATTTGGAGTTTATTTGATGAAAACCAAAGTGATTTAGGGTTTCATTTGGGGTTTCATAAATGAAATCTTAAATCATTTAGGATTTCATGAACCCTAAATGATTTAGGGTAAAGATTTTCATTGTTGAAACTTTAAATATTTAGGATTTCATTGATGATACCTTAAATAATTTAGGGTTTCATTGGACCAAAGTGATTTAGGGTTTAAGTTCTAAATCATTTAAGGTTTCATAAATGAAATCCAAAATAATTTAAGGTTTTATAAATGAAATCCTAAATCATTTAAGGTTTCATAAATAAAATCATAAATTATTTAAGGTTTAGGATTTCATTTATGAAATCTTAAATCATTTAGGGTTAAGGTTTTCATTATTGAAAATCTAAATTATTTAGGGTTTCATTAATGATACCTTAAATTATTTGGGATTTCATTGATAAAAACCAAAGTGATTTAGGGTTTAATTGATGAAACACTAAATCATTTAAGGTTTAAGTTCCCAAATCATTTAAGGTTACATAAATGAAATCCAAAATAATTTAAAGTTTAATAAATGAAGTCCTAAATCATTTAAATTTTCATAAATGAAATCCAAAAAAGTTTTGGGTTACGATTTTCATTGATGAACCCTAAATCATTTATAGTTTAGATTTTCATTGTTGAAACCCTAAATTTGTTTGGGTTTCATTGATGATACCTTAAATAATTTGACTTTTCATTGATAAAAACCAAAGTGATTTATTTAGGGTTTCATTCATGAAATCTTAAATCATTTAGGGTTTAATTGATGAACCCTAAATTATTTAAGGATTCATTGATGAATCTCTAAATAATTTAGGATTTAAGTTCTCAAATCATTTATGATTTCATAAATAAAATCTTAAATCATTTAAGGTTTATGATTTCATTGATGAAACCTTAAATTATGTAGGGTTTATGTTTTCATTATTTAAACCCTAAATTATTTAGGGTTTCATTGATGATGCCCAAAATTATATAAACTAAAGTGATTTGGGGTTTCATAGATGAAACATTAAATCATTTTGGGTTTCATTGATGTAACCCTAAATAAATTAGCTTTTCATTGATGAAACCCTAAATCATTTAGGGTTTCATAAATGAAATCCCAAATCATATAGGGTTTAGGATTTCATTTATGAAACCTCAAATCATGTAGGGTTTATTTTTTCATTGTTGAAACCTTAAATTTTTTTAGAGTTTCATTTATGATACTTTAAATGTTAAAAACCAAAGTTATTTAAGATTTTATTTATGAAATCGTAAATCAATTAAGGTTTCATTAATGAAATCCTAAATAATTTAAGGGTTAAGTTCCTAAATCATTTAGGGTTTCATAAATGAAATCTTAAATTATTTAGGGTTTATAATTAATTGAAATCCTAAATCATTTAGGTTTTAGGATTTCATTAATGAAACCCTAAATTATTAAGGATAAGGTTTTCATTGTTGAAACCTTAAATTATTTATGGTTTGATTTATGATACCTTAATTGATATGAAGTTTCATTGATAATAACCAAAGTGATTTAGCGTTTCAATCATGAAACATTAAATCATTTAGGGTTAGGATTTTCATTGATGAAACCTTAAATCATTTACAGTTTCATAAATGAAGTCTTAAATCATTTATATTTCATAAATTAAATCCTAAATCATTTTGGGTTTAGGATTTCATTGATGAAACACTAATTCATTTAAAGTTTAAGTTTTCATTATTAAAATCCTAAATTAATTAGGGTTTCATTAACGATACGTTAAATGATTTGAGGTCTCATTGATAAAATCCAATGTGATTTAAGGTTTCATTCATGAAACTCTAAATAATTTAGGATTTCATAATGAAATCCTAAATTATTTAGGGTTTAGGATTTCATTGATAAACCCTAAATCATGTAAGGTTAAGGTTTTCATGGTTAAAACATTAAATTATTTAGGATTTCATTGATGATACCTTAAATGATTTAAGGTTTCATTAATAAAATCCAAAGCGATTTATGGTTTAATTAATGAAATCCTAAATTATTTAGAGTTTAAGTTCCAAAAGCATTTAGGGTTTTATAAATGAAATCTTAGATCATTTAAGGTTTACAATTTCATTAATGAAACTCTAAATCATTTAGGGTTTTGGTTCACATTGTTGAAACCCTGAATTTATTTGAGTTTCATTGATGATACCTTAAATGATTTGGGGTTTTATTGATAAAAACCAAAGTGATTTATTTAGGGTTTCATCTGTGAAACCTTAAATCATTTAGGGTTTAATTGATGAAACCTTATACAATTTAGGGTTTAGTATTTCATTGGTGAAACCCTAAAATATATAGGGTTTAGGTTTTCATTGTTGAAACTCTAAATTATTTAGGATTTCATTGATGATACCCTAAATGATAAAAACCAAAGTAATTTATGGTTTCATTGATAATACTTTAAATTATTCAATTTTTTATTGATAAAAACCAAAGTGATTTAAGGTTCATAGATGAAACCTTAATTCATTTGGGGTTTCATTAATGAAACCCTAAATTATGCAGGGTTTCATTGATGAAACCCAAAATCATTTAGGATTGTAATAAATCATTTGTGATTTCATTGATGAAGTCCTGAATGATTTATGGTTTCATTTATGAAACCTTGAATGGTTTAGGGTTTAGAGTTTGATTTATGTAATCCTAAATCATCAATTTTTCATTAATGAAACCCTAAATCATTTAGGATTTCATTGATGAAACCCTAGATCATGTAAGGTTTCATTGATGAAACTCTAAATCTTATTCATGAAACCCTAATTTATGTAGGGTTTGAAACCATGAATCCTTAAATTATTTAGAGTTTTATTTATGAAATCCTAATTGGTTTGGGGTTTCATTTATGAAACATTAAATCCTATTTATAAATCTAGAAATCATTTAGGATTTCATAAATAAAACCCTAAATGATTTATAGTTTCATTTTTGAAACTTTAAATGATATGGGATTTCATAAATGAAACTTAAAATGATTTGGGGTTTCATTTATGAAATCCTAAATGAAACCTTAAATCCTAAATCATGAAATGAAACCTTAAATTCTTTATGGTTTAATTAATGGAACCACGAACTCCTAAATGATTTGTAGTTTCATTTGGGGTTTCATGAAATGGTTTGGGGTTTCATTTATGAAACATTAAATCATTTGAGGTTTCAAAAATAAAACTTTAAATTATTTGGTTTTCATAAATGAAATCCTAAATGATTTGAGGTTTCATTTATGAAACCTTAAATCCTAAACTATGAATGAAACATTAAATCATAAACCAAAGAACCATAAAATCTAAACCATTAAACTGTAAATCTTAAATCATGAAACCATAAACCATAAAATTTTAAAGCATAAACCCTAAATACTAAATAAAAAATATTGAACTCTAAAACCCTAAAACCTATACCATGTGGCCTTAAAAACCTAAACCTTAGATCATAAGCCATATATTATTGACCATAATATCATAAATCATAAACAATAAATCCTAAACTTTAAAACCATGAACCATCACATTGAAACCTAGAAACAATGAACATTAAATCACAAATCATGAAACCCTTAACCATAGACCCTTGAACTAAACACAATAAAATTATAAACCCTAAACGATGAACTCAAACCCTAAATTTGTTAGTCCTAAACCTTAAAACTCTAAAATATATACCTAACCCCTAAAATGATAAAGCTTGCACATTTAACCATAAACCTTAAACGATGAACCATAGACCCCAAACCATAAAACCATAACATATAAACCATCAAGCCTAAATCATGAAACCCTGAATTCTAAAATCATATATCACAAAACCTAAACATTGGACCCTAAACTCTAACCCATGGATCTTGAACCCTAAACCATGAACAAAACAAATGTTAAACCTTCATATATGAACCCTAAATCATAAACACAAAATCATGAATCCATAAACATTGAAAGCTTAAACTCTAAACCATGAAACCATAAATCTTAAACCATGATACATGTAACCATAAACCTTGAGCACTAAAACCATAAACCATAAGTGATAAATTCTAAACCTTAAACCCATGAACCATACATTCTAAACCCTTGAACCCAAAAATATAAACCCTAAACCCTAAAACATAAACCTTAAAACCATGAACCTTACACACGAAACTTTAAACACTAAGCCCTAAACCATATAGCACTAAAACTTTAACCTTAAACCATAAGCCATGCACTATAAACCTAAAAGCATAACATATAAACCATAAATTATAAACTCTAGACCACAAACATTGAACCCCATACCATGAACTATAGATCAAAAATAATGAATCATAAATCATGAACACTAAAACTTTAAAACCATGAAACATTGAATTATAAACCCTAAAACTTAAATAATGAAATCATATACCTTAAACCTTGAATCATCAATGCCCAACCCTGAATTCTAAACCATACACCATGAATAGAACATTAAATCATGGATAATAAACTCTAACACCGTGAACAAAACCTTAAAAAGCTTAATAATCTTTATGTTTATGATTTTCTTTTAACCTTTTATATGGTTCACTAGTAATTTAATTAAATATGATCATTTGTTTATATGAACTTAAAAATAAAATAAAAATCGTTAAATCTAGGCAGAAAAAAACATATACACATTATAAAAATAATATTCTATAAAACTTGATAATTAATTATAATGATATATAAAATCAAAAATTTTAAGAATTAATGATTTAATTTTATTGATTAATTAAATCAGAATATATACTTATTCTAATAATTTAAATTGTTATATTTTAGATAATTAAATTAAATAAATATATGAATTAAAAAAAATAACAAAAAAATATTGATAAAAATAAATAAGGTGATTACTTGTGATATCTATCCACGTGTCAAAGCCTTCGTTATAATATATGATTGAATAGATATGGGCTTAGCTACAGAGAGTTCAATCAGGTTGTCAAGATGCATTAGTTTAGTTTAGATATGGTTTTAGCATACAAACATACATGCATGCTTGCTCGTGAAATAAACATAGTTGAGGCCCTTTCCTTTGGATAGTTGAGCGAGCCCAAAGAAGAAACAGAGGTGAGAATGAGAGAGAATTGCAATGACAAATAAAATAGAGCAAGATTCCTTTCCTTACATTACATTTGAAGACAAAACTGATATTTGGAAGCACAGGTTAGTTAAGTATTTATTGCCTTTCCTAATCATCATCTAGTGAATAATATGTGTTTATTTCAATTACAAAATTCACATCCTTTACTTGGGCCTAAATGCTGTCTCCACGGGCCCAGCTTGCCTAGCCAGCTGCACAATTGAAAAAGGAACATTTAGTTTACCCCACAGCCGAACAAAAAACAAATATGCTTCCCAGTCACTCACCTGAAAATATGTTTCAAGTTTCTTTCTCAGTGTTGCATATTCTTTCTTCATTTGTTGGAAGCTCCTCCTGCATCTGCAACAACAACAATACTTACTTAGGACACACTAACAAATCTGGTTTCTGGAATTTTATGTTTCCTAATTAAGGGCTAGATATTCCCCGTTGAGGAATGAAAATAAAGTGAAAGTTACTTAGATTTACCCTTCTCCATTTCTTGCCCTGCAGTATTCTCTAAACAGAGTGCATTCTGCTTTCACCTTTTTGGCTCCGATGCTGCAATGCAGTAGTCCAAAACACAACAAAAGAAAACTCATCAAACCATTATTATCAAATAAAGGCAACAGAGTACTAACCCAACTCATTATTAGGTTTACCTAGAGCTGCTTCCTTTAAACTGGTGCATAATTGTGTCCAGCTTGTTGAAATTCAGTGGGTTTGTTTCCCTGGCATAAGCACACACACACATGCAAAGCAGAGGAGAGGACTGAGACCCAAATAATTCAAGTTAAAACATAAAAGTAAGTATTGATGAAAATGGTTAAGTAAGTAAGTTACATAGTGTGGTCCAAGTTAGAGATAAGCCTGGAGGAATCACGGTAGTAAAGAGTGACAATTTCCTCAACGAAGTTAGGATTAGCATCATCCTGCAGTTCTTCCAGTTGGATAAACTGCTCATCCAGATATCCCTGCAAATGCAATGCAATTAATTAGTGTAACTAAAAAGGAATATCTATATTCTATAATATAATATAGTATAATTCGATTCATTCTCTTTGGTTAACAATGGCATGCATATATATGTATGTATATACCTACCTACCTGATCAAAGAGGGACTTTTTCATAGCAGCAACCTGCCTGAGGTAATGGATTTTGTCCATTATTACAAAGAGAGAGAGAGTTAAAAGTTTAGGTATGGAATGAAAGTGGGGGATAGCAGAGGGTTTTATAGCACAGCACCTGAAACGAAACATGTGGAGGGGAAGGTACTAGTTAGTGTCATGGCTGCTTAATTAATTTCAATCATAAGCTTTGCGTCATAACGCAACTAGTAATTAAACAGAAAACAGCTTTAATACTATAATTAGCACCATTAACAACAGATATAATACTTGTACGGAACACTGCGCCGCATAAAGAACATACCCAAGATTGAATTGACAACATACCAGTAATGAATGTCGACTCATTTAATCATTTATTAATCCAAACACGTATCGTTCAGAATTTGAGATAAAAAAATGCATCAACATTTCTATTACTTTTTAGTTTTACGATTATATATACACACAGAGACAGAGAGGAAAGATTAAATTATACAACTATAAATAAATAACACTAATGTGTTTAGGATAATTGTAAGAAATATATTATTTTAATAATCAATTATAATTATAATTGAATATATTTGGATAAATTTATTCTTAAACACTTATAAGAGAAGAAAATAAGAAAAATAAATAAATTCATAAATTAAATTTAACTAATGTATTAATTAAAAATAATTTTTTAGAAAAGTAATATGAAAAAAATTATATAAATTAATTTTTCTATAAGCTAATTTTAATTTGTGGGAAAATATTTTTTTTCTCCTACTTATTGAGAATTTATACAAACAGATTCTATATCCAATTCCTTTTAATCAAAACTTTAAATTCACTTTTTTTTTATTTAGAAATTATTTTTACTTAAAAAATTAACTTAATTTTGCAGGGATATTCTCAATTTAAATAAGAATATTTATATGAAGATATATGTGATTCAACTTAAAAATTTAACAAATTAAAAGTATGTTTAGACAATTTTATAAGAAAAATATTAATGCGTGAATTTTTTGAGAAGTTATTTTTATAACATACGATAAAAGCATTATTGTTTAATAAAAAATTTGGTTTTTTTAACTTATCTAATTGTCTTAAAAAATTAAAAATATTTTTATTCAAAATAAATGTTAATTAGAAAACAACAAATAGAACTCCTAAGATATATAAACTTCATTATTATCTCAACAATCCACTATCATGTCATCACTGTGTGGGCACCACCCAAATGCAAATTCTCCAAAACTGAGATAAAGAAAGGTTATGGAGGGAAGATGAAGATGCATTGAGATATTCCTTTATATGCTCTACGGATGCATAATAATAAAAGAAAAGAAGAATAGTTAAGGGAGAAATTCTTTCCCTTTTTAATTTTAATATATAGGAGGCATGTACCAAATTAGCATATGTCCCACGCTCTCAACTCAAGTTAGTTGATTGAAGCAACAGAAATATTAATTAATTAATTAATTTAAAGGAATTCCTAAAACAATATTATTGGGCATCGCATGAGACAAAGAATTTATCCTCAAAACTCAAAAGGGACCCGAAAAGATTGCTTACACATAAAGCATATAAATTACACCATCTTACAATAGAAAATCATTTCCCTTTGTTTCTATAATTTCTTTCTTTTCTTTTTTTTACAAAAGGAAAGAGAGCCAAGAAAGAACAAACTAGAATCTAGGGAAGTAAACTCCCATTTACATTCATTATATGTTTTAAGGAGTAAGCTAGGTTTATAGCATGAAGAACTTACGAGTAAGAAAAGACGGAGAATGTTGTTGATTCTATGAAAAGAATTTTGCCAATATTTATCTGATATCTATTATAGAGGAAGTCCTGCTAAGTAGATAGGTGTTACATGTAATTATTATATTCATTTTTATAAAGTGTATATTTTTTCTGTCTAAATTTAATGATTTTTAATAAAGTGTATTATATTTAATTAAAACACTAAAGAATCATAGAAGACACTAAAAAAAATCATAAGTTTATCTTGAAAATTAAAAAAAAAAAAAAAAAAGCAGTGTATTAAAAACTTGAAAAAAAAAATTAGAAGTATAGAAAAACAAGAGTATTGTCATAAAAGTTTTTTAAAAAATTGTAAATTCTGAAAAATAGAGGAAATGTCTTGAAATTTTTTTAAAAAATAGAACTTTAAAAATATGAAAAAAAAAAAAAACAAGAATATAGTCTTGAAATTTTGAAAAATATATAAAAAATAAAAAAAAAATTAATAATGTCTTTGAAAGATTGAAAAAAAAACAATAAAGTCTTAAAAATTTGAAAAAAGCAAAAAAATTTTAAAACATGAATTAACAAGACAAGTTTTTTAAAATTTTAACAAATATTAAAAAATAAGGAGAATGTGTTAGAAATTTGAAAAATATGTGAGAGAGAGAGAGAGGTCTTAAAAATTAAAATGCAAATAAGAATGTTAAAAATATGAAGAAAAAAAAGAGTAATATCTTGAAATTTGATAAAAAAAAATTAAAATTTTAAAATATTAAAAAAAACAAAAGAAATATTTAGAAAAATTAAAAAAAAATAAAAATAATGTCTTGAAATTTTGAAAAAAAATAAAAGTAATGTTTTGAAAATATTAAAAAAATAAGAGAAATATCTTTAAAATTTTAAAAATATGAAAAAAATCAGAATAATGTCTTAAAAATTTTTAAAAATGAAATTTTTAAAAATATTTAAAAACAAGAGTAATATTTTAAAATAAAAAAATATGTCTTGAAAGATGGAAAAAAAAATTTAAAATATATAAAACAAAAGTAATGTCTTAAAAAAAATTTAAAAATATAAATAAATAAGTGTAATGTCTTAAAAAAAATTGTAAAACTTTAAAAATATTTAAAAAAAACAAAGAAAATATCTTAAAATTTAAAAAATAAATAAAAATTTAAAAAATATGAATAAACAAGATTAATGTTATGAAAATTTGAAAAAATATTAAAAAAATATAAAAATATGAGGAATGTGTCGAAAATTAAAAAAAAAAACTAAAATCTATCTTTTTTGTTTTTTTTTTTAGAAGAGAAATGTTACTCTTTTGATTCCTAAACATTATTATATGAGAAATCATGATTCACAATTTAGAAAGATCTGATCTGAAGTATAACATTGGGTGGGAATGAAAGAAGGAAAGGGAAGGGACAGAGTATAGGAGTTGTGATCACAGCGGATTTAACTTTCCATTGCTTTTACAGGACATGGACATCTCAATGAATTGATTCAGATGGCAATGGTGATGCCAATCTTGAATTTCCGAGACCTTTTCAATCCACTAGGCACTAGTTTCTTTCTATTCTTTCTTTCTTCAAAATACTAATAAATAGACTAGCTGCTTGTTCTTACTTATCCATATATTTATTACAAGTGTTTTCCCTTCTTGAATAATTAGCATTCTTTTTAGACAGGTAAGTAGAATTAGCAAAAAAAAAATAAAACTTGTACAACAGAAAACCACGTCAGATTTCACTGTGGTGCGCAGAGAATATCAAACACTGTAACCAAAAGTTTCAATGATTGGCATAAGAATTTTGCATTGCATCTCAGTGATCCTCGTCATTTCTTTCTCTGCAATGCAATTTCAGCAAAGGAGAAACAAGTGTTGCAGAAGAGATTCTCTCTTTATTCCTAATTCCTGTTGCCTTTTCAATGTTTATAATAATCCATTAGTCCTTACAGTGTCTTTTAGGTGAAAGGAGAAGTTAGTATAACGTATTTCAATTTTAGAGGTTAAAAAGACAGAACGATTATTTATTTGCATTGGTTGTGGTCACATCTGGTCCTTTGTAAAGAGCCAAAAAGTCGAATGTTTTAGATGGGTGGAAGAGGATCAGAATCTGGTGTCGCTGTGTCATTTTTATTTTTTCTCTCTCTTATCACTATCTCCTATGTTGATAAGAATCCCACCATGGACAATCATCTGTATGTAGAAAACTGATAACCTTGCCGGTCCATATAAAAATTAGATCGATCAGCAAGACTAGTAGTCACGTATAAGCCATCTTGTGGTATTTCAACCAACATAACCAAAAGAAATAAGAACAGAAGAATTTACAAAATAAGTAGTACTGCACATTAAAAATATATGATGACTTCAAAAGTAGTCTTTTTACTAAATAATTATTTCAGAGAGAGACAGTAAACTAAACAAGGTAATATTTTTTTTTTTTTATTAGAAAACTTTGGCTGCGTCTCCTATTATATTACATTGAAAAGGACATGATTGGAGCACATAGTGTCTCAGACATCATCAAAGAATTAGCTGCTCACACTCACAGACACAGAGAACAGGACCTGAAAAGCATAGCATTTGTTTCCTTTTTCTCTCATCAGAATAATCCAAGCCTGTGGGAATTGATGCAATCATGGAGAGGTTAGGTTAGGTTAGCTGAGGTTGCTTTCTCACTTCTCAGTGGGCTTTACGGGTTTATTCACTTATTCTTGTCTGGAAGCATCTTCAGAATCCACTGTGTTGAAAGTTGAAACTAAGCAGCTAGTTAGCATGGTCACTAAAGCCAACTTTTCCTCTGTCCGCCAAATGGATGAAACCATATCCTTGTAGCAATTAGCATACATGGAAAATGAAAGGACCAAATAATGATGATTGGGCCAAATCAATAAAAGGCCTTATGAATAACCTTTCCATAAAGGATATGATATATTCCAACAAATGCATGCAGCTGTTTGTATTTTCAAAAGATACGAGATACTTCCATACAATTTGTTCCTATATTAATTGTCTACATATGCATAATCCGGTGCTTCGCTAAATTCTAAATATCATAAATCTGTCTTATCCACGTTCCTCCGATATTAACCCTGTGTTTGAGAAAACAGAGAAAAATAAGGAAGAGTATACGATTTTTTCCTGTTTGGTTGCCACAAAATGCAGTGGAGATTTAAAAAAATAAAAATTGCAGGCTTCACCAGCAATGATTTGAAATAGTTTCCATAATTTATGTATGTATAGTAAAAACAATAGTTTGAAAAGTGATATATATGATGAGAAAGTTTCAAACATTCCTTTTTTGTCTTCATTCAAGCAAAATTATGAAGCATGTAAAGAATGTTAAAAGGGCGGCTTCTAGCTTACTATTATGACTCAAGTTGGATTAACTTTTAACTCATAAGAGCTTCTTAATTAAAATAAATATTTAATTCGTAACTTCAAAAAAGAACCAAACCTAGAGGAACAGGAACCTCTTGGTGCTATTTGATTATTTAAGCTTCATTTGTTTACAGTTAGAAAGAATAAGTATTTGCCAAGAATTGATCTAACTTGATCTACATACCACCATATAACTTGCTACTAATTGGAAGATTAAATGCTAGGGGATCAGGACCAAAAAAAATTACATATGATAGTACAAATGAAAACACGACCAAAAGAGCTGCTGTCTTCACCCGACCTTAAAAGCTCAAATGGCTTGAATTGCGTTGTTCTTGCCATTGTTTAAATTCGAACTACTAACTGGAGCATTTGCATGGAATGCTGACTGTCTTGAGGGCTCTCCTAACACCTTTAAGGAAAGCGTGGAAGGCTCTCTATCACGTACTTGTGCTTCACCGATGCTTAGATGAGACATTCCCACAAGTTCGTCAACATTCACAGGTTCCTTGGGTACGACTGCAATTGGCTTGTGGATCTGATGGCGGGATGTTTCTCCTCCCTTAACTTCTTCATAGGGGGGAGCCGCAATTGATGGCCATATGGGAAATGGAACAGGTAAATAAGTGGGAAAGAATCCATGAGGAGCCATTGGTGTCAGTTCGTCTGATCCCATCATAGTTTCATTGGTCTGTTGCACATTTTCTTGAGAAGTAGTTTCCATGGGTTCAAATTCTGATTTGAGGGAGAGATTTAATGAAGGCTGTGATTTTCCATTGCAAGGTTGTGAGTTCTCGGAAGGAGGAAGCAGCACTTGTTCTTCTGGCACTAGAGGTTGATCTGAAGACTGACATATGATTGGGAAAAAAAAATAAGTTAGCTAGAAAGAAAAGCCGAGGAAAAATAATATCAAACAGAACTCATAGTCAATGTCCAGCTACAAGGATGACCCCATTTTCTTTCATTACCAAAAACATATTTCTGTAAATGTGTCAAAGTAATAGAAAAGTTTATCTAAAGCAAGAACCAGTGTCAAGAAGACCAACACATCATACTCAAGCTGGACAAACCATGGTGTTTTTTTCAAAAAGGGCATGGCATGTAGTCAACAAGAAACTTGAAGTGGGATGTAAATAACAAAAAAGATTAAATTGCTTATAGATTGGTGCTCATGTACAAGTAAGGACGATACTAATTTCCCTTTTTATATTAGACAACATGTATACATAAGGGTGTAAGCATGATTTCCCAATTAGATATGATGAATGAAGACCAACCATATCTGGAACCATGTCAAAAAGGCTGGAACGTCTCTTTCTCCTGGTAGCATGAGTCTGCCGGATAAAATACTTCTGGGCATGACTTGCTACTTGAGTAGGGGTCCTTGATACAACAAAATTACGAGCTATCCCACGCCAGTCTCCTTTGCCCAGCTTCTGGAGACCAATTAAGAACAGCCGATGTTCTTCTTCAGTCCATGGAACACCTAAAACAAACAAAAGTACATACTGAATAAAGTAATCCAACCACCAGCGACAAAAGGGTACTCGAGTGCTTCATGAATCAGCTATTCTTGAGAAAATACAGTAATCCAATAAATGCAACACGAAGTTGAGAGGCTGACATAAAAAAGGTAAGCAGCAAGGTAGCAACAGTTCTAGGTTGGGTAATAGGTATGACTTAATGGCATTAGAACTGGATATCCTCATTGCAAGAGTCAAAGATTTCATGTAACTGAAAATTTCCCTAGAAATGGTACCAAATTAAACAAACTATGTTATAAAGAGTACAGAGTATCAAACTAACACATGCCATGGCTCAGCCAAAAATCGCCATACACCACCACCACCTTAGAATATATAGCAGATAATAAACAAATTGATGGCTTCAAATTGGGCAGAAAAATTTGAAAAATATTTGTCAACAAATTCCATCACCAGAAAACACATTGTCATGAAATTTAATGCAATCGCAACATTTTTTTATGAAAGAAACGATGCAGTCATGCAGGTAAAATATAAAAATATTAGACACATCATCATTTGATTGTAAGTTTGCATTTATCTCTGACCTTCAGCCCTGGAAATTTTTTCCAGTAAACTAATAAAGCATTCGAGTAGCACCACTTTGAGAATGGGATAATTACCAAAACTCATGATTTTGTCTGTCTTAAAGCCAAACACAATAATTAATTACAGCACCAACTCTTGGTATTGAAGTCTCAAGCTGTTGATGATTAATGCGCAGTAGCTAATTTTTGCCACATTTACAAAACACGCGAACAAATATGCAACAGCAATACTACTTAAACTGGTTTTAGGACAAAAAGACAATTTGACTAAAGCATGAAACTCTCGAATCTGGTTTCGATGGAGTATACTCTTGTCCATGGAAGAAATCATTATTATGAAATGATTTGAACCTGATAACTATCTCATAATAGTAGTACAGTATATAATAAATGATTAACATTAATCCAATTTAGCAATGAATCACGATGACATTAAATAGCGCCATTGCCCCTGGGAGAACAAGATAAAGTTGCACAAAAAGTGAACCAGTTCCAGGACAAGGAAGGAACAGAAGGAAAAACAAATCAAACACAGGAAGGAAACAAAAAAGAAGAAGAAGAAGAAGAAGAAGATCTGACTGAAATGAAACCTTTTTTTCTTTCAGCGCGGCGGTTAGCGAAGGTGGAGACATGGGCGGGGTCATCGGACAAGTAGCCATCGGGTTCGTGGGGCGGGTCAGAGAAGGGGGAGCTGGGGTTGAGGTTGAGGTTGGAAGAAGAAGGAGAAGAATGGAATTGATGATGTGCGGCGGAGGAAGAGAGGTTCAGGTTTCCCATGCTCGCGCTCTTCTTTATGAATGATCCATCCGTCAGCCTGACCCCGAACAGCTTCACGCCTCCCCCCCGCGAAGATGGGCATGTCCGGGAGTTGTGCCCGTTGTTGCTGCAGTGGGAGCACCGCCGAGTCATGCCGATTCGCCGCCGCCTGATTCGGTGCAGCCACGAACAAAATGGAAATGATATGATGTTATGGATAGAGAAAATAAACAAGGAAAGAAAGAGTGCATGTAACAAAACACAACAGGGTACTGAGTGCTGGATTGGATTAGAGAATATCCTCGGGGTTAAATCTGGAATTCCAATTTAACGGCTTTTATTTATTACTTAGTGGAACGCGCTCCACCGCTCCTTCACTTCCAATCTATATTTGCAACACCACTCACATTCTTTTCTTTTTATATTTATCAAAATAAACAATAAATAAGTATTTTCTATTTTTCTCTACCGTGTTGTTGGGTAAACTGTAAAGTGCAGGCATTGATGGAGGTAATCGTTACTTTTTCTTTTCTTCAATTTTATTGTCAGCAATTAATATCCTCCTATGGATACATATCAACTAATTTTAAATGTTACTATCACTCAAATGGTGTCTATGTGTGGTGGATAAGATTAACCAATTATCAATGGATGTTAGTTTTGATTCTAGCGATAGAAATATTCAAATTTCAATATCAATATCAATAATAGTTTATAATATAATAAAAGGGCGATTGCGCAATTATCGGGAATGGATTGGATGGATGGTGGTGAGTTGTAGTGAAGTGATTTGTAGGTGTTTGGATCAAATTAGGACTCTAGAAAAAGGCCAATGAATGAATGTCCTTATTTACGGACTAGTAATAAGACACGTGGCACTTACTTTACGTGGGGTTGACACTTGACGCGATTACAAGTCAGTCACGTTGCTTTTTTTTTCTTCACGTAATCCAAAACGAATATTTCCTTTAATCGTTTCATTTTAACAAAAATATTTTCAAATTTACAAAAAATGCTATTTTTCATAACTTAAGTCTAAATTTGAATTCTATACTAAATATATATATTTATTTCCTCCTACGGATATTCAGTATAATCTACATATATCTATACTAAAAATAAATATATTAACATTTTTTTTTTAATTTAGTCACTTATTTCCTTTGTGTATTCAAGTAATTTGATATCATTACGTGAGTACAACATGTATCATTACACTATTATTCAACCCACCTCTTTAATAAATGAGTACAGATTTTATTTTATTTTTGAAAGGAAAAAATACCATTATTTAATGTACACATAAATATCCATTAAACTATTTAATTTTAGTTTGTAAGAAGTTTTACTTTACCTGCGCTATCCTTAGTAATATCTGTCTCGACTTTTTTATTTACCAATATATGTGTTTAGACTTAAGATTAATAAAACAATTCAATTTTATTTTTTTACCAATATATATCTCAAGTCTACATAACTGTACAAATATGGGATACATTTTCATGTGCTCCATTAACCTATAATTATTTATTTAGTCTTTATTAACACGTATAATTTTATACTTTGTATTTTATAATATTTGCTTAGACGGTTGTTGTAAAAAAGAATTAAAATGATTGTTTTGTTAATAGAAAAAGTTGTTTTTGCTAATAATTAAAGTTCCACTTCCACATACTGCAGTTATTAACTTTCAAAATTCAAGGCGAGTAAACAAAAAATATCCCATTAAATTAGGGTTGTCCTTCAACTTATAGGTCAGATTCATTCACTCGACAAAACATAGGAGTGGTAGCCATAGATTGCTGATGATCCAAACAATTGTCTTGAAAAAAATTTAGCTATAAGTAAACAATGTTATCCACCAAGATAAAGATCCGATATGATTTGTACGGACACGTGAACATTTTACAATTGCCAAACGCTAGCAGAGAGAGAATACTAAAGATTAGGGTCAAACATTTCAGGACTTTAATATTACATATTCATATGACCTTCAGGATATTAATATTATAACATTACTATCTTAGTACATCTTTTCAACCACGCGTCATATAAAATAGCTTATCTTAGAGTAGTAACTTCGAAGAATTTCTGAGATTGCCTTACTTTATCACATTAATTGATAAATTTAAAATACTCCATCCATCCATGGCCGTGTGGACCACAAGGTAAATTAGATAATTGTCTTGAGTCTATTATTTAAAAAATTATTAGTATATTAGGTATTAATTTTTTTTAACAAATTCTAAATAGTAAATAATATATTAAGAAACGGGCGTGTGTGAAAATGAAAAAAACTCCTCATTAATTTTAATTAAGGGAATAGAGATTTTTTTTTTTAAATTGTAATATTTAATGATTTTGTCTAGAGCAATATTTTATCTATTATTAACATAGGAGTAAAACATGCCACGGTTACTTTTTTTTTTATATATATATATATATATATATATATTATAACAAAAAAAAATTGTTTCACATTATTCTCTTTCTTTATCTTTTCTTTTTGTCTCCTCATCTTTTTATCATTTTTTCAAGACTTGAGTTGAACAACTACAGTGAAAAATCAACATGTAATTCTCAGCATTTTCAGGTTCTATTATTTTATTATTTCCTTATATTTATTTTATAATATTTTTGTTTATAATTTTATTGTGCTCTTTTGATTTTATTTTATTCTTATAATTTATAAAATGAAAAATAAAAAAAATATGAAACTATTTTTGATTTTTTATTTGCATTTAAAAATTTAAGACTTTAAGCAAAGATTATCTGAAAAAATATTATATTAATCTTAAAAGGAATTTAAGATATGGTGAATATTCAGATATTGATAGTTTAAATTTATTTTCAAAATTAAAAGTATTGAAAGAAATATTAAAAGATAAAGTTAACACATTAATGAAAATATTAAATTATATAAAAGGATAAGAGTCTTTTCTAAATGTATGCATTGTTTATAGAATATTATTGACAATACCAATAATGGTTGCTACTGTCGAAAGAAGTTTTTCAAAATTAAAATTGTTTAAATCTTATCTAAGATCAATGATGTTACAAGATAGATTGAATAGATTAGTTATTTTATCTATTGAGAGTGAAATATTAAAATTATTGAATTATAAAACATTGATAAATGATTTTGTCACTCAAAAAATGAGAAGATTAATTTAAAATTTTAAAATTTATATTTCACTATTTATTTTTATAAAATTTGCCTTAGGTTCAAATTTATGTAGACACAGTATTACATCCATCTTGTATTAATTTTTAAAATAAATATTGTTATTAGAAAAATATGAATTGTACAATGCCAGTAATAAAAAAACCATGTCTAATAAAATATGTTCATTAAAAGTTAATTGATAAATGGGATAACATTAAAAAAAATTATTTTTATTTTTAAAATTAAATTTTACGTAAGGAGTATAGGAAAATAAATACTCTTATTTTCTAAACATTATTATATGAGAGTTTGATCATTGTCATTATTATTCTTTAGTATCAAGTATCAGGTGCTCGTCCCCGCATGTAAATAAACATAGACTTGTTAAACTAATCATTATGTCTCCAGTCTCTAAATCAATGTTGGTCATTTGGAGTGTGAAAAGGAAAAGATAATTAATTTTGTTTTACTCTTACAATTGTGATTTCAATTGAATTAGGATTATTTAAAATTTAAATTTTTTTTAAATGTTCTGAGATATTCAATAATTAAAATTGTTAAATGATAAAAAATAATGTGATGGTATTCAATCAAAATTATCAAATTTTTTTTAAAGGACAACAAAATCTTAGAATATTTGATTGCAATTTTGAATAACTTAAAAAAAGTAATCAGTTATTCAAAATCATAAAAATTTTATGGACTTATTTTTTTAATTGGATTTTGATAGATTTCATAGACTTTTTAGTTGATTATATAAATATCAAACCAAACAAACAATCTCATCTAATTATGAGAGACTTTTCTTTCTCATTATAGACTTTTTATTTCATTAGGCAGTGACATAATCTTTCAGCTACACGTTTTTGTTTCAAAGTGAGACTTTTCATATGATCTTAATAGTGATGTGTTCATACCCCAAATCACTACGAATCAACTTACAAGCTTATATTATAGTCCACCATCTCATTCCCCTTTAAAAAAATTTATGAAATAAAATTTTTCGTAAGAGAAGTAGATTTGAGTCTGGAAGAAGTTCTTTTCTCCTTTAAAAGCAATGTTTAGGATGCTATAAAAGAAATAACAAATCTATTTATATGTCGCTAAAATAATGTTTATTTTGGATATTTTTTAAGTTAAGCAGATGATTAATATTTTGATCATCATGTTTTTTTTGTTGAATTATTTGATTTATATTTTGATAACATTATTGATTTTATGGATTAAATGAAACATTTTATATTTTTGACTAATGTTTTGTTATTATTTTTTACTATCACTTTATGAAAATTTATGAAAAATATATTTCAAAATGCATGCTTGTAACTTTAGCAGGTGAGAGGATTTAGCTCATGATGATTTATAATTAGTTATTCAATGATATTTTTAAACACATTCTTCTTGCCTTATGTTTAGTAGTTTTAAATGTTTTTTTTTTCTAAAAATCCATATAATTTTTTCAAATCTTATAAATCCGTAAAATTCTTTCAAATCCTATATTATAAATTCATTAAATCCAAACTATAAGATCCTAATCACAAAAGTCTTTTAAAATTTTTTTTAACAGTTTTTAGTTTCCTACAAATCCTATACTAAAAAAGTTTTTTAAAATCTTAATCCAATACACCCTATCAGTAAAATCATTCCGTAAATAAATATTGCACATATTTGACATGTAATGCTTATATTTTACGTGACCGCCATACATATTAATTTAATAGCATGAATCTTTTATATTTTTAAAATAATTTTTTGATTTAAATTTGCATGTTGTTAATATAAAAATTGTTCATATACATCAAACAAAATATTACAAATGTAATCAATTAATAGAAATAAGAAAATTTAAATACATAGTATATTAAAGAATAAGTTAAACCAAAATTTATGACTGTAAACTAATTTTATACACACCAATAAAACTATTAACTTTGAAAGTTTGAAACTGTTTTAGCACGATATACCAAACGTTAAGTATATATAATGTTTAAAAAAAAAAATGTCTAATCATATTTTTGACATCAGTTTTCAAATGGAATAGTTATTCGAAAATATATTTGGTCTTTAAATGCAATGTATGGATAATGTATTGTTTGGTAAAACGTTAGATAAGAGTGAAAAGTATAGAATTGGTCATTTCCAAGAAAGAATGGAGAAAGTGACGGGTTGACCCCCCAAGTACTACAGGCTGCGCCGCTGCTTATTTTCTTTTTCTAAATATATGTTTTAATTAATTTTTCATTTGGTAGAGTTGGTCGTGATTTCTTAAGATTTAAACAAAATAAAACATTGATCACAGTGACCTAACTGGCCTTAATCGATCGGTTAAACCAGATTAATCGTTAAATGTCTGTCTAATTAATTATCGAATACGAGACCTTAAATCTAAAATAGACATCACTAAATTTATGTGCCGTTGTTGATAAGGTAAGTAAAACCACGAAACGTCCAATTAATATTAATATTAATATGGACGGTAGATCTATCTTAGTCAAACATATACATCTTATTGTAATCAATCAAATATATTGAAGACTTGAGAAGGAGACAGAAACTGCATGCATGCGATTCTACTCTCTGGTTGGATACAAGGGAGAGAAATGAGAGGATTATTTTTCTCATCTGTATCAATAAGATTTTGTTTCACTCAGAAAAGGTCAAATAATGAGAGCTGAAGAAACTCCTTTTACTTAGGACCCAATCAACGCGCCCAAATCCATCACAATGTGAAACCGACCCATTTTCTACTTTGCTTATCCCAAATCCCAATCTCATCATCTCATAACCAGAATAAAAAATCAGTGAGCTTTTGTCCGTGGACTTTTTTTTTTATTATTATTAATTATTATAAATTTCCCACCTTTTTTTCTATATATTTTTTAAAAAATATACAAATATAAAAATGTTGTCAATTTTTTTCATTTTCGGTACAAATATTTTAAACTATAAAGCAAAATACAAAAAGTGTAATAAATTTTAATTATTAATAAAAGAAACAAACACGTCAAAATATTTAAAACTATAAAACAAAATAAAATACAATATAATAAATTTAATTGTTAGTAAAAAAAATAACAAAGTAAGAATTCGAATATAAAAATTTTCTACAAACTACAAACATCTAACTTTAACTTTAGGAAAAATGTTAAAGTATAATTCATTATTAAATGAATTTCAAGTGAATCTTAATAATAATGCTATAAATATTAAAAAAGTATGAATAAAAGAGTTGCATATGAAAACAAAAAAGTAAATCTACAGTTCAGCTTGCCTTCCATTATTGAACGGGCCCAAATATTTATGATATGACCAGACTTTTAAAAAGGAGAAAGAACTTAAGGTGACACAACTTCAGACTTTTAATAAGTTTCAAATTTTCAACAGTTTTTTTTTTCCTGATAAAATAAGTGTTTTTTTATGGAAAAAAAATCCTCCCCATTCATATGATTGATATAAAATTGACATTACTTTTAAGTTAAGTTCAGAACCATATTATTACAAGAGTTGCACAGTAATGAAGGTGAAGGACAAGTTTGATAATTCTTACATCTAGTGCCTATGAACATACAGCGTTGAAAACCATTTCCACTCCCACGAGTCATTTATTTGATCATGCAAAATACAGTCTTCTGATCATGGAATGGGATAGGTAGTGGTTGGCAACATAGTCATAGGTATTAGGTTGCTGCTTCGTGTTCAAAGCCTTTGATTTGGTTAACATTGTTTTATTCAATTGCTCTTTAAGCACGCCCATCTCCAAAGGTTCATTAGATATCCTACTACACGGTTGTGTTGAGGGGTCCAAAAAAAGACTTTAGAAATGCTTCCTTTTTCTAATTTTGATTACTGTCACACAACAACATTTATAGCGGAACAGAAAATTTCAAGCTACCTTTTTAGTCCAACTACCACTCTACCACCACCATCCTAACCTACTAAGTACTAACCCAACCAATACAAATAACTTACAGGTACATAAAAAAAAAATAAAAAATTGACAATAAAATGATTTCAAGATAAATGAGGAGGAGGGGAGGAGGCTATTTATTATCGATCACTTCACCGGTAGCTTCTGTAGGCTGGGGTATACATACAGCTCTCAGCAAACTTCACCAAATCTTTGGGTTGAGGAAGGCGAGTGGCCAAGCCTGTACGAAAAAAAAGACTCAAATTAAAAATTTGAAATAAAGTGCAGCAAGCATAAAAGCTCCAATATCCAATAAGCTACCAAGCTCATAAGCCTTAGCAGCAACATTCGCAGCTATGTGTGCTGAAATCTTTCTGATGTTGGTGAATGGTGGGAATATGAGTCCCTTATCAAAGTTCTCTTGGCTCACTTCTGCAGCCAAAGCCTCAGCTGTTCCCCATGTAGCAATAATATAGAGTTAGATATATACTAAAAAAAAAAGCATGTCATTGTCATGTAAACCACTGTGACTAATGTGTACTTACAAGCAGCCAGAAGCAGATCATCATGCACTCGAATGGTCCCAGACATTATCAAACCCAGACCAAATCCAGGAAATATGTATGCATTATTGGCCTGATCATCCAAATTATACCTTATTTCAGAGGTTAAAATTTTAATGTTTAGTTCAAATTTCAAGGGCTAGCTTATTTATATACCTGACCGGGAACAAACACTTTCCCGTCATATTCAACAGGGGGGAATGGGCTCCCACTCGCAAAAATGGCACGTCCCTGATACACAACAATAAGAGAAATATTTAGTATCGGTCAATTACAAACACCTTAAGGAATAAACAAAAATACAAGTTGCGTGTATTAACCTTGGTCCACTTGTATGCTTCTTCCGCAGTGCATTCTGACTGTGACGTAGGGTTCGAAAGAGAAAGAATAATAGGTTTCTGCAAGGCATTACTCATATTATAAATTCCTTGGCTTACGTGAACATGAAGTTCATGGTAGCTACGTAACTAGGTTGAAATAGTTACCTCGTTAATAGAGGCCATGGCCTCGATCACCTCTCTAGTAAAGGTTCTTCCTTGACCCGATGTTCCAATCAACACTGTTGGCTTAATTTGCTGAGAACATAACATTCAACATTGAAACCTCTGCAGTGTATGTGGTGTAATAATGAATAGAAAGATAAACAAATCATACATTAACAGCATCTAAAAGATTTTTAACAGGTTCATGCTCGTGAGCCCAGGGCTTCTTAAAATGTTGCAGTGAATCTTTGCGGGAACTGACAATCAATCCCTGTAAAAGAAGGAATAAGATGAGAATTGAATTGGTTTCATACATAATGTACAGTTGGAGCCAAATTGGGTTTTACACCACCTTTGAGTCCACCAACCAAATATTCTTGCGCACTTCCTCAAGTGGAGCATTTGTCTGCATCAACAAATGAAGTTTTTCTCAATAACTAAAATATCCATGCATTGTTCACGTCACAACATTCTCCACTAAAACTAGCTAACAACCTGTTTTGATGTTTCAAGTGCTATGAGTTCTGCTATTCCAGTGCCAGCCTGCAATTGCAACACAATACAATTAAGTCAGAAGGATAAAAACAGCCTCTTTCTCTAAGACCAACCTACAACAGATAACACATGACCCCAGAATTATATAGACTCGCCTCTCCAGCCCCAAGGAATAAGAATCTGTGATCAGCCAAGTTACCCCCAACCAACTTCAGAGCTGCAACTAGTCCAGCAAGAACCACGGATGCTGTTCCCTGGAACAAGGTAGATACAATATTAGGGCTAGTTATAAGTATAGAAACCAAAGTACTTGAATTCATCATTGAAGACAGCAATTTCTTACCTGAATATCATCATTAAAGACCAGATGTGTTGATCTATATTTCTCAAGCAGATCAAAAGCATTGTGGTTTGCAAAGTCTTCAAACTAAATACACAACATAACAGATGAAGAAAACAGGAAAGTGAAATTAGCAGACTGCAAGTGCAATCCAATAAGCCAAGAAATATTGTTGTCCCTTAACACTGCTTAATACCTGAATTAGAACCTTTTCCCCATAAGTTTGCTTCACTGCTGTCATAAATTCGTGCATAAGTTCAGCATATTCCTGGAAACATAGAAGTTGGAACAATGTAAATGCTAAGGCATACAGTATTAGGAAATCAGGATGCCTGAAATTAAAAAAAAAAAAATTCCACACGATTAAGCAAGGAAAACAAATCGTGAACCTGCCCGGTTGCTCGTCTTTGCTTTAGACCAATATATAATTCATCATTCAACAGCTTCTCATTGTTTGTACCCACATCAATGGTAATAGGCAAACACTGAAAAGTATAACATTATAGGAGTAATAAGAAATGGAAGCACAACTAATACTTGATATCTGCAAATAAAATTTAGTAACATCTCAAGACAAAGTAACAGAATAACTGATCATTGCAAGTTTATAACAGTGTGGGTAAAATATACTTACAGCTGAAGGGCGCACTCCTCCAAGTGCTGTATATAAAGAAAGTTTTCCCACCGGTATTCCCATCCCCTGAAAATACAGCAAATGTTAACCAAGGAGAGATTACAACATCAGATATCATGATTCAATATAACTATCGTCTATCATAAACAATAAATGTCAACAAGTATAAGGAAATTACCTGACAACCAAGATCCCCAAGACCCAATATCCGTTCTCCATCAGTTACAACTATGACTTGAATGTTCTTCTCAGGCCAATTCCTTAGTACTTCACGGATCTTCCCCCTTTAAGTTTAAGTCCCACCCAAGAGACAAAAGAACAATAAAATCAGTACAAACAGTTACCACCTACAAAGCATTCCAGGAGGATAAAAGAGAAATCACAGCCACACTCACTTCTCTTTCAAACTTATATAAAGACCCTGAGGACGCATAAAGATGCTCCCATATTTCTGACAAGCTTCACCAACAGTTGGAGTATATACAACAGGGAGTAACTCTTCCACATGCTCAATAAGAAGTTTGTAAAATAGCCGCTCGTTTCTCTCCTGCAGCACACAACATAATAAAGTGAAAGCATTAGTCCAATACTATAATTTACCAATCAAACCGTGTGAAGAAACATCCATCAAGAAATTTTACATTAAAGATATATATCAAAGTTGTAAATAAAATCAAGAGCAGAAGGCAAAGATCACAAGAATTTTGGCACTATTCAAAAAGTGACAGTGCAAACAACAGCTGGGGGAACAAAAAAATCCTTCAGAGGTGGATGCAAAAATGTGTGGAGTCATCATCATCCACATGCAATATTTGCACAATGCATTCTACTGTTGTTAGATAAAAATAAAAAGGGTTCTGGACAATAGTAAATGAAGTTCAAAAAGCAGCAGACCAAAACTGTATTATTCAATATAATTGTACAAAAGGCCACACCTGAAGATCCATCATTGCCATGTACTTCTGCAATGGAACATGATACTGGCGTACGTGCTGGATCATTTTCTTCACCTGCTCAATAAAGTGGCAATAACTTTGAATTGATGTTGTGTGTAAGCACACGCACAATCTAATAGTACTTTCTAGTCAGATAATTAACCTGAGTGTCTTGAGAGATAACTGATGGGGGAAGAAGACCACGCAAGTAGTGGGCATCCCTCTCATCTTCAGTGAAGGCCAGCCCTTTGTTGAAGTGGGGATCTCGCAACAGTGTATAGCCACTAAAAAGCAAGAAGCAACTAAGAAGTAAGAATACGCATAATAGCTAAATAGTCTCTGACTGTAGTACAGAAAGCAGCACATAAACATTAAAAGTATCGCCTTTTTCTCCATCGCATTCAACCAACAACACAACAGCAACAAACAAGCACAATGGTTCAGAAGAGAAAGGTGAGGGAATGCAAACAGTTAATATTATTAAGAACAAATTACAATGCAACACTCAAAATAATAATAAAAAAAGAAGATATGAAAGAATTCCGAAAATCTAGTTACCACTGGTGTAAAAATTTTAGAAAGATGGACATATTATATTGAGAAATCGTTTAGTAATTAATCACATCATAAGTGATTCAATCTGTCAAATTAAACAAGGCTGCATCAGTATAATTTTTTTTGTTTATAATCAAAAGACAATAAATGAACAAATAGCTGCAAGATACACAAAGATGCATAGATCACGCAAATTAACCAGCATTCCAGGGATATAAAGCTGAAACGGAACCAAATTTTTTGACGACATAAATTAATTAAACCGCACCTATTTGAGATCTCTCTCTACGATACATGAAAAAAAAAATGCTTCATTCATAACAAAACACCAAAACTCGTTCGGTCAATTTTGAAGTACCCCCAATTCAGGGACTGACACAGACAAACATCGAATGTGAATCTAAAATCAAAGAAAGTGAAGGCTGAAAAACATAAGAAAAATATCATAAAAATAAAAATCAAGAGTGTCACCTGGCAACAGAAACACTCCAAGGGGTAACAAAGTGATCCTCCGTGGCCTTATCCTCGCCGTACACATCTTGAGGGCCGCCGGCGGAGATGGCGTTATCGTCCTCGTCAGCTACCGTGGATTCCTTTTTCAACTCTTTCAACGGCGTCTCCATCACAACGCTGCCGTTTCTATCACCGGACCTGCTGCTGTTGCTGCTAGGGGTCATGCACACCACCCTGAAACGAGTTGAACGCTTTTTCTGCGCATCACACAAGCTGCTACACCCACCTAACCCTGAGTTGCCCTGTGCAAAAAAAAAAAATACAAAATGGGCAAAGGAGGAGAATTTATCAGCACCCAGATCATCAAATCAGCCAATCACATGAAATTCGGAAGAAAAATCAATTTTATTTTAGCAAAACAAATATTCTAGTGAATTGACATGGAAATGGTGCAAATCTGAGTTAAAAAAAATTACCAGGAAAGCGCATCTGGTTGAGGAGAACATGATGGCGAGCGAGAAAGAGAGAAAATGATGCGGTTGCTGTATCACAGGGAGAGAGAAAGAAATGAGAGACAAATTCTAAGAAGGAGAGAGAAACTTAAGGGAAGGTTCCCTTACTTTTTATTTTCCCTCTGTCTCTGTCTCTGTCTCTCTGTTCGTCCCTCTCCCTTCTCTTTACCTTACTCGGTTTGACGCACGAAACACAAATCAGAAGCAAGCAACTTGAGCAAAACTCCTCCCCACAGCTAACCTTATAAAGGGTGTGTTGTGTACTTGTGTTGTGTCATGCGTGCAGGTGCATGAACAGAACACAACACAACACTACTTCTCGTGATATTACACAAATACCCTGGACTTGTTCAATAACTATGTTTTTTGTGTTTTTTTTATAAAAAAAAAACTATTCAAACAACATACACAAAACCTGTGGGGCCCTGCCTGTAGAAACGCAACTATTTACAGAACTACGGTGGTAGTATTTTTTTTACACTATTTCCATCATTAATTTAATTTAATAATTTAGTTAATACCAGTAAATGTTAGTAGGAAAAACTTAAGTGCTTTGCTTGGTTTTTATATGAGGCTAATTAATTGATTAACATGTGGGTCGTGGAATGATCGGTGGCAGTGGTGTGTGAGGACTGAGGAGTGCCAGCTTCCAACGTGGTGTCATTATTATTATTATTATTATTATTATTATTATTATTATATTGACATGTGACTAATGAAACAGGTTCACCTCAGTAATCACTACCACGAAAAGAGGAGGACTATGATGTTGGAAAGCTCCGTGGTGAGTGAGGTGCATCAAGTTGTTTGAAGCCGTAAGATCAATCATTCCTTTGAGATTTACTCCATACAGATAAAGTGATGTCTTTTTTCACGTGAGATTCAATCAAAAAATTCTTGCACCTGTCGGTATGTTGTTTGGGTTTAGACGTCCTTCTGCTTCACAACAAAACTATGTCTTGTATTCGCTTACATCATACTCTTTGTACTTGTAGTGTATCGTGTGCTATACTATATTACGACAAAAATTACGTATGTTTTAGATTTCAAAATTAATGAATGATCACAGTTTTTCTTTTTTTATGCATTTCTTTCTTTTTCCAAAAAACATTTAATTAAATTAACTGATATTGTTTAAATTTTTTTGGTGTAGTTAAATACTTAGAGGGAAACGACATGCAAAGGTACCAGTTCTGCAAAAGACAAACAGCATATTCGTTTTTGTGACAAATATTTCCTCTGAACATACAATGGTGTTCTTTGTTTTGTATGATGGGTGTTTGAACTGTGACTCTTCTATGGGACAGTAAAATTGTCCCTTTATTTTTAGTATGAATCGTCTTTTAAGTTTATTTATTTCATATTTGGATATTTTATGATAAATTTTACATAAATAATATATAATTGAAGAATAATGATATTCGTATAAAAATTTTACAATGTAAAAAAGGAGAAAGGGAAAAATAGCGAAGTGTACAGAATAAAATAGGTGATATGATGGCTAGATAAAATAAAATAAAATGAATATTGTACAAAATGAGTGGAATAAATTAAAGTTCTTATACTTTTTAAATTAGATGTTTATTAATGGAATGCTGTTTTTTCCCTAAAAAAATGGAATGTTGTTTTTTTATTTGACTAGTGAAAAATAACGAAAATATAAAATGAAAATAAATATAATTTTGTTATTTTTAAATAACCATCATCTAAAATATACTAAAGTTTAATATGAATAATTCCTCATATCATTTTAACTCTTTTTTCACCCTAACTTGAAAAGATAAGAGAATGAAAAAAATATAATATCAATTTTTGTCTATTTAATTTTATTTGAATATTTTAAAATAATAATCCAAATAATAAATATTTTAATATATATATTTTGACATGAATAGAAGACAAGACAGATGAAGTTAAGAGAATGAAAAGCTCCAAGTCGGAGCAGAGGGCTGAAAAATAGAGGTTCCCTTCTGTACAACAGAACCGAGTTGCATTGGATACGAATATGACCATAGGATCATCATGTGGGTGATAACAATGCACCCAGGGTAGTTGAAAGTAGGCCACCTTCTTTAAAGTTTTCGTATAAACAAATTTTTGAGACAAAAATCATCAGGTAAAACGATTTTTACTTTTCATCTTTTCTTTATGTATTTATTTTTTATTATTGGATCATTCAATTTTATTTTAAAATTCAACAAAAATAACCACAATTCAAACATGTATCTAATATGTCTTGATAAAAGATAATTATCATGTGGTTCTCTCTTTCATGGATTCGAATATTAAAAATTAATTACTTGTATATTAATAATAAATTGAATATATCATAATGTAGTAAAATTATTTAGTCATATTGCCCGCACAATAACGTGTTGAATGAAAAATTAACGATGTAGTCATATAAATTTATTTATTTATTGGATAAGAACTATGGTGTAGTATATAAATTTAATAATGTAGTCAAATATTAAAGGTCCAAATTCAATTCCATTATTTGACAATTTGGTTGGTTTTGGATAAAAAATGTGGTGGCTCCAAGTAGGGGTTGTGTTAACCACAGGTTTAAGGCAAACTTGTAGGCCATTAAATCAATGCTGCCATTATCTGTTTGCTATTAATTGACGATTTTGGTTTCAATGTCCAACCAAAACCTCAAGCCATTAAGGCATAGGATCATAAGAGTATGATACAGTATATCCACACGGCACACGTGAGGTGCATCAAGTGACCAACCCTCTTGGCTCTTGCTTTCAAGTAATGCGATAATACCGAGGAAATATACACTTATAAGATGCATCTGGGGAAGGTTTCTTCCTTGAGAGGACATGACAAAATAAAAAAACAGAAAAATTATTATTTTTTTCCGAAATCAGATACCAAAAACATTGTTAACTAGTGTTTTAAGATTATTAATTATAAAATATTGAATTAAATATTTTGTAATTAGTTATTTAAAAATAAATATAATATTTACATAACTGCACTATTGTATATATACTTTTATTTTTTAATCAAATTAAATACCTTATACCTTCACCAAAAAAAATTCAATACCTTATATTTATTTCATTTTGTGTTTCAAAATTATAAATTTAATTAAAATATGCTGATAATATAATTTTTTATACTACTGTTTATAATAAAATTGTTTATTTTCATAATATTTGTTTTAAAACTTAAATTTAAATTAATTGAGAACATATAAGATAGTTTTGTGGACAGGGATAAACCACGTTCAGATCGCCGCATCCTTTTAAAACAATGTAAAAAAAAAACCTGTAGAATGCATCCCCACACGCTTTTGCAAAAAATCAACGCACTTCCTCAGTACTGTTTGGAAAAATATATGGACCAGGATCACTAACTTTAGTGCGTTCAAGGGGTAATTTTAGATTTTGCCTTTTTTTTTTTTTATAATTTTGCACAAATTAACTATTTTAATTATTGTATGGAAAAGAAAACTCAATTATGTATAAACAGAAGAAGGATTTTTATAATTTAATATTATAATATTATTTTGAGAGGATTTACATATGTTTTTTTTTTTATAATTATACATTTAAAAATAATTTACCAATTATCAAACTGATGTTATTTTATACTTTCTTTCAAACTTCATCTAAAATCATTTTGTAAAGATTCGTGGCATTCGTCTAAATACAAACAAAGGCTGCCTCCAATTATTTTCAAGGTGTAGTACAAATGATAGTTGGTATTATAAATAAATAAGAAGTAGAAGAAGACAACATGTGCACTATTGTGCAGTGCCCTTGATCTCCATTCTCCTTGGGTTTCAGTTGGACAACTTTGAATGTTTCTGTCTTTTACTTGTCTGTGCGTTGGACCGTCTTATTATTTTTCTTTTTTACATAAGAGAATATAATAGCAATTGATTTCTTCTATGTAGTATAAAAATTACACAATATAATTTATTTTACTAAACAACCTTAAAAAAAAAATATCACGGTGTTCAGAATTCGAGAACATACATGAGGTACATATTCACATTCTTGCGAGAGCATACCATTTTTTTTTCATGAATGCTTTCCTTTTATCTGGTTTGAAAGTTGAGTGTTTTGATGGCGAAGGCAAATATGAAGGCAAATAAGACTGGAAAAGCGACCAAAACAGCAGCAACTGGGCCCATGAAATCTGATTTAAACCCATAGTGGTCTTCAATGTATTGATTGATAGGGTGTTTATTCGGATTACCAGGCACACTAATCTCTATCACTACATCTCTATATTGCGGGACAATTAACCCATATACTGTCCATGCTACTGGGCAAATCCAATAATACCAAACCCACCATTTAGGAATTTTCTGGAGATGTTAGATTAACAACATCACAAGATCAGTAATTCATTCTTATACAGTACTAAATAATAACCAAACTCTAGAATGGAGTACTTACCGGTCTTGGGATAAAAAACCCAGAAAAGAGAT
Organism: Amphicarpaea edgeworthii; assembly: GCA_014843725.1. Taxonomy (NCBI): domain Eukaryota; kingdom Viridiplantae; phylum Streptophyta; class Magnoliopsida; order Fabales; family Fabaceae; genus Amphicarpaea; species Amphicarpaea edgeworthii. The sequence goes on from CM026319.1 coordinate 12,957,595, forward strand.
TGAAGATTCCATAGAATGCTGCTCCAAGGATTGATGCAACTTGATGGTTTGGCGTAATGGAAACAGTCATCATCCCATAATATGTGAAGTACATGAATGAAAAGAAACTAACAAAGAAAAACCAAAGAACCTTGGCCACTTTCCATTCAAAGCTCACCATACCATACACTATGAATGAGAAAAATATAGTTTGAACAAATAGATATGGTATTTCAGAAACAACCTGCAAATGAAACAACAACAATGATACCATAATAAGCAACAAATAGAATATGTAATCAATTTTATAATATTAATTGTTTAAAAAACAAATTCATCCTTTAATTAACCTGTGCAATGGCATAAGGCAGAGCAGAGTACATTCCAGCAGCTCTTTCTCGATAAAATACTGTTCTTTCAATGGCTACTACTGGTTGAACAGTTTGGCAATTGTTAACACCAACAAAAAAAACTGAACCATACAATGCTCCTATAATAGTATTCAGATCGCCTGAGTTATCCCTGTAAAAATATGACCAAAGAAAAAAAAAGAATAGTTGTAATGTAGAACAAAATGCTCAGAGAAAATGAAGTTAGATATTGATCTATTCAAGTAAGGCAGCAATTAACTTTAAACCTTTTTTGCCAACCCTCCAAAATATTGTCCCCACTAAGAAAGCTGCAGCTAAAGTGAAGAAATATCTGACAAGGTTATAATCTGGACTCCTCCAATAAGTCAACCATTGTTTCCATAAACAAGATTTGAATTGTTCCCAAGTGGATTGAGAATATTGACTGGGGAAGTACAAATCTTTTGCTCCTGGAGGAGGTGCACTTAACTCCCTTATAAGAGCTTTGTTTCGCCTAGTCGAACATAAAGAAGCATTTATGTATGTTATTGTTAGGTTAACCCAACTATTAAAGAAATGCAAACTCAATTGACAACATTAGTATATCCTAGACGTTTGTTTGTAGACTTACTGATACAAAGATGATGAGTTGTAGTATTCAGCAAAATCCATTCGAAGCCGAATTTCAGCTGCCATAGAGCTTACTTCTAACATCCATGTAGCTGGGTTGTACTTATCCTTAATTTTTGGAACCCCTGGGATTGCCTATGAATGTGAAATTAGATATTTAGATGTTAAACATGATTTGATTTGATAAAAACATATATATATATATATATATATATATATATATATATATATATATATATGATTATTTGGTTGTAATTAATACCTCAAAATATTCTATAATCCTATGTGAATTCCTTCCTAATGGTCCTGAGTAGATCACTTGTCCTCCTCTCTTCATCAACAACAACTGGTGCACAAGAAATGTTTATCTACCAAAGAGCAAGAGAAGAAACATATATATGACAAATGAAGAGTTTGTTGGTACGTACCTCGTCAAAGGCTTCAAAGATATCGATACTAGGTTGGTGAATTGTGCATACAACTGTTCTTCCAGTGTCAACAGTGTTTCTGACAGTCCTCATCACAATGGCTGCTGCTCTTGCATCCAGACCTGAAGTTGGTTCATCCATAAAAATGATTGACGGATTGGCAACGAGTTCAACTGCAATTGTTAGCCTTTTTCTTTGTTCGGTTGACAACCCCGTAACACCTGGAAGCCCAACTATAGCATCCTTCAGATTGTTTAGCTCAACCAAATCCATTACTTCGTCAACAAATTTCTATTGAGAGTAAGAATAAGGGATGTATAAGTTTCACTCTTTTATGTAACTTTATCAATGACAAAATAAAATATATATAAGGTTTAGCACTAACCATTTTTTCCTCCTTATTGACCTCTTTAGGCAAACGAAGGAAAGCAGAATAGATCAAAGATTCTCGAACAGTAACTTGGGGTGAATGGATATCAGTTTGCTCACAATAGCCAGAAATTCTAGCAAATGTTTCTTGATTCTTGGGGAAGCCAGATATTCTAACATCTCCTTCAATGTATCCACCTGTCTTTCTCCCTGCTAAAACATCCATCAAAGTTGTCTTTCCAGCTCCACTAACTCCCATTAAAGCAGTTAAAACTCCAGGCCTAAAGGCACCAGTTACTTCCCTTAGTAATTGTAGCCTATCATCTGTCACTCCTTGCCCTTTCATTTCCTGTTGTTTAAAGTTACAACTTCCTTTATATTTACCAGTAATTAATTATGAATTGTAGTATGAAGTTATATTGGAAAAAGTGATCATAAGGTTCTTACAGCAGGCATGTCCACATAATAGTTAACACTATCAAAAGACATTGCAAGTGGTTGAAAAGGTAGAACCATTCCTCTCTTAGGGGCAACTCCAGTGGCTGATTCATTCATTGAGTCAACACTTCTTATTCCACTAGGATTACCTCGTTGCATTGCCACTTCTCCTGAAATGATTCATGTACAGGACAAGGGTTAACTATGAGTTACATCAACAAAAATTACACTTTTAGCTAAATCATTCAGTGTCAAAGTTATCTAGCTTGATATTTACGTGTGTTGTTTCCACCAGTAGAAGATAATGATTGAAGGGCTATCTCTCTGTTGGGCTCTGGCTTTAAAATTCTAGGATCTTTACTAAAGTTTCCTTCAGCTTCCATTTCACTTGCTTCTTCTTCAGATATAATTGCTTGTTTTTTTCCAATAGCTAGTGAATCAAATTATAGAAAATACAATAAAAGCATTATTAACGTTAAACAACAACTAGTGAAAGAAGTAATTCATTGAAAAGTATTATTAGAATATTAGTTCTTACGATTAAGGTACATAAGTGCAAAGGTGAAGAGAACATTGTACATAATAATGAACCCCAAAAGAGTAGCTGCACCTATCCAGTACCATCCTTCCTCAGTAAAAACATCAAAGTTATTTAATGTAGCTATACCGATCGAGATTCTTCTATCTACTAAAGACTGCAAAAAATAGGAAAGTTGAAGTAAAAAATAAGTTTCATTTTAAGCCACTGAATAAACACTTCCATCTACTACTGAAAACTTATTATACTTACCGGTTTTCTCCACCTTGGAGCAAATAATTCATTCACAGTAAAAGCATTGTATGCATATGTTAATGGTGATATCCAGTAGCCCCATATCCACCAATTTGGAATGGAACCTATTAACATTAAAAAAGGTTTAAACATCTAGATGAACACGTACAAATGTACAATATTTATTTTGGTGATGACTTTCAATAACCTCTAGTTAAAGTTTAATTAGTCACTCACTTTTAGGAAGGATGAAACCTCCAAGTAAGAAAACAAGAAGGAGCATGAGGGATCCACCAGTGTTAGCAATAATCATTGTCCTGGAAACTCCAGATATGAACCTAAACATCCCAGCTGCCATTTGCTGGACAAGAAAAACTAGCAAGAAGTGCTTGAAGAACCTGAAGAAAGTTGAATAAGGCCCCGAGAAGTGCACACTTAGTGTAAACACGTAACTTATTATTACAATCATGGTATTTAATTTTTGTTGCCAAGAATGTAATCATAGTTTAAATGCAAATATATATATATAAGGTCATTTATTAAGTTTACCTGCTGGCTTCAGGTGCTAATCCTATTGTGTAGTATGTAAGAAGTACCCAAACAATAGCCTCAAACATAGTAATGGGAATCCGTAGGATGAAATTAGGGAGGGTGTAAGTCCAAGGAGGATGGAAAAGGTGGTCTCTGTGCTTGTAGAAAATAGGAAGTCTTGCAATGGTGAGTGGTAACTCAGCAAAACCATTGAACATGTTCATGATCATGGTAAACAAAATTGCACCAATGTAAACTGCTGCATCAGCCTCGTCCGTTTGATGCATATTGGTCCTAAAGAACACAGTTGCAGCTATGATACCAATAATGACAATTTGACCTGTCTTAAATATATAGACAAAAGCATTCCTCTTTATTAGTAGCCATTCCTTGTCCCAACATGCTTTAAGAAGTCCCATTGTGGGCACTGTATATTTTTTGAAAACAAGAGCTGCTCTATGTCCCATTGATTTATCAAATGCCACAGAAACCTCATTCTCAAGCTGCATTCCAACATGAAATTGCTTGAATCTATTTGCAAACTCGCTCACTGTGATATAACGGTATGGTGAGCTTCTATTTGCCCAATATTGTTCTTGATCTTTCCTTGAAGTAACCTATACGTACAAAATTAACAACTGTCATTTACATTCTCCTTTTTGGAATTATTATTTTAACTTAGTTTGTATTTGGCTAAGAGGGAAGAACAAATTGGTATGAGATACCTCCTGTAAGAAATCAGCTGTTCCTTTTCTGTCAGGACATCTAAAGCCACAAGATTCAAAGAACTCAACGATGTGATCACGTGGGCCCTGATAAACAATCTGGCCCTCCGATATTAAGATGATATCATCAAAGAGATCGAACGTCTCAGGAGCAGGTTGGAGTAGGGACATGAATATGGTTGCTTCAGTGAGGTGTACAATTTGTTGAAAGCATTTCACTATTTGATATGTTGTGGAGCTATCAAGCCCCGTTGATATTTCATCCATGAATAATGTTTTTGTGGGCCCAACAATCATCTCCCCTGTTGTATGTAGCAAACAAAAGTCAAAACTCGTGTTCATCGTATATCACTGTCAGTTTGAATTAGTAAACGATTAGTAACGTGGCTTGTGGCTTCAGTTTCATCATTAATGAGTGGTTGAATTGAATTTGAACCTTGGCTTGCTATGATTTCTTGAATTTTATTTATTAATTAGATGTAGCCATATATCCTAAACTCAACTCACAGGAAGATTTGATTGGATAATAAAGCAAGTCTCTCACCTTTATTCAAACATATACAAAGATGATGTTTGGACTCAAAAATTAATAGGGGAGAAAGTAGTACTATCAAATATCAATAGTTATTAAATAAAGTCGGATTTAATGTTTGAATATGGATTTTGACTTTAGTTTATACCTGTCGTTACACGCTTCTTTTGGCCACCAGATACACCTCTCTGCATTTCATCACCCACGATGGTATCTTTGCAAATATCAAGCCCCAATATCTATTCATGCAGAAAACAGTAAGTAATTATGGTGTCTACGTCGTAGTACGTAGTAAGTGTTCGAATTAATTTTAATTATTTACAATAAAAAAAATTATTATTATTATTTCTCAGCAGTGCAGGTAAGTGGTAAGTAGAAGTTTATTTGTGAAGATAGATGAATCTAATCTTAATTAGTAGTGAAAGTGAACTTGAACCATATCATATGATATGCGTCCCTTTTTCCTTGAGTGAGAAAAGTCACACTTACTTTGAGTGTATAGTCAGTAATGAGACTGCTTTCTGTTCCTTCCATTGCAGTAGCCTAAAAATGTTGAAAGTTGAAACTGTACGTGAGAACTAGTACTATTCAACAAAGTTGAGAAAAACATCGGTTGTTTATGTTTAGACTTTGGGACATAATAATTAATAATTAATACCTTCATGAAAAGGTCAAGTTCTGCCTCTGGAAATATTCCAGCTTCCTTTTCCCTTCGAGCTAGCTCGGCTAATAGGTCTACAATAACATATATATTTGTCAAAGAAATAAGCCAGCAATAGAAAAATTGAAGTTGAACAGGATTTTATTTTTATAGGAAATTGTTGATTAAATTACCAACCATATCGTGTTCCAACTCCTTGACATCTAGCTGAGAAATCGAGGGTTTCTTTTACGGTCATTTCTCCAATATGTACATCATTTTGGCTAATGTAGGCTGAAGTCTTTCTAGGGACAAACTCGTTAAGCTTGTACCCGTTGTACGATATCTCTCCACTTACCTGTTTGTTACATTAATGTTATTCAACTCCACGTACTGATAGATAGTTTAATCAAAATAATAATAAAAAATTAGAAAGAGTAATTAATTATATTCATTTTGGTTTAGTCTACCCTCAAATCGTTGTCCAATTTTCCAGCCAATGCCAGCAAAAGGGTCGTTTTCCCTGAAGAAGGGGGACCAAGCAAAAGGGCCATCCTGCAAATAACAATTAAGAAAGAATGCATGGTTACACTCACAAGTCACACCAACCTAGATATTTTAGTTGTAACAAACAAATTAATGGTACCTTGAAGGCTTAATAATGCCGGAGACATTTTTAAGAATTGTGAGTTTTGTTCTCTTTGCTGTATTAATCCCAAATAAGCCAAGAGCTGATTCAGTAATGTTCAATGCAACGTTTGGTAGGGTTGGCAGAGCTCTGCTGCCAATGTAGCAATCAGCCTCAATAGTCAAATTTTGATACCTCACTTCTACTGTTGGGAGCCTGATACCAACCCTGCAATTCCGATATTACCAATTGCATAAGCTTCTCTTCTCTTACCACTGCAATTTCATTTCATCTCTCTTCATACACTAAGATAAAAACAAATATACTAGCTATTTAAATTTTTTAAGATATTTGATTCAGTTGATATTGCATCTGTAAACTGCAATAATTTTGTACATGCATGAAATGGAAGAGGGGTACCCTTATGTTGGTTCTACTTCTCCTCCCATGCACACAATCAGAATAAGATTTTATTTTAACTTGTGACTATATATATATATATACCAAACAATAAGTAAAAAGTGAACACGAAAGTATAAGGGGCCAAAGGATCTCTAAAAGAATCGAATATTGGGACCAAAACTGTTCTACGTCTACAGTGCACCTGATCCCTATAAAAGGGACATTTTCCACTTCTACACCAAAAGGTAACGTATCTTTTCATATGTTGACAATCTACTAGTTCATGTATTCATTTAGGACTTGGAATGCAAGTACCCTTCCCTTTCTTTACCCCTTCTGCTACCAGAAATTATCTCTGTCTTCAATAATGCATTTGGAATATTTTGCTTGTGGGTTACCAACCCCTTCTTCTTAAAATAAGACTCTGTAATATTGAATTGGAGTTTGTTTTTTTTTTTTTATCATTTTCTTCATGATCGTTTTGAATAAATGACAAAGACACACAATTTAATATGAGAAATCAATAGTTACGTCATGTGCACACTTAAATAAGAAACATTTCTGTTGTATCTTAGCTGGCCGGCCATAAACAAAGTCAAAGCCTTATCATAAGCTAACCTTCATTTGTGTTTCTTTTAAGACATGTAAATGAATTCAAAACTAAATTACACAGAAAAATAAAAGGTCCGCTTAATCCTAATTGAGCAATTAAGAAGTAAGTAGAAGAAATCCATAAATAGTACTCCTTAAATTTAAAAAAATTGAGGATGAAACTGGAATTATAGTATAAGGTAACTTGAAACTTATGGACTATTTAATTTGAGAATAAATGGTGAGTAAAAAAGATGGAAGATGGAACAACTAACTTTTCAAGTCTGTTTCTGAACTTGCGCAAGTACTTTTCATTGTCTTCTTCAGCAACCTTGAAGATTCTGTCAATGAACTCTTGCCTTTCATTGCCATCTAACTTTCTCACATCGACTTCTCTGTGTTGCAGTGTGGTTGGAGAAGCAGGAGCATGAGCATGACCAGCTTCTGCAAATGTTTGGAGGATACTTGTTCTAAGCCTGTCATAGGTTGGCAATCTCTCAATGGCAGCCCACTTGAGAGCCTCTTCATCTTCATCAACATTTGAAGTCCTTCTAGAATATCTCCCACTCGCAAACACGCCCTCCATTCCCCAATTTGACCTGCTTAGGCTCCTACTTATGCTTCTGGTTAAATTCCCACTCTCCATCTTTCTCACCCCTTCAACTCTGCCTGGATTTCAAACATAACAAAATACAACACTGGCTTGTTACTTTATTGTTCTATACTTCAAATTAACCAAACATAAAAGATTACCAAACTGCCAACTGCAAATACTACTTACTTGAATGTGTTGGATTATAGAACACCACAAGGAAGGACCAAAACAAAATTCTCTGCTCAACAAAGGTGGGGGCTGAAATTAACTGTTAACTAGAAAGAAAGTTACCTTTGGCCTTTTCAAATTTTTGGTCTATTTTCTGCATATCTTTCCCTCATCTTTTCTTTCTCTCCCTTTTCTTGTTTTTCACTCATGACATAAGATTTGTAAATTGATAGACCATACCACTGAACTGAACCAACTTTCTGATATATGAAGAAAGTGTTATATATAGTCTAATGTATGATAACTTAGTCAGCCAGGAGAGAGATTGTTTTGGTGGCAGAATTGTCCTTTGTCTTAACCCCTTTATTCAAATGCAACTCTTGATGACCAACTAATTATTCAAATATTTTTTATGTCACTGATTGGTATTTGAGGATCTGGTCAAATGCAAGTGAGAGTATCATTGGCCAAAACACCCAAGAGTTCTATAAACTGAGTAAATCACAATATAAACTATGATCGATTGCTGAAATGATCTGCTCTCTTATCTTATGTCACTTAACATTTTTTTATGTAATAGAAGATTATTATTACAATGAAGTTTGACTTTCTATTCACGAAACCTTATATTATTTGAGATTATTTTAACTTTTTGATTTGGTTAAGACAAATATGAATCTGCGGATAAAAATATAATAATGTCATTCGTATACATTGTTTTACGAAATTCAGATATTTTCTACACTGTTTTATCATTTTGTTCAAATAATACTGTAGTAAATATAAAAATACAAGAAGATTTTTTAATGAGAGGTCGAGGACTCCTGTTAAATTTAAGGAAGTTGACTGGGTTTTCCTTCCCCCTCCTTAGACCGTGTCAATCAAAAGCAAACATTGGTTGTGTAATTTTTATTTCAATGTTTGCTTACTATTGGAGAACCTCCTTAAAAAAATCGAAATATAACAATGCCCGTTACCTTGTTTGTACTAATATCAATGTAGATTGTAGTGTGTACTTTGTCATATTCATACGGCTACTCTAGCTTATGAATGATTCATGAAGGGGTTTTCCAACAAGCTTCATCATCTGTCTCTTACGGCCAGATACACGCAACATATAATGATGTTATTATATTATATGACAAATTGGTCTCGGCTTGATTCATTCATTCTTCCGGTAAATATTTGATTTTTTTTCTCATCAAGGATATTCTCTTATTGATAGCCAGGGCAAATTATTTTAGTAATAGGAAAAAACTTATTACCTTAAATTTTGACCTCAAGAAAAAATTAGCACTCACTGTTTTGATATTCGCAAAAGAGGATCTTGATGTTACCTCTGACTGGTACCCTTCATTAATCTTCTTCAATGTTAAATATTCACAAACTATTACTACAACTACTACTGTTTTGTTCCTTGGTTTTTCCCTCCGACAAATTTCCAGCTCTTTCTTCATTCAATGTTATCATGATATTCATATTCATAAGCTTATGGGTTGAATAAATAGCTCAAATGCTCAATGTCACGTTTGGTTTTCGGAAACAAATATAGTATTGCAGAAGAGATTTGCGCTGGGAACAAATCTAGCTGAGGTTTTGCCAGATTTACAGGTGACTTGTCGGTGACTGCGGAGAGAATATTCAACATTTTCTTTTTATTTCTCTTAAGTTTTTGTAAATTTCAATGTAAATTTGATATATTTTTCTCTCTCTCTTTGTATTAGATTAAAACTTTTACTTGTTAAATGGGCTCAAGTAGCTCAATACGAATAGTTTTTTTTTTAGTTTAAATTTTATCAATTTTTAATGAATTTCTTCAACTGTGAAGTGTGAACATCATTTGACACAAATGCTTATATACTGAAATGATGGAGGACGTTCCAACTTATGACCACGAATATTCAACTTTGGCATTCCATTTCATAATTCTCCACAACATTTAGTCAACAGTTGTACATTTTTTTTTCTCCAAAATCAAGGTGGTGCTAAGGTGCTTTCGGATAGTTGTTGTTTTTTTTGTTCTATTAGTATCGGAGTTCAAAGTTGGGCTTTAAAAACAGGCCCGTTACTTGATGGCATGTTTTTATTGGGCTATTCAGCTTCTACAAATCGCAGTCTAAGCTAGAACTGTCTGCAGATAATTTTCTAAATTCTAAATTGTAGTTAACATCAAGTAACAATACATAATGAGTATTTATATTTATATTTAAGTTTCCAAGTTCCAAGGGATAGTTGATAATGGTTGTAAAGCGGGAAGAAGGGACGTGGGAGTGGGACATGCTAATTACGAATGTTGCTGCTTCACTACCCAACTTGAATGAATAAAGTAACATTAGATTCTGGTCTCACTCTGCCCCGCCGCCATCTCCAGTGGCAAACACCGCTTCCCAAGGTTGACTTTGGCAATAGAAGCACGTGATCGGGAGGGGTGAGAAAGAGGAGTACATTTCAAAGTTCAAACAACAAGAACCATTTTCAAACTATTTCCCTGCGCTTCCAACTCCTCATTTATGTCTACAATCAAATTTGAATTTATTTTTATTTTCCATTTCCTTTCTTTTAAAATAATTGGACATCTACATAGAAAATTTATCAAATCAATCAAACTATATTCCGCTGGGCTGACCTGTGAGAAGTGAAAACAGGGAGGTAGAATAAGAATTTCATTAAAAAATAAAAGAGAAGAAGCGTGTGTCAATATTATCATGGGCCTTGTTGAGTTGAGGAGCCACCCACATATTTCTGCAAAGGCCCAGAATCTTAACACACCTTGGATTGGAAGGAAAAAATAATCCAAATCACAATTAAAATGTAAATTGAATCAAAGTCATGCACTAATGCTTTACAGTTCATCACAATACAAAGAGCATATCAGAACATTATATTCATATTATGGTTTTAAAGTGTTGATTATTGAGGGTCTGACGAAGAAATTCTCAAAAAAGAGACAAATGGATAAGTCACGTTACTTAGCTATCCCTTTGTTGTTGTAAATGTGTGAGCAAATTATAAATAATGAGGTTAATAAGAGTGAGTTTACGATTATCGTTGCCAGAAACAGTCACTAGTCATAAAGGAGGGTTGCAATTATAACACTAGATAACAAAATAAAGCAACGGAAGATGCAGCTTTTTCCCAATTTCAGATGTTCGTGGGCCTGATTCTTGGGTTGATAATGTACTTTTACGCATTCCATTCCATTGGATATAGCTAATTTTTCTATGATCAAATTATCATCATGTGTTTGCCACTAACTAAACCTAGAGAGGAAGAGTTAATCAAGATTCTGAAGACAATTATAATCATAATCATTATTATTATATGATAATATTGATAAGAAAAGCTGATTGTGAGAAAAATGTATGATTCAGCAAAACTGATAAGGCTTAAATTTTATCCAATCCTTTATCTCTGTACTGTCAGGTGACCTATATCACCTATGGATGCTCTGTCACGTCTCAAAAAGCAACATTATATCAGTTCATAGCCATTTTAAGATTCAAATTAAACTTTATTAGTTCAGCCACTACAGTCATCACTAGTTAATCTAGTAACCAGATCAATATAATTTTTTTGTTAATTGACTAACCCAATTTTAAAAATTTGATACACACACATAAGAAAAAGAAGATTAGAAAATGTTTAAAATATAATTTAGTAACTAGTTCAATATAAATTTTCTATTTTAGGATTATTTTTGTATGGGTATCTGAATTATTTAAATATGATTTATCTGAATCTTTAGGATAATATCCCACGATTTAATTAATTAAACTGATAAAAAAAAATGCAAAGTGTTACCTTAGGTAAAGGAAATTAGTTTTTGAAAAGTTGGATAATTCGAAAAGAAAAAGGAACATATTTAGATTTAGATGAAACTGAATTTGGGGCGTAGCTAATTGGAATACAGCAGCTTGGTTGGAATTTGCCTCCTTCAAGTCCAGCAGGCTTCCTTCTGTAACCAAAACATTATTTTCCTTAGTCTAATAGTTTTCATTCTTTAATTGATCACTACTTTGTGACAACTATGCTTTGCTGCAACAACCCTTTATTTATTTGAGTAAACAATTAGAAGAAGTGGCCAAAAGCTCTTTTCTTAACAAAATCAAGTAAATCTAATATGAATTAGAAAGTTAGGAGGCAAATAATTGATTTGAATTTGATAATACTACACGTGAAATAAAACCTAAATTGTTTATCATTAAGTCGTTATATTTACAGTATATGCTATCCAAGCGTCACAAATCAAATGGTCTGAAGGCATGAATTTTATAAGTTAGCTTTGTGTAACATGCATTATACTAATCAAATAAATCAAGAAACTAAATCTATAAAGACCCACTAAACCTAAAAAACAACGCGTTATATATAAACGTTGTTGCGCTAATGGAGAAATAAAGAGAAGGCTATATATATATATATATGTTAGAAAAACTACTAGAGCAGAACTGAAGATTTCCACTTAATTCAATAATTGCGCACTTATGTTGCTGCCTTCTAGCTGTTCTTCCTATATTGTTATTTTAAAACCAGCTTTCTGTAAGAACCCAAATATAGAAGAGGCATACTATATATATATATATATATATATAATGAAATTCAATCATGTATTTTATAATATAATAAAAGTGTTAAGTAAATTTGTATAATAATACATGTAGCAGGACGCGCAAGCAAGCAAGCAAACATGTTGAGTTTTGAAATTAACGTTGGGTTTTCGATTTGGAAATTGTTAGTGCAAGAGCGTGGTGTGCTTTTGTTAGTGGAGTGGAGAAATTATAAGAGAAAAGACGAAAGCTTAACATGAAAGAAAATGAGCTTTTTTCCTACACGCACGCCCCACTTCTTTTCCTCTACCCCTAGATTCTGGAACCACCACACTTTCAACCTTTCTTTCTCTGATAATTATTAATATTATATATACTTAGTATTCTCTTCAACAACAACAGTTTCGTAACATTTTCTTCATGTCCCCCCACCCTTTTCTTTAATATTTTAGCTTTTTCCCCCAAATCAAAAGATGATAAAAGTCCCACGTACAAGTAAAACTCCACTAAGCTAAGCCCAGCCAGCGGCTCCACATCTTTTCATTTTTTATGAAAAATTATCACTATATATACAACTAATTAAATCATATTGTTCTTTTATCATTAACTAAATCATATAAGAAATCAGAAATTATGCAAAATAAGATAATTAATTTTACAGAAAGAAGTAAAAAAAAAAAATTATATAAAACGTCATAAAAATGTTTTATAAATAATATAACTCCAACTTTATTGGCAGTCTTCTAACTTTTCAATATCCCATTGCTTTAAAATTGACTCGAAGAAAAGCAATTCAAACAATTCAGCACACACCTGGTAACTAATTAAGTGAATTATTCATCTTCTTATAGTTGCAGTGCAAGGGAAACTAAAAAAATAATCAGTTATAATTTTAAGTCGAAGATTTTAATACGTTCACTTCAACATCATTCTAGACAATTAATTAAAATTTTCATGAAGGCTAATCATGAATGTTGTGGTTACTCTATGATCCATGTCCGTATAACATTATAATGATGATTTCGACTGATCAACTACTTCCAATCATAGAAGACAAAGCAATGTAAAAAACAAACATTCCATTACAAAAAGGACATGAATGTATTTATTTATTTTACGTTCAAAGTGTTAGAAGGGAAAACAGAGTACAATAATACACTTGAAGTCCAATAATTGATTTGTAATCCGTTGCTAGATTCATAGATTCAGATTGTGAACAAAATATCTTCTACAAGAAGTCAAAAACCTAGCAAATATTAAAAAAACTCGCCACTCAAGAGGAGCGCAATTAATTGTTATATACGTGGATGAAATTAAACCACATATATATATACTCATTTATTTTAAGGAAAAATTAATGTATTTGAGTTTCTTCTATCTGATTGATTCATCCGAGTAAGTTAAGAACGTACTTATAAACAATTTTTTTTCGAGAACCCCATGTCTCCAAGTGTTAGAAATTAAAAATGTTGGATACAAAAATTTGATGCTTCAGGAGAACGTAGAAATCAGCTAGCTTTAACCAAAGTTTGTAGAAAAGAGTGCACATGCACATTAATGTATAGCATATAGTATATAGTATATCACTGCATTAGTGGTGGCTACATCGATTTTCGTCATGTGGAATTTGAATCGGGGTCAATTGGTGAAACTTTTAAGTTTTAACTCCATGTCATTGTCCATGATATCATCCATGCTTTTCCATGGTGCTAAATAAAGGGAGCTATTATGGACAAAAAGCGGGGCTCACGCTTAGAACGGTAAAACCAGAGAAATATATTATTTAATTTTATGCTCAAAACATTGTTGGTAGACAGCTAAAAAGTAGAAAAACTATATATACCTGATTTATTGATGCACGCAAAGGAATAGAAACACACAATATTAAAAAACTTCAATTTCCATATTAATATAAGAAAAATGTTTTCATATATCCAAGCAAAAAATTAAGCAATTAAAAGAGGTAAAAAAAAATGCTACAATAAAGAAAATATTTATTACAATAGAAATAAAAAAAAAAAGAAGTAAAAATACTTGTATAAAATCAACTTAAGAATTTATGTTAATAGAACTGAAAACTTTCTGATTTACTAATAATTAAGAGAAGATATCTAGTTGTTGCAATAACGATTTGGCTTTCACTACATTTGTATTTTTAATTAATGTACCTCAGCAGCATATATAAATAGTAGGTTAACCTTATCTAATTGCATTACTACACATGTATAGCTTTTCTATTCCAAGATATAGCAATAAATAATGAAATACAAAAGAGTATGTCATTATGATCGCATGTCAAAGAATTATTACACGTGAAACATATATATAAAAAATAAAAGAAAGAGGTGGTGAGTTCTAAGAGCTACATGTGTCTCCCAATGATGAATCTATTAGTTTTGTAGTTTCTGCATGCACACACACTTCATCAGTTCACCTTAACTTTTGGCTTTACGCACTGCCAGTCTGCCACCTTTCATTGTGATTGAAAAAGCTAAAACGACTGCCCGGCCGGGTCGCTTGTTTTGATCTTTGTCCGCAAGAAACAACAAATTAAATTATTCAAATCAGCCACCTCACTTTATATATTATATTATAAAAAAGATGAAAATATTTATTTATAACATGAACTGCCAAGGGTTAAGTTATCCATACTAATCAAAATATCTTTAATGCTGTAATTCTATGTTTATTGATGAGTATATATCCTATATCGTTAAAGGTAATTAAGTAGGAGGTAATGGGAACATGAAAAGCATTATTTGTTAAACAATGCCAATTTGGTCGATCGTCCTATTCCTCTATGGAGGCGTGAACACTTTCTTTCATAACCAGTCACTAACCAGCTTAAGCAACAGAAAAATTGGTATTTTAGAAAAAAAAAAAAAAGTTGAATAACTCGGTAATGCAAGTAAAAAGAGGAAATTAAAGGAAGGGAGAGAAACAGAAAAAGCAAAGTTGAGAAAGGCAACAATATTTGGAGGGACCAGGTATAGTATAGTTAATATATAGTTTAACTTGGACGACATGCATGTTAGTGGAATCATATGAGGACACTAGCTAGCTAGGACAACGAAGTAGTCGAAAGTCGAAACCAAACCAGGGTCACCCAATTAATCACACCAACCAAATGCTATAGATCAAAGTCTTACGAATTTCTGGCACAAACACAATGCAATAATGTGATCTTGTCTATATAGAAAGTAATCTCTATATTACATGTTATTAACTTTTATTTTTGTAAATAAAAAAAAATGATAATATGACCTCATGTGAAGATCGATCAATATACTGCATGATATCATATAATAATTTCTTGAAAGAAGAGGTTAACAATCAGAAAATAAAGAGTGGTCGATGAATAACAAATCCGGACAAGTGCTCTCTATATATATTCGTATTCTTTTTCTTTTTTAGTACAAAAAGGAGTACGAAGGATACCCAAGACCGATCCACTAATTGTTTCCATTTTTGTCAGAAATCAGGATATATAATAGCAAAATTCGTATATTCACTCGTATATTTTATAAGTTCAATTAACAATGCGATCGAGAATCTTATCCTTTAACCCTCCAAAGAGTAATATTTTCAAAAAAAAAATTCTCTGTTTCTATTACCTTCTCCCTCTCTCTGATGTTATAATAATAATATGGTTAAAATATACATGACTACTCTGATCTCCTTCAATTATTCAGCTTTTCATAAAGGACGCGAGCATGCAGGGCTATCAAGTATCAACTCCTTACTTTCCGGTAACAATAAAAGGAAAAAAAAAAAACAGATTAAGTTGAAAGAAAGAAAACGATAGAGATGAGTCGTTAAAAAACATACAGTATGAGATCATATTTTGCTGGAAACATTTCCACTCTGTAATTTTCTCTTTTATTGTATATATATATAAGCAATAAGCAAGTAATACACATGCATGCATCGATCTTCATTATCAGATTTATTAATAAGAAAAGAGAAACAAGGGGTACGTAGATAGATAGATAGGGTGAAAGAAAGAAAGAATTAATCCTGGTTGTTCAAGTCGTTGTAAAACCTCTTAATGAAGTCTTCGGCGGCCTTATCGACCTGGTGATCGTTGTCATGATCGGAGTCTCTCAGAGGGAACGGTGAGTCCGTAACCCTTATAAGCTGCCTCACCATAGGGCTCCGTCCAAACCCTGGCAGCGCAGGGGACGATGACGTGTCGTTGTTGTTGTTGAACATCTCCAACACTGTCACAACGTCGTCGTCCTGTGTGGGGGGCGCGTGGGCGCACGCGAAGAAGTGGCGGTGGCGCTTCCCTGTTGAAGTACTGGGGAAGAAGAAGTTGTGGGGAGTGTTGCTGCAGCTGAACTCGTACTCCCTTTGGCCTGAAGAGAACTGAACGTGTGCATCGTGGGACCCACCGTGGTGGTGGTGGTGATGGGGCATTAGGTTGGCAATGGCTTTGCTGGCGAGCTTGCCGCTGCGTTTCAGCATCATGTTGAGATCCATCATGAGCTTCCCCTTTGATATGTCTTTTCGAAGCATGAAGAACACCACACGTGCCATGCTCCACACCTTCTTTGCCAGTACTGGTGCGTTACTTTCCATCTCTATTTCTTTCATCTTTTTCTTTCTTTATCAAATAAATAACAAACTTGTTTTTTTTTTTTTTGATTTGATTTGGAATAATTTGAGAGAGAGAGAGTTAGAGAAGATGAGTTGAGAGTTGAGAGTTGAGACAAGAGGGAAGGGAGGGATGGGGTTATTATATAGTGGGGAAAAGAAGGAAAACGTGGAGGTAATGTGTTGAACTAGAATGGGCACTGGGTGCATGCATTTTCTTTTCTTTTCTGTGTTACTTTTACTTTATGATATTATTATATTTTGATTTTGATATTGGAGGAGAAGAGAAGGCGCTGTATTTGCTTAATGAGAGGACGAAAGGAGTACTATGAACTGAATTCTGTAACCTTTATTTAGGTAGCCAGCTTGTACAGCATACTACCTAGCTACACGTTTCAGATTTGTTCCTTTTTCTTTAAGCTAAAATAAAAAAAAAACTATATCATAAGAAATTTTAGAGTTAACCAAAGGCACATCCACTCTAAGTTAATCGCTATTAGCATCAATCATAGACTTTTAATTATGTAACTGAAATGATTGAAAATGACATTAACACGGACCATTTTGAAACAAAAATTACACCTCCTAAACTCAAATTTGTGACACATATGGGCTTTGATTAGTCTTCCTCATTTTCGTATCTTTTCTCCCTTCTTATAAGGTTAATTACGAAGTTCCTTTGGGGAGTCTTAAATAAAGGCAAAATTAAAAAACTTTCTTAATCTTTAATTTTTCCTTTCTTTATCTTTGTCACCAGTATTTAGATGAGACCTTGTACGTAGAACCTATGAGCAAGTTAGTGAATAGGAGAAGTAACCGTTCTGCTTTTTAAATCATGTTCATTCGTTCACGTTTATTATTTCCCTTTTTCACATGGCCGCAATTTAGATTGTATCCTTTTAAATCGTGTAGCCTTCTAGATATATGTTATTGTGGAGTGTATAATAATTTATAGTTATATTGATTAGGCAATGTTTTCGATAGCCATAAAGAATAATACTATATATTAGAATATGTGTTGATAAATAATTTGAATTCTTATTAAAATTAAACATATTATTTATACAAACAAATAATCATGACCGATATCGCTCATTCATATCTCCTATCATCTGTATACCCAGTTTTGAAAACATCAAATACAAAATATCCAATGTACGTAATTGTGCTACAGTGAAATAAAAGAAGAATAACAAAATACATATTTATTTATGTTGTGCATATAATTTTAGTATAAAAATTGGAAATTATTTGTATCTTTATTTTTAATATATTTTTTAAGTATTTATTCATTTTATATTTGAATCATTTTTCAAGTTTAATTTTAGACAAACTGATGAGTTTTTCTTTTTTCTTTTTTTTTTAACAAAATATCTTGGTTACTTTCCAAGCCACAGAATTCCCCTTGTTGGCCAGGTTTCTGAAAAAGCTATATATATGCGCGTGTCTGGTCACCTCAGAAACATAAAATCACGTAAAAGTGAGAAGTTATAACTTCTGTTCAAACACACGTACAAGTAACATCTAACAGAAGAGAAGAAGAGCACAAAATTAATGCATCAAGTAAATTTATTTTTATTCCAGAATGAGATTGAAAATACTAGAGAATACATTATTAGATTGAATAAGCCACTGACCAAAACCAAACCATAACCCTAGCAACAGAAAAAAAAAACGCAGATCGACAAGAAGTCAAGTCAGACGTACCAAGAACTTCCAAAAACAAGAATGTGGGCTCATAATTTCCATGAACATAGGGCAATGTTGAGTCACTAGTAGTCAGTAGGGAAAAATAAAAATATAATTATGGAAGGAATTGATTAATTGCTGGAATGCAACTAGAAGACCTTGCAATAATCCCTCCTCCTTTATTGTTTTTGTCCCTTGGATTGAAGGACTTAGTCCTTCGCCCTTCCATTTTGTTATTCTTTTTTAGCATCTCTTTCATGGCCTCAGCTTGGAACAGAACTGGGAAAGCTCTTCCATATTTGTTGAACCTAACACAAGCATTCATGTGTGAACTCAACGCCTCTTCT
Organism: Amphicarpaea edgeworthii; assembly: GCA_014843725.1. NCBI lineage: Eukaryota > Viridiplantae > Streptophyta > Magnoliopsida > Fabales > Fabaceae > Amphicarpaea > Amphicarpaea edgeworthii. The sequence goes on from CM026319.1 coordinate 12,976,552, forward strand.
TTCTTCCCACCGTTTTTCTCCAACTCTTCCTTCACTGCCTCGGCACACAAACCACACACCCACTTCCCCAAGAACTTGTCACGCACGCGCTCTATGTACTCCGGCGTGCACTCCTCACTCATCCCACAGCACTCACACTTGGCATCCACAACCTCACTTATTGCTGGAAGCGCCGCCAATTCATCAATCCCTTCCTTTGTTAGCTCAAACGTGATGTCTGATTTTGTTCTTTGAATGTTGTTGCTCCTAGAAGAGAATGAGCTTATAGCCAAAGACTCTCCATGGGGTGGTGCCATATTAAAAATCAATAACTCGATCGATCATATACACAAGTTCGAAGGAACAGTCCTATTTATAGTAGCTCTTGTTGTTCCCGAGAATCTGACATTGTAAACATGTGTGGATCTTAGAAACGCAGGTGTCAGTTTCAGTGTCCGTGAACTTACTAGATTTTTTCGAGAAAGATTTATCTAAATCATTTCATGAGAATGCAATCAATATATATTATTATAGTTTTCCGAAATTTCAAATATATCTAATGTGATAGATGTGTGCACATATTTTACTTCCACGCTTGCTAGTTGTGGCAGCTGCTAGCTAGAATATACTTATAATATTTGCAGTAACGAAATTCTGCAAGGTTCACGTGCATCATTTCTATCTTTATCTTTAGCTGAGCCTCGAAATATACTAAGGCAACGACATGTCTTTATTTTTCTTGCCATATTTTTTCCTTTTTCTTATAAAATTAATAAGAAACCATAAAAAATAAACTACACATTGTATAGCCAATTTTCTATCTACGTAAATACGTTGTTGTTTTTTTCTTTCCAACAGCTCAGTGCTCAGTTTTTTTATCTCTTTTTTCTAGGTTCTTGATTCTACCTACCTATTAAAGATTTCCAAAATGAAAATTGATAGGGAAACAAAAAAAAAAAAAAGTGGAAAACCCCCTCTTTTTATATTAGTATACTGTTGTGTATATCTATATACTATAACCATACAATAAGAGGGTTTGTTGCCATTAATATAAAGTGGTTGCTTTTAGCAAAACGATCCAATTAAAGCAGAGGTAAGCAGCAATAGAGCTTGTAGGGTATTCACATGCTGGCACGGTAAAACCACACATATTTTTTCCTAAACTTTCTGCTTTTGAGTTAAAAAATGACATGAAGATCGATGGAAGGAAAGAGACTAGTTATGTCACAAACGTTAACTTTTTATTTCACGAGGAGCTTAAAAAAAAGGAGAAAGGAAAGCCATAGAAATCGGTTTCAACTAAATAAAGTGGCAGTCAGTGTCTGATTCTGATAGGGTCTGGTCTGGCTGTAAATTAAAGGTACTGAATTGGTCCATGCGCCTCAAACATAAATAAATATGACAGATACTAACTAAATGCAAAAGCAACAGCGCATTAGTTATAAAATCACAAATTGAGCCAATCCAATCCATTGTGAGCCTAACCTATAATTTTTGGATTAAAACACAACCGACTATTTGTGCGTACAAGTGTGCTAAAGAGTTTTTTTTAGTTGACTACATAATTTTAAAATTCAATTACCCACGTTTAATTTGGAGATTAATTTTCAACGGATAATTTCAGTCTCTTAGATAGACCTGAGATTTATCATAATTCTATGCTTAAAAAATAATATTATTCATCAATCATTTTATACCATATTGATATTTTCTTCTTGCCTTTGAAACTAATCATTAGAAGATATTAATTTCATTTGTTAGCATTTTCACCTAGCTTAACCACTTCTTGATGAATAAGCTGCGTGGAAGCTACCAAAATGAAGGGTAAGTTGCTCATTTTGATCAAAACAGTCTTTCTTCTTGCAAAATACTTAATATCTTATAGTAGAAATTATTGCCAGTTGGTGAGAATCGAGTTTGTAAATTATGTTTGTCCCAAAAATGTAGATTAGCGTATCAAGACTTCTTCCAGGTCTTCAAGAAATGAATACGTTCTTCTAACTATGCTGTATTAAAAAAATGATAATAAATTATATTTTGTATAACATAGGAGTATATTTATAATAATAGTGTTTATGTTAAATTTAATATTTTAAACCATACATAATGCTATTTTTAATACAACAGATAAATCATTCCACCCACCCCTTGTTCACCATGACCACATCACAGTAGTATAAAACATAGTAAGAATGATTGTTAATATAAAACGAAGCTGAATAAGGAAATAAGCGACATAACATAGGCTAACACATACACCAGTCGTCTTTACATGCAATCCAGGTCTTAGCATCAAATACAGCAAAACACGCAACAAAGAAGTAGTAGTCTCGTAAGAGTGTTCATCTTTAATACTATGAATCCTATTCCTTAATATCATATCATAAGTCAGACAAAAGACCAGTTCACAAACATAAAGCAGATACAATGAGCATTCTCTTCTTCATTCAGCACCTTCCAAGCCACTACTCTTTCATATGAGATAGGTCGCCCCATGCTTGAGAGACAAATACCACCTTGAAGGCATGCAAAACCCTGTAAAAATAGAATGAAAATAATTCATTAGAAAGCACAATAAAAAGCTTGAGAATGACGCTATTTCTAATTTCAGCATACTTCCAATGCAGGAGGAAGGGGAGAAAAAATGTGCATGTCACACATCTAAAAGCAAAATGCAATCCAAAACAAGACTTATAAGTGGAATCAATGCATGTTTAATTTGTATACCTGTTGAATAATTTGGGGAAACTCTGAGCACAGAATCTTTCGGCCATGATCATCAAATATTTTCTCTAATGTTATATCCTGTAAAGCAACTAAGGTAGTCTCCAGCATGTCAAGCCCTGCCTGGTTGGCAAAAGTGAACACCGGCAATGCCTGCAACAACCAAGTTCAATTAAAGTGCTTCCAAACTAATAGAAGTTACAGTAATCAGAAGTATAAATAGTTGACTTGCAAATTGAGTTTCAACAAATCCCTATCAATGACACTAAGAATAGATGCACATACTATGAATTGAAATAAATTTCAAACATACCTTTAGAGTGCAGCACAATATTGCATCTGAGTGGTGCCACAAGGACTTGAGCAAAGATTCGTTCCCCTCATTGTTAGATTTAAGAAGCTCGACACCCAAGTAGCACCTACAAAATTAATACAGTCAAACAGCTGTGTCTGAAATACAAGGCTCTCCCTGAAATATCAGTCAGACACAAAAATTTCACTAAATGTTCATATGCAACTTAACATATAGATTAACTAATGTGGAAGCATTTCAATCAGTCTTTGCCAATCTGATAACAGGTTAGAAATAATTATACAATGATTAACAAGAGCTTTGGAATAGCAGTCGACAGTTATAACTACAACAGAATGTTACAATTTGGTGTCACAAGTCTATTTACAGAACTCAGCACCCATGCTGTCAAAGTTCTGTAGAAGATTCCTTTTCCAAAAGGAAAAAGCTGTAGGTGTTAGTGTGGGGAACTGTTGAAGGACAAGAGGTGACTATAAGAAAAAGGAATATCACAAAATGTGGGTACATCAAATGAGGCAACACCAAACTGAATTCTCCCCAAGACAATCTTGAAAAACAATGATATAACATGTCAAAAGGACATCATGCAGGACATGTCAAATCACTAAATTCACCAGCCCTGATCTCAGAAATGTTAAAGGTATTGACATGACAAGTAAAAAAGGGCACACACACCTATAACTATTGCAGATCCAGCGAGCAAGCGTTTGCGCTTCAGGAGTACCCAGTGGTGTTCTTAGCCCAGCTTGTGAACTCAAATGAGAAGGTGAAAGTGCCAATGCTACCCTTTGGACAGATGATATAATGCTACGAACATATTGTCGTGCCATGGATGCTACATGTTCTTGCATATGACTTTCAAATGCAAATTCAAATGCTATTGTCATCACAGATCTCATAGAGCCAGAATTTCCAGAACAATCATTTGATGCTCTGTTTCCAGTGGGGCCAATGTCAAGGGCAGATGCCAGGTCAAGGGTGCGATTTGGGTTGGATGCTTCCTGCAAAAAAAATTAATTACAATAACTAAAAGAACCTAACAAATTCAAACAAAATATACTGCTTTGACAATAACTAAGGCCTACCTTTCCAGAATCAAGAGGAATGATGCGAAATCCAGAAGGCAGAAGGGGGGCATCATCAGCAAAGGATGCATCAATTGGAGCAAATATAAGTTCAGCACAGGTTCCAACAGCATTTTCATCCATTCCACTGCAGAGCTATCAAAACAAATCCAATATACAATAAGAAAGTAAACCACAAGCATGGATATGATAGAATCCAAAAAGATGGTGATCATGAAGTTAAAAAAAAAAAAGCTGCCTCATTCAGCAGCCACAGGAGTTCAAATAATACAGAGCTAAATAGCAAGTTACTGGTTCTATTAAATTAAAATAATCCAAAAGACTAGGGGTCCTAGGGGATAGTAATACATTTTCCTCATCATAGAAGGGGGGAGAAAGAACTATTCATAATTTCATTTGCTTTTAAATATAGGAAGTGTGAATAGCAGTATACTGAGCTTTATGTAGCATGTAACTTAAAAAATTGGCAGTACTCAAAGCTATAAGTCAACACACTACTTTGAATTCTGCTTCCTAATATGCATCCAACTTTCAAACATAGTAAACCTATAAAAATTAGTAGCACAACAAAGGCAAGCAATATTTTGGCAAGAGTAAAATACAGTGATTAAATTCAAAACATATAAACAAAAAAATTGAAGAAGAGAGAAGTATGAACTTAAGTGGTAAGAGTAGAGTGGTACATCAAAGTCACAGCTTAAAAAGTTTGTTTAATTATTTCTGCAAATTAGTGCCACATCAAACAAAACAAGCATATCAAGTACCATCCCCAGCAGGGAGACGCATAGAGCAAGCATTACAATGGAGAAACTTACTTGCAAAAGAAACACTTCCCTGGGCATTATTGTGTCTTCCGGAGAATGAGCAATTCCTTCCAACTTAATAACTTCCAGAAACTAGCATGGACAGCCAAGAAGTTAGAACTTGCACAATTTATAAATTCGTAATAGGTGTATTGAGTGTTCAGTACCAATTTATTACCTCCTCATGCTCGATAGTGTGGGCTAGGGGAAGAATAACTTGACCCCCATAATTTCCAACCCGAGATCCAGGTAAGCCACAAGGACCAACTTTAATGGCAGCAGCTGAGTAAGCATCCATGTTGTTGTCTGCCCATTCTGATCTATGTTCCCGTAGGAACCTTAGTAGAATAGCTGGAGGCACATTCTGCAAAAAGAAATGGCACATGGTTATAGAGAAACAAAATGCCAGCCTAGAACTTAAAATTGTTTTAAAACTAGCATTATCTCTTCGCCATGCTTTGGTTGGGGATAACAGCAGGATGGGGAAAAGAAGAATTAATTACTAATCATTAGTTAATTACAAATCAAGCAAGGCATGTTCAGCAATTGCAGATTAAAAAGGTCAGTGGCAATTAAACAGGTCCTTATATGTCTCATAATCCCTTTGGATAGGACAATCTTACATTAATGAGGGAATTGGTAATCATTATATTATGACCATATGAATATCATGATTCTATTTCAATTAAATACCAGTTTAACTGCCCATACAAAAATAATATGCAGTCAGCACTATGAACTATATGTTTAAGATATAATAGGAACTTGATGTTTATCTTCTAAATATCTACAGATGTAAAAGACAAATTTGGTCATTAGATAAGTTGTTTTCTAATTTTAAGAAAATTCAGTTAAATATGGAAGCATCCTTACCTGTAATAGCATTGAAGCTTTGGCACATAAGACTGCATTGCTGACAGATGGAAATCCATTGGCAAAGGAAAGATTCAGACCCATTAACTTGTCAGGTGATGAATTCACTAGAACTGTAACATCATCAACACCATCATTGGCAATCATTGACCATCCCTCATCAGTGAACCCGTTGACTGCCTCATTGAAGCCTCTGTCAGGAAACAGAGGTGAGATTCCAAATTTAGATGCAATAAAATTAAACAAAAATCATGCCCAATTTAAATATATCAACCGGCTGAGTCTCTGGCCAAGTGCTCGTAGAGCGGCTGGTCGTCTCCCCCACCCAGTGACATTAGACTGAGAAACTTCATGTGAAATCTGCCTTAGTTGACGTAGGGCCTGGTAGAAAAGGAGAGAAATGTAAATAAGCCATAACCTTTAGTAAACCCATTAATCTATATTCATGCTACTCTTAAAATAATAAATATTTTTTAATTCTATAGAATTATAAATACAATCAAAATGAGATAAAAAAATGATAAATTATTGTACTGTTGTATTATCAGCAGCAATGAAATAAAAATCATACCACCATCGTTGTCTTCTGAGCCAACACTGTTGATGATTCATATAGTGGACGTAGTACTTCAGGAACACTCCATGGCTAACAGTAATTCAAGCATGCAAAAGTTATTTATGTTAATTAAAAATAGGTTAATAATCACTTTGTCCCTATAGTTGCCCTCATTTTACGTTTTAATCCTTATATGAGAAAACAACAAGTTTTAGTCCCTATACAGTTTTTTGCAGCAGTTTATTCTGCTAGAAAGTTTTTGTAGCGATTTTATAATAAAGTTTTTTCCAATGTTAATGGCAAGGACCAAAACTTAACTTTTTTAAGTATATGTAGGACTAAAACATGAAATGAGGACAGCTATAGGGACCAAATGAATAGTTTAACCATAAAAGTATTGATGTAACTAACTCGAATTCATGTACCTCCAAATCCATATGATCAACAATGTGGATGATAGAACCACCACCTTCACAGGGTCTTATCAGGTACCCACTGGGAAGCATCTCTGCTCTAACAAAATGCTGCACAGGAGGCATGCTTGGACCATTTTGTGTATTTTTAAGTGACCTCTCACAAATCTGAAGCAGGGAAGCATAATAAGAATGATGTAGATGTTAATGTGAAATCAGAAGACTAGGTAATATAAAAGTCGGGCTATGCATTGCACATAAGAAAGGTCTGCTGCTAGCTACAATATATAATCAAACACATATCTCAATTTCTTTATAGTTTACTTACCACTAGGCTCCCATCTTCTAAAACAGATGTGTAGCGCAACAACCAGAAGTCACGAGCAGGTGCCAGTGTGGTTGGTGCATATAGCTGATCATCAAAGAATAAAGTATGCAAATAAAAGATTTAGTTTGTTGGTTACACAGAGTCATCAATTATTCATTATCACTGAGTTGCTTTACCTGCATATAAAGCAGCTCTATGGTTCCACCGTTTGCTGTGGGCAGCACATTCAGAACATCAACAGCTCGGCAATCACGAAACCATGAAGGCCGATCTTTGAGGATTTCTGCAACCTGAAAAATGCATGGTTAATCATGCCATCTATCAACACATTCATGAAATTAATGTGAGGGCAAGAAATTCACAGCACTAACCCTTGTGGGTTCTAGACCCACTAGGCCACAGGCTCTTGCTGCCACACCAGTGCAACCATGAGAAATAGCAACGATTCCAATGGAATCCGGACCAGGCTGCACAAATAACAAACTGGCACGTTTAGAATAGAAGAGAAACCCTTATCAGCAAAGAAAGCCATAGGAAGTCAGAGTGTGAAGTTACGCAAAGATGTAAATGTTGACAGTAGTTTTTAACCATCACGCTCATGCACAACCAATATTAAGTAATTGGATTACCTTCATTCCAGGCATTTGGACCCACTCAACAGCAGTTCCAGTAGCCTTTGAAAGAAACTCTGCTAAAGTCTCTTCTGCAATGGACATAAGCCTGGGAAAAATGACACGTCATTTCATAAGGGCACACATACACAACACAACCAAGAATCATATCATAATCTCACTAACCCTGCAGGACTTGCATCCCTTGGGGGATGCTGAGTTGTCAAACTGCGTTGACCACTAGTCACCGCCGACTCACAGCTTGTGTCTTTGGTCGGAAGCGCAGTCTGCACAGAGAGAACACCGTTCTGAGTCAATAATAAATAGAGGGCACAAGCAGACCAATTTACCCCCCTAAGTTGCTAAAAAAAACCACTCTTTTCAACGTTGTAAATTAAAAAACTTAACAAAAAAAGGAGACAGTTGAAAGAGGTGATTACATTTTGGGTATGTTGGCGAAAGTAGCCATTTTCATAGACCAATTGAGACACCTGCTTCTGCAACCTATCGTTCTCCTCCATGAGCAGCTTATTCATGGCTGTGAGCTTCCTATTAACAGCTTGCAGACGCGAGGCCTCTTTTCTCTGCTTCTCTCTACACCTGAAATTTCACAACAAAAGCATTAAAAGAGAAATCCAAATAATAAAGAAGAGGGAAATGGAGTTGGGAAGCAAGTGTACCTTCTGTTCTGGAACCAAACTTTGATTTGCTTAGGCTCAATGTTGGAGAGAATAGGGCACTCACGAATGAGCTGCTGGCGGCGAATGGAACTGGGTTTGGGGCAGTCATGATAAAGCCTCTCAAGGGCTTCAACCTGCTCAGGCGTGTAACGGACATATTTCCCGTTATCCAATCCTGGTTTACCATCCTTGCAGGACATTGCCATACCTTAAATAACAACTCTTCACACCAAACCAGACCTTACAACAGCAACTTAGTGCTCCACTGGCACTCAGAGCTACCTATCTTTGTTTCCTAAGTGAGACACCGCCAAAAAAACATTAAATCCTTCGAGATCAGAACCTCGGACACCAAGTTCATGCTAAAAATAGCAACGATCTGATTCCCACCAAATCCTAAGTAACATAAAATCTATAAACGCACAGAAAAGTTTTGGAGCCGATTCGAGTCTCAGAACAGAGCATCCACTGAAGCTTGTTGCTTTGTCCCACGTAGACTGAGAAGCCAAAACGACACAACCTCACTGATCTTCATCTTTCAAAACCACACGCTTTCTGCTGAACTAAACTAATCGAATCGAATCGAATTCCAGCTGATCTCTGAACCATAGTTTCGAAACTATCCAACAAACACCATTCAGAGAGAGCCAAACAGAAGGAAAATACGAAGGACAGAGATCGAAGAATGAATTATTATTTTTTTCCTTTTATTTTATTTTTTAAGCTGGTAGGGGAATCTTTGGCACTGTGAAATTGCCCTGTGAACTGTGATGCATGGTGAATACTGATAACTTTTATGTTTTGTTTTGTTATGGTTTTGGGGAATTAAAGAGAAAAGGGAAGAAGAGAAGAAAGAAACCCTAGGTGAAAGAGCGAGCAGGCTTTTGCTTTATGGAGTTGTTGTTGGTTCTTCAATTCATGTGTTTCACAGATTTGCTCAGCTGTGATTATTTTCATTGGTTCTTTCACTTTCGGTTCAAAATGGAGCACCCTCCTTTTTTCTCATTTCTATATAAATTAATTAATTGTTTTTTTTTTTAAAGAAAATGCACTGGACTGCGTAATGAATTGACCAAAGTGCCCTTCTTCCCGCGGCTATCCTGACACTACGGCTTTGGAACGCAGGGCCCGCCGCTCACACATATGATTGTCTATATAATCTCATAATTACCCCCCACACCAAACCTTTCCCTGCTTCGCCTATGGAAGAAGATGATAATGGCAGAAGAGTAAAAAGGAGGAAGCAGGAGGGCGTTGGGAAAGGGTAGGATGGGAATAGTGAGATTGTGATCAGAGTCTTAAAATACACAAAAGCATGGGGTTGGGAGGAGTAGAGGAGGTTTGCGTAGAAGTGGTGTGGGTCACACAGGACACCATCATTACCTTTTTGCATGCGCTTCATTTTAAATATTATTTAATTTAAAAAATAAAGTTTTATTTTATCCAGTAGCAGCGAGAGAGAGAGGGAATCGTTACGTATAAATACACGCTGTGATACTGATACAAAATAAAAATACCAAATCAGTATCACTGCTTTGACATGACATGATTCGTGATTCTGACTGATGCGACATGTGACATTGGAGGGAAGTATCTACAGTCACATACGTATCATCTCATGTGTCGGCTACAAATCTGCTTCCTCTTCAGTTCTACTTCTACGTATTCAATACATTATAATTCCTTTTTTATTTTCACCCAAACTTACCAATAATAAATAAAGAACATATAGTACATTATTTTAGTTTACATACAAAATTAATAAATTAAGATACTTCTGTATATATTGTATTTATTGTGATACATAATAATAACAACAATGATGATGTTGGTATATTTAACAGAGAAATTAAAATCGAAGAAACTCAATTTACATAATTAAAATATAAGAGCTAACATTGTTGGTTCTGGAGAACAAAAGCTCCATCAAAAGTAGAGGCTCTGTCTTGGAAAGTTGGCCAGGGCCCGAGATAAGCTACCAACAAGATAACTTTCAAAGAAGAAATATCAACTTGGCAAATGATGATGTGTCTTGCACATTTTGCAGGGAGGTCATGGAATCCTCGAGTCACCTAAACTTTAATTGTAAAATCTTTGTGGCTATGTGGTATAAATGCTTGAATTGGTGTGAAACTTTGTCTGCAATGCAAGGTAATGCGGAAGAAAAATTCTACCAATTCAGGGGGTTGGTGGTGGGGAAGGAGGCTCAAATGTTGTGGTCTAATGTCTGGCTTGCGATAAACAGAGGGTAGTATGGAATTAGCAATTATCAGAGCAGAGCTAAGGTTAAATATATGGTATGCTCCCTATACGAATGGAAGGAAGGTTTAAGGGTGGTGCTTAGACGGTATGAAATTTTTGCATTGCTTTATTAACGAGTGATCTGATTTGCTGAGGGTGGTCCTCAAACAATATTGAACTTTAGTCAAATTGATGGTTATGGACTCTCACGCTCATGCACTTGAAGATGATGTTGGGTTAGATAGTTATTTTGTGAAACGGTTTGATATTTGTTCTATATAGTGGGGTTACTGCATAATGATAATGGTTATGTGTCACTATTAGAGTAATATTTTGCCGTTAATAGTGGTTTTGTGTCACTACTAAAGCCTTTGGAGGGCTGAACTGATATACCATATGCTCATTATAACATGTGGCTTTGGACCTTTGGTTAAGGGATATTTATGTGCTATGTGGCACGTAAATATTCATTAACCATAATAATTGGGTGTGTCAATCAAGGGGGGGCTTTTTTTTTGGTTACTTACTATTAATCAGCTATTACTTGTACCTTTTTTTTAATATTAATATATATCTTACTTTTTGGCCGAACAAAAAAAGAAAAAATGTTCGTTTCTGTTTTCACAACTCGGTCAATAAGATAACTAATAATTTCTTGACGTGCCACTTAGAAAAATAAAAAATTCAACACTCAATTTTTTTTACATGTTTTCCTAATAAGTATGACTACATGAATAATAACTTAATTACGTATATTTATTTATGGTTGATTTAGTGCATGTTTGAATTGTTCGTTGATAAATCAAAACTTAATTTTAATAAATAACTTTTTATTTTTCTGTCTGAAATGTTGTATAACCTTAATTTAAAGTTATTCTACCATCAAAACAAACACGTCACATCTTTAATGGGTGAAACAAATGGGATAAGTCATTAATTTTCTATTGAATCAGTTTATACTATCCTATCTTATTCTAATCTAATAATACGACACTTTAATGGTTACTTAACAATACATGCATGTGTTTGCAGAGTTTCTTTTATCATTTTAGATAAATTTTGTGGGATCTTTTTAATTTTGGGTTATTAGTTGCAGCATCCCATTATTTTCTACAAAAGTGGCCCAACATCTAAAAAAATATAAAAAAAAATGTGTTGTGAGGTGATTTGATAAATTTTAATTAATTTTTTGGTTGAAATAAAAATAAAAATGGATGAGTTGTTTAAAAATAGAAAAGGGATGTAACATTATAGTAAAATATAAAATATTAATGAACATATATATATATATATATATATAATATTATTAAATTAAAAATATAATAAAAAAATATTGACCAGATTATTGGTTAAAGATGCTCATATAACATTGACAAGATGACATGTCAATAGACATTGGGGATCAATATGAATCAATTGACAAAAGAAAAATAGTTATATATGTTATCAATTTAATTAATTATATTTCATCTTTATACTAAATAATTTAAATATGATATTGTACTATAAGATTGAGATCGATCATGGTCACTCTTAATCTCTTTGTTTAAGCACTTAAGTTTAAAATATTATATATCACTGTAAGATTAAGATAATCACTTTTAATTTTTCTGTGTTTATACACTTTAGAATAAGAGAGTATATTATTTCATAGAATCATACATCATTGACTAACTAACATCTGTAACATATTTAGTCTCTATATCCAACCGACTACCGATGAGGCTATCCAATAACCATTCAAGCGATTACCATATAATAACTAGAGGTGTGATGGTCTCAATGATACTAAATTTATTGTCTACTTAAGTTAAGACTTAGAAAATAGTCAGCTGATGTTTTTGAATTAGAATTGCTAACTCCGAGGACTACGTAACTTAGGAACAAATATAAAGTTATTTCTAACTATTGATTTTTTTTAAAATTATTAAATTTGTATTTTAAGATAGGCTGAAAGGGGTAGGCAATTGCAAATTATTCCATGAAAATAGAAGATAGTTTTTTAGTTATAGTATTTCCCTGTCAAACGTTTTTTAAAAATAAATTTTTCTACACACGACGATTATAAATAATTGTTGAATTATAAAAAATGGTCGGTTGAAATTAAATCCTATTAAGTTTATCTAATTTTCTTAAAAAATTGACGAGTTTCGAAATTCAAACGCCGCGTCAACGAGGAAAAAAAGAGAAAAGATGAATTAGGGTTTTGAAATGAAAAATTTAAATAGGAGTAGAAGCGGTGTTGTTATTACAAAATACAATTGCCTCTTCGGCGAATTGGCACTGGTCTGTCTCTTTGCGTTTTGGTTTGGGAGGGAAAGTTCCAAAACCTTAAAAATCCAGTCTCAATCCACTCAACATCTGTGATCACAATCAATACCACCCTTCAGGATTAGGTACTCTCTCTCTCTTGTGCAGCTCCCCATGGAGGATTTCAAAACCGTTTGTTTGGTGCGAATGGCAAAACTCTTCATCTAGAAAGCGATTTGTTTATTTATTGTTTGTGTAATTTCAAGTATTATTGTTGTATCGATACTTCTAGATGCCCAAATCACGGCTCCACCTAGCTCATAGGCATGTTCTTCGTTCTCGGTTTCTTGGCATATTCAATTCATTTATCTGTAAATCTCCCGTTATTCTCTTATTTCTCACTGTTTCCAGATGTTAATTTGCGAAATGGCTGTTTATATACGTATTTCATGTTTTTTTTTTTTAAATGTGTATGTTTTTACGAATTCAACAGTACAATTTGCCAATTGCCTATTTATTTTCGTGGACTAGGCTTCTCTGAGGTAAATTCAGTAATCTCAATTATTATGCACAATGAATCATCAATACGTTGGATTATCATTCGTATTGTTTTTACTCTATTTTTTGTTTGGTTTAAGTTGCTGGGGAAAATTTTAAAAAAATAAAAAATCGAGGTAGTAGATCATTTGGTTAGGTTCTGAAATCTTAGTGTTTTATCCACTCATTGCTCAATATTCAATACTGAGGAACCAACTCTCTCTTCAGTCAATTTGGTTTTCATGCATCTGTTCTGTCTGCTTGTTTGCAGGTATTAATTGCATTCCCTTAAATAAATAACATGAGCACCACAGTGCAAAGAACTCCAAGATCCGGTAGGCAGTCTTTATTTTTCCAGGATTTGGCTTCACCTGTTTCTGCCCGTAGAGGAAAATTTTCGAGTCCCGGTCAGACAGCTTCAGTATCTGCACTATGGCGAGAGAACTTTGGTAGTTCAGACCTTCCTCCGCCTCCTGTTTTCACCTTGGAAGACAGGTCCGATTTTTCTCCTGAATCAGGCATACTAGATTATCAAATATCCCCTGAGACTAAGTCAGACACTAGAACTCCCATCCAAACTTCAAATAGGGACTTTTCAACTCCTGTGAAAAACAAATCTGAGGCCAGCACATCTTATGCTTTGAGAGGGGTACAACAAAACCAACAGGGCTCGCCGGGTTTGAGTTGGTGGTCACCTACAACTGCAAAGAGTGGTGGGGAACAAGATGAGAGGGGAAGAAGTTCGCCAGTTGAGGGTGTGGTTCAGCCTGGTGCTCTGATAACTCTTCCTCCACCACTGGAAGTGGCAAGGCCTGAGGTTCAAAGAAATTCTTTGCCAGCAGGGAATCTCAACGAGGAAGAATGGGTAACTGTATATGGGTATGACTTAACTCTGCTTTAGCATTCATGTTCATATATTGCTGAAGAATACATGTAATGTATTTCACTACAAATCTAATCTAATCTAATTATAAACAGATGCCCTTTGAATTCTGCACATTTTACTACAATCTTACCTAGAAAAGTGTTAATAAAATATCAGCATAGATTTTTTGCTTCCTTACTCCTAAGTCCTAAAAATCAAGAGAAGTTCCCCAAACACTTGAGAGAAATTCCATGTTTTCTAAAGCATAAAAAGAGCTTATATCCCAGTGATTGTTATTTTTCATCTCTGTTTCTGTAATTTCTTGGGTTGGATTCCCAGTTTTGTGTAATAGAAAGAATTCCTATTAGTATGTTATTTTAAGTTAGTTCCTTGGGAGATTAAAAAATAAAAATTGAGCTTTTGAGATTCCTGTTTATATAAGGGGTCAACAATGCCTAAAAATTAATAGTGTTTGTGGCAATTTTATAGAAGTACACCTACTGTGCTTTAATGTGAAGAGAGGTGTGGATTTTTTGGTTTAAAAACAAACTCATAAGAATTTGACAGGTGACATTGTGGCAAGGCATAGACTTGTAGTTTTTTATTTACTTGAAACTTTTGTAAGGGTGTGGGTGGGATACACATCACATATTTTTCTTGCCTGTATTCTTCATTATAAGACCCAAAGCACAAGAGTATGTGATATGAGGGCAAGCCTTGGCAGTTAGGCTGTACACATCTACCCTCCCTAGACCTCTTCACTAGGTGGGAGCTTTGCTGGGTTGCCCTTTTTTGAAATGGGATATCAATAAACTGAACTACTGTAACTTTTAGTATGGAGAAAATGTTTTTTTTTTTTTTTTTTCTTTGTTAGTTTGTTTTAAAAAATTTATATGTGAAATAGTGAAAATGACATTTTGTGTTTTCACTGTTTGCTTAACAAATCTTTGATAAAAGAAAACGAAGTGATTTATTTTTATAATTATTAGTGAAAAAACTTTAAGAGTTAAACTTTGTATTTTTTTTTTTATACCAATATACATTCTTGTAACAATGTTCTTTCTGTGCAGATTTTCCCCAGGTGATACTAACATGGTTTTAAGGGAGTTTGAAAAATGTGGTGAAATTTTGAAACATGTTCCTGGTCCTAGAGATGCTAACTGGGTGCACATTTTGTATCAGGTTCACAATCTTTTACTTGCTTGAATGTATTGATTAATTTTTTCTTTATAAAGCCATAGTTATATTTCAATCCAAGACTCGATGGTACTTGTAAATAATTCCATTTTTTAAAACCTTTTTTTTTTATTATCAGCCCATTTTTTTAAACCCTGCAATACTCTTGTTGAAAGTGATTTTATATTGTTTGTCAACCAACTTGGTATCTGCCTGTACATCACTTAACAAAGTTTATTGCTGATACAGAATCGATCTGATGCACATAAAGCTCTGAACAAGAATGGAATGCAAATTAATGGAGTACTAATTGTTGGTGTGAAACTGTTGGATCCCATGCAACGTCAAGCTTTAAATGAAAGGCTTAAGAATCAGGGATTTATGCCCTTACCTCTACCCTCTGCCAGAAACTCAGAAGTGAGCACATTGAAAGCTCCTTCTCGACCTTACTATCTGCAGAATGGCAACTCAACTGCACGGCAGACTGGAGGAACCATTGCTTCCCCAACAAAATCATTGGTGTCCAAGATCATGGACTTGATGTTTGGAGTCTAAATTACCTGGTCTGCTAATCAAACTATTATCATTCTGTTTGTTGTAAGCAATGATTTTATTCTCTCGATTATTCATACTCTTTAAAGTAGTTCGGCATGTCTTGTTCATTGAATTGAGTTGGAATGTTAACTCTATGGATTTCAATTGTCAGAATTTATGGCATTTTAAATATATCAATCTTTTGGATGGCTATACTATAGATCAGTACTCGTTAGCCTATGTTTTGAGAAATGAGGCATATAATATATAACTACATGTTGAACTAAATCTGATCATTGTCCAAGTACTTGAGATTTTGGATAAGAGCACGTTTAATTTTTGCAGCTGATCTTGTGGAACGTGATAAGTCTAGGCATGAGTCTAGCGGAAGAATCTTCCACTGAACCATGACTCGAATATGATTTATCTCAAGAGAATATAAGTGGAAAATAAAATATCAAGATACGTTGAAATGATTTTGAATCCCTTGAACCATAGCTGTTGGTTTAGTGTTTTTTAACATTGCAATTTGTTTCAATAAAATCCAAACAAAACCTTAGTTGTGAAAAGACAAAAAAAGAAAAGAAAAATTAATGCGACAACTGAACCATTGCTATTCACTACAGAAGTCCTACAACAGAGCATCAAACATGGAAAACGACAAAATGCTGAAGCAAACACGTTTATAACAAATGCCTCTCTAATTCTGCAGATTCATGCATTTATGAATATATTTTCTATTCCAATGATAATTTATCTTTTTTCATTCGAAATTAAAATTATTTCTTTGATATAAAAAAATGTTGTGTTTTTTTCCTGCCATGTGAAAATGTTGTTATCTTTCTGTATCCTATTTTTTTTTAGAATTTAATTAGTTATTGACTAAATAAACGATAAATTTATTAGTTTTATAATAATAATAACAATTATTTTATTTTAAAAAGTAATATAAAAAATATATTTTTATTAATTATTACTTATTAGTTGCTACACTTATCCGAAACCAAAGAGGGGGGAAGCTTCAACAGCTTCATCACCCGAATCAGCAATGGCTGCATCATTGAGTCCATATCTGAGACTGAGAATGTAACTAACAACACTGAACTCAACATTATTCCATGGCTTCACATTGCTTCCTTCGTTTTTCTCCATCCTCGTTTCCCTTAAACTCCAAATTCAAAAGCCTTCCAAAACCTCCTTATTACCCTTCCATCTCCTCGCGAATTCAAACCCCAAAACCCGACAATGACGACAACGACAACAACAACGACGACAAAACCCCAAACGACAACCGCTTCGACTTCCTCAAACTCTCCGTAACCCTCACCGTTATCTCCGCCTCCCTCCCCCAACCTGCTGCCGCCGCCACGAAGGTGAAGAAACGGTCACCGAAAAAACAATCAGCCAAAAAACCCGAAGCTCTGTCGCCGGAGGAGCTAAAAGCATGGACTGATGGCCTTCCCGTGGTCTCCGATCGCCTCCCCTATAGCGAAATCATTGAACTGAAGAAGAGCGGGAAGCTGAAGCACATAATAAAACCTAATTTGGCGAAATTGAGGCAACGTGATGAAGCAGTTCTGGTTGTTTTGGATGATTCAAGAGTGTTGAGGACAGTGTTACCCGCGCTTGAGAGCCATAGCATGTTTTGGGATTCATGGGATGAATTGAAGATTGATTCAGTTTGTGTGAATGCATACGCGCCACCCATTAAGACTCCAGAGGTGCCCACTTCTCTGCTGGCAAACATTTGGGTGCCCCCTTTTGTGCAGAAATTCATTGTTTACGTTTTTGAAGATAGGCAAACAAAGCCTAAGAAGGAGTCGAAGAAGGCCGCGGAGTATAGGGAAATGAGGATGCAGTTGAAGAGGGAGAGGGAAGAGGAGCTGAGGAAGTCCAGGGAAGAGAGGGAGGCTATGGAGAGGAATATGAAGGCTCAGAAGAAGGAGGAGGAGAGGAGGAGGAAGAAGGAGACCAGGAAGAGGAAGTATAAGGAATCCTTGCGCCAGGCCAATGACCGGAACCAGAGAATGGCGTATTTCTGGTCTGATTTGGCGAATAATAGCAACGTGGCGAATGCACTTGGGGTGCTTTTCTTCTACATTTTTTACAGGACTGTGGTGCTTAGTTATAGGAAACAGAAGAAAGACTATGAGGACAGGCTCAAGATTGAGAGGGCCGAGGCCGAGGAGAGGAGAAAGATGAGGGAGTTGGAGATGGAAATGGAGGGGATTGAAGGTGACGATGAGGAGGGTGGTGAGCAGGGGAAAGGGGAGGAGAATTCTTATTTGAAAATGGCAAAGCAGTTTATGAAATCAGGAGCGCGTGTAAGGAGAGCACAGAACAAGAGGCTTCCTCAGTATCTAGAGAGAGGTGTGGATGTTAAGTTTAGTGATGTTGCTGGGCTGGGTAAAATTCGGCTTGAACTTGAGGAGATTGTCAAGTTCTTTACTCATGGAGAGATGTATCGAAGGAGGGGAGTGAAAATACCAGGTCTCATTTACCTCAACTATGATAAGCTTTTTAACAGAATAATTTGAATGAAGTAACTTAGCCTTCAGGAAAACTTAAAACTTATGAAATTTTAAAGGACAGTTTTCAGGAACTAGCTCTGCCATTTTGCCAATGTTGTGCTTAGATAAATATTTGATTATCTTGTTGTATTTGAATAGTATTTATTTCATTTATCTAATCAAATAAATAAGGAAAGGAAGAAACATTTGATTTTACACTTGACTTACTGGAGGTTGAAAATTGAAATGTAAATTGGTCACTTTACTAGGTGGCATACTTCTTTGTGGCCCCCCTGGTGTGGGAAAGACATTGCTGGCAAAGGCAGTGGCTGGTGAGGCGGGGGTTAATTTCTTCTCTATTTCCGCTTCACAGTTTGTGGAAATATATGTCGGTGTAGGGGCTTCTCGTGTCCGGGCACTTTACCAAGAAGCCAGGGAAAATGTATGTGATATTTTCTAGCTTTTCCACTTTGTCTCATTATATTTGTTTCAAGTCAAACTGATCGGAGCCCTTTCTTTTTTATTATACTGCATTTTCTCGTCATCTCTTGAAATTTACCTGTTTCTCCAGCTTCATTCAGTGTTTGCTTGTAATCAGCCACTATTTTTGTATTATATTTTTCAGGCCCCATCTGTTGTCTTCATTGATGAGCTGGATGCTGTTGGAAGGGAGCGTGGCTTGATTAAAGGTTCAGGTGGACAGGAACGTGATGCTACTCTTAATCAGGTTAAGCTGGCAGTGCTGAACTTCCCAACTACTTTTCTCAAGTAAAATTTTGTGTATATATCGGTTGATGTTTCCTATTGACTGAATGCTCCAGCTCCTGGTGTCCTTAGATGGGTTTGAAGGGAGGGGAGAGGTGATCACTATTGCATCCACAAACCGACCAGACATTCTGGATGCTGCACTTGTGAGACCTGGCAGGTTTGATCGGAAGATATATATTCCCAAGCCTGGCCTTATTGGCCGCATAGAAATTCTAAAGGTATCAGGATTCAGTTATTCTTTTACTGAATTCATAGTTGTTGATTTGTTACTAATGGCACATTAAGTAGTTTGCTTGCTCAATTTTCCCCTGGTGTAATAGGTCCATGCTCGTAAAAAGCCAATGGCTGAAGATGTGGATTACATGGCTGTTGCCAGTATGACTGATGGAATGGTTGGTGCAGAGCTAGCCAACATAGTTGAGGTTGCTGCCATCAATATGATGCGTGATTCAAGGACTGAGGTAATAGCTTTGATATACAACACTGCCAGATAGTTATTGTTCAGGCATTTCCTTATAGGAAATTGATATATATTCTTTGCTGCATCGTGTATGACATGACATGTTCAATCTCCTTAACCTTTTCCAAAATCAAGCATGCAAAAAATAAAAGTATTTGTCTTACTATAAGGGCATGCTTCATTGAATAATATATTCATTTTACTTTGTAACTCTTAAAGAATGATAACATTTTCTGTGTCCAGTCCACAATAAGAAGTCTCTTAAAGGATGTACAAAAGGGGGATAGAGGTCAAAGGAGGAAGTAATAAGAAAAGGATTTACTAGTTGCAGTAACATGGTAGCGGGGAGTTCTTTATTTCTTCTTTTCACTATTGCAGATTACTACTGATGACTTGTTGCAAGCTGCACAAATGGAAGAAAGAGGAATGCTAGATAGAAAGGAAAGAAGCAGTGAGACATGGAAACAAGTAGCTATAAACGAAGCTGCAATGGCTGTTGTGGCTGTGAACTTTCCCGATCTTAAAAATATAGAGTTTGTATGGGCTTTACATTATCCATTTTGTTTTTTGGTTGGCGATATTTCTTCATGTCTGAAACGAGGATTCTGTTAGAATTGAATTGTACTATTTGTAGAATACCCTAAAAATATTTTTCTCTTGAATAGTTCCTTGCAAATGTTGTCATTTGCAAATCCCATCTGCATGCCATTCATTATCTGACTGTTACTGACAAGAAATGTGACGTTTTAGCCTTTTGTTGCTTTGGTGTAGGTCACAATTGCTCCTAGAGCTGGTAGGGAATTGGGTTATGTTCGGGTGAAGATGGATTCAGTCAAATTTAATCAAGGAATGCTCACGTATGGATTCTCTTAATTTAACCCTTACTCCTTAAAAACTATAGCTATTGGATAATGCTCTCCAAATGAAATGCTTGTCTGTTTATTACTAGCATCAATCAATAATAATGTTTACAGGGGCTATGGGTGAATTTGTTTAAACTTATTTGTTGAATTAAGTGCTTTTTAAAAATAAAATAAGCAAATCTTACTTGCTTATGAAAAAATCACCTTTTTTATAAACACTATTTTTAATTTTAAACATACTTGCCTATATGCTGCCTGCATCAATTATTAGTGCTTGATCAAATTGCATTACCAAACTGTGTTTAGTGCCTCCCATATTATTTTCTTCTTAAATTTAAACTGCTATTATTGTGCAGTCGACAATCCCTTCTTGATCATATAACTGTTCAACTAGCTCCCCGTGCAGCTGATGAACTTTGGTTTGGGAGTGGTCAGGTAATAGAATAGTTTACATGCTTTCTAGTTTCTACAAGCTTCCTCACTCTATTTTTGTAATTGTAAAGTTAAAGGTAAACACGCTAGCAGGACAAACAAATAATGCAATGAACACAATTTGTTTCTATCATTGTGCACTTTTTAAGATATTTGTTAACTAACTAGCCTCAATGAATGGCATGAATTATGAATATGATTTTTCTAGGGACATTTTGGATTGCTGTGAGTGGGATTACAAACATGTCCATAAGATCTGTTATAGAGATCAGAAGGAAAATAAAAAACAAATATATGGACTTCCGATTTTCTATATGGCCAGAGAAAATGAGAAATGGCCATTTTCTAAGTTCTTCATTGTTTTTGTTCATTATGATTTATTGCATTATTTTCTGTTCCATTGTAATTACAGTTTTTATATCAGTACTACTGTGTACACAAGTTATCTATGTCAAATGTTTAGTTTGTGGGTCCTTTTTATTTGCTTATGTTAGATGTTAGATAATGGATACAGTTTTAACTTAATTCATAATCTTTCAGTTGAGTACGATATGGGCTGAAACTGCAGACAATGCTAGGTCTGCAGCAAGGACATTTGTTCTTGGTGGGCTTTCTGAGAAGTATCATGGAATGTCCAATTTCTGGGTGTCAGACCGAATTAATGTATGATTTCTGTCTCAAAGTTTAGCTATCTCTTCATGTTTCTTATAATGTGTATTGAATGAAAGAGTGTTAGAGCAATGTATTATACTATAAGGGTGGAGAAGTAGAATAACCTGCCCTTATCTTTGGCAATCAATGATAACATTTGGCCAACTTACGATGACTTTATTTCCAGGAAATTGATTCGGAAGCAATGCGGATTGTGAACTCGTGTTATGAACGTGCAAAAGAGGTACTGTATGTTACAATGGAAAGAAGCGGAAAGAAGCTTGCTTCTGTTGATTTAGTAAAAAGTCTGAATCTGATATTTTACTTTCAGATCCTGTCGCAAAATAGAACGCTGATGGATGCTGTGGTGAATGAACTTGTTGAGAAGAAAAGCTTAACCAAACAAGAGTTCTTCCATCTAGTAGAGTTGCATGGCTCCGTAAAACCAATGCCTCCCAGCATACTTGACATACGAGTTGCCAAGTGTAGAGAATTGATTGATAGTGGAAAAAAGGAAACAAGTTTGAGTAGCCACGCATAATTGCAGGGGCCATCAATTTTGGGGAATTTCTTGTACCTTATTGCTGTATTATATAATATTCTTTACCACAACTCCTCTACTGAGCAGAGTATGCGACATATTTTTGTCAGGTCTTTAGGTAGGTAGCCTTTGCTAACCCGTAAGGGGGGACATGTAATCTAAACCTTGTTTTCCTACGTTTTAGTGAAAGCAAGTTACAGCCCCTAATCTCTCTAGACTCTGATATTATATATAAAGGGAACATGAAGTTTTCGTGTACATATTTTTTCTTTCATTTTATCCGTTTTAGAATCTCTTTTTTATTCCTACAATATAATATATATTATAATATATCCTGATATTTAACTGTATTTAGTTTTTTTTTTTCATATTTTTGTTGGGTGTTATGAAATAATTTATTTAGGATTTTCAATTATAGCTACTAGATTATTAATATAATAATAATAATAATAATTATTAAATTATTATTATTATTTTAACATATACAAAATTATGAAATAATTTGATAAATAACAAAAGAATAATAAAAATAATTAAAACTGCTACAAATATATTATAATATTATAATACTAAACAAATAACTTAATATAATATATTATAACGTATATATTATATATTATGCTTAATTGCAATTTTGATTTTTTTATTTTCTCAAAATTTTGATCTCTTTAATTTTAAAATGACAATTTTAATCATTCTAGTTTTAAAAAATGACAATTTTGATCCTCTTAATTAATTATTAACTAATAATTATCATTAATAGAGTTATTGAGTTAATTAAAAATTATTATAAATACTGTAATAATTTTTTACACAAAGAAAAAATAATTGAAAAAAAATCATTTTTAACATTAAAAAAATTATTAATTATCAACTATAAAAGATTATTTTTAATGTTTAAAAATAATAAAAATTAAAAGAAAAAGAATTTGCAACCTCTTTGAATAATTAATATTTTTTTTATTGAATTTATAGTTAACTTAATAATTCTACTTATTATAATTATTAATTAATAATTAATTTAAAGATCAAAATTATTGATTTTTAAAATTAAAGAGACAAAAATTACTAATTTTAAATTAAAGAATGAAAATCATCATGTATCTCAAAAACTAAACTAAGAAATCAAAATGTTAATTTATCCTATATATTATAATACAGTTATAATATACTATAACGGTGGTTCAAAAGAGGAAGAAAAGTTAAATTGGCTTTTGACTTGTGTTGAAGTATACTAACATATATTTGAACCAGAAAAGAAAATGGACAGTTAATTTAATTTGAAAATGAGAGGACTTTGGTGCTAGTGCTCTATCCCACTTTTCCACTTTCTGCTACATGTGCATGAACGTGTAACCGCCATTACCCACGTTAAAAACTGCTCACTAAACCTTTTCTTTTCTTCTCTTCCTCTATATATACTCCTCTCTACTCTCGACAACTCGTATTCTATAGATAGATTGAAGATTGATACATTGTTGTTGCGAGAAAATGGCATCCCTTTTGATCGTCCTTTGTAATTGTGTGATAATTTTCTTAATGGCTGCCACGAATACTATTTGTGTTGAAGCTGCTTCCGTGCAATTCAAAGTTGGTGGTAGCTTCGGTTGGAATGAACCTTCAGGACCCAACAATACTGAATTTTATATCCAATGGGCTGAAAGTAACAGATTTCAAGTTGGTGATGCTCTTGGTAATTAATTAATTTCAATTCACACGTGTGATTTTTATTTATTAATTAATTAATTAATCCAATTAATTCATTGTTTGTTTATAATGCACGCACAGTTTTTGAGTACCAGAATGACTCAGTTCTGAGTGTGGAGAAAGTGGATTACATGAATTGTGACGCAAGTAACCCCATAACTGCCTTCGACAATGGCAAGAGCACTTTCAATCTTGATAGGCCAGGGAACTTTTACTTCATCAGTGGAACCGATGATCACTGCAAGAATGGTCAAAGAGTACTTGTGGATGTGATGCACCCACATTCCATTGTTAAATCTCCACCACCCATTATTTCCCTTCCACCTCAACAACCAATGGCTCCTCCACCTAATAATTCTGATCAAACGGCGCCGTCAGAAGTTTCATCAGCAGCCTCACTTCTGCTTACTTCTATTACTTTTATGTCTCTTTTCGTCACATTTGTTACTGTCATGCTCATGTTGTTAGCACCCTGAATGTCTGTCTTTTTCTTTTCTTTATTGTTTAGGTTAGGCATTGCATTTCTAGTATTGTTGTTCTTATTTATGGACATGGCTTGACTTTCTCTCACGTAAAACTTTTGCTTTAAGAACATTCACACTCCGTCACGAATCTGAAAAAGTAATTGCGATGACTAGGAAAAGTAAAATCTAGAGCTAAACACATGTTTTAGTTTATTGACCGTCCTTTTCTACATCTAATAGCAGGATTTTCCAATCCACGATATATATTTCAACGTTCAAACTGCGTAATTCGTGCTCTAGAATCTGCGAAGAAAAAATATTTATTTAGTAAATGATTTTGACGAGTAGGAATACATTACACGTACGGCTTGCATAATTTATTTGAGTCTAATAAATTTTTATAATCATTGAATTCTATTAGTTCAACTGTTATTTTGATATTTACCAAGGGAAGATGAAATAAAATATGCAAAACTACAGATAGGGTGATAATATATATATGATACTACTATTTACAATTTACAAACAATCCATCGATATCTATTTTATTTCTCTTTATCTCTATTTTTTATCATATTATATGAGTAAACTTATTATACTTCACACTTTTCTCTCTTAATTTCTTTCAAGAAATGTAAAATGCCATGAAGTTGTTGATACAAAACTTTCCAAGACAATTGGTTGTGGGGTAGAACCATGCCAAAGTTAGTTAGTAAGGTCAAGGCTTCCATAACCACGTATACTCTCACCCATTAAACGGTTGAGATTATTTACCACTATTTCTACGATCTTATAAGGTAGCAACTTCCACGGGTTTTCACACAAAAAAACTGAAAAAACCTTTTTACGTGGCTTCATACCATTATTAAATGATTTTTAAAAAGAGGATGGATCAAGTTATTTTAAAAGTAACTTAAAAAGAGTTACTTTCCATTCTTGATAAAGTTATTTGATACTGCTTATCATTTTCTAATACTCTTACCCTCATTTCAGTTTTAGATTTTGTTCGGTCTGATTCTGGCTTGTGAAATAACAAATATTATTTATATACATCATTAACCTTATTGTACAAGTGGTAGTATACACATTTTTATGCACAACATTTTCATTTTGAGAGTCAAATTAATCAGTATGAATGGTAACCCTGTAAATAAGAGCTCTCAAAATCTGAATCTTCACTCTCCTTTTGGTAGTCTGCAGCTACATCCTCAGTTTCCTTCCTAGTATTTCTCCACTTTGATTTTCTCAGCCAGTGATCAACCAGCATTACACTGAGACCAATGAAGATTGTGACTAAAGAGCCACCGCCTAGTGCTAGTAGCACAACAGATAGCCATTGCATATCTGAACTATGAGGCAAGATCACCCATGTGGCTGCAACATAGCCAGTTGCCATAAATGCCACAGCCACCCACATGAGCTTGTGAGTGATTGTCAATAGTCTCACATGAGGCTTTCTTTTAAATGGAATGATACTAACAAGCACAATAACTATAGATAGAGAGGTGAATAGTGCTATGCTGTTACTTATTGCAAAGACCTTGAAGGCTGTTGTTTTGGTCACCATTGACTTACCTCTCATTGGTCCTTCATGTTCTTGGTACACACCACCAGGGGGACTAATGCCAGCAGCAAAAGTCACAGTAGCAATCAAAACAGCAACTATGGTAATGGTATTCCTGGCATTTAGTATTGCCTCTTTGTGCATCTCATAGTGCTTATTCCTCTGATCAGTCTCAGTATAGTAAAGTTGATTTAGATTTTCAGCTTGTCTTTTATTCTGATGCTTGTTTTTCCCTAAATTTCTTGGGGAGAAGTAATATGATTTATGGGCTGCATGCTCAATTCTCTCACTCACTTGAGGCTGAGAAGGTGATCTAGAGTTGGTGCTTCTGCCAACTTGTGCTGGACTTGTACAATCATAAGTAACCATTTCATTCTGATTTTGCAATTCCACTGTATTAGGTGTATACCTCCATGACATAGAAATGCTTGATGCTACTGGAGACACAGAATTGGTCTTGTCTGTTTCTTGTGAAAAAGGTGAAGATTGGATGCTTCTATCGCCAGCCCTGATAAAAGTGGCTTGTAATTGCCTATTTTCTGCACTGTCCTTAGCCTGGTCAAGGATGTCAAGTGCTGTTAGCCCTTCACAGTTCCGAGCATTAATATCCACCTTTGTCTTGTTCATCAAGAACTCTGCCATCTATAATTACCATAAACAAAACTATAAGCACAAGTACAACTACAGATACATGATTTCACATTCAAGATCATTAGGCTATTAATTTTGATTGGATATGACTTACAATAATTGTTAGAACCCATTGGTGTATATTAATTGACGTAAGTTCAATTTAAGGATTGAAGTCCGAGCAATATTTCATCACAAAATCAACAACTAAATGACATTCAGAGAGTGAGAGTACTACATTGATTTTACTTGCTTACCTTATAGTGCCCGCCTTTAACCGCAAGGTGTAAGACAGTGTTGCCATAACGATCTTGACAATGCAATCGATTGGTCTCGTTGCAGACATGTACCAAGAATTCCAAAGCATCATGGCATCCGTATCTCACAGCTAAATGGAATACTGTGTCTTCTTCTTTGGTGAGATGGTTAAGTGATGCAGCAATGCTAGACGCAAAATCTTCAAGGATTGAGACTTTCCCTTTCATTACTGCCAGGTGCAACGGTGTATAGCCATTGTTGTTGTATTGTAAAACAAGATTTGGATCACGTCTTAGTAGGATCCATGCAACCTCTCTGTGTCCTCCATTACAAGCATGATGCAATGGTGAGTTCCCATTATCATCAATCACTTGAGTAAGCTCTGACCACTTATCCAACAATTCTCTAACAACATCTGCACAGAAAATTTAAAATTTCTTAGATGAACTATTTAAAATTGTTAGTTCTCATCTTAAAATCAATTAACAACTAGTACGGTTGTCCAGCAAGTATATAAACCGAATCGTAGAAATGGAACTTTCCGACAAAAATAAGTGAAAGTTAAAAAAAAAAATGCAAACTTAATGGAGAAAACCATTTTATGGCTACCTGTGTGCCCTCTTGATGCAGCAATATGAAAACAAGATTGATCAAACCCTGCTGCCTCTGGCCCCACAATCTCAGATAGATTCAGCAGGAGATTCACCTTGTCTAGATTTCCATGGCTGCAAGCCAGAAAAAAAGCGCTTTTACCATTAGGATTAAGCTTACAGTCGACATCTAGAATCAATTTTAAGACCCCAACATTCTGTTGTCTGCAAGCATCATGAATTGGAGTCTCCAGGTTTTTATTCTCAGCAAAAACCATGTCAGGGCACAATCTCAGAATCTCAGACACTATTTCAGTGCAACCGTACCTAGAAGCAAGGTGTAATGGAGTGCTGAAGGAATCAGCTGTTCTCTGATGGAGAATTTCTCCATTCTCTTTAACTAGGCTTGAAAATGTGGTTATGTCATTGGTCTTAATTGCATTATAAAACTTTGGATCCATATTGCTGACTGCTGAGCTTTAGAATCCAAATAGAGAAGAGAAGATCCTGCGATCCCTTTATAAGGTCAGAAAATAGAAATATATAGTAACGAACTTGCAAAAAAATGTTTGGAAAACTATTGTGGGGACAGAGCAGATGTAGACAATTATTGACTTATGAGAAATTGAGCGTGTGATTTTGGATGAATTTCAAGGAAAATTCCTGTTATGTTAGAAACTGTAGTTGAGAAGTGAATATGTTTTCCACGTTACAAAGAAGCTTCTTGGCATGCAAATGTCAAGCAAGCAGTTTGAACGTGATTGTTCTTCTCATGTCCAACAAAAAAATGAAGAACAACTAACAATGAAATTCGGCAGGCAATTAATGAGGAAAAGAGGTAACTGGGAACAATATGTGGGTCTAAGAATTTTCTGTTACGCTCAGAAGTCATACGTAGCCTTTCTAGTTCTAGTCTTCTAGACGTCCCCCACTTGTGTGATGTGCAGTGAATAATGATTAAAGTCAATTTTGCTTACATTTCACGTGAGGCAGCCGTTTTAATGTTTGAACTTGTGAGGCGGCCGTTTTAATGTTTGAACTTTTTTCTTAGTCAGTGTTTTTATCTGACACACTACTTTAAAAGTAATTTTATTTTTTTTTTCGTATTTTTCTTTATTAAAAATTCTTTTAGAATAATGTGTCCAAACAAGTCTTTTGTTTAGGAGCTTCTTATGCGAGGGGAAAGAAAAGTCCCCGGAGGGAAGTACTTCCAAGTTCCAACTCTCAATACTCAATATATGGTTTTTCTCTCGTATCACAGTTCTACACTTTAAATATAGGGTCATTTGGGATTCAGAGTACAATTTCAGCTAATAACTTGTGTAAGTTCATTAAATTGGAGTTGGACCGTAGCCTTGGTGAAGAGTTATATGCGATGCAATCATCAAACATTTCTTCAAGAGACTTAAATGATAGTATAAGCAACAGTTGTTCCGTACATTTTTTTTTCATATCTGTATTTTCTTCGAAGACTCCACAGAAA
Organism: Amphicarpaea edgeworthii; assembly: GCA_014843725.1. Taxonomy (NCBI): domain Eukaryota; kingdom Viridiplantae; phylum Streptophyta; class Magnoliopsida; order Fabales; family Fabaceae; genus Amphicarpaea; species Amphicarpaea edgeworthii. The sequence goes on from CM026319.1 coordinate 13,005,441, forward strand.
AAGCCCAAAACAACTTTCCTAGCTTATATTCGGCAAAAATGTTGCTTTTTTATTCATAGAAATGTTAAAAATAATTTCAAAATGTTCTCAAGTTTTGAAGTATTATCAAAAGATTTTTAAAAAGATGATAGATCAAGTTACTCTTCATTCTTGATAAAGTTATTTGATACTGCTTATCATTTTTCAATACTCTTACCCTCATTTTAGTTTTAGATTTTGTTCTGTCTGATTCTGGCTTGTGAAATAGTTTAAAACAAATATTTATTTATATACATCATTAACTTTATTGTACAAGTGGTAGTATACACATTTTTACACACGGAACATTTCCATCTTGAGAGCCAAAATTAATCAGTATGAATGGTAGCCATGTAAATAAGAGCTCTCAAAATCTGAATCTTCACTTTCCTTTTGGTAGTCTGCAGCTGCATCCTCACCTTCCTTCCTAGTCTTTCTCCACTTTGATTTTCTCAGCCAGTGATCAACCAGCATTACACTGAGACCAATGAAGATTGTGACTAAAGAGCCACCGCCTAGTGCTAGTAGCACAACAGATAGCCATTGCATATCTGAACTATGAGGCAAGATCACCCATGTGGCTGCAACATAGTCAGTTGTCATAAATGCCACAGCCACCCACATGAGCTTGTGAGTGATTGCCAATAGTCTCACATGAGGCTTTCTTTTAAATGGAATGATACTAACAAGCACAATGACTATAGATAGAGAGGTGAATAGTGCTATGCTGTTACTTATTGCAAAGACCTTGAAGGCTGTTGTTTTGGTCACCATTGACTTACCTCTCATGGGTCCTTCATGTTCTTGGTACACACCACCAGGGGGACTAATGCCAGCAGCAAAAGTCACAGTAGCAATCAAAACAGCAACTATGGTAATGGTATTCCTGGCATTTTGTATTGCCTCTTTGTGCATCTCATAGTGCTTATTCCTCTGATCAGTCTCAGTATAGTAAAGTTGATTTAGATTTTCAGCTTGTCTTTTATTCTGATGCTTGTTTTTCCCTAAATTTCTTGGGGAGAAGTAATATGATTTATAGGTTGCATCCTCAATTCTCTCACTTACTTGAGGCTGAGTAGGTGATCTAAGGTCGGTGCTTATACAATCATAAGAAGGCATTTCGTTTTGATTTGGCGCTTCCACTGGATTAGGTGTATACCTCCATGACATAGACAGGCTAGATGCCACTGGAGACACAGAATTGGTCTTGTCTGTTTCCAGTGAAAAAGGTGAAGATTGGATGCTTCTTCTACCACCAGCTCTGATAAGAGTGGTTTGTAATTTCCTATTTTCTGCACTGTCCTTAGCCTGGTCAAGGATATCGAGTGCTGTGACCCCTTCACAGTTCCGAGCATTAATATCCACCTTTGTCTTGTTGATCAAGAACTTTGCCATCTACAATTATCATAAAAGAAACAATGAGCACAATTAAAGTCAGATGAAGGATTCACATTCAAAATCAATAGGCTATTAATTTTTATTGGCTAGGATGTAAATAATTGTTTGAATCCATGGCTGTATATTAATTGACAATTTGACATAAGGATCAAAAGTCTGAGCAATATTTCACCACAAAATAAACAATTAATTGATATTGAAAGAGGGAGAGTACCAAAGCCATACTAACGTAGTTGGTATATCTGTTTGACATTACTTGCTCACCTTATAGCGCCTACCTTTAACCGCAAGGTGCAAAACAGTGTTGCCATAACGATCTTGACAATGCAATAGACTGGTCCCGTTGGAGACATGTTCCAAGAATTTCAAAGCATCATAGCATCCGTATCTCACAGCTAAATGGAACACAGTCTCATCTTCTTTAGTGAGTTGGTGAAATGATGCAGCAATCCTTGACATAAAATCTTGAAGGATTGTGACTTTCCCATTCATTACTGCCAGGTGCAATGGTGTATACCAATTGTTGTTGTATTGCAAAGCAAGATTTGGATCACGTCTTAGTAGGATCCATGCAATCTCTATGTGTCCTCCATTACAAGCATGATGCAACGGTGAGTTCCCATCATCATCAATCACTTGAGTAAGCTCTGACCACTTATTCAACAATTGTCTAACAACATCTGCACAGAAAATTTAAAATTTCTTAGGTGAACATTTAAAATTGTTCAGTCTCATCTTAAAATCAGATACATAAACAACATGGTAGCAATTGAGTCATGCGACATGGAACTTTCCAACAAAAATAGATTAACTACCTGTGTGACCTCTTGATGCAGCAATATGGAAGCAAGATTGATCAAACCCTGCTGCTTCTGGCCCCACCATCTCAGATAGATTCAACAGGAGATTCACATTGTCAAGATGACCATGGCGGCAAGCTAAAAAAAAGGCGCTTTTACCATTAGGATTAAGCTTACAAATAGCTGTGGAATTGGCATAGAGCAGGAACTTTAAGACCTCAGCATTTTCTTGTTTGCAAGCCTCATGAATTGGGGTCTCCAGGTTTTTATTCTCAGCAGAAACCATGTCAGGGCACAATCTAACAATCTCAGATACTATTTCAGTGCAACCGTACCTGGAAGCAAGGTGTAATGGAGTGCTCAATGAATCAGCTGTTCTTTGCTGGAGAATTTCTTCACTCTCTTTAACTAGGCTTGAAAATGTGGTTATGTCATTGGTCTTAACTGCATCATAAAACTTCGGATCCATTTTCCTGAGCTTGAGGCAGTGAGAATCTAAATAGAGAAAGGATATGCGATCCCTTTATAGGAAGGTTAGCAATAGCACTGAACTTGCAGGAAATGCTTGGGAAATGATCGTAGGGACAGAGTACATGAAGACAATTGACTTTTGAGCAATTGAGCGTGTGCTTTTGGATAAATTTGTGGCGCTTCAACATTTTCGAGGAACATTCCTGTTATGTTAGAACTACTTCAAAAGTCAATATGGTTTCCACGTAATGTTATAAAGATAGAGAAAATGAAATCAAACGGCATTACTATTAGGCATTGAAATTCCACATGCAATTTATCAGGAATTTTGTCTTAATTTTAGAATTAAGTTTAAATCTTAATTTTAATATTGGGCATATGAGGCCGCCACTGTTATAGGATTGAGTTGGGGTTTAAGGTTGACTAAAAATTTCTGTTACGCTCATAAGTCAAACATAGCCTTAACCTTTCCTTCTAGTTCTAGACGCCCCGCTCGTGTGGATAGAAGCTACGCAACAATATACACGTAATTTGCACGTCGAAGGCGTGGCAGAGTATTTTGTATGTTTATTACTATTAGTCTATTACCATGAAGTACTACTTCCAAGTTCCAAGTCTATTATTTTGGATTCAAAGTACAATCTCAACTAAGTTGATTAAATTGGGCCATGGGCTTGGTGAAGAGTGAGATGGCCTTGCTTCACAAGCGATGCAATGCAATCATCAAACATTTCTTCAACAGACTTAAACTTGAATCCTAGACTCCTCAGCTTTCCAGTGTTTAGTTCGTAATGTGGTCTATCTACTTTCTCGAACCTGAAAATCCAATAAAAGAACATAATAAGCAACACTTGTTTGTTCCATACATTTATATAGTGGAATTATAAGGAATAAACGAACCCTTTGGAGATGGGGAGGGTGGGATAACGATTTGCTAGCAATGCAGCCAAATCATCTTCATCCATTAAGGTAGAGCTGCAAAGGTATCTACCATGGGAGGCTTCATTTTCGTAAACAAGGATTTGGCAAAGGGCAACATCATCAATATGAACGTATCCCATCCTTCCAAGCAGTTGGAATCTCTTGGTTTCCCCTTTTCATAACCAATTAACAATTATTCAAAGAAAAACATTGGGGATAGGGGGAGAAAATCATATGCGATATGTACCTTTGAGCAAGCCTAGCACATCAGATGCAGTAGAGCATAAATTTGGTGGCAAGCTGGGTCCAATGATGAATGATGGAAGAACTGTCACCAAATTTATTCCATTCTCTTTGCAGTATTCCCACGCTGCTCTTTCTGCCTGTGTCTTTGCCATCGCATACCATGCCTTCAACCACGTTTTCTTCTCTTGTGAATAATTTTATGTTATAATTAATATGATTACTTAAGGTTAAGCAACGTACACCTACCTGGAGTTGCTCACAAATTTCCAAGGAGCTCCAGGATGATTCATCTAGTGGTGTGTTTGGATCAAAATCATCTCTTAGCCTTAGAGTTGAAGACGATGAGGTTAATACCACACGACCAAGGGCTGGGTTCTTCCCACAAGAGCGCAGAACATTTAGCGTGCCTTTTATTGCTGGTTCCAATACTTCTGACTGTTTTTTTGTCAAAATTGATAACCTTAAGAACAGAGAAACAAAACAATGTGACATATTAATATTATACCTTGGGGTCAGATATAATGTTGAGTACAGGAGAGGCCACATGGAAGACTCCTTTGCATCCCATGACTGCGTTGTCGAAACTGCCTTCTTCCATTAAATCAGCTTGGACTAGTTTGAGTCTCTCTGTTGCTCCTTCTAGACTCCATAGGTATTCATACTTCTTTTCATTCCCCCCTGTATGTACAGCACCATATACATACATACATAAATGTTTTGTAAAACGTGTAAGTAAAAAATGTCTAAATCATCCTGCCTCTATGTTTTTCTTTTTCCCACTAAATAAATAATATGTGCTGGTCAACTAACAACACATGTATAGTTTTTTCTTTTTTCCACAAATATCCTCTTCCAGAAGAAACATTAAAAATAATTAAATGAGATATGGAAGAGAGGCCGAGAGAGAAACCTAAATCTCTGACAGTTCCAATGACATGATAACCAGACAAAAGAAGCCGCTTAATGAGACATGAAGCGAGAAAGCCTGAAGCCCCAGTTACACATACTCTATCTCTATCTCTATCTCTGTCTCTGTGTTCCATATCAAAAGGCCAAGGTGATTGATGAATGATGATGCCTTTCTTCCTACCAATATATGAAGCCTCCTTAGTCTTCACAAAGATTAGATGACCAAGCTAACTAACTTTCAACTCTGGCCAAGGGTGCATGATCTACCTAATCTAAATTTGTCCAACTCCACTTAAAACTGCTGCTGATGATGATGATGATCTCGTGAAAATTAAATTACTTGTTTACCATTTTATAGTTAGTTAAACCATAACCATGGTGGAATGGAATATATAACTTCCAATTTAACATATTTCAGTGAAAACCTTTTCTGCATTTTCATAGCGACGGTTAACAATAACATCTATGGATCTTGATGCACTTGTTTTTAGTGCAAGTACTGTTTGAGTCGTCGGTGCTTGGCTTTAAACACTTCAAAGGGGACAACAGCCCCATGTGACTACACTCTTATTATCAACCCTAAAGAAAAAAAAAAGAAGAGCAAAGTGGATCATCCTTTTGACTTACATAAACGCAAGGCTCAAAGACTGAAAGATATTTGGTGCATGAAAACCTAGTATTTGTTTTATTATATTTTTAATAATTAAAATGACAATTTTTGTTATAAAGCGCCCATGGCCTAATGGATAAGGCGCTTGACTTCTAATCAAGCGATTGTGGGTTCGAGTCCCACTGGGCGTGAGTTTTTTTTTTCCTACTACTTTACCTCTATTTTTTTTTTTTATTATTCTACTACTTTACCTCTAATGATATATTCCTATCCACCGTCTTTACCCCTAACATGTTAATTACATAAATAACAAAAGATTATTATCGTGACACCCCTCCGAGCACATGATTAGATTCGTTCTGCCTTGGCTTATTACGTTGTGAATTATCATTTCCATTTTCCAGTACACTACGTCTCTTTATGACTATGTAGTTATGTGCATGCAATAACCCCCTTTTCAAGTTTAATTAAGGTGCAGTTCTAGGAAATATGGTTTATAGGATGACTCGTGATCTCTCTTAATCAAGGCATCTAACTCAATTTGTTCAACAATATATGTTGTAAAGATTTTAATATTCTCTTAGAGTAATAAGAAAAAAAAAGACACTATTAACCCCTCTAAGAATCAATCGGCACGTACCTTAGGAGCATTAATCAACATCAACTGCTTCATGGAAATAACAGTTATCTATAATTAATAATGGCCAACTTAATTATATCAATTAACTTGGTAGGACAATGTGTCGTCCTTGATGCTTGTTAGCTAGAAAAAAAGTGACAAAGATTTTCAATACGATGTAACTTGCCAACAGGGACACTCGTCCTTCTTAAAGAAAAACGTGAATCAAAATTTGGATTTTTCTGATTATGTTGCTATTTGTTGTTCTGAATTTCATAATATTGTTGTGTGCTTTCTATGATCGGTGCACTGTACTTGTACTTGTCGAAAGATAAAATAGGTTATTATTAATTAATTAACTAATATGGACCCAATCTCTTTATGATTAATATTATTTATCATTTCGCAATAGCTAAGAAATTCTTAAGTGAAGGTTTGCTAAGAAACAGGCTTTTAGTGACAATAGCTACATAGTCCATTAAAGAAGCTAAGCAGGGAAGTTGGATGCCTAAAACATTTTTTTGCTAAAAGCCAAAAGGGCATGATTACCTAAACAAAATTAAATCTTTAGGTATAGCCTTCAAATTATCATACGTTAGATACTGTGGTTTTAAGCGTATGTTGGGAAATACATTTCACACGATTTGATATCGGACAGCTTCCACGTTTTATCTTTGTTTGGACGTGAAAATATAATTGTATATATGTGCGTCTTTTACACTATACCAAACACGTACTGAATTAATTGATATTGCATTGTCCTGCTATAGATTGTGACCAAGAAAGTAATAGTAATTTTGTCAAGTAGTAGCTTCCTATGATGATTGTTATGTCATTGTAATACGTACCTTGTTTGAGATATACATTGAGTTTTAGCTAAAATTATATTATATTTTAATTTATTATAATATAAAGTGAATATTGGCATGTGATACTTAAGAACACGTATGCCAATCATTTTGAAAAGGCACTTCTTATGATAACTAAAAAACAAGTGTTGGCTTGTGTTTAGAAAGCGTATTAGCTGTAGATTCCAACGCTTAGTTTCAATATCTGCATTGTGGATCACACAAATTGCAGACATGCGCAATTATTTAAAGGGGGCAGTTGATTCCTTTTGAATGGTGGGTTCACGGTACTTCCAATAATTGTAATGTCAATGTGCAGTTTTGAGTTTTTCCCTTTTCGCCCTTTTCGGGGGGTGTCAAGCATGTACACAACAACCATATTTCTCATCCTGGCTTTCAGTTTCTCAACCTTTTTTTCTCCTTAAAATCTTAGGAAAAAAAAATGAAGAAAAGTTGTATTGTTGGTAGGCAAGTTATATTAATGTGAAAATTGAGAAATAACAATAAACTCTCTGGGTTTTTTTTTTATATAATAATCATTTTTTTCAGTAATAATCAATTTAAAACATCTCTTGTATAACTATATTTTCACAAAAGTAGTCTAATGATGGTTCATTTCTTCTAATTTAATAAACAGCATGTATAATATATTAATGCTTTTCTTTTTTTTTAAGTTTATTTTTGTTCAGTGGGAATCTTATGTTGTGTCATAATCTAAAATTACTTTTTCTTCATTTAAAAAACATGTAAATTTAAGATAATAATAATAAAATGTAATTTTCAGGATAAACATCAAATAATTATTGTCTTTCATTTATGATAAGTCTATCTAATTATTTTAAAAATTATATAAATTAAGAGTTATATTGTCTATGTAAAATTTTGTTAAACTAAAAAAAAAAGTGTATTATCCTTAATCTCAATATTTATTAGTATTAATCTTATTTATTTAAAAAAAATAGGTTAAGAAGAAAACACTAATTAATACATCAAGAACACTAGTTAAAATATAAACAAAAATATTTTTTTTTATGGAAAACATAAATTATTAACAATACATCTAAATGTGATTTTTAATAATTTTTTTTTTATTTTAGTAGTTTTCTAACTAGCATTCTTAAACTACTAATTAGCATGGCTCACAATATAACAGTTTTTAACATTTAATATATTAAATGCATTTTTTTCAAATAATTTATATTTAAATTTTCTTACATCTGCCATGTCAATAATAAAACCCATCCCATATTAATGCATTGGTTATTAAAGTCTAGGAAAAGTGTACGCTCTTGGAAATTAATTCAACAAAATACTCATTTTGCTCTCCGTAGTTCGTGGCAGTGTATATATTTACATGTGAGTTTATTTCCCTTCCATAAGCGTGCACTGAGCACTGTTTTTGCCTTCCCCTCGGCATATAAGATTAATTTTCATTTGAAATACTAACAATGTTTTTTTATTATAAAAAAAATGTCATGTAGTAGAAAATTTAGCTACTGTTTCGTTTATTGTTTATAATTTTATCTAACTTAAATTAAACTGTTCTTATGGATATGATAAATTTCATAGTTACAATGAATTCACTTATTTCAGTTAGAAATAGTTTAAATAAATATTTCGATCAGCATTTATTAAAAAAAATACTATTGAATAGATAAAATAAAAATTTTAATTTATCTTTTAGTTCTTATACTTCAGTCAACTTTTAGTTTTAGTCGTTCTATACCTAAAACTTTTTAAATTTTAGTCTTTATACGAATATATTTTTATATTCATTTTATATAAACATGGAGAAATATTAGGTGTACTATCATTAAATCTTAATGCATGTGTAAATATAATTTGAAAAAAAAAAATGAATCCACCAAATAAAATAATTTTATATTATTATTTAATTATAATGATCGATAATTTTATTATTTTTTATAATAACTATCCATCAACCGAAATATACCTTCGTTAATGGCTAGGTAGAACAACAAACGACCAAGAAGATGGGGAAGAAACTCTAGATTACAAATAACCATCAGTTAATAATGTTGAAGTAGACGGAGACAGTTAATTATTAAGCTAAACTTGCTACTATAAATTAATTAATTAATAATTGAAGAAGAAGCAAAGGGTCCAGCCTAAGCTTTAAACAGCGACTGAAGTATCTTAAGCAGCAAATTGGGATTCATTTTAGTGCATGTACTTAATTTGTTTGGTATAATATAAATGCGAAACCATGAATCCTAAAGGACACGACACCCTCACGACACAGATTTGGACTGTCCCTTCGTCCTTCCCTAATCACTAGCTAGATCCGTATGCTTAACAAGCATATACTATTCAGATATATACTTTAATGATTTTCTTATCCTACATTCATACGTTGAAGTAGTTTAATTATAATTCTGGACTAGGCTTAGCTTAATTAATTACAGATGGCAGATAAGATAAGCCAGGCAAATATCAAAGACCACCAACTACTGCCGCGCCTTCATTGTCCCTTGTCCTTTTCAATTTTGTAATTAAGATTGCTCACAAAATTGGGTTATGGAGCCACATAAGAGAGAAAATTATCGACAATTTAAATATCTTTTAAGAAAAAACTGAGACTACTTATTATAATTAAGGTATGTTAACGAACTCATGATAAGATTATTTGCAACAGTCCAAAAGATGTAGTGTAATATAAGTTCAATCATTTTTTAATAAGTTTAATTTTCATGCTAATTATTGTAAATATTTTCACACTGTAAACCACTTAGGACCTAAGTGTAACTTTTTCCCTAAAAAAAAGTGTAATTTTTAAATAAATATTATAAAAATCAACAAATTTATCTAGAACCATGCGATATTATAACGATGTTAACAAAATTACATTCACAATACATTATTTTTTTAAAAGGATTCTCGATTCATTCTTTATAGAAGATCTAACAATCTGCATTTATTCCTTTCATTTTCGTATAAAAACAGTTCTTATATCAGTACATGCCCGTCTCGCACACGGCACACACGAGTATGACATCGTATGTCCTACTGCGATTGCGAGGGCCTAAAACCACATTAAATATTAATATTAATAATTAATATGTCGTCGAGGCTTCGATTAGTACTTCCTATACGTAAGTGACGGAAAGAAAGCCAAGTTCGAAGGCTTTTAGTTTCTTCTTTGGTAATGTGGACATAAAAATGCCAACCGGTGTCTGTTTCGGCTGCTGTCTAATGTCTATGATGGTCAGTGAAAATATTCTAGAAGGAGAAACTTATTCTCAACTTGAAGTGTCGAGTTAATAAACAACCTTAGTAGTCACAGAATCAGAAAGAAACTCCATAGTATTGAGAGAAAGCACCAATTAAACCCGATTTTTTTTTTGTCCATAATTAAAAACAAATAAATTTAATAATAACAATAATAATAAAAAACACTCTCAAAGTTCTATAACGATGTGAAGGTAGGAAGGGGAATGATACTTTGCGGTGACATTTTGATTTCATTAAAGTGGATTTTAGACTCCAGAGAGGATCTGCACCCCTGAAAATATATATATTTATATATCACATACTATTAAAGTGACGGAACCAAACCAGCAGAAGAGACACGTTAAACGGAACATGGTTTTTGGTGATCGGTCCCAAATTGGAAGAATCCACAGTCATGTTCCCCAAGCATCATCATATTCATCTCGCAAATGCTCCCCACTGGGTACACCCAACTGTTATCCACTGACTCGATCAACACGAACTCACTTCTCAACTCACCCGACTCGAAACTCTCTTCTATGTTCGGAAGCTCCACAATCTCGCTCAGCTCCGACGACTCTTCCTCCGCCTGCGAGCTCTCCCGCTCCAACTCCACCATCGCCGCTGCTTCCGCGGCCGCCGCTTGGATGTCACGTGGGCTGCACGTGACAGGTCTGGGAAGCATGTTTACAATGTTCGGAAAATTGAGAATCGCTGTGTGTCCCTTTATGCTCAAAGCCGCAACATCGTGCGCACGTGCCGCCATTTCAGGGGTGGCAAAAGTTCCGAGCCAGATTCGTGATTTCTTGCGTGGCTCGCGAATTTCTGATACCCATTTGCCCCAATTGCGCATTCGCACGCCGTGGTAAACAGGATGCTTGCTGTTGCTGGGGTCTCTGTTTCTCTTTACCTTGCTCTGTTTCGGGCTCTCTGTTTTCTTGGGTTCTTCTTTTGAAACAGAGGAGTTGCTGCTGCTAGGAGTTTCGTGACACCTTATTGTTCCGGTCATTGTTATTCAGAATAGGAATGTCTATGGATCAGAATACAGGTTGCGCATGATAGAGGAGTGAGTACTAGGATGTAGGGAGGGATAACATAGGAGAGGTATTGAGCAGAGGAGAAACAGAGCATATGGGTTGGCTTTTATGTAGTGAAGGATAGATTATAGATATAGCGACCCTTAACCTACCAATAATATAATTTCGTGACTATGCATAGCATGGTGTGTTAAGTTTAGGTTAACTAGTACTTGTACAATGGGAAATAAGAAAAAAAAGAGAGGACTTTATGAGTAATAAAACTAACGCGGTTAAAAACTAGAAACGCATAAGGAGACTCGGAGAGGATTGAATATTTGCTTTAGTTGGCAAAGATATATTTGGTTAAGTATAAGGTTGTGTAGGACTGTGCGGAAGAAAGAAATGGCCATGGCCCCACCCAGGTATCGTGTTTTTGTTCTGGATACGTCTAGTTTATTCTGGCCAAAGTCTCATGTGTCAACATCGCACCTTTCTTGTGCCCGTTGGGTTCAATTGTCTCAATGCAATTTCCATTCTCCATTTGTTTAAAGAAATTCTCAAGCAATTGGTAATGGTGCTGTCTACAGACGCCACTACCCTTTGTTCTCTCTTTTTTTTTTTTTTTTTTTTGGATAAGGATTGCTGACGTTAATTGGTATGGAAGAAAGTTAAGCATCCTCTGTAAGAAAAGACTAAAGAGGATGAATAAGCTCTGGAATGAGGAAGGACATTAGGATTTAGGGAGTCTAATCTAATAATTCCATTAAGGTCATAATCATCCCATGTATAGATAACAGAAAGAAACATATATCTCGATCCTAGGATGCTTTGTTATATAGTTGCGCGCACTGCTCATTTAAAAGCATTCCTTCTACCCGAGGATTCCGAATTTCCAATGTTCTAGAGAGAGGGGTCTGGCTTATGCTATGGATTATTTAGAAGCTATCCATCCTTATCCAAGTTACCAAGATGTGACACTTCAAAACAGGATTATAATTGGGGGCATTACTATTTAGTATTTTTTTTATTAGTATTTAATTAATCCCTCCAACGTCGAAAAATAATGAGATATACAAACTTTTTTTTTTTCACAAAATATGGGTAAGGTTTTTGAGAAAGATAGACATTAATTCGTATTAGTAAAAAAAAACCCCCATTAAAACCTTCCTTTTTCCTATTTTGCACATCATTTGGTCATTTTCAAAAGGCAAAGGAAATTAAGAATTCAAAACACTCCAAGAAAGCTGAATCCGATCGAACAATTCAACCAAGTATGAAATTTGTTTCTAAGGGGTGCTAGATGGGACGGAAAAAACATTGCAAGTAGGAAAAAACAAGACATTATGCCGAATTTACTCATATGGTATTGTTGATAGTGCCTGGAATACAGATCGAAAATTTCAATTCTCAACTACGTACAAAAAGAAATAAAAGAAAATAAAGGCAACACGCTAGTGTTCATTTCCATTCAAAATAAGAGAACCGGTGGTAACCATTTCCTCTTCCAAGTGCAAAAACCTTCCTCATATTTCGTTGACGACATGGACGCGAATCAAATAACATCGACAATGCTCAATCTTGGTAAAGAAAATAAACTTTTTTCATTAGAAACTATAAACCAGTTTGATCTGTTCGTGTGAAATCCACTACAGCATCATACAGCACCATAAATCTTTCTCCACAATAGAAAAATATTGAAATTTCAAATCACTCTTCTTGAATCACACGCAGTAGCAAGATGATCCTACAAGCATGAAACAACATGATCAAGTGAATCAACCAAAAATTAGATAAAGTATTCTTAAAACTATAACTTGAAATATGAGGAAAAATTAATATTGTTTTTTATAATTGAAAACTGTAAAGTAAGGGTTACAATATATACCACTTTGATAGTAAATGCTAGCCTAGAATTATCAGCAGAAAATCTGGTCCACATAGAGGTGTTCAATTAAGAAATTCTGATGACATCTACAATTCCACATAAAGAGCTTGTACAATAACGCAAATGACTTGTTTCTAAGATAAATCACATTCAAATGATTGAATTCCACTCAAGCTAAACAAGTCAGGGATTCTACAAAGCAGACATTACAATCCTTAAAAGTAAATCGCTGGATGGTAAATAAATGATTTACTCCCAGACTTACCGATATAAAATCAAATGCTTTAGTTTCTTCCTTCTTTGAACTGTTGATCACTGAGCTAGTAGTTTGAGTTGAAAATTTTGATTGGAATATGTCCGGAAGAGGTGTTTTTCCATTGGATCCAGCATTTTGAGCAGTATTACCATTGTTGACATTATGTTGGAAATTAGCCATTGTTGCCAGATATTGCTGCTGAGCCAAGAGATTTCCCATGGCACCATAATTAAGTGGCTGAGAAGAATATGGCTGCGTAGTACAAGGCGGATGACCAGAAGGAAATACGGAATTTACATTGAAGCCAACTGCTTGAGTGCCCGACATGCTACCTAAACCATTGTCAGGTCCCAGATGGCTAACCTGATTGTTTAAACCATAAAATAAAGGTTCAGATTGCATGGCAGGAGATGTTGCTTTCAGTTTCGTACTAGAGGTATTTTCATCAATGGACATGCCAGCCAATAAATCATCAACATACTCTCCATTATTTCCGTGCCTGGAATTAGAGGCAAAAGTGTCAATACTGCCAGGTTCAGTTCTATTCCCCAAACCATGACTCACATGATGACCCAATTTATCATCACCAACAGTCATGCTTGAAAAGATATCTGCATGCTCTTTGTTGTCATTAGAATGAAATGACACATCAGCAAAGGGGTCATCATCATTTTTTAGTTCATTACTAGCTACTCCAGAGTTCATTAAATTTCGAAATAAATCATCAGCCAGAGCTGGAGGTGTGGATGGTGTCAAATTCGCTATATTTTGATCGTTCTTACTCTTTGTAGTATCATCTGTTCCATGATAGTCATTCAAATCACCAGTGTCTATCAAGTCAGGTAACTCAGCAACAGCAGCACTATCCGGCTTCACAGCCTTCTCCGAGTTAATGGCACTGTTTAGTTGGTTTCCACCTAAAAGACCAAGAACCTGTCCATCAAAGGGCCAAGTGCTAAATTTAATTACAAATATTAATCTGGCAATCAAAAGGTTGCTCTTAAATTTATCTGCTTCCTACTTAGCTATTTGGTAGAGTGATTCCTTTTGTATATGTAATTTGTCCAAAAAAAAGAAAGAACTGAGCAATATTTTGCGAGTTTGGAGATATAACTTAAATTCTCTACCAGTATCTATACTTTCATAGTAACTAGCACGTTATTACACAAGATTTAACGACTGGATAGAAGAAGGGGGAATGAATACAAGCTGGATTATCAGATTTAATGAGAAAAAGGAGAACAGTAAACCAAAAGGGAAAACTAATTCTATCTGCAAATTTGGGCCTCAGCATAGATTTATTTAAAAAGGAAAGAAATTAAATCCTCACCTTGGATCATCATTAGGCATATATTCCACCAAACATTTGTTACAACATTTCAACATATATTGTAGAATTAATTAGTACTCAAATTGAGGAAAAATCTTGGGAGTTATTTCATTATTTAATTACTTTATGCTCGGAATAATGCTCAAGTCAAAACAAATAAAAGTAATTAAAAAAAGAGGATAAGAAGAAAATATGAAATGAATGAGAAGTTGAAATAGGGTACCTTGTTTGCCTTTTCCCTCAAAGAAGCTTGGGGGGATTCAGAACATCTCAACACCAGATCATTATGTTCAGCGAAGTAAGATGTCATACGTGAAAAATGATCGTCATCGTCTTTCTTTCTAACGATGGACTCGAGGACACAAACAGCTTTCACGCGAACCTGAAAATAATATTGTTCGCAAAAGAAATCAAAATACATATTAATATGCAGCAAATGCAAATTGTGTAATTGATATGGGCATGCATATGTTCACAGACATGCCTGCCACATCGGAGATTGGAGCTTTCGTTCAATGGCATAACATAAAGCCATGGCATCCAACTTTGCAGCCTCTCTTAGGAAAACTTGAATGGCATCCCGTGTGGGCTGCAGGCGCACGCCCCCGGAACTTGCAACTGTCTCCAACAATCTATCTTCTTGTGTCTTACTCTCATTTGACATTTCCATCCTAGTTGCACTTGTTTCCTGATTCCAAGGGCCACCAGATCGATACGCAGCGGGTTCATATCTGTCGCCACGTTCTGTTTCTGCTGTGAGTGAGCCCTGAAGATTGTTGTGGCCACTCCGAGCCTCATTCTTTATAAGAGAAGAATGGCCCTGTGTGAAGGCACTGAGTCCTTGCTTAATTGTTGCACTTCCAATATCAACCACTCCACTTAGAAACGATTTCTTATCCTGAGAAGGCGCTTGAAAGTTCGTGTTCCCAAATCCTTCTATCCGTCTATTGAGATCAGAAGGAGCTGAAGGCGGAGGCTTGTTGTTATCATCTGCAGAAAAAACAGCAGCCATAGCTTCTTGAGCAGTGTCTTTCACAGCCTTGTTGAGTGCATCGCCTTTCAGAGGATCCAATTGACCCTTGTAGTGTAACAGCTGACGAATTGTCACCGAATGTCTCTGCATTTCCCTTCTAAACTCCACACCACACTTTCCAACTGCATATTTGATCAATCGTAAAGCCTGTCCAGTGAAACAAACCACAACACAACACAATGATCCAAATTTGATTTGAATAATTTTCATGAAGGAAGCGAATAATAAGGATAATTGAGAAGCTGCACACTGCATGCGTACAGCATACCTTGTGTTTGACGATGGGGCTCTTGTGGTCGAGGCGTTTAAGGATGAAATCTGAGAGCTCCTTCACGATAGTAGCGTGCGAAGAGCGTAGGAGTTCGCAGATTTCATCGAGTTTGTAAACAGGTGTGACTTTGTCTTCATCGGAGGTAGCTGAATCAATCAAGCGCCACCTCCAGTATGATTCCACCGCCCTTCGACTCGATTCCATTCTCTTCTCTTTTACAAAGTTTGTTTTTTTATATTTATATTACAAATTCGCAACTCCGCTCTATCCACCCTTGGAAGGAATGTATAATGTACTAGCTAGTAATAGTAAATACTTGGAGGAGTTTGAGATTTGGCATGGAGCTGATGAACGAACGAACGAACGAACTTGATGAGAGGGTTAGAGTTAGAGAGACGAAGGGGCTTTTTGCCACGATAACCGAAAATTCTGCGAGGAGGTGCCACGTCGGTTGCTGACTCATCCACTCCACGCCGAGAGGAAACTTCATTCTGCGCTCCACGCGCACATTAGCAGCTAACCATAGCGCTGTGTTTGGATTCTGGAAACAAATCAACAAAACTCCGTAACGAAAAATCTTGTCTTTGCTTAAAAGAAAAAAAGAATTGAACTCTCCAAACGGGCCTTGCGGTTGCGGCGCACACTACACTACAGTCGTTGGGAATGATAGCTTGCAGGTCTCTCATCAGGTTCGTTACAAGTTTGATTTCTCAATCTGCAATTTCAACACTGTTATGTTAGAGTAAAAACTTGAAATCATCTTGTGATTCCATTCTATAGAGTGGACCGAGTTCTGAAGTTTACCAATACTTATGTGGCGTCAAGGTTTACACGTTATCACTTTCAGGTTCCCAGCATTTACTACTGCGATTTATTTATTACTGGGAGTTTGGGACTCACTTATACACTCAGCTTAAAGCCTTTTCATTTTTGCAACAGCGACAGAGCGCTTGTCATTGTTTAAGCTGCAATTTTATGATGAGTGGTAGAAAGAAGAAGATATGTCTTGAAGACCATAATAGCATCAAACAGAAGAAACTGAATTATATTTGGAGACCAATTGCCACCAATGCCAGTTCTTGTGAAGGTTTGTCTATTTTGTCCCAGGACATACCGGTATTCAACTTCCGGTTGTACTGACAACTCTGCGTTATGGTTTGGGGGTAGCATGATTTTCTAAAGCATGATACTTTTTACTTCTTAGGATGAGAGACTGGGTAGGAGGGTTATTCATATTAAAGGATTGTGGTTTTGCAGAAAGCTTGGTGAAGGATGCACTTGTTGACTCAGAAGAAGGAGGCAAAGTTCAAGAAATTGGCTGTAGCACAACTAGCACTATTTCAAATGAACATCTCACGAAGGTAGCTGCGGAAGCTATGGATGAAATTGCTGTATCAGCTACTAGTTCAAGCCAGATGCAGGATAATGTTGAAAACAGAGTGCTAGAAGGAGATTCATCTGTCTCCACCAAAAAACATTCAATTTCTGTGCAGGCAAGATTATAATTTTTCACTTCCTTTTATTTTCTTGGAATGCTAGCTTATATTTTATGAAGATAACCAACTAATAATTGTTCATTTCGTCTGGTACATGCTAGCGATCACCATATATGTTCTAGTGGGTCCATTTTCATTATGTTTAGTCGGTCCTTTTTTGTTATGTTTAGGTTTCATGTAGTGTTTGTTGTTCAATCTACATCAAAGGCTACTATAGTGCCAGAATCATTTTGTTATCAGTTGGCAGGACGTCATAAAATATGGAAGGATTTCATTAGAAGAGTTGCATGAAAAGCTATCCTGCTGATGTGTTTCTCCTTGTTTATCTTTGAATTTGACTATGTTTTTATTGTTTATTGTTCAATATTTTTCTTCCCATTTTTTTGTCACTAATTTACAATGGAAATAATGTTATCACTTGTTGCTTTTTCAGAAAATTTTGATTGTACTATCTCTCCGTGTCCTTGATTTTGATCTCAAGTCTGTCTTGTTGTGTTTTAAAAAAAAGAACTATACTTCCATTTGGTTATCTTTTCTGATTATGTATTGAACAGTCAAAAGCTTCAGCCTTTTCATATCTGTTTTAATTTTGTGTTTGTTGTGCAGGTTGGTGCTTCTCTATTCCGTTTTATTAAAGGAAAAGGGTAAAAAATACTTTTTAATTTCTGTTTGTCATCATGGCATTAATAAGAATATTGCTTAGCCAACTTGAAGTAGGTAAATTTCAGATAAAGAGAGGTTCTATATGACATTCATAGAAACTGGCAGGGAAAGAATATGAAAATGTAGTATTTTATGGCAAGAACAGGCTCCTCCAATGTGAAGGAGAAAGAATTACAATCCTTGAACGTATAAGCCTCTAAGGATTACGGAAGAATCCTACCCTCTCAACGTTGTGTAAATCTTGCTTCTATTTTCTTAAATTCTTCAATCCCCCCCATCCCTTTTCCCTCACTAACTCCCATTCCCTCTTCCTTTGAATTCTGTTATAATAGAATGTTCCCCATTGGACCCTCTTTTTCTTCCTATTGTATACATTTATAATAGGAGGCCCAACGGACATGGGTGAAAGTGATAAAGAAAATAATTTGTTTATGATTGTATAAGGTAAGTGTGTGCTTGGACAATATAGGCTGAAAAGGAAAATTATGCATGTTAGGAGTTGTAAATAGTTTTGACTTGAGATCATGTTGCCAACACCATATGGGATACAATTATATAAATCTTGTTGCTATTGTCATTATCAGAGGGAAAATGTAGTAGATTGTACTTATGATATGTAAATTAGATTATATGCATCTTACTGTACTTAATACTGTTTCAGGGGATCCACACAGAAAAATATAGAAGAGGAGATGGGGGTTAAAATCATAATACCTACGTCAAAAGAAGAGGATTTTATCAGTAAGTTTTGGGTTTACCTAATCTGCTGTCTATCTTGTGTGGGTCAGCTTTGAAATAGCTATTCTTTTATCATGTATGTGTTTTAATTTTGATTATTGTTATTATTTGAGATATTTAAGTTATAGCGTATTGATTTGACATGAATATAATTCTCTTTCATTCAAAAGAATAGATTGAGTGAGTTGACATTTGACAATCATAATGATGTTATAGATCTTTGGTTTAAGTTGTGTTTGTTCACTCGATATAAACAGAAGTCCAAATCCTTTGAAAGGCCATAACATATGTTTGACAGGAGCATGAGTCTTATATTGGCTGAGTGTGACTGTGAGATAAAAAACTTCAGTTTAAAGTAGAGGCTCCTCCCTCCTCAATAGCCTGGCTTTTTTGAGTGGGATTTCCTCTAAATCGGTATCTCTCATATGAGTGGATAACAAAATTTGATATCTGAATTATTTGATATAAATATCTTTTGCAGCCATTGAAGGCATTTCAAGCAACAGCGTGAATTCAGCTTCAGATAAGATACAGGCTATAATTGATGAGGTCAGTTGCCTGTCTATGCAGTCTCTCAGATTCAAAAGATCTTTGGTTATATTTATCTCCTTTTTCCAATTTGCTTCTTGTGTTTACTTCGCAATCACAGACTAATATTCACATATTTTCATGTGTTTGATAACAGATGGTTAATAGTCGAAATCTTGATTATTCACACTTCATATCCCTTCCACTGGCCATTCATCCTGAGTTAGTTGATAAACTCATCAATTTTCAACAATCGATTTTGGGAAATGGTTCTTGCATGGATGCGAATACTGATACTGAAACTGATTCCAATGAGGATGAGGGTACTACTGACCCCAAAGAAGTGGATCAACTGTCAAAGGAAAAAGCTGATGTTGCAGCTGAACTTAAAGTTGATGATAACAGTGATTCCGTTAAAGTTAATCTTACTAACATACCCCTTGTCAGTTACCCACCTAAAGCCTCCAAGTCTTCCACTTCATCTGGTATCAAAACAATTTGGTTTGCTCTGTTTCAGATATTTATAGCTTAAGGAATTTGAATCAAGAGTGAAATTATGTCCATTGTGTAGTCAGCTTAGCAGCATAAATATTCTTAACTATGTCTTGATATGTGTTTTGTTATATTTACTGTTCACCATAATTTTCCACTTATAGAGCATGTTCTCTGAACTCTTGTTAAATTATATATGGATATTATGGTTACTTTCCCAAACCCTAAGACATGTTCATATTACCTAGTAACCAGTCATTTTCATGGCTAATAAATTTACTTTGTCATGTAGAAACTCAACAAGGATCAAATGTTAATGCTGTACTTCAGATAATAACTTGTTAATCTTCGTCCTTCTTCCATGGTTAATTTTCAATATGAAAGTTTACCAATTTATGTTGTACTTTTGCAGACCTTGGTATTGACAAATCCATATTCATCAAGCCAAAAACATTTCACCTTACAGTACTCATGCTTAAGCTATGGAACAAAGAGCGGATTAAGACAGCATCTGAGGTCTTGCAGGTAAGTTTTATTAAATTCAACATAATAATATATTATTGGAGTTAGATTTTTGTATTTATGTTTGTAGCTGTGTAGAGTATCTCCTCAAAAGTTATGGAAGCCTTGGATAATCAGCCTCTCTCCATAAGATTAAAGGGACTGGTATGTATCTACTTTGAGCTCCATTTTTCTGATACATGAATTCCTACTTGTTGCTTAACTGTTGACAAGATATACAGTGACATTTTAAGCCTAGTACATTTGCTAAATCTATGAAATGAAGTAACTGAACAATATACAATTTTAAAAGGTAATATCTGCAAATTTTTTGTTTGTTATTAGCAATCTTGAAAGCTTGTAGGTAAGATGTTCATTATTTTTAGCATTGCATCATGAGATGTTATTATGTTAATCCTAATACTCATGTAAACTTAGCCTTCATTGAAAGATTTCCTATAGCACTGTGTGTGTCTGCTAGAAACTTTTCCCATCAAATTCAACCTCTATATGATTTGTTTAATATCTTTAACAAGGGAGATATGTTTAATCTTGTAGGAATGCTTGAAAGGTTCTTTGGCAAAAGCCCATGTTCTCTATGCTCCCGTGGAAGAAATTGGCAGTGAGGGCCGTCTTTTACGTGCCTGTCGTATCCATATATGGATGTTTTTTTCATTTAATGTTGTTGGTTCCTGATTTTGGTTATATATTACTCTCAAAGAATTGTTTTGAGTTTTCTAAGCTTTTTTAGAAGTCATTATTGATGCATATGTTGAAGCTGGACTTGTCTTAGAGAATGATGCTAAACAGAGACTGAAGGTAAACTAAATTTATCAGATTCATTATACCTATCTGTTGCTTTTTGATAAATAATAATAGAAAAGTGTTTGTTTTAACCTACCTTCATGATAGCATTTGCATATTGGGGACAAATTCCCCAGTTGCAAATTCTATTTATGCATTATTCCCTGCTGCGCATTTTGTTTGTAATTTTGATAGGTTTGGGTGATCATGTAGATTTTTCTCTTTTTTTTTTGCAGCTACATGCCACTGTGATGAATGCAAGGCATAGGAAAAGGTGCTACTCCCCCCCTTATTCTCCCTTGCTTTATATAATTTTTCATTAAAATAGCTGATATGTGCTGCCGGTGGTTCAGGAACAAGAACAAGTGGACAAGAAAGGCTGATTCTTTTGATGCACGGGGCATATTCAAGCAGTATGGATCAGAGGACTGGGGGCAGTATCTTATTCCTGAAGCTCATCTTTCCCAGAGATTTTATTTCAACGAAAATGGATACTATCATTGTTGTGCTTCAATTCCTTTTCCTGAAAAGAATGATTGATCTCTTGTGTGTTGAATAAATAAAGATAAAGATTTGGATGGTAAATATATTAAACTTATCTACCAGCAAAAGAAAATGCCTGGGATTTAGATCAATTTTTAGTTTGTAATAGTGTTTTTGCCCAATAATTGATAGGTCTCTCTTGTAGACTTCTACTTCCTAATTGGTAGTTTATCGCTGATTGTTGAAGGAATAAACAAGTTTCACATCTGTTTTGTTTAAAAGTTCTTCATAAATAAAATTAGGTGTCGTTGACCAAGGCTCAAAATCCTTTACAAATTGATCTAAAGTTTTGAACATGAAGTATCTAAAATTAGAGTTACTGTCTGGAATAAATTAACTACAGTATTGGTCACGGATTACATTACATGAACCTTTGTTCTCATAATTCATTATAACTTGGATGCATGTTTAGTTGTCTGCTATTAAGGCCCATGACTGCTGGCAATGGCACTCCAAAATATTCAAGCCAGATTTCTATATATAGATGAGATGGTACTCCCATTCTTATTCTACATGGTATTACTATTTTCCAGATCAAATAACATGACTTATAATAATGATATTTTTATATGCATCTCCTCTTGAAATTGAAAAGGGAAATCACCCCGACTATATTTCATCCTTGACCTCCTCTATCTCACAAAAGTGATTGCATAAAACTCTACACAATAAAGTTAAATTATATAATATACATGAAAAAAGTTCTAGACCCGGCAGTTACTATTTAACAGCAGGGAATTCTGGTGCATGCAAAATGAAACGTAGCAGAGAGAACTCCAAGTTTGTCATTATGTTTGGTTCAATTTTAAATTCTTTAATTGAACTTAGGCTATCCGGATTATGAAAGGATAAGAAAACTATAAATTAGTTTATAGATAATGTTATAAATTAAACAAGTAGTCGATGCTAACATGTTTATTTTGTTGCTTGATGCATGGCTCTGTCTTATTGAACAGTTGGCAGATAAGGATTCCTATTGATTAGTAGCTTACAACCAGCAACTGAGACAAAACATGTGCTGCTGCAATGCAATGCCAATCTAGGCTTAAAACTTCACCTATCTCATACCTATTGGCAGAGTTAGACTGTCTTAATAGTCAAAATCATAAAACAATTAAAGAAGTGATTAAAGTAAAAAATGTTAAGTAGTTATATCATAATTATTTTTAAAAAAAAAACTGTGCTTAAAGCTCCATAAAGATGATAAACAATTATATATAATAAAGATGTCTCTAGAATAAACTGCAACATGCTACAAAACTTGCTTGATTAGCTAGCGCTGCCTAGCGTGTGTAATGATCTGAAAGAAACTGTGGAAAAATGATGAGAATACAAAGAAGGGTTCCTATCACTGAATTGTTTTATTGCTGCTTTGGAATGAGAAATTTTAAAGCAGCTGTGTTTCTGTTTCAAAAAAGTGACGGAGCTCCCATCGCTAACTAGACAGACATTTCATTTCATTTCATGTTCAAGTTTGGCATTTGCCAGGAGAGGACAAAAGAATCCCATGCAGGATACCTTTGTTTTTTTCAACTCTCTTTTTACATTCGCTTTTTTCCTTCATATTTTTCATTGCTGTAGTTATTAACTACAGATTTATGGCTGGTGTATGGATCACAATAGAATAAACCTATAAAACAACATTTTAGTAAACTAGTGTGAGACAAACAATTTGAATCTGGATTAATGATGACATGATCATAATTAAGCAAACCATTTTAAAATAGTGGTTTCAGCATTAAACAAACAGAGGAGAGAGGAGAGGGGCCAAAAAAGTCCTCAAGACTCTGCCTTGTTAATGTTTAGCTCCGATTTGCCGACCACTTTTTTAGAATCATCGACCATTATATTATGTGACTAGTTAGTAGTTACTAACATCCACAAATTTCTGTTGATGCATTTTAAATTCCACAGAGAACAGAGAATGGGCGGTGCTATTAATTTGTGGCCCAAATTTCATTCATTCATGTCCTCTACTCCTCTCCCTTTGTTTTGTGATTATTTCCCCCTTCACATTCTTGTTCTACCCCACCTCTCTCTACACTACTCACTCACATGACTGATGGAATCATTTTTCAGCTTCCGGACATTTCTAATGAATCACGATTCACGCCAGTGACAGCTAAGCTTTCCAGAAAATTACCTCATTGGATACGTAGCACATTAACCACATACCCTTTTTATTTTTATCTCTCTAATATAACGTACCTACTATCCATTCCACACTTCAAATTATAACTCTACCCTAACGTTAATTAGACGTCTATTCAATTTTTCAAATAAATACATCCTAATTTATTTGCTTTACACTTTTACTTAAGAGCATTTTATTCAACTTATATAATTGCCTTCAACAGATGATATCATTCTCCTGCTAAAGATGCACTTGGTCTATATAAAAAAATAATGTAGAGTTACCTTAATCCATCGACATTACATTGATCAATGTAAAATTGAGTTTGAATTCTTTAAATAAAGTTTCAAATTCTAATTGAGAGAAGAGATTCACTAAAAATTGATGAGTCAAATTTCTTTACTCATTGTTAAAAAAAAGAAAAGTAAGGTGGCCAATCAAATTGGTGTCGTGAACTTATTTAATAAGCCTTGATACTGTAGGATCTTGAGAATTTCTACTATTTATATAGCTCCCTATAGAAGGCTTTGGTGCTATATATATTTCTAACTCCCAACACTTCCATATCTTATCTTCTCCTCCATCTTTGAGGTTCTGAAGATGGCTGACATAGCATTCGGAAACTTTGATGATTCTTTCAGTTTGGCCTCCATCAAGGCCTACATTGCTGAGTTCATCTCAACCCTTCTCTTTGTTTTTGCTGGTGTTGGTTCAGCCATAGCATATGGTTTGTTTTTCTGTTTGACCTCAGACACACCACTTATACTTGTCTTTGTCACTAGCTAGAGTTGCATTAATTCAAGTCGCACAACATTATTTTTTTTTTTATCATGAATGTGTCATTCCAAAAAAATAACAAAGTTTTATGAATTCTGTACATACATGCAGAAGTTTGCAAACCAATTAACATATATGATAAACACGAGTCTGATTTGTTCTAATAATTGCAGCAAAGTTGACATCAGATGCGGCTCTTGATCCTACTGGGTTGGTAGCTGTTGCTATTTGCCATGGTTTTGCTCTCTTTGTAGCTGTTTCTGTTGGAGCCAACCTTTCTGGTGGGCATGTGAACCCTGCTGTGACCTTTGGTTTGGCTCTTGGGGGCCACATCACCATCCTCACTGGTCTCTTCTACTGGATTGCACAGCTTCTTGGCTCCATAGTCGCATCCTTACTCCTCAAGTTTGTCACCGGCTATGTAAGTTCAAACTTAACACATCCATATATGATATGATATATGTGTCACAAGCATGGCAAAATTGCCACTCACATGCAACAGAAGCTTCATGCATGCATAATTAATCCAAGCCATATCATGATCATCCCTTTTGCTGTTGAGTATGATTCTGTTGAATATAGTTTCTTCATTTCTTCCTTATAAGTACATGCATGAATCACGATTTAGTCTTTAAAAGTGTATGGTGTTATCACATTAGAAACTACTAAGTGGCAATTATTTTATTTGTTGTTGTGACTGTCAGGACACTCCTATCCACAGTGTTGCTGCGGGAGTTGGAGCTGGTGAAGGAGTTGTTACAGAGATCATCATCACATTTGGATTAGTATACACTGTGTATGCTACAGCAGCAGACCCGAAGAAGGGTTCATTGGGAACAATTGCTCCCATTGCCATTGGTTTCATTGTTGGTGCCAACATATTAGCTGCAGGGCCATTCTCTGGCGGGTCCATGAACCCTGCACGCTCCTTTGGCCCTGCTGTTGTCAGTGGTGACTTTCATGACAACTGGATTTATTGGCTTGGACCTCTTATTGGTGGTGCCTTGGCTGGTCTTATCTATACCTATGCCTTCATCCCCACCCACCATGCACCTCTCGCTACTGATTTTTGATTTCATCCACATTCCACATTATTATTATTATTATTGCATGTCTTAATTTCTCATGATCTGTAATAAAGGAGCAAAAGTTACTCTCATTACTTTTCCTCCTTTTCATCTCCGCTTTAGTTTATCCTTTTGTTTTTTCCTTTCATGTAAAGTTGGAGTCATTGTTTTCTTGTAAGAATTCGTGAGGTTGGTAATCTAGTTTTTCTTAGAAAATAAATACTATCTCATTTATGGTTTCCTTTAATTTCTTAACAGGACTAGTATAGTGTTGCATTGATTAGCATCTATCAGACAAGAAGTTTACAGCTGGTTTTAGATAAAAGTTGAGAATGTTTATCACTTAGAGAGTACTGTATTATAAATACTATTGAACTGATCCCCTAATTAATTTCCAAACATGCAGTACTACATCTTAGAGGAGCACTCACAGATTACTTCTGAGGCAAATTAGGAAAATGAAAGTGGGAAAGCATAAAGCAGATACAAAAGAAAAACACGTTACGTTTGATTGTATACTGTTGGAATGATGAATAGGCATAATTTGTCGTTGACTTATGTACCATTAAAAAAGGTGCAATAGTGAGGTTTGTCGGTTAGGCTTTTATTATGTAGGATAAAAACTAAAAACACATTGAAGATGTAATAAATGATTAGCTATATAGTACTAGTAAAAATTTAAGCACATTAGTGGAGCATGAAAATAGGAGAGGGAAACTGGAATGATGTGTTGCTTAATGAAAATCTACTGAAGTGCTTAGCATGGACATTGAACAATGTGAATGGGGACCAGCAAGTGGGAATTCTTAATAATTTGAAAAAGTTAGAGTGGAAGGAATCCAAGCAGTAGAATACAAGGCAGTAAGAACAGGTAAAGGGGTCACACCAGTTAAAACATTTAGGTAGATAGGGCCCATGGAATTGCAAAAAGTTGGGCTACTGTTGAAGAGTTCCACCATTCCACTCCCACAGTACAACCTGTAATTGAAATATGCACTGTACAGTGCACACTGACCCTGCAGTAGGTTTCTGTACTTGTTTTATGATACAGTATGAGACCACATGTAGTAATCTTGTTCGATTCAATAGAGTTATTGTAGACAACAACTTTTTTTTTAAAAAGTTTTACGACTGTACTAGGTTTTTGGGCGACCAGAGAATCATATTTATTAGTTCTTAAACAGAAAAGAAATAATCTATGTAATCAATGACAACTTTTCAATAAGAATGAATGCCTCAAATAACCAGAGAAAGCATACCACTATTAATCATATGACGTTATGGTTAAACTTTTCTGATATATTTTATCTATTTTTATGTTTCCTGCTTCGATCTATTAATTTTCCATCCAAGAAATATAAATACAATCATACAGTGTCTAATGAAACTTAGTTTCTTAAACTTCACCAAATGATATATGATTCTTTCGTATTTTGATTTTTTTTTTCTTTTTACAAACACAATATATATTATCTTATTTATTAGTGGATATATCCCACTAAAAATGCAAATGAGCTTTACAATGTTATCCATATTCCTTGAAGTCTAAACAACAGAATATGTATATCGCTCCTAATTGCATAATGCATATGGTTTGCAATGAAGCGAAAAACAAAAATGTCAAATTCACTCCGACTCCCAGTCCGACTCTCCAGGTTTTGCGTATTTCCATTCGTGCCCTTTCCACTCTGGTAGTTGTTGAATCACAACCTGCATCATCAACTCAAACCAATACTTCATGCATTTTAAGTGTAATTAAAGAATAAAACTATCATTTAAGCCTGTTTTATTTATTTTTAAGTAATTATTATAAAACTAAAGTTCAAGAGTGAAGAATCACGAACCGCCCCTCTGGAGTCTGGTTTACCAACCATTGTTTGACATGCTAATCTCCAATTCTTTGGTTTCTGGAAAAAGGAAAAAATCCAGATAACAACAAAACCGTACGTAATTCTTCTCTTCTTAGCCACAAACTTTTATATATATATATATATTTAAAGTTTGCATTCGATGGGTCTATTTAATTACCTTCTTTAGTACTTTTTTCTCTTTATCAGTGCGAGGGTTTAGAAGCTCCTTGCCTTCAAGAACCTAATTAACAACAATTGCAAAATAGATTACTACATGTGATCTGTCTTCTAACTATTAGGAGTTATATTTCTTAAGATGAATCGTGCTTTCAAAAATCATAATTGATGAGTGTGTGTCACAAACATTTTCATCATTAATTAATTATAGGAATTCTAGATCCTCATGACTTTTTCCATAAAAGTATTTTATTAATTAGGCAATATAGAAAACATGAAAATCATTCCTGAGAAGGTTATTAGCTCACCTCCACCATACATGTGCCACAAGTTCCACCCCCTCCACAATTTAACAAAGGTCTGGCCTGGAAAAAGGTAAAAAATTAATTATTGACAGAATTAAATATTACAGAGCAAGCAAATAATTAATAAGCAATTAAGGTTATTACATAGGGTCCATAGAGGTCAATATTGGAATCCAGCATTATCTTCCTAAGCTTCTGGCCTCCAGAAGCAGAACGAAAGTGCATATCTGGTGTTCCATCTGGTAGCAATACAGACTAACCAAACCCACAATGATTAGAGAGATAAAGCAATGTAGTATATAGTAATAGTATTACTTACACTAACAAATACGAGGCCGACATAAGGTGCCTCATCGGCGGGGTCAGTGGTCTCCGAGTCCTTCTCAGGGACTGTGCCAACAGCACTAATTTTGGTTCTTACATAGCTCACACGCCTTGTTGAGGAATAGTCATAGAGGTTGTTATGGGAAGAGATTCTAGTAGAGCGCAATGCATGACAAGTACTAAGTTGGAATTGGAGGAGGAGTGACATCTGTCTCTTCTAAGTCTTATTATTATGTTCAGCTACTCACAGGATATTTTCAGCTTAGTATAATGGCTCTTCTGTCATTTGTGGTTCTTCTTTTCATCATCTTATCTTCTGCTACGAACTTACAACTACAATGGATTATATTATTGAGAAATAGATGAGGGGGATTCTCTTGGGCCATGTGGACTGATTCACATTGAGTTGGGTTGGGCTTCTTTCTATGATGGGCAACTAAGAGGTATTTTAATAGGAAAATAATAAAACACTCAAACTCAAAAACGCTAGAAGAAGGGGTCGAACCTTCGACCTTGTGGTTAACAGCCACACGCTCTAACCAACTGAGCTATTCCAGCGTTTTCAAATAGTGAGAGTTTATGTAATATTTGATTTCTATAATCACAGTTTCATATGTGTGTAAATTAATAAGAATAATGGATGTATTAATATTTTTGTAAACATGGTTACAAATTTAAACCTTGATCAACACATGCTTAAAAAATTAATTGTCTTTCGTATTGGCGATTTTTGTTGATAAGATATTTACCGACTTATATTAAAAGGAGTTTGTTTGACATTTTATGCCGCATGAATTTTTACATAGTTTTCCTAATGAAAAATTTGAGTCAATTAGATATCTCATTTGAACGTTATTGTGTCTCGATAAATATGAATTTTAGAAAAAAAAAAAAAAAGGGGGGGGGGGGGGGAGGAATAATAATTAATTACTCTATTAATTAAAATAGTGATTAAAAAATATATTTTATTTTATTATAATGTCATACATAAACTTTTGAGTGAATGACTATTCTCTAAAATTTAAAGAGAGTGTATTGGATTAAAATTTTAAAAGACTTTTTTAATATAAAAAAGTCTTGAAAATTTTTAAAATTTTATAAGAAATTAAAAATTGTTAAGATTTTTTTCAAAATACTTTTATGATTAAGATTTTATAGTTTGGATTTAATGAATTTAAAATATAAGATTTGAAAAGATTTCACGGATTTATAAGATTTGAAAAGACTATATAAATTTAAAAAAAAAATATTTAAAACTACTTAAACATAAGCCAACAAGAATGTGTTTGGAAATATATGAGTTGAACCCTCTCACCTACTAATAACGTCCATGAATTCTAAATTAAAGTTACAAGCTGCTAATGCATTTTGAAATATATTTTTCACAAATTTTCATAAAGTGATAACGAAAAATAATAACAAAATATTAGTCAAAAATATAAAATGTTTCATTTAACCTATAAAATCAATAATGTCATCAAAATATCCTAACTAGAAGAATATTCAAAATAAACATTTTTTCAATAACATATGAATAGATTTGAGATTTTTTTAATAGCATCCTAAACATTGCTTTTTATTTTTTCTATTAAGTTGTATATTTTTTCAAAATTGACTACAATAATTTAGAAAAGTCTTTTAAAACTTTAACTTGATTGTTTGCCTTGTCGAGAATAATTTTGTATGCCCAAATTCTAATTTATCATGTAATCAATTTCTATTTTCAAATAATAAATTATTATTTCATTTCTTTATCATTTTATACTAGTTTGATAAAAATAGTTAAATTGATGAAGTCCTTGGTTAAAATTGAAGATTGTTGATTATGATAAATGAGAAACAAGTCTCTTGAAATTTTAATCTAAAGTGTTCTTGATCATAGGATTATTTTGAATAGGATATTAATAATCTGGATAGATTAATATATGTATAATAGTATTCATTGGATGAATATTAATAGATCTCATTTATTAATTTACACATATAGATAATGCACATAAGGATGTGATCATTGAACTGACTCGATATTGAGATTTTTCTAATGGTTAATATTACCTTAATTTATCAATAGAAAAACTTTCAAGAAGAAATATAACATTTCCTTTTATTTGGGATTATCATAGTAATTAACAAGTCATTTGTTATATTTTAATTACGGACACCTAATGCTCTGGAACACTAGTTAAATGGATATTGGATATAATTAAATACTTATAGAATTAATGATTATTCAAGAAGCAATCCATTAACTCTAGGTAATGAGTTTGAGTTTTATAAATCAAGACCTTGGTCAGGGTAATTGAATGAATGAAGAAATGAGTTTCTTAGAGTCATTCACTGATTAACGTGATTGAATTTGACAGTAATACCATATTCTAAAGTTAATTTAGAGTTGTAAATGATGGAAGGAAATATTATATATTACTCTTTTAGTGGTTCTTGAAAATAACAACAAATTACTCCATGCTATCTGGACGTTGAGGAGTGTTATTAGATGCTTACCTTGATTAGTAAAATTAATTTGATTAATTTATTATCAACTTAATAGGTCACACACGAGTGTGTTAATTTTTACTAGAGAATAATCAATTTGATTGATAAAATCTCTATGTGGAATATTATTATATTCTTTGCTAACACTAAGAATATAATTAATATGTATATTAAAAATAGACATCTCTTTATTATTGCGACATTTATGCATAATAATAATAATGAGTAATAGAAAAATTATGAGAGAATATCTTATCAAGAGAATATATTCATGGGCTGGGCTATGGGATAGCATCAGTATTCCTATAAATAGGAGCTTTCACCACGTTTATTGTGCATCAGATTACTCAAGAGAATTTTTTAGTAAAAATATATAGTTACATATTCAAGAGTTTTGAAGTATTTGAAGTAGAGATCAACTATTGGTGTGGATACATGTAGAGTCTTCACATTATTGAAGAACATTTGCGCCTCAAAGACGGTAATAGGTACATGTATTCTCTTACGAAATTTTTTATTTCATTATGAATTTAAAGGGTAATGAGATGGTGGACTACATTGTAGGCTTGTAAGTTAATTTGTAATGATTTGGAATATGAACACATTATTATTATGATCATATGAAAAGTCTCACTTTAAAATAGAAAAACATGGATGAGAGATTATGTCACTGTAAGGTAAGGGTAATGAAATGTGATATGATGAGAAAGAAGAGTCTCTCGTAGTTAGATGAAATTATATGTTGGATTTGGTATTTATATGATCAATAAAAAGTTCATAAAATCTATCAAAATTCAATTAAAAAATTAAATTCATAAAATCTTTATAATTTTAAATAATAGATGACTTTTTTTAAATTATTCAAAATCATTCCGTAAAAAAAAAATCTTAATAATATAAAAGATGGAGAAAAACAATTTAGTTTGAAAGCAATAGTGAGAGGAGGGAGGTTTTAGTTTGATGGTGCGTGGCAGGCACGGCTAACTAAAACCCTCTTCTAAGTTAAGTTCTCTACGGATAAAGGCCGAGGCGATGGCCCAAGTTTCAAAGTTTCGGCACTTCCTTCATCTTCCCAAACCTTCCAACATCCAATTCCGTTCTCTCGTAACCGTTCTCGCCTCGTTCTCGAAACGACACCGTAGCATCCCTCCTCTCCGCAGAAAAAGCACGACGCCAAATCTCCCCATGGAATTGAAGGAGTCCGGCGGCAGCTTCAACAAGAGAAGGGCGGAGGGCAGAGACAAAAATGACATCTCCAAAAAGAACCTCCAGCTCAAAGTTCGCAAGCTAAACCCAATCAACACCATCTCATATGTTCAGGTACCTATATCTATCCATTATTACCAACACAAAACTATTATTTCTTCTAATTACGTTACATTCTACTGCAGATTTTGGGAACTGGAATGGATACTCAAGACACGTCTCCTTCCGTTCTGCTTTTCTTCGACAATCAAAGGTTTATATTCAATGCTGGGGAGGTAACTCACTCTAAAGCCTGCTTAAGATTTAATTAGTGCCTTCTATGATTTGTTACTCTCAATTTATTTATATCATGTTCTTTTCAGGGGTTGCAAAGGTTTTGTACAGAGCACAAGATTAAGTTATCAAAGGTATACTTTTCAATTCCCTAGTTGACTAGTACTAGTAGTATCATCTCATGAACATATGCTTTGTTCCACATTCCCTTGTCTTACTATTGTCCATCTTTCTTCAGATAGATCACATATTTCTTTCTCGTGTCTGTTCTGAGACTGCCGGTGGCCTGCCAGGTCTGTATTGTATTGTATTCGAGTCTTAATAACCTTTAGGTTTTAGTCATGATCTATGCTATATTGCAGATAGTAGCATCTTCTTTTTTCAATGACAATGTACTAATTGCTAAATTTTGACATGTAAATTGTTTCTTCTTCACTGGTTAGATTGGTGATTCACCTAGAAGGGCCTTGAAATACTCATAATTTTTCTTCAACTCACAGGTTTACTGCTTACTTTGGCTGGCATGGGAGAAGAAGGGATGTCTGTAAGTAGCATTTAACTTCATTTAATCTTCCACTTTCATCATATATAATTATTATAAATGATAGTTTCTTTTTATTTTGTAGGTTAATATATGGGGCCCGTCAGACCTTAAGTATTTAGTAGATGCCATGAGATCTTTTATTCCCAATGCTGCCATGGTTCACACAAAGAGCTTTGGGCCCATCTTCAACACCGATGGACCCACTGTGCCACGTCAAAGCAAGCTTTTGGATCCCATTGTTCTTATTGATGATGAGGTGGTCAAAATATCAGCCATTATCCTACAGCCAAATTTCATGGATCATAGTCCAGAAACCCTTGACTCTCCCAATGGCAAAAAGCTACCTGCTGCAAAACCTGGTGATATGTCTGTTGTATATGTTTGTGAACTGCCTGAAATCAAGGGAAAATTTGATACAGAGAAAGCTAAGGCCCTTGGTCTCAGACCTGGGCCTAAGTATCGTGAACTGCAACTTGGAAACTCTGTGAAGTCTGATCACCAGAATATCATGGTTAGTCTCAAAACGCTACATCATTTACCCAAAGCAGAGTAGAATTAGAAAAGGGAACAGAATTTGAGACAGATAGATTTCATTCTCAATTACACATGCTTTAATTTATTTTAGTTTGATGTTGGGCTTCCATACATTGTAAAGTAACTGTTTGTCTGCTACAATAGGTTCATCCAAGTGATGTCTTGGGTCCTTCTGTTCCTGGTCCCATTGTACTCCTTGTTGATTGCCCAACAGGATCCCATTTGGAAGCATTATTGTCTGTACAATCACTTGCTAGTTATTGTGATCAAATGGACAACCTACCAGAGGCTGGTAAGAGTGTCACTTGTGTAATTCACCTAACTCCTGCATCTGTTGTGAATTGTTCAAATTACCAAAAATGGATGAAGAAGTTTGGTTCTGCACAGCATATCATGGCTGGACATGAAAAGTAAGATGTTTTTCTTTCTGGAGAGTCCTTTTTCTGGTTCTCTTACCTGCTTTTTAAGTGATTACACATGGTTGCAGGAAGAATGTAGAGATTCCTATTTTGAAAGCTAGTGCAAGAATAGCAACACGACTTAATTACTTGTGTCCTCAGTTCTTTCCAGCTCCAGGATTTTGGTCTCTTCCTAATCATAATGGCTCAAAGTTTGGTTCTTTTGCTTCAAGTGAGGTTTGTCACATGATAGAGGATGAAATTTGTTTTACTGGACAATGGTAACTAAGACATAAATGAGTCTAATTAAACTGTTTGATTTGATTCTTTTGCAGGGTTCTTTTTCAGAACTTTCTGAAGTCATTTCTGCTGAAAATCTTCTTAAGGTATGAAAGATTGGCGTGGCCTGGCCGTTAAGTTATTTGTTCTAATTGTGACAATGCATGCCCTTTTTTTTATTAATAGTTTCAATTAATTGATCTCTATCTCTTGCTTTTTCCAAGTTCATATATTTTGATAGATATATTGCTTTCTGCTATACAGTTTACTCTGCGTCCTTATGCTCATCTTGGGTTGGATAGATCTTGTATTCCTACTATGGCAGCTTCCTCAGAAATCATTGATGATTTACTTTCAGAGACTCCAGAGGTTTTGGAAGCAGCTAAGCAAGTAAGTCAGCTCTGGCAAGAATGTAGTCTGACAAAGGAGGATTTAACTCCTGTGGCGAATCATGAGATGATTGAGGAGCCATGGCTATGTGCTAATGGTGTTCCTGCTTGTTTGGAAAATATAAGGAGAGATGATTTGGAGATAGTTCTTCTTGGAACTGGTTCATCCCAGCCATCAAAATACCGAAATGTGAGCTCAATATATATAAATCTTTTTTCAAAAGGAGGTTTGCTCTTGGATTGTGGTGAAGGAACCTTGGGACAACTTAAAAGAAGGCAAGTCTATCCATATCCCTAACATTCATTCATGTTTATAGAGTACAAACTTAATTTCTCTTCTACTATGAACCGTTGGTTTATGTATCCTTTGGAAACAGATATGGTGTTACTGGTGCTGATGATGCGGTTAGAACTTTAAGGTGCATTTGGATTTCACATATTCATGCTGATCACCATACAGGCTTGGCCAGGATCCTTGCTCTGCGTCGTGATTTGCTGAGGGGGGTGCCTCATGAACCAGCGCTTGTTGTAGGACCAAGGCAGCTTAAGAGATATTTAGATGCATACCAAAGACTAGAAGATTTAGATATGCTGTTTCTTGATTGCAAGTATACCACAGCAGCTTCATTGGAAGCTTTTGAGGATGATTTCCAAGGAAATTCAGTTTCTCAGAATCTGAACAATAATAATGGGGACTTAACTGCATCAAAAGTTGATTCTACTTTATTTGCTAGAGGGTCTCGTATGCAAAGCTATTTTAAAAGACCAGATAGTCCTGTTGACAAAGATGTAGTTTCTCCTATGCTAAAGAAATTTAAGGAGGTAATCCGGGAAGCTGGTCTGAAGGCCTTGATTAGTTTCCCCGTTGTACATTGCCCACAGGCATTTGGTGTTGTTTTAAAAGCAGAAGAGGGGCCTAATAGTGTCGGAAAAGTGATACCTGGCTGGAAGATTGTATATTCTGGTGACACAAGGCCCTGCCCAGAGCTAATAGAAGCATCTCGTGGTGCAACAGTTCTTATACACGAGGCAAGTAATCATTTGATGTTTGAGCTTTTAACAATTTAGCATTCGTTCGTTGGTTAATCCCGTCACTAGTGTGGCTGCTGTTAACTTCTGAGTTGTAATTGATGCAGGCAACTTTTGAGGATGCCTTGGTAGAGGAGGCTATAGCAAGAAATCACAGCACCACAAATGAAGCCATAGAAATGGGACAGTCTGCCAATGCATATAGGACCATACTGACTCATTTCAGCCAAAGATATCCTAAAATTCCTGTATTCGATGAAAAACACATGCATAAAACATGTATTGCATTTGACATGATGAGTGTCAATGTAGCTGATTTGTCCGTGCTTCCCAAGGTTCTTCCATATTTGAAATTGCTTTTCAGAAATGAAATGATGGTTGACGACTCGGATGATGTAGTAGAAGAAGCTGTGACTTCAGCTTCTTGACAAAATCACCCCATTCATTGTATTGTGGATTTTTATTTTTTAAATTATGATTATGATTATGATTATGATTATACCTCTATGTTTAGCATTTTAACAAAGCACGAATCTGGAATATAATACTAATTATTATTAGGTTTGAACAGAATTTCCGTGTTTAAAGTTTTTTCTTTATTTGCATTTTAACTTTATATAGATTTTTATATTTATTCTTTTTTTTTTTACTAATTTAGATTTTGTTTATTCTGTCAGAAACAAGTCCTTGTATTTTTCATTCGTATATCCTTGTGATTTTAACTCAATAAGGTATTGGTTCTTAAATTCTTCCCACATTTTATATATTGAGAAATTTACCTGAGACGAGACTACGAGAGGTTGAGAAGTTTACAATATGAGTTGAAAAGTAAACAAATCTAACAAAGTATATACTTAATAAAATCATCTCATTATTATTAATTGAAGAAATGAAAGACGAAAATGAAATTGATTTCTTTAGATAACAATTATTTTTTAAGAATAAAAGACAGTAGGGATGAGTCTGAATAACATAAGATAACATAGTATGTTGTGATTTTTGGAAGATAAGTGTTTGATTATTTTAACGTATTAGGCGGGGCGAGCGGTAGTTCCGCTGGTGAAATGAAATGGTCCAATTCAACAATGTGATTGTGCGGTCCATCCACGTTTCAAAGTTCAAACCTTAATCACGTTACATAAATACATACAGTTATTCATTCGATTTATCAACCATGGATATGCCCGATGACAAAGACGCTCCTCCCACTTCAAAGAAAACCTCCAAGAAACCCATATGTGTGTTCTTCACTTGGTTATATATATAATCATTAATCAATGTCCTGTTTCGTTTATCATTGTTATCATGGTTTCTACGTGTGGACCAAATGGAATTCAACATTTTTCAGTGCCATCTAGAGAAAGTTTTGTAATTGCATTATTACTCATAATTATTTTTAATTGTAGATTCAGAATTCTCACAGCAAGAACTTCCTGCATGGAAACCAATTCTAACACCTGGATGGGTATAGCGCATTCAACACTACACTTACCTTATTTTTTAGTTTTACTGCAGGATCATAGTATAGTTATAGTATGCAACAATAACAATTTCAGGCATGGCTTCTGGTTTTGCAATGTTTTGATATATATATATATATATATGTCTTTGTTTTCCCAGGTCATTACCACATTTTCTGTCGTTGGAGTCATCTTCATCCCTATTGGTCTTGCTTCATTGTTTTCATCAGAGAATGTATACAATATAATTTACTTACATCACATAGTACTGTGATATGAGAGTTTTGGCGCTGAAGCTGAACGTTTCATTGATAACTGATGCATGCATGCATGCAGGTGGAGGAAGCTGTATTCAGATATGATGATAGTTGTCTTCCTCCCTCACATGCTCTAAATGCAGTCTCTTATATTCAAAGCGATACCACCAACAAGACCTGCATCACCAAATGGACTGTTAGTGTTTTTCTTTTCCTTTTTTCCTATTTATTTACATTTCCTGCATGCTTAAAGAAAAAGTACAATTTAATTGCAGGTTGAGCATAAAATGGAAGCTCCTATTTATATCTATTACCAGCTTGATAATTACTACCAGAACCATCGCAGATATGTGAAGAGTAGAAACGATAAGCAACTGCGGAATAAGGCAGGTGAGGGGGAAACAACCAATTGTTTTCCCGAAGACAAGACAAAAGAGAATGAGCCAATTGTTCCCTGTGGCCTCATTGCATGGAGTCTCTTCAACGACACATACAAATTTTCAACCAACAACAACAACAAGGACTTGACGATCAACAAAAAAAACATTGCATGGGGGAGTGACCAAAGGTCCAGATTTGGCTCTGATGTTTATCCAAAAAAATTTCAGCGCAGAGACTTGATTGGGGGTGCAAAACTCAATGAGAGTATACCCGTAAGTACATTCTTTTTTCTTTTCTTAAAAGTTCATAAAAGGAAATAACAACATTGTTGTGTCTGACACGCACCAGTTGAATGAACAAGAGGATTTGATAGTTTGGATGCGAACGGCAGCACTGCCAACATTCAGAAAACTATATGGGAAGATAGAGGTTGACCTTGAAGTGAATGATGAGATAGAAATAGCAATAGAAAACAATTATAACACATATGAGTTTGGAGGGAAAAAGAAGCTTGTTCTCTCAACCTCAACTGTCATGGGAGGCAAAAATCACTTCGTGGGGACGGCATATCTTTTCTTTGGTTCCCTTTCCTTGTTCTGTGCCATTGGATTCATACTTCTTTATGTAATCAAGCCAAGGTAAATTAAATTAGGCAAATTAAGATCATGATTATTTTGCACTTTGCTTTACTTATTGCATGCTCTTCATGCAGACCTATTGGGGACCCGTCCTACTTGTCTTGGAACAGAAATCCAGGGAGTTTCAAATGACAACCATGAATTCCCATCTTTTGTAGTATTTTACAATTCTCTCTATATATAGCTTTCACTTCTTTGTGACGTGGCAAGGTAGGTCTCATTCTGGGACCAGGCTTGTTTGTTTGCTCTTGATTATGTCACCAACTTGATACTCAGTGTATATAAACATTTCTTTTTTTTTTTTAAATTTTGGTTCTGTTCCTTCCTTCTATTGAAAATCAGAGTTACGGATAGGTAAGCACTGGTTTTATATAATAAAGGACTAGGCTTAAATTTTAGTACTAAAAAAAAACATTGAATATATTGTACATGTGATGATTTAGAGGAAGGTTAGAATTAATTGACGAGTGGATTAGTTTAAATATTTAGTAGATGAAATGAAATATGAAATAACTATACAAATAATAAGTTAATATTACTAGTACAGTCGTACTCTCTGTTGATAATCTGTGTTGTAGTGAATTTTATGTCAGTAGCAGTGGGTGACTTTTCATGTAAAAGCCAGTGGGTTTTCGAATATTCCGGAAAGTATGGACTTCCGCAACCACTGCCATTTATTTGTGTTTCTACGACATTTAAGTTTCTTCCTCAGCAATTTCCTAACCAAATTTAAGTGAATATTATGATGTCAAATTCCAGGTCGTTTGGTGAGCAGTTTTATGACTGGAACTTGAAGGAATTCCCGTAATAGAACTTGCAATTAATGCCATAGGTAGGTGTTTTGGGAAAAAAAATTGAGACCCATTTCATTTACCATCATCTAATTCACATGAAATTCGAATTTCCCTCAAATGACCCACTTTATGCAATTGATTATCTCTCATAATCTTCCATATAATAGCTGCCAAATCCTTCATTTATGATACTCACATGTTTGTATCTAAAATTTGAACCTAAGAAAAGAATCTTTTTTTATGAACATCCCAGCATCATTTTCCAGAGTTCTTCAACATGTTACAACCTTAAAAGACCTCGCATTGATTTGCTATCCTCTTTTCCTGTAGTAAAAAGCTCACGTCAACTCTTCCACACAGACATCTTAAAACAAATATGCTTAATTGCATATATTTTTTTTTCTTTGGTCTCTAAGTATTATAATTGTGTAACTTTTTAGTCTTTCATGTATTACTTGTGCAATTGAATACTTAAAGTAATTATTCAATTTTGGTCCTTCTGCCTGTCATCTCTATAAATATCTAACAGATTTTACTGATATGATAGTGAATAATAACAACGTAATAGTTGACATGTTGTCTGAACCAACATTACCTAATTACTGTACATAAAAGACAGTTAAACCAAAGAAATAAAAAAACAGATTCACAATTTAGATTTTAGAGAACCCATAAACATTAAACAGGAGTTGACTGTTGAGTAAAGCAGCAAGTAATGGTGCATCTAACAAAATATATGTCCATGGCCTGCCAATGTACCAATGCATAAATGTGCACTATATACAACGATTGCAATAAACGAAGTAATAGCCAGCATCTACCACCCCTCCAATTCATAACCCCATGAGGCTTCAGTACACAGTCCACACCAACTTCATTCATAAGTCATAACTACCAAGACACCATTTCTGATCTTTGTTTTGGAGTTGGAGAAGACAAGACCAATGATCTACTTGATCAATATGGATGACCCCAACTCACCTGATCCCACAGCATCCTTTGCTTTTAGATCCGCAACCACAACACCTCAGATTCAGAACAGCTTCTTGAGAAGCCATTCTACTAAAGAAACACCTTTCAACACAAACTTTCTCCTCTCTCCACCACGCCTCTCTTGTCCTACTCTTTCTCGCAGCCTCCAAAACTCTCCTATTTCCTCTCCTCTTCATCATCACCGTCAGTTCTCTTCTCCTCCTTCTCCCGCAAAACTCTCCGATTCTGACCCTCAAACCACTTACCACTGTGCCTCTTCTGTCCTCAGAAACGATGGCCAGATCCTCTCCATTGCTCTGTCATCAAATGGCTTGGTCTACACCGGCTCTGACTCCAACCTTGTGAGGGTCTGGAAGCTCCCTGAGTTCACCGAATGTGGACAACTCAGGACCAAGGCTTGCAGGGTGGTGGCTCTCGAAGTCTCCAATGACACTGTTTATGCAGCTCATGGTGATGGAAAAATTCGGGTCTGGAGAAGAACTTGGGATAAGGTGTTGAAACATGTTCGTTTGGCCACCATCCCAAAGACACTTGGCTATGTCCGCAGCTACATCGCCGGCAAAGACAAGACAGTAAGTTTCTGTTACATTATAAAAAAAAAATGTTGTTTTTTCGATGTATATTTATTTAGATTTTTATGTTTGACAGATGCACAAGGGGCTAATAACGTCAATGGCAATTAACACAGCAGAGGACATTCTATACACAGCTTCCATTGACAAAACGGTGAAAGTGTGGAGAATCTCAGACCTGAAGTGCATAGAGACCATAAAGGCACACTCTGAGCCAATAAACGCCATCATTGTGGCTGATGATGGGGTTCTCTACACAGCCTCAGATGATGCAACAGTGAGAGTTTGGCGTAGAAATTTTTGCAGCCATGAGCAGCCTCATTCTCTCACAGTAACATTACACGCAAAGTACTCCCCTGTGAAGGCCCTAACACTAACCACAGATGCTGCTGGAATTTTGTATGGAGGCTGCACTGATGGCTACATACA
This sequence comes from Amphicarpaea edgeworthii, assembly GCA_014843725.1. NCBI lineage: Eukaryota > Viridiplantae > Streptophyta > Magnoliopsida > Fabales > Fabaceae > Amphicarpaea > Amphicarpaea edgeworthii. The sequence continues at coordinate 13,046,374 of CM026319.1, forward strand.
CTACTGGCTCAAGGGTTGGTTTGCGGGGCAGTTACAATACGGAGGCTCAATCCAAGGCCACACACATGCAGTTATGTGTCTGGCTAGTGTCTCCAAATATGTAGTTAGTGGCTCAGCTGACTCAACCAGCAGGGTTTGGGCTCGAGAGCAGGATGGCCAACACACGTGTCTTGCAGTTCTCGTGGGCCACAGAGGCCCAATTAGGTGTGTGTCAGCTTTCATTGGAGGGAGACTGGTGGAAGATAACAATGAAGATAGTTGCACCATTTGCACTGGCAGCCTTGATGGGGTCTTCAAGGTTTGGCGTGTGCGTGCCACTCATAAGAATCTCAATAATCACTGCTCATCCCCTAAGTACTTTGAACTCTACAAGGGAATTTCATCATTAGTTTAATTACCACTAATTTTATTTTATTTTGTAAGCACTCATCTGTCTCTTTTAACATAGTAAGTAATTGTTAGTTTCGATTTTATTTATTTTTGTACAGTTATTAAGAAGTAATTGGATATTTTTAAATTAAAAAAATATATAAATAGATAAATAGTTTATTCCATACTAAACTGACAATTATAGTTTCATTTCATGCAAAGAGGTAGAAGGGAGAATTGCATAAAATAGGTGAATTTATAAATGTATTTTGTCAGCTGGCTCGATCATCTTTGTTAAAAAGAAAGAAAAAAAAAAACAAATATATGTCTCATTTCTTACACATTAGAGCAGAATGAAAATACACTAAAAAATAAATAAATTAAAAGAGCAAGAGAAGTTGCTCTTGGTAGAAGTAGAAGAATCTATTGGCCATGCGTTGTATTCTGTTGTGATTGCACTTCTAAGGCACCGTTTGGACTAACACCTCCCCACCTCTTTAGTAACCGGCAAAGGCCGTAGCATAGTAAACGTAAAACGCAAAGAATTGATATGGAGACCAAAGCTGACAGAAGATAGGCTAGGAAGGAATTTGAACGCTTGCATCCAAACACAGCTCCTAGACACACCATGGCATTGACAGAGTAAGCATACTTGGTGGGAATTTGGAAGATATATATATGGTACTAATTTATATATATTGATGGGGGAATAGGAGCAACAGATCATAAGAACATAACACCTCATTATGTTGTGTTTGGGTTCCTTCCTTTGCTCACGATTGTTTTCGTCCCTTCTTTATCAAGTAAGGAATAACTCACACTATTCGCTTTAAGGTATTCCGTATTCCTATTCCTATTCCATATTGTTCTTTGTTAAAATTAAAAATATATCTCCATATCTATCTATCTTTTTACAATTTCTTGGAGATAAGACAATTCTAATATGTAGTATTTTCTTTATTATGTATGTACTCGAATGTCTTTCTTATAACTGAAATCAATATTTTTTTTTTCAAATATATTAAAAAAATAATTATTTTAAGAAAACAATATTTATTAAGATATCTTTATTTTTTTTAATTTTAATAAATTTATTATTAAGTGTTTTTTTTTAAATATCTTTTAAGACAACCGTATAATACAAAGTTAGAATAGATGTTTAAAACTTTAAATATGAATTTGAAATTTGATAATAAAAAAAAAAGAATTCAAAGAATTTTTCAAAGTATAAAAATTGTGGAAATATATACCTGTTTTGGTAATAATTAATTCGACTGGAAATTTGACTAACCTTTTTTATTAATTCAAGAAATCATCTTGGAAATTTAAAAATCACATCTGATCATTCCCAAGCTGAAAATAAATGTCATTTCTTAACATATATAAAAAATGCGTTTGATTAACTTTTATCATTTTTAAGAATGTTTTTAAAATTCAAAAAAATAAATAAATTATGTATACATGGAAATACAACTTTTTCTGAAAACAAAAAATAATGTTATTAAAAGATTACTGATGAACAACTTGTATGACATTTTTATTTGATTTTATGACCTTAATTATAATTTTTTATAGTGTTTTTTTTTCATATTTGAAATAATATGATGTTAATAAATGATTATATTAAAAGACACAGTTCCATTTATACGGAGAGTGTGTGGCAGTGGCACTTGTTAAAATAAAAGAAAAGAATGGATGAATAAATAAGAATGTCATCCCCTCGAACAACATCTTCACAGACACAGAGCAGCAGCACCACCACCACCACTCCTACTCACCGCCATCCTAATCTCTCTGCGCCCTCGATGTTGGAAAGGACACTCTCATCCCGGCGCGTGAACTCCTACGCCGACGAAGACGCCGATGAATCGAAGACAAAGAAGAACCAACACATTCTGTTCCGCATCAGCACCAGAACCTCGAACTACCTCTCACGAATCGCGGGGTCTGGTACCTTCTACCTCCCATGCGTCACCATCGTCCTCTTCATCTTCCTTGCCTTCTCCCTTTTCCTCACATCTCGCGGCTTCGTCTTCATCTCCTCTTCCTACACCCCCGTCTCCCGCGCCGGCTTCTTCGGCTTCGATGGCCTCGACTCCGATTTCGGATCCCTTGGCGTGCCCTGCTGTAAGTATCATCTCACCTGATCTCTTCCTTCCTTCGCTTTCGCTTTCGGTTTTTTTGGATCGCAGATGTGGAATATCAGTTAATTAAATTAAATGCTACTACATTCAATTTTACTATTTCCCGATCCTTTAATTGCATGTGATGTTCCTTAATTGTTTGTTCCTGAACGCTTGTTTGGCTTTATTTGAATGCTGATGAAGCCAGCTGTTCAAAGGTAGCAATGTGCCTCTCTGTATGTATACTATCATCATTTCTTCTAACCATTTTATTTCCCTTACGGTAACGACTAAGAAATCAATTAATCGAACGTTTTTTCTTAGAAATAAATGCTCCAGTAAAACCTTCACTTTTTTATTTTATTTTATTTCTTATTATTATTGAGTGAGTGACATTATATACTTGTGTACAGTTGAACACTATTTCCAACGATTAAGACTTGATATTGTAGGTGATCCGATTACGGCACTGTAAGAGTGACCAATAGGTCTAAACATCAACCACTAGGATAAGCTTTAATACTATCTTAGAATTTAGGTCTAGGCTTAGCTCAACTCCAAAAACCAACTTATGATATCACGGTTGGGGGTAGAATTATTCTTTTATTGTTAGGTAACAGAAATGTATGGAGTGTTTGTGGGCAAACTACTATTTTTTGAACGAGCTTGTCATTTTAAGCATTATGGAATTGGGAGTAACATGATGATTTCTAATTTTAACACTCTTGGTTTCATGCCTTACTTTTAATTTTGAAATCATTAAGTCGTGCAGTTGAATTGTTGTGGGATACTTATAATCTTATCCTTGGTAAAGGCAGATCGAAACATGGTAAAACTGTGGAATGGACATCAAAAGATTTACTCAGGGGGTTAGAAGAGTTTGTTCCTATATATGAAACCAGGCCAATCAAGAACAACATGTATGGGATGGGTTTTGACCACAGCTTTGGGCTTTGGTTTATTGCCCGCTGGCTGAAGCCAGATCTGATGATTGAGAGTGGTGCTTTCAAAGGACATTCAACTTGGGTTTTGCGGCAGGCTATGCCAGACACACCAATTATTTCTCTTACACCTAGACATCCAGAAAAATACCTGAAAAAGGGACCTGCTTATGTTGATGGTAACTGCACATATTATGCTGGGAAGGACTTTGTGGATTTTGGGAGTGTTGACTGGCCCAATGTGATGAAGAAACACGGGATTTCCGACCTTAATCGGGTTCTTATATTTTTTGATGACCACCAGAATGAATTGAAAAGGTGACTTACAAGATCTTTGAGATGCAAGATTCAATAGTTGAGTGCTTCTGATGAAACAGTTATTGATTATTCCTTTATTATTTTATATGTCATAATAAGCAGAATTAAACAAGCCTTGAAAGCTGGGTTCAGACATCTTGTCTTTGAGGATAACTATGACACTGGAACTGGTGATCATTATTCGCTGAGGCATATATGTGATCAATCTTATATTAGTGGTATGTAAACTCACTTTCTAGAATTATTATATGTTACTGAATTTTCTTTCTTTTTCAATTAGGATTGCATGTAACTCTCATGTTATAGACATTCATTAGTGTTGCATCTCCTCTTGACATAGTTACACAGGCTTGATATGTTTCAACTATAAATTCTTGATGGGTTTTTGGCTAGACTAATTAAATTGATGCCTTGAAGAAACTATAGACAATTCAGTAAAGCAGCAGAAAATATGGATTTGTGTCTGAGAGTTTTAGTCTAACCAATTCCAAAAGTGATTTATGGTTTTGGTTACAAAAATATTATGATAACATTTTGACAGTCGTTGTTGCCATAATAAGTGTAGCATCCAGTTGGAAAATAGTTGGTTGGTGGTTTCAGACACTTTACAGCAGTGTGGAATTAATTTTCTCTAAGCCATAACTTGTTCCAGATAAGGAAATTCACTTCTATTTCATTCTCTTGTTGATCTAAGGTGGGGGACACAGTTGCTTTAAAGACAGTGATGAAGCAAGGATCAGGTCAAAGAGGAAGAAATTCTGGGAGAAAGCAGTTGATATTGAAGAACTCTGTGGGCCAGGTGAAGCATGGTGGGGAGTTAGAGGCTATATGCGGGATAACTTTAATCACAGCAATAAGCCAATATCTTACGCTCAACATTTCCAGAATAGCCGGTATATTGAATCTATTCTTGATGTTTATTGGGAACTCCCTCCAGTTGCTGGTCCTTCCCTCACCCATCAAACCAGATATGATCCTGCCCGTGCACCCAGTCCTATTGTTGAAGACGGGCGGTATGGCTTGTTCCAAAGGCTAGGTTTGGCCAACCTTGACAATTCTGTATTTAATGGATACACTCAGATGGTTTATTTACAGATATCTTCTGAACAATAATTTAGAGTTGCTTAGACAAAGGGTATGATATGATGTAGTAGAAGGAAGTTTTGTACCTGTATTATGTATGCATTGTTTCCTCTGCCTGATTTGGCTTAAGATGTAGTTTTTTTATTCTTCTTGGCCGTTCCCTTTTGAAATTCAAGCTAAGTTATCTTTACTCAATGTTGAATTCTTTCTAATATGGTTTTGTTCCTTGTTCACGGTAACTTTGCTAACGTGTCAGTAATCTTTCTTACTATCGTCTCAAAGGTTGGGTATTTCTCCATAAATCTGCACCATCCTATGCAACAATTCAAAATTACAATAGCACACAACACATAATGAGCTTGAGCAGACAAATCTGCCCCAAGTTTCTGAAAGATTGGTCTTTGAGACGAGGGCGACACGAAACCTAATAATGGTGTGAGTGGGTTCCAACCTCACATCTTATGATAGTGTCGACGCATATATGTTGGTTGGTCTTTGTTTATTTTGGAAATGTCTGCTGCAAATTTCAGCGCAATTTTTGCTGCTAAACTAGAACTTTCGTGTCGTCTTCAGCCTTCATCCTTCATTTAGATTTCCAGTTGTAGGGTCCGGGTGCAACACTCCTGCTCCTGTTCCTGCATTACGACACTGACCATAAACACTGCTTTATTTCGTCTCTGCCCCTTTTGCCTTCGAAATCCTTCTTTCATTTCCCTACTTTGGTTCAAATTAAATGTAATCTTAGCTGGTGCCAAATTTTGTTTATACATGTGTGCGTGTGTTTTTGTCGAATTGGTTACAACTTACATTGGAGTATTGAATAATGCAGTGTTCAATCAAAATTTTAAAAAATTTAAGATATTTGGTAAAACTTATTAGCAGAATAATTGTTTTTTAAAATTATTTCACCAAGTTGTAAATAAAAACCTTTTTATTTTAAAATTAACAAATTCAAATACACAACTTAAAATTACATCTTTATTTTATAGTCAACTCTCGGCCTTATTGCTAATCTTCCCGTTCACTAGAATTGAATTTCAGTTTGAGTTTTCCAATTAAGCATTTCAGTATTCCCGGCAATTTCTGTTCTTTGAAACAGGTGACCGTCTTCATTTTCCTTGTATTGGGAGCAACCTTAGAATATATTAAAATAACGACAGAATTGAAACATATCACAAACAGCAAATTTCCTCTTTAATCTGGGGACTAACATTATAAGACCAAGAGAGATGGTTATTATCATTTTGATAACAAAATACAAATGTTCAGTATGTATATTGAAAACAAATACATGAAGAAAATTCAGAATAGTTATAGAGGGAGAAACACAACAAGCAATTCTTTTATACAGCAACCAGAACCCAAGGATACACAAGATAAAGAAACAAACAAAATATGTGTATATATTGTCTGGATGTCTCCAGTTGAATTCTACTGATAAAACTTGTCAGACTATTAATGCACAGAAACTGAATACATATGTTTTTAATTTTGAACAGAATCATAAACTCAAACGCCTTTGTAAATAAATCTTTAATATGCTTCAGTGAATAGCCCGCTTTGGTCTGACGGGTTTTTTCTGCATTAGTTTTGGCTCCTAGATTTTTCCATGGCCCTTGGAGCTGCAACCAGACAATTAAGAACATATTTTTAAGAAAGATGATATTTACAATGGAGTGATTCTAGAATGATATTAGAATAAAAAAGTCAGATAACATTGAAATAACTCTAATAAAAATTAACATTTTCAATCGGTTGCCTAATAAACAAGAATTCATGCAAGAATTAGCTTTACAACTTCCTTAGAAGAGCCTTTAATCCAGAAAGTACCGTGCATGTAAATGTAAGAATAAGACATACCTAGCCCAATTGCCTCAGAGCCTTTCATGATCCTTAGTCTCCGACATGAATCAGCGAACATCCTGCATAACAAAGGATTTGACAAGTTCAACCAGAGCTATAATAATTGAAATACAACATTATCTTAAAATATATAAATTATAATCATGACAAGAGGAGAAATAACTTACTCCCAAGGAACATCACCCACAAGCATCCAGTCTCCGTCTCTATCTTCATATGTAAGAACATATTCAGATCCATGGAGAAGATCCCTCAAAGAGCTCTCACTTAGTCCATCTTTCCCAGGAAGTCCAGGAGAATTGCATTGACCTAATTTTATGAATATGAAACTGTTATGGTGCAAAGTGGTTAAAAAAGAAGCAGCTTAGGCTCTTTCTTGCCAAGTGAAACTACACAGATAGATGTTAGATTCCCATTTTTATATTTATCAAATACAGTACAATTTTCAATGTTAATCAATTGGTTAAAAAAATTATAAGCCTTTGAAAAGGTGTGTAGAAGAAACTTATGAAAATAGCAAATGCAAGTGAATTTTGAAGAAGGTAGAGGTAGTACCAATGGTAAAGCAGCTGAACATCTTCTCAAGAGCTGAGGAAAGTTCCATATAGTTACTATAGGTTTTGAGATCAACCTTTCTAAGATAAGGGGCACCATCCATACTGACTTTTATATAGAGACAACCAAATCCTGATTTTCCCTCAGCTTCTTCATTGTTCTTTGTCAAATTAGAGGCCATCGTGTTCTTTCGGAAAGATCGAATTGGTGGCCATCCCACAACCTGTGCCCTGTTGCAAATTTTTTATTTTCATTAGTCCAATAATGAAGCCTATGAAAGAGTAATATCAGAAGTCGAAAAAAATCCCATAAATGAAAAAACAGGATTAAAAATATAAATTTGATTGTCAATTTGTAATCACACAATTTCTTTAACAGATTACCAACCTACCTCGCACAACCTTCTTTTTAATAAGGCGCCACATCTGGCAGAAACAAAGTTTACTAATTTTTTCTCCCATAGGTATGAGAAACACATTAGACATAATATCAAACCTCCATGAGAGAAAAAAAAAAACATTGAACAGCCAATCAGATGCTAGTTTTATGAATCGCTATATCTTGAACAAAAACAAGACATCATCTAACTCAAACTCTTTCCACCATCTATTCTTTTATTGAGCTTGATTATAACATAGCAATAAGCAAAACAAAATATGTTGGTGGGTTAGTAAACACTAAACAGAGAAATAAGAAAGATGAAAAGAAACATACTTAGCAGCAGGAGCACTGGCATGGCCATTTGTCGCAGCAAGCTGATCATGATCATTGTTTTCCTGAACTGGTTTGGCAGATTGAGGAACTGCAGCAGCAAGGTCTTTGGTGGAGGTGTTAGTTTGAGTGTCCAAAGCAGTAACATTGAGCCCTCTACTAGTAGAGAACAGAGAAGGTCCCTCAGTGACAGTTACAATGGCATCAGAGAAGCCCCTCTTAGCCCCAGCCTTCTGCTTCTGCAGCTCTTTGCCAAAAAGACAGAGCGCAGAACCTGGTTTTCTCTCTGGAGACTCGCAACCAGGGAGGCCAAGCCTCAGCTCTGTCTCCTTCAAGTTAAGAGATGAAGATAGTTTGTCCATTGACCTTGACGGATTCTCTGCCAACCCTATGTAATCATGTTCCAATGCTCTAGACATCAAAACCACAAGAAGATGAAGAAAGGATCCAGAATATGCAGCAACAGAGGTTCAAACTTAAACAACTGGAGTATACTATATATTATATTATTATAAATTTACAGAACTTTGAATTGGAAAGAACAGAGTATGCTGAGAGCAGAGCTTCAATAGCAGTTATGGTGTGATATTGACAGCAAGTCCAGTCCAGGAGCTGGTTTTGTTTATGCACAACAGAACCTTCTCTGCCCTTTCTCTACTAACTCAATCAAAAGAAAAAGAAAATAAAACATTTTATTTTACTTTTCTTAAAACTAGAATTAGAATTTCACTTATTAACCTACCTAATAATTATGTTAAATATTTATAAGAAAAAAAATTGTTTTGTCTATAATATTAATTCTAATTATTTTCGCTTAAACATAATTATTTTTCATAGATGATACATTTGATCTCTAAGTAAAATTGTCTATTTTGATTTTAACAAAACTTTTTATTATGTGTCTATAAGAAATTTAAAATAAAAATATTTACTATATACAAAATATAAAATTAATTGAATATTTACTTTTTAAAATAATATAAAATATGTAATAATTTATTTTTTGAGAATTTCACATCATATAACCTGGAATTATTTCAATTGATATAATAATATAATAATGAAACATAAGGTAACAATGTCTAGTTGTCTAGTGTATAAAGATATTATATTTTAACAACAATTGAGCATTGAAGATGAGTATAAGCATTTGCACCGACAGGTGGCCGAGTATTCCCCGGCAAGTGAGTATAGAAATTAGAAAGTAGGCGTGTGCGAGCGAGGTTAAAGAGAAACAGAGAACAAGTTAGTTAGGGGGCAAAACGGCGTTCAGTTGTTGGCGACGGCGTCGAGAGCCTTATTAATCATTAATTAAAAAATGTCTTGTCTGTCGTCTTCTCATGTCTACCTCAGTTCATTCCCTCAACCTTCCTTGTCTCTGCATTTACCCAACTTTGTGACATTCCAACTCATTCCGTCGCTTTACCAAACGGACCCTATTTCTCACATCAAATTACTTTTCTTATTCAGATCTGTTCAAAGTTTAAACAAATTTAAACCATTCAATTTCAATCCAAAAGGTCACTCACACAAACCAAGTCTATTTGTTGTCTTTTCATCTCTCAGGAAAAATAAAAACAAGTTATAAAAGTAGCATATATACTATATAGCCATCATTCAAGTATCTAATCTAATTCAGGCTGATGATACTGACCTCCAGACCCAACAAAGTTGTATTATTAATTTCAGAAAGCTAACAAGTTGTTAGTGCAAACTAATCGAGGTTGACAAAATGTGAAATAGTTATAGTAAACATTGAATTGAGGGGAGTAGCTAAGCTAGGTACATTGCATCGACCGACATCGAGGATTGTGACTGCCCCCACTTATCAGTATATAATGAATGAATTGCTGGTAGTTCGTATAGTTGAACATGTCTTTCCTTCCTTTTGCTAAATGGGGTTGCTCATCAATGCCGTTCTTCTTCAGCTTTCAAAACTCATCTCTTAACATTACATGGATCATGTATTACAAACATGTTACATGTTCATGTTGCAGTATATGTTGATGCTCAAAATGTTAAGCACTAGCATTAATGTCAGAAATCTTGGATTGTAATCACTTTGATATCTCTACTACTTTTTAATCACATGTCAATAATATGGTGATCCAAAAAAACAATGAGAGAAATAGAAAAAAAAAAAAAAACATATAGATAATTTTTTTTTAAATTGATTATTTTTATATACGTTTATGACAACTGTAAAAAAATGCCTCCTAACGGCAAAAAGAAAACACTACAGTATTTTTTTTTGGTGCAATAAACACTACAGTATATAGCATTCACTTTTGCGCAGATTTGCAAAACTTCTCATGAAGATCAGGTTAAAGTAATTGCTAAGCAAAGAAACACTCCTTTCATTTTGTTTACCTTTGCAAGAAAATGTTTCCATTTACTTTTACAAGAAAACATTTCTATACTATCTTGCATAACATTATTTGTTTCCTTCTATATCTTTTTGTCAATGATCTTATCTAATACTACTACTTTTCATTTTCCTCTTTCTGTCTCTTATCTTAATTAGCGTTTTCTTTTTAAAAACAGTTCGTGTTTTCCTTCCTTAATTTTATTTTTCCAAAAGGGGTGATATCAACCAGGGGTTAAACCAACAATAAGTGAGGTCTAAAAAATAAATTTGGAGAGGATTTTATTCATTTAAAATAAAAAAAATTATACAGTGAACCATTTGATCAATATGCATGTATTTTTTGTCAATATACTGTATGAAAAAAACGTTAGTCTTATGATAATACTAATATTGGGCCATGGTTGCTGCTGGGTAGTTTAGAAATATTGAATGAGCTTTTTGGTGTGTGTTGCTGGAATGATGGATTATGATGACAATAACAGCTTAATGACTTAAATATGCATGGGCCATGGTGTCCCAGATGCTCCCCACGCGTTGTTTAAACTTTAAAGCATTCATTCATAGGACTGCGCTGGCGCGCTTTAATTCATATTCATATTCATATTCATTGGTACAACAACTACCTCAACAACGAATAACTAGTGTACTATACGTTGTTGCCTCTAAAGCGCTTCTTACTCATTCAATGAATCTTTTTTTTCCACAATATCAATACCTCTTATAGCACTTCTTGACTACTACTACTACTAACCAAATGGGTTGATATGATTATTAAAATTAAAACCTATTTTTTTCATAATAATAAGAATTAAGTTGATATATTTATTTTTTCTACAAGTTTTACATCTTAGCCAGGATAAAAGTTCAGTATATAATTTGCTATGGGTGATTATAACAAACATGAAACTTTCATAAATTACTACATTTAACTCCTCACTATTAAAGCATATTCAATCATTTAAGTAAACATTATTTAAATTACTTCAAAGATCAAATGTATTTTTTAATTTTTGTAAATATGATTAAATTAATTTTATTCCTCATATATTTTTTTTAAAATTATTCTTGTTACCATTATTTATTTATAAAAGCATACTACATTGCATGTTACATCATCATAAAATAGTAATTACTAACGTGGTTTGATTAGATATATATCACATCATTAATAATTGATAGAAATACATTTTAAATTTTATAAGAATTAAAAAAAATTAACTATATTTATGAAAATTAAAAACATATTTAAAGCATTCTTTTTGAAATTGACATCTTTAAACTTTTTACTTTTTAGTGTTAGAAAAGTAGACAGACTTGTAATTATGATTTGAAAAGTATAATTTTATTTGTTGCTTACTCGAAACAGTTAGAGGCTTAGAGCATGTCTAAAACATCGTTTTACGATCATGTTTTAAGTACTACAAACATTATTTGAAATTTATGACAAATTTGACAATTTTAAAACAAAATCAAATTTCTATCAAAATTATTATTTCCACGAGGCAAATATCAAAACTTTTTTTTCTATGCGCGATAGTAAATTTAATGTTATATACAATAAAAAGATTCTTATCATGTTATATTGCTTTGGTAATATATCCATCTATATTAATAAATACGCATTTAAAAGCAAATTTATTAATAATAACAGAAAAACAGGAATTTTATTAATTATTTTAGGAAAAGGAAGGAAAATTTATCCAAGACATGATTAGCTAGCCGATTTGTTTGACTAAGTCCTAATTGAAGATATATGAATTCCATTCACTGACTGTACTAGAAAGTGGGGGGGTTGGGGTTGTTGCAGTGAAAGATTCACAATATGCGATTCTATCGCACACGTATATGAAAGTGAGAAATTCTCATGGGACCCGTTTGCTGCGCACTATTGCGTTGATACAGAGATAGAGTAGTGAACAAAGCAAAGCAAAGCCACTGAAAAGGGATTCTCGATTGGATTTAACACTTGTGGATCATCGATCTTTTTAGTTTCTTCACCGAGTCTTCGTTTCTGTAGATGAGCTTGAAGGGTCCATCAATATTATCCATAAAACAATAATCATTTTTTAATAAAATTAAGAATTTTAAGACCAAGTTTATTCCATACACAATAACTTCATCATCATGAGATTCATATTCTTGAATTGACAAGACTTAATCCCAAGTTTAAATAGTAACATGACTAGCTATACTCATCATCACTTACTTTAACGCGCGATTATTCAAATACCAGCATCTTCTAATATTGTACAGTAATTCATTTGGTTAAACTGGTATATTTTTTTAATATTATATTCAATTTCTACTAATAAAACAATATTTGCGATATTTTAATTAGTACTTACCAACCTAAGCAGCCCGTACGTACGTAAACCTCAACATGATACCAAGTGAGAATTTGGATATAATTTTAAAATATGATTTCTATTAATACGTGATGCCTCGAGCATATGCAAATATTTGTATTATCTTCGGAAGAAAGGGTGTAGTTTTTACTTACTTTATAATGTTACGAATACGTATTTGAATTTGATTGGATAACAACTAATATTACACTTTCCTCCCACTTAGTTTTTCGTTCATTTTTTCTGTAAATATTTTCGTACTAATTACTAAATAGCGATACTCTTGAGACTTTGAGAAGTAGATGTAAATAAGAAAAAGTTGAATTTATATCCATGAAACCCTAAATAAATATAAGTAACGTAAGAAGAAGTTGAATTTACACCAAACTAAACCCCGTAGTGTTAATTGTGCAAAAGAACATTATTGGTTTATCATGAGAAAAGTTAGAATGGAAAAGGAAAGGTCATTACTTGCTGCATCGATCAAAGAATGTTGAAAGGAACAAGTAATGACTTGCACGTTGAGTCAGCTAGAACCAACTGTAGTTGAAAGTTGAAACAAACATCATTTGAGCGCTTTCGCTCAATGACAAAACTATGGATGTTCAGTTGTTGGATCCATGAAAGACCATGAAGAAGACCACGAGTTTCGCTTCTCCAGGGGCTGGAATACCTTGCTGCCAACTAGTCCTTGCCTTCACGAAATTCCCAGATGAATGAACCACTACAAAAGTATCTATCAGAATTAAAAATCGTTGCATCAATGTTTATTTTGAAGAAATCAGGATTTGGTGGCTGCCACTTTGTTATTATCACCAATAATATTTTAATAATTATTAATAAGGATTATTATGGTAACATTTTAAAAAAATAAAATAAAATCAACTGAATTAACTAATTTTATTACTATGTGTGATTATTTCTAAATTATCTTCTCATATTAAGAATTAGAGATCAAGGATCTAAGTGAGTTGGTTAATCAAAGTGTATGTGAATATTATAAAATCTCCCTTAGATACTGTATTCGATGTTTATGCATAAAAAGAATATTAAAAATTAGATTAGATAATTAAAAAAAGGCTTAATATTCCTTTTATTTAATCTCACGTTTTGTTCCCTAAATTTTATTTAATTACACATTTTGTTTCCTAATTTTTTTTAAAAAAATTCAATTTGGACCATTACTAAAAGGGGTATTGAGCGAAAATATTTTTAACTTAACCATTACTTAAAACAATGGTATAATTTCATCCATTAACTTCGTATGATTCTATTGAACATTGCAATAACTAGCTCGCTACTATTCGATTCAATGTCGGGCTTTCCGTAGACTACTAGTCGACCTCTTAAACTCACAATGAATATTATTTCCTGCACCTCCAGGGTTGCTTCCTGTATTCCAAAGTTGCTTCCGGAACACCTATTTTAGAATGTAAAATTCTGTAATATAAAAAATATGTTAAAACAAGAAAAATGTCTAGATAAATAAAAAATAGTTTCATTTAATGATTTGAGATTTAGGGTTTGAAAAAAAGAAAATTTTAAAATATGAAAAAACAAGAAGAATGTTTTAAAAATTAAAAAAAATGAAAAAAAAGAGAAATATAATGAAAGTTTAGAAAAAAAATGAAAATATTAAAAAACAAGAGGAATGTCTTAATTTTTTAAAAAATATATATATGAAAAAACAAGAATAATGTCTTGAAAATTTTTAAAACAAATTGAAAATTTTAAAATATGAAAAAATAATATTTATGGTTTCATGATTTAGGATTTAGAGTTTCATTAGTTAGAATCAAGAGCAATGTTACTTTTAACAAGAAAATTTCAATCTAAATAACAATGTTAACTATTAGCTTCCTCCAACAAAATTTCCCAAGGTGTAGTTGCTCACTTTGTCTCTCCTCATGTTTTTTTTTCAAAACACAAGTAAAAACAAACAGAAAATCAGAATAGTTAGAGTAAATGCAAGAAGGTCACACGTCATGTATTACTCAAAATATGAAATCTTTGGTGTTTCATTATAAAACTATAAATCTTTAAGGTATCATTAATGAAATTTGAAAGATTTAGGGTTTCATTAATAAAACCTTAAAGATTTAGGGTTTGATTAATGAAATCTTTAAGATTTAAAGTTTCAATAATGATACTTAAAAGATTTAGGGTTTTATTATGAAACTTTCAAGACTTAGGGTTTAGTTTATAAAATTCTAAAACTTTAGGGTTTCAAATCAAACATTAAATCCTATTTAAGGTTTTATTATTGATACATTAAATCTCATTTAAGATTTCATTAATGAAAAATTAAATCTAAAATCTTTAGGGTTTGATATAAAACCTTAAATCGTTAGGGTTTCATTATAAAACCTTAAATATGTAGGGTTTAATTAATAAAACCCAAAATATCTAGGTTTAATTAATGAAACCCTAAACCTTTAGGGTTTAAAATGAAACATTAAATCCTATTTATGGTTTGATTAATAAAATCTTGAATCTTTAATCATGAAGGAAACCCTAAATCTTTAGGGTTTTGTTAATGAAACATGAAATCCAATTTAAAGTTTCATTAATAATACACATTTCTTTTTTTTTTTTTTAACTTTTTTGTCAAAATTCTCTAAAGAATCCTTCTTTTCATAATTTTAAAATTTTTATTAATGTAACCCTAGATAGGTTTTAATGTTTCATTCATGAAACCTTAAATTTTTAAAATTTCATTAATGAAACCTTAAATCTTTAAAGTTTCAATAATGAACCCTAAATCTTTAAGGTTTGATATAAAACCCTAAATCATAAGGTTTCACTATAAAATCATAAATATTTAGGGTTTAATTAATGAAACCCTATATCATTCAAGTTTCATTAATGAAAGCTTGAAGATTTAGGGTTTCATTAATGAAACATTATATCCTTTTTTATGTTTGATGAATGAAAAATTAAATTTTAAATCTTTGGTATTTCATTATAAAACTATAAATATTTAGGGTTTCATTAATAAAATTTGAAAGATTTAGACTTTCATTAATAAAACCTTAAATATATAGTGTTTGATTAATGAAATCTTTAAGATTTAGGGTTTAAGTGAAACTTTAAGATTTAGGGTTTCATTAATGAAACATTATATCCTTTTTTATGTTTGATTAATGAAAAATTAAATTTGAAATCTTTGGTTTTTCATTATAAAACTATAAATCTTTAGGGTTTCATTAATGGAATTTGAATGATTTAGGGGTTTCATTAATAAAACCTTAAAGATATAGGGTTGGATTAATGAAATTTTTAAGATTTAAGGTTTCATTAATGATACTTTAAAGATTTAAGGTTTCATTAATGAAACTTTCAAGACTTAAGGTTTAGTTTATAAAATTCTAAAACTTCAGGGTTTCAAATGAAACATTAAATCTTATTTAGGGTTTTATTATTGATACATTAAATCCTAAATATTTAGGGTTTAATTAATGAAACCCTAAATCATTCAAGTTTCATTAATGAAATCCTTAAGATTTAAGGTTACATTAATAAAATCATAAATCTTTAATCATTGAGGAAACCCTAAATCTTTAGGGTTTCAAAAATTAAATCTCATTTAAGATTTCATTAATGAAACATTAAATAATAAATCTTTGTAGTTTGATATAAAACCCTAAATTATTAGGATTTCATTATAAAACCATAAATATTTAGAGTTTTGTTAATGAAACCCTAAATATCTAGGGTTTAATTAATTAAACCCTAAATATTTAAGGTTTCAAATGAAACATTAAATCCTATTTATGGTTTGATTAATAAAACCCTGAATCTTTAATCATGAAGGAAACCCTAAATTTTTAGGATTTCGTTAATGAAACATGAAATCCAATTTAAAGTTTCATTAATAATACACATTCCTCTAATTATTAATAATACACATTCCTCTAATTATTTTAATTTTTCGTTAATTTTTTTTCAAAATTCTCTATAGAACCCTTCTTTTCATAATTTTAAAATTTTAGTTAATGAAACCCTAGATAGGTTTTAATGTTTCATTCATGAAATGCTAAATCTTTAAAGTTTCATTAATTAAACCTTAAATCTTTAAAGTTTTAATAATAAAACCCTAAATCTTTAAAGTGTCATTAATGAAACCCTAAATAAGATTTATTATTTAATCTTTAAAGTTTTATTTATGAAACCCTACATATTTAAATATTTATTAATGAAACCCTAAAACTTTAAAGCTTTATTAATGAAACCCTAAATTATTAATCATTAATGAAATCTTAAATCTTTAGTGTTTCATCAATGAAACATTATATCCTTTTTTGTGTTTGATTAATGAAAAATTAAATCTGAAATCTTTGGGGTTTCATTAATAAAAATTGAACGATATATAGTTTCATTAATGAAACCTTCAAGATTTAGGGTTTCATTTATGAAATTTTAAATATTTAGGGTTTAGTTTGTAAAACTCTAAAAAAGTAGGGTTTCACTAATGAAACATTAAATCCTAAATCTTTAGGGTTTGATATAAAACCTAAAATCATTAGGCTTTCATTTTAAAACCCTAAACCATTCAAGGTTCATTAATAAAATAATAAATCTTTAATCACGAAGAAAACTCTAAATCTTTACGGCTTCGTTAATGAAACATTGAATCCAATATAGAGTTTCATAAATAAAACATATTTCTCTTATTTTTTTAATATTTTTTTATTTTTTTTCTTTCAAAATTCTCTAAATTATCCTTTTTATAATTTTAAATTTTTTAATTAACGAAACCTTAGATAGGTTTTAATGTTTCATTCATCAAACCCTAAATCGTTAATGAAACCCTAAATGGGATTTATTATTTACTCTTGAAAGTTTTATTGATGAAACTTTAAATATTTAATGATTCATTAATGAAATAATAAATCTTTAATGTTTAAGTAATAAAACCCAAAATTTTTAAGGTTTTATTAACGAAAGCCTAAATAGTATTTAATATTGTTTTATTAATGAAACCCTAAATATTTAAAGATGAATTAATCAAACCCTAAAAATTTAAAGCTTTATTAATGAAATTTTAAATATTTAATCATGAATAAAACCTTAAATCTTTAGGGTTTCATTAATAAAACATTATATCTTTTTTTGTGTTTGATTAATGAAAAATTAAATTTGAAATATTTGGGGTTTCGTTATAAAACCTCAAATATTTAGAGTTGATTAATTTTTTTTACGTAAAGGTGCAGACTACCTAAACCTCAAGAGAAAGACTAAGGGGACCAACCCTAAGGCTCCCCATCATAGGATAAGGGCAGCTGAAATACAATTAATAAAAGAAAAATACAAAGAAAAGATGGGGACCAAACCAAACCCATCAAGATAAAGCAACTAGAGAGACTAATAATCAAAATACAGTATAAACTATATCATAATAAGCCAATAGTGGCCACTACAATCCAAACAGCTAGCTATAGTACAAGGACTACAATAACTCAGCCATCCTGACAAGCCAAAATCCTACTATTATACCTACTGCAAACAGATGCAAAAATAAGAAAACAAACCCTGCAGAAAAGCTGCAAAACACCACAGGGGCAAAACCCTGAAATACAAACAGTCTAAGACATGCATAACCAGGCCATTAATAATTGTGGCTAAGTTGTTTTTTTGAAGTTATTCACTTTTTATACTTCTTCTTCCTGGCTATAGAAACTACCTCTTGAAAGCCCTGCCCTAACTCCAATGCTCTCTGAGACATAACAAGAGTGTCAATATCAAAATTATCATCTTGCATATTTTCCCAGCATTCTGAAAACCGTTGCATGTCCTTAACTTCCTGATTAGGGCGTTTCTGTTGGACTACCTCAATATTGTGAGGTGTTTTACAGTTTCATTAATGAAACTTGAAAGATTTAAGATTTCATTAATTAAACCTTAAACATTTAGGATTTCATTAATGAAACTTTAAAGATTTATAGTTTAGTTTATAAAACTCAAAAAATTTAGGATTTCATTAATGAAACATTAAATTTTAAATCTCTAGGGCTTGATATAAAATCCCAAGTTGTTAGGATTTCATTATAAAACCCGAAATCATTAATCATGAAGTAAACCCTAAATCTGCAAGGTTTCATTAATAAAATATTAAATCCAATTTAGCGTTTTAGTGATAAAACACTAATAGGATTTATTATTTTAAATTTTTAATTAATGAAAACCTAGATATATTTTAATGTTTCATTCATGAACCACTAATTTTTTAGGGTTTCATTTATTAAATTCTAAATAGGATTTTTTATTCAATCTTTAAAGTTTTATTGATGAAATCCTAAATATTTAAAGATTCATTAATGAAACTCTAAATCTTTAAATTTTAAGTAATAAAACCTTAAATTTTTAAGGTTTCACTAATGAAATCCTAAATAATATTTAATATGTAATATTTAATATTTCAAGTTTTATTCATGTAACCCTACATATTTAAAAATTCATTAATGAAACCATAAAACTTTAAAGTTTTATTAATGAAACCTTAAATATTTAATTTGTATGAAACCTTAATATTTAGGGTTTCATTAATGAAACACTATAACCTTTTTTGTGTTTGAGTAATGAAAAATTAAATCTGCAATCTTTGGGGTTTCATTATAAAACCCTAAATTATCAAGGTCTCATTAATGAAATTTCAAAGAATTGGGGTTTCATTAATGAAACCTTAAAGATTTAGGTTTCATTAATTAAACCTTAAAAATTTAGGGTTTAGTTTATAAAACTCTAAAATATTAAAGTTTCATTAATAAAATATTAAATCCTATTTAAGATTTATTAATCAAACATTAAATCCTAAATCTTTAAATTTTGATATAAAACCCTAAATTATTAGGGTTTCATTATAAAATCCCAAATCTTTAAGGTTTAATTCATGAAACCCTAAATCATTCAAGTTTTATTAATGAAACCCTATAGATTTAAGGTTTCATTAATAAAACCACAAATCTTTAATCTTGAATGAAATCATAAATCTTTAAAATGTTGTTCGTAAAACATTAAATCCAATTTAAGGTTTCATTAATAAAACACAATCTTTTTATTTTCTCAATATTATTAAAAAAAAATTTCAAAATTTCTATATATAATCCTTTTTTTCATAATTTAAAATTTTTAATTAATGAAACCCTAGATAAGTTATTATTTTTCATTCATGAAACCTTAAATCTTTAAAATTTCATTATTGAAACCCTAAATCTTTGAAGTTTCATTAATGAAACCATAAATAGGATTTATTATTTAATTTTTAAAGTTTTATTGATGAAACACTAGATATTTAAAGATTCATTAATGAAAGCCCAAATCTTTAATGTTTAAATAATAAAACCCTAAATTTTTAAGGTTTCATCAATGAAACCATAAATAGTATTTAATATTTAATCTTTAAAATTTTATTGATGGCACCCTAAATATTTAAAGATTCATTAATGAAACCCTAAAACTTTAAAGCTTTATTAATGAAACCCTAAATATTTAATTACGAATGAAACTTTAAATCTTTAAGATTTCATTATTGAAACATTATATCATTTTTTGTATTTGATTAATAAAAAATTAAATTCAAAATCTTTCGAGTTTCATTATAAAACCTTAAATTTTTAGGTTTCATGCATGAAGCTTGAAAGATTTAAGGTTTCATTAATGAAACTTTAAAGATTTAGGGTTTAGTTTATAAAACTTTAAAAATTTAAAGTTTCATTAATGAAATATTAAATCCTATTTTGGGTTTCATTAATAAATCATTAAATCTTAAATATTTAGAGTTTGATATAAAACCAAATATCATTAGGGTTTTATTATAAAACCTTGAATTTTTAAAGTTTAAATAATGAAATCCTAAAGCATTCAAGTTTCATTAATGAAATCTTCAAGATTTAAGGTTTCATTAATAAAACTTTAAAGATTTAGGATTTAGTTTATAAAATTTTAAAAATTTATGATTTTATTAATGAAACATTAAATCTTGTTTAGGATTTCATCAATGAAACATTAAATCCTCAATTTATAGGGTTTGATAAAAAAAAACACACACACATTCCTCTTCTTTTTTTTTATTAATTAAAATCTTAAATTTTTAAGATTTTATTAATGAAACATTAAATAGAATTTAATATTTAAATTTTAAATTTTATTAATGAAACCTTAAATATTTAATCATGAATAAAATTTTATTTAATATTTAAAATTTTATTAATGAAACATTATATTCTATTGTGCTTTAATTAATGAAACATTAAATCCAAAATATTTGAGGTTTCACTATAAAATCCTAAATTTTGAAAAAAAAAACTTACAAAAATAATTTATAGAAAACCAGAAAACTCTTCAAACATAGAACACATTGAAAATCTTGCTTGCTCTGCCATGTATTGTTCTTTTGCCTGTGAATACAGTCGGAAATGCCATTATTTAAAACAATAAAAGAATCCTTCTACGATACAAATAACAATACCCATGTGCATCCAACTCAAACTTCTCAACACCATTAAAGCGAAGCCACATCCATATGTAAGAGAGAGGAAAATAATTAATAGAAAACCAAAGTAAAAAAGAAAAAGTCGAAGCAAAGTAGACCTGTCAATATAATTCGCCGTTGACTTCTTGCCGTCATAAACAACGAAAATATAAAAAAATAAAAAAAAGAAATAGGAAAATCTTGTAAAAAATTTAAACAATGAGGAATTTTTTGAAAATTTTTTAAAAATAAAAAATATTAAAAAATAAGAGAAATGTTTGAAAATTTGAAAGAAATTTTTTTTTTAAAAATATGAAAAAAAAGAGCTAGTACTTCATGGTTTGTGATTCATAGTTTAAGATTTCATGATTTAGGGTTTAAAATTTAAGGTTTCATAAAAAAAGGATATTTCGAAATGTAAATCTATATTCTGGATAGGTTCAGGAAGCAACGAGAGAGGTGCAGGAAGTAGTTGCATGAACATTGAAACAACCCTAATTTAATGGGCTTTATACACACTCTGCGTAGTAGGCTTCTCAAGCTTAATTGCAGTTGCACCAAATCCAAGATAAGCTACAGTCCATTGCACGCGAAGCTTGCAGATGCGCCGTAACTGATCTTCACATCACTTTGTATATTAATTTAATGCTATTCTTTTAACATTGGCCGGTAGCTGTCGATATGTCCGAGTGGTTAAGGAGACAGACTCGAAATCTGTTGGGCTTTGCCTGCGCAGGTTCGAATCCTGCTGTCGACGGTATTATTATTCATTTTCTGCAACTTGTAATTTTATTTTTTTTAATGCCATGAGGATATTAATTTGTGACGTCCAAATAAAATAAAATAAAAAAACATAAGACGTGTAAAAAAATTATATAGAGGAACGAACAAGTAAGTACAAATACCACCACGTGCTAGTTTGGATCTAAAACTCGCTCTTTGGCGTTTGGGAGTTGTAATTTTCTTTTTGTTGCATCTCCTGCATTCCTTTCCTGCTTTTGGATCGTAGTGCAAATAGTCTGATTTTTTGGTCGGTACGCGATGAGTGTCTCAAATTATACCAAACGGAATAAAAATTATTTAAATTTAATATACAGGAGTTGGTAATTAAATACATAAGCTTAAATATTTTAATATAAATATTTCAAATTTATGCATATAAGTTTTAAAAAGTTTTTTTCTTTTTCTTTTGGGAGCTAAGACTACCCTTGCCTCCAATGGCATTAAATGATACAGCAACATTATTCTTACATGATTTTTAACATTTTCTTTTTACACTATATATATATATATATATATATATATATATATATAAGTGTAGTAGTAACAATTTTCTTGGGGTGGGGATTTCAAGGAATATAATTCTTAAGTTAAGTTGGGAACTTTTCTATGATCCTTCCTCTTCTAACATTTTTTTTAATCATTTGATTGGTGTAACTTATTCATCAATTTTATCTATAACTATTTTTTGTAAAACAATCTTATTGGCTACCTCTATAGAGACTGTGATCTCCTACTTCAACCACTTGTTAGCACTAATCTCAAATTTAAGATCTTCACCTAAGGAATTCAAATTAATTTTACTTAAAAACCAACGTATGAATTATCGCACGTTCATGATTCTAGTCAATCTCTACTTGATATATATTCAAATTTTTTAATTTATGAAAACATTATAACACAAAATATTAATATAGAGATCAGTTGAGATCATAATTTTTCAGACGACCTAAAATTTCTCATAACTAGGATTAGTAGCTAGTGTTTAAAAAATATTTTTTATGATAATTTAAGAAACTCTAGTTGCTCCATTTGTCTCGCACTAGTCAGTAACAATGATACAAAAAACAGAAGATTGAAATATGTAGGGCCGTCGTTCCTTGTATCGTTTGGGTCTTCCGTACAGAAATGTTTTGGTGGCAGACTGAAATAGATAAATCATGACTATCTTTTAACTTTCTTATAACGTTAGGCAATTTCAACCCCGGTTGGTTGCTGTTTTTGAAAGGAAGCAACATTTCCTTATGGTTTCAGTTGTAAATCCTCCAAGGTCGATTGCAAAAAGGACCATCTTGAGCAAGAAACTATGTTGTTATGACATATATATTGATATATAACTTAATTAATTTCGATTCTTAATTGCATCTCTTGTCTCTTCTGATAAACGTAGAATCTGACTCACCCAATGATATACATAAAGAATAATAATTAATTGTGTCGGTTTAAATTAATTACGCTAGTAGTTGTCTATATTATTGCTAACGGTGTGTGTTAGTTATTTTGAATCTTAATTACTTCAACATCATCATGTTGATGATTTAGATTTTTATCGTAGTTGCCAAAAAGCTATTATTCATGGGCAATTCCTAACATTTTCTGCTTTGGTCTTCTTATTTTATTCAGCCACTAAATTTTGTATTTTAGTATGTTAAAGTGAATTATTGCTGCAAATGAATGATAAAGAATAATGTAATTAATATTGATCTCAATACTGTATTAAATTATGCTCGCCTTACCTATTCTCAGCCCAACCCTAGCTAGCTATCTAGCCCCCGAAACAATCCCAAGGTGCAATCCCAAATTAAGGAATTAAGCACTGAGTAAGTATTAACCTCAAAACACAGGCCACCAGCTTTTCTGTTCTACTTTTATAATAAAGCAAAAGTAGGAATCAAAAGGAAAACTGAATAGATGAAAGAAAGGAAAGAGAAAACAGCAACATGAGCAAAGTTCCTCAACCCCATCTCTATAAATAAAATACTGTGAGACCCCAAAGCTTTAAGTTTCTTCAACAGCTAGTAAGAAAGCAAAAAACAGAACTCTCAAAACTTTTGCAAAGGCTTGTTTGGTTGTACATACAAGGAAATATCACAAAGGTGAAAGTGGAAATGTAGAATGGAAAAAGGAGATTGAATTTTTTATTTCTTATAGCTTAATTATTTTGAAGGCTTATATCATATATGTGAAATGAAATTTTCCACATGTAACTCTTGCAGTGCAGCAAATGATGGTTGGTAACCCTAACTGGTGGAGCATGCATCATCAATCTTCTATGATCCCTCCCCAATATGTGTTTCCACCTTCTTCAATTCCTTTTAATTCTTTGACTGAAAATCCAGAGCCTCCTCAGTCATGGAGCCAACTGCTTTTGTAAGTAAACAACCCGCCCTAGTCTCTCTTTTCCTTGTGTCTGTGAGGGTGGTGTGATGTCTAGCTAGTTCATTTAATTTATATGTTCTACCATTACTGTAGTTAATTATCGTGTCTTGCATGTAACTGCGGGTTACTTTGATCAAAGAACTATCTATATATGCATTTTGGGAATTGGTGCAAAGTGTTCAACTTCTTTTTTGTTTACTTGTATAAGAGTGAAAACTTTGCCGGGTTGTGTTTGTTTTGCAGTACTGGATTACCGGGAGAAGAAGAGAAACTTGGTTTCAGTCATTTTCAGCCGAAAAAGTTGGAAAACTGGGATGTCCAAATTCTTAATACTGCTTCCAGAGTTCCATTTCTTGATGTAATAAAGCAAGAAGCTTCTCAAAGGGGTAATTTGTACGACCATGGGCATGGGCATGGGCGTGAGGAATTTCAGGCTTATGGGCCAGCAGCTGGCTCATCTTGGTCATATATGGTGCCTGTTTCTTCCCCCGAGTCTCGTGTCAGTAGTAATAATATATTGGACTTCACTTATAACAAGTCAGATCATAGCAAAAATCTACTACAAGACCAAATATCCGAGGTAAGAAAGTAATTGCTACTAATAATATATATATCTTGACGGACATGTTATTCAAATTGATTTTCGCCTCTTTCTTATATATATGGTCTAGTGTAATAGCAGAGCTACTGCTGGAGTTTGTAAGAAGGCTAGGGTTCAGCCATCTTCAAGCCACGCACCTCTCAAGGTGATTCCCTCTCCCTTTAATTTTTTCTTTCAATTCTGATCACTTGGTGAGTGAGAGATATGTGAGTGTTTTGTTGTGTGTTGTGTGTTGTCTGTCTCTGAGAATAATATTCTTGTTGTTGGAAGAGAGAAAAGCATATACAAGAAATTCATGTAATGATTTCAATGTATCATGTATGAATGTAAATTAGGTGCGGAAGGAGAAGCTAGGTGATAGAATAACAACCCTTCACCAACTAGTTTCCCCGTTTGGAAAGGTAATGGTAATCAAACCACTAGCTAGCAAGTATACTTTAACTGCATGCTCAGTTAATTATTATAATAAACAAACCATAAGAGAAACCATTACAAGCGCGCGCCTTTGTGTTTGGTTGTGAATAGTTCTTTTCAATCCTTCCATGATCCAAGCGCGCGCCTTTATCTTTGCCATTGATTGGAACTTTCACTTTTAACATTAAAGAAAAGAAAAGAGAAAGATGACCCTTCCTTTTGTGATGTGCTTCACTTTTGCAGACTGACACAGCTTCGGTCCTGTTAGAAGCCATTGGATATATAAGGTTCCTGCAGGGTCAAATTGAGGTGATATTTCTCACACACTATTTATATAGTGCAAGCTAATCAGAGTCAGTGAAAGCATGCACTTAAAGTGTCACCAATATTGATGCTTTTCTCCAAAAACATTCTTCAGTTATGGGAGTTATAAAATTTTATTCCTTTTTCTCCTTCTTGGATGCAGGCACTCAGCTCTCCTTACTTGGACAATGCATCAAAAAACATGAGGAATCAACAGTCTGTAAGTACCCATTTCCCAAAGTCTCACTCTCTCTCTGCAAAGACTTTGAGCAGGACAAAAATGACCAATACTAGAATATTGCATGTACTAGAATATTAGTATATAATTGAAAGGCATGTTTCTTCAATTCTTCCTCTTTTTTTTTTTAAGAATAAAAATTACTGTATTTTTCAAACATCAGGTACATGGAGAAAGAAATTATGTTTTTTCAGAGGACCCCGGTCAGGTATGCTTTATTGGATCCATCAATTCATTAAAATCAAATTAAGAGCCCCTATTTGCAATTAATCCACAAAAAGAAGCCATTGAAACAAGAAGATTTCACAACTTTTTATAACATTCTTTAACGCACGAGATAAGGCTTAATTGCTTATTTGAAGTCAAAGAAGGGTTCAGACTTGAGAGAGAGAGAAGCTGATAAAAAATAAAAATAAAAATAAAAACTCGATGAGATTAGTATTCTACTTCATCTGACTCCTTATTGTTTTGAATATTCAAGACGCATCATATTCTGATCACTACTTTATCATTATTACCATCAGTTTCATCACAGTGCGCAGAACTAATTAAAATGGCCAAAGATAAAATAGCTATGCATGAACTAGTAATAGTTTAGTATTTAGTCAAATAAATTTTTATTATAATTTTATTTATAGGTAAGGTTTACAAGTATTCAATTCTTAAACTGTCATTTAATTATCATAAATAACAGTATATTGTATAATTAAACTATCTGGAAATGAAGTGTGTTAGACTTTGCATGCATGATTGTTAATTTGTTATTAATGAAATGAAAATAATAACATGAATGAATGCATGATCAGGAGGATGCAGAAGTAGAAAAAGCAAAGGATTTGAAGAGTAGAGGGTTGTGCTTGGTTCCAGTGTCTTATACACATAATGTTGGAAGCGAAAATGGGGCCGATTACTGGGAACCCGCATACGGCAGAGGATTTTAACATCTATTGTAACCATCGATCGATCTTAATATAACATCGTGAGCACTCAATCTGCAGCATGTGCTAATTATTAATGAAAAGGCCGATTGCTCACGATGCTATATATATGCCATTCACCATGGAATTTTATACTCTCTGATGATCTAGTTAGGATAACTTATTATTTAAGCTTTGTCAAAACATTATATGTTTGGTTCTTCCTTATTTTCTTCACATAATTAGGATAACTAATTTACATTAAGTCTTTGTTTTTAAAATTGTAATGTCATCAAACTTTTTCCTTTATCTAGCTATTTCTTTTTTCATTATAATGCTTCAAAAATATTAGTGGAACTAATTAACCATCTTAATTTGTTACTCACGACATGCATGCATGGAACAAAATGAAGGTTTCATAAGAATTAGAAAGTTTACAAGAATTAAATCTAAATTTAGAGAAGGATATTAATATTCAAGTGATTTATGAAAAAAAAAAAAATACTAAAAACATGAGTGTCAACCTAAAAAAAAATATTATCATTTTATGAAGTTACGTTAAATCATGTAAAGATTGGATGCATAAAATATTCATGAAGGCGAGATTATATTCCCTCAGGGTAATGCTCTTTTAACAACCCCCGTGAGACATGTAGTATATTCCCTCAGGATGTCCTAACTTTTTTGTGATAAAGAGAAACAACAAAATAAACAATTACTGTACATGAAAGTATAGAAATACAGTGTTGATAGTTAAAAAAAAAAAAACTGTATAAATAATATTAGAATTCATTCTCTAATTAAAACTATGAATTTTAAAACTTACACAGCTATGAATGATTAATAGGGAATAAGTGAATAAATACCATTTTGTGATGATTATAAATAAAAATAATACATGATCTTATAACAAATAAATAAAAGGGGAACTATTTGCTATACAATAAGTGTGTAGAAAAGAATATTTACAAACAGAAAGCGTGTATAGGAATAAAAGAAAGAAATGTGAGATAAAATAGGCGTTAGTACGAAAAGAGATAAAAAGAAAAAAGAAATAATGTTGCAAACATTTGTTGTGTAAATAATACTAAAACCCTAAATAAAATTAGAGTTTATAATTCTCTATTTAAGCAAATATGGTCCAAGACCATGAGAATTAGTTACGTACTGGAGTAAAATATTTCATATTGTAAAAGTAAATCATGATTTCCAGTCCCTACAAGTTTGTTGAAACATATGACTTGCTTTTGCAAATACACACATATATTAACTTCGTGCAGTTCTACTATCTTTAATTTGTAATTTTAAAATATACTGCTATATGTTAGCATATTATATGCGCTATAACACTGAAGGCAGAAATAAATTATACGTGTAATTAGTAAATAAATGTTGGATTACGATTGATTATCACCCAGCACCACCAGTTCTATACAGTATCTTATATCATTGACATTTTCTTATTTCTGGTTTTGAATTAGTCGTCAGAATTGAAGGTCTCTCTCTATCTTGACATTTCTTATTCAGGGGTATGCATAGATTTGGAACATATATATATATATATATATGCAGACACATTTATTGCTGCTGCTGCTGCTGTTGTTTTGTACACAGAAGTACTCATTATAGCTATTATGGATTACAGTAGTATTTGTTGGTTAGCCAATGTTACTAGAAAAGAGCTAAAATAGAATTGAAAAGCAAACAATTTGTTGTCAGGAGGTTATGCATGGCAGAGATTCATGTGGATGGATCGATGTGGCGTGGTTTGGCTGACTCCAATCTTCATATATGGACAGACCCCATCTTACTCTCTCCATCTTTGGACCACACTTTTATGATCACATATACTGCACCCATTTCATCATCCTGACGCTGCATATTACATCATCTCAATTGCAAACTACTCTATATATTAATATTATTAATTACTTATACTAGCTAGGGTCTAATGTTTTAAGCTGCCTTAATTCGTTCCAACAATGTGTAATGTGTGAGGTAGCGGGAGTTGAAAAATATGTATGATATTTTTAATTAAAAAAGAGAATAATTTAGTTTATCTTACAAGAATTTGTTGCTTTTTCATATCTTTATTCTTTAGGATATTATTTAGGTTTAAAATATTCACCATGTATTACTAATGAACAGAAATCAATTTCTTGCAAATATTTACATACAATTTACAAGAAAAACCACACACTATTTAAAAATATTTTCGACTCTTTTTTATCATTGGAACTTAGAAGAGGGGGTATCAGGTATGAGTGGAGTGGGAAGGGAAGTGCAGAATAACTGGGTTTAATTTAAACCTACTGCTCTTGAATGTTTGCCATTCTCTCATGATCCTTGTAAATTTTTAATCTCTAAATAGAAAACTAAAAAGCCCAAAGGACAAACATGAATGGGCCTGATGACTCTAAAACTTAAGTGCAACTGCTTTTACATGTCCTTTCAAACATGGGCCAATTACTGTTCGTTGAGGTCTCCCATGTCCAGTAATCCAACAAAAAATAGAGGCTACTAATTATCCTTTTCTCCATAGTTATTTTTCTTAGAAAAAAAGAAAAAGAAATCTGCCAGCTATTCTATAATTGTTAGTCCTTTTTAATATACTTTTAAAAATTTATCATAAAATATTAATATTTAATAAATACTTTAATATCAGCTAATTAAGTGCCACAGCCATTTCCTTTTTCGTAGTAATTAACTCTTTCTTGACAAAAAAAAAAGGTATCGGTGGATGACAGCCTTGATGCTTGTGAATTGTGATCTCCTTGAAACAGATGTTTAGGAATTAGGATTCTGGTGGTGGTGGGTTATATTGAGAGGAAGAAAATCTTTATCATTAACTTTAAATCTTTATCATTAATCATTAATAATTAATCATAAAACAACTTTTTTTTTTTATTGAGAGGCTAGAAAAGTTCTCTGTATCACTCGCTTTTTTATATTTTTACCGGATTGATTAAAATTTATTAAAAATTAATCATTTTAATAAATATAGTTAAATAAAAAAATTATAAATAATATGTGAAATTTATCAAAATTAATAATTTCAATCCATCAAGGTAAAAATATTTAAAAAAGAGTGTCTAACAAAGTTTAGCTAGCATTTCTCTTTTATATTTTTGAATGATGAAGATTACTTAGAATAAATTACCGATGTGTTAATTTATTAGCTAATTATGTGGTGAATTAGTGATTAGCGTACATGATAAGACTCTATATAATGTAGACACCATCCATCCATCCATAAGTTAAGGTGGAGAATATTAGTACTACTATTATTCTAAATATGAAGAAGCCTTACCACCACGCCCTCGTGAAACATGAGCTATTATTTTATGTTTTATTTTTCTATCTCTTCCATTCAGCTTCGGATAAAGGTGACGTCTACTGTTCCAAATACCAAATTAGTGGTTTTCACTTCAAAGGTATATTCAAGTAAATTTATGGATGTAGTATATATCATTGTCATAGAGATAAATAACAGATAGAGTCCAAATTTAATTATGGATGGAGTACCCATATGACTTTTTAAATTTCATTATGTGTTTGATTGTAAGAAGAAGAAAACTCTTTTCTCCAGATTTCTCATCGTGTTATTAAAATAAAAAAAATAAAAAAAACATTAAGTGCCACAATCATTGAAATGATAGCTAGAGATGAGTCACGTTCAAACTTCAAACTACTAGAGAAAAAGTTGACCATGCCAGCAAAATACAGCAGCTGCAACTGCAAGCGTATCTGAAAACGTATGTATGTCAAAGTTTCACACGCATGTACTCATTGTCTATCAAGGTGTGACTAAGCGCAACTAGCTAGCTAATTTCCGCATGCCTGGATTGTATGAAAATGAAGTTGAGCGTTGTTGTAACTTGGCAAGCTGCAACTTACTTTTATCCCAATATCAAACTCAATTCATAACACCTTGTTCACCTAAATTTGAAAGTAAACTGAGTTTCAACTCAGTAGGGATAGTTATCTATTAATTGAGAACATTGTGAATAATTCTATTAATTACCTCTAGGATTAAATAGATTATCCAGATATAGTTTATTCAATGCATACAGAAAAAAAAAAAAAAAAGCCTCCCACGCATGTTAGTGATTTGCTCCCAATCGATTGCGATCGGTGTGAAAGGAAGAAATATATAGTGGAGCGAGCACTAGAGCAGAATTCTTGGCGAGACGGTGACTACCCACTACTGACAAATTATTGGTCGGGTAAGGCGGTTTAATAAAACACTTCTTTAACCATTGCAGTGCAACAAAACTACC
The DNA here is from genome assembly GCA_014843725.1 of Amphicarpaea edgeworthii. Taxonomy (NCBI): domain Eukaryota; kingdom Viridiplantae; phylum Streptophyta; class Magnoliopsida; order Fabales; family Fabaceae; genus Amphicarpaea; species Amphicarpaea edgeworthii. The sequence goes on from CM026319.1 coordinate 13,077,432, forward strand.
ACTGTAGTTATTTACGTTCAGTTTTTAAAACATCAAAATCAAACTGAACTTGTATTCACTAAAACTCTAAAAGTGTCTGTATAACACACTTAATTTCTATATTAAGTAGTATTTTTATTTGTGTGATGTTTTTATATTTGTACCGAGAGAAATTAAAATAAAGAAAACAAATAGTAATACATCACCATTTGGCTATCTAGTAGTGTGAACTGAAGTGTGAACACGTTCCAATTCCCGCAACCAAAAATAGTTTTTAATTCTTGTCGTGATTAGGAATTGAGATTACAATCATTGAAACAACCTTTGACTCTTAAGTCAGAACATATTAAGTATTACTACCTCAGGTCCTTTATTTGGCGATTTATCTTTGTAAATTGTGAAGAATGATGGGACATAGAGACGATGCATGGAGTCTCCGTATGAACACGCAAAAGATCATTATTGATTGTCCGAGCGAACGCAATTAAGCACTGACATCACTTCATATAAATATTTGCATTGATAGTTTGATAATTAACAGTTGTTGGTTGTGTGTCGAGAATGGACAAGGAAGTAGAGCTTGGTAATGGTTCCCTTCAAGGTGAAATGGCCACCCAACACATTTCACAACCACAGGCACAGAGGCGCAAGGGTGGTCTTGTAACCATGCCTTTCATCATTGGTGAGTTTTGCTAGACCATTCAATTCACACAATTTGGATTTTGTTTCCTTAATTTTGGCTTTGACTGGTGCAGCAAATGAGGCACTTGCTAGAGTGGCTACCTTGGGCCTTTTGCCCAACATGATACTGTATTTGATGGGGAGCTACAAGCTTCATCTTCCCCAAGCAACCCAGATACTTCTCTTGTCTCATGCTACCAGCAATTTCACACCTGTGCTCGGTGCTTTCATTGCCGATTCTTATCTCGGTCGATTCCTCGCTGTTGGCTTCGGCTCCGCCATCACTTTTCTGGTATCCATATTTTGTTTACTTTTAATAATTCAATTTTAGTGAGGGTGCCAGATTCCATTAACTAATTTTACTAGATCTGAATACCAAGATACTTCTCTTTAATAATGATAGTATGTGACCGTTTTAGGAAACCAATATATATTCACATGATTTGTTTTTCTGGGGTGGGTTGTTGTGGATTTTCTGAAAGAGAAGATAAATCATAAAGGTGCTCACTTTTATGATGGGAATGAATAAAGTTGGTTATTAATGAATATTTATATGATTGCATCCGGTCAACTGGATTGCTAAACCCTCTGATTCTTTTCAAGAACATAATCCCTTTCTATTATTCACAATTAGATGACGACAACTAATTCCTTTATACTTCAAACTTGAAAGAGAGAGAATAATACAAGGGAAAAGTGTTCTTCATCGTTTCTTGTTTTTGTGAATGTTAGATAGGTACAAGTACAACGGGAGAGAGAATATTTAATTTTATGTGAATTTTCTGATGATTCTATTTCTAAACTACAGTACCATTATGGAATCTGTTGGTTTGATGGGAAGTGGTGTAATCAGAAAAGTCCTTAACATACATTTTGATTTTGTCCTTGGCAACAGGGAATGGCACTGCTGTGGTTAACAGCTATGATCCCACAGGCACGGCCTCCCACATGCAGCACTAGAACTGGAGGCTGTAAATCTGCAACAGGAGGGCAAATGGCAATATTAATCTCTGCACTTGCTCTCATGTCTATTGGAAATGGTGGTCTTTCATGCTCCTTAGCTTTCGGTGCAGACCAGGTGAATAGAAAAGATAACCCCAACAACAGAAAGGTCTTAGAAATATTCTTCAGCTGGTATTATGCTTCTGCTGCTATTTCTGTCATAATTGCTCTCACGGGAATAGTATATATCCAAGATCATCTTGGATGGAAAGTGGGTTATGGAGTTCCAGCAGCACTTATGCTTTTATCTACTGTCTCCTTCCTTCTTGCCTCTCCTCTTTATGTCAAGAATAAAGTAGAAAGCAGCTTGTTCACTGGATTTGTACAAGTCATTGTTGTTGCCTACAAGAACAGAAAGATCCCATTACCACCTATCAACTCCCCTCAACTTTACCATCATAAGAAGGACTCAGACCTTGTTGTTCCAACTGATAAACTAAGGTAGAATATTCAAATTAATTACCATCCTTTTATTTATCTATTGCACTATATATTATCACTTAACTTCTGACTGTGTTTTATTGTCTAGTTTTCTGAATAGAGCGTGTATTATCAAAGATGGGGAACAAGATATAGCCTCGGATGGTTCAGCATCAAATCCATGGAAACTGTGTACAGTAGATCAAGTAGAGGAACTAAAAGCCATTATTAAAGTGATTCCCCTGTGGTCTACAGGGATCATGATGTCAGTTAACATTGGAGGCTCATTTGGATTGCTGCAAGCTAAGTCACTTGATAGACACATAACGTCAAAATTTGAAGTGCCACCTGGCTCTTTTAGTGTGGTCATGGTACTTTCAATATTTGTATGGATAGCTGTGTATGACAGAGTGATTCTTCCTTTGGCATCAAAGATAAGAGGCAAACCGGTAAGGATAAGTGCAAAGAGAAGAATGGGGATTGGGTTGTTATTCTCATTTCTCCACCTGATAACTTCAGCAATAGTTGAGTCTGTAAGGCGAAGGAGAGCAAACAATGCGAATGGGGTGCTGCATATGTCTGCAATGTGGCTTGTCCCACAACTTTGCTTGGGTGGCATAGCTGAAGCATTCAATGCAATAGGACAGAATGAGTTTTATTACACAGAGTTTCCAAAGAGCATGTCCAGCGTTGCTACTTCCCTTTCTGGACTGGGAATGGCTGCAGGAAACTTGGTGGCCAGTTTTGTATTCAGCTTCATACAAAACGTTACTTCAAGAGGGGGAAAACAGGGCTGGGTTTTAGATAATATTAACAAGGGTCGTTATGACAACTACTACTGGGTTATTTCTGGACTCAGTGCTCTTAACATACTCTATTATCTAATATGCAGTTGGGCTTATGGACCTACCCTTCAATTTCAGCACTTAGTTAGTGAAGGAAATGGGACTCATCAGCTTCACAAAGATTTCCAGATTACTAAAGAGGAAGAGTTAACTAGGTGATCATCATATCATATATGTCAAACTTAAATTATGATTAAATTTTACATCTAATACTTATGTTTAAGTATATTTTACTTATAGTCATTGATCAAGTCAACAGTTCCAAAATATTTAAGATACACTTGTGAATCATAAATTGCAATCTCAAGTAAAGTTACTTTGTTTTAAATTAGGCCTTAATATAAATTGCCATTTTAGTGAAATTATTACGAATTTGTGTCGTGAAAAATATCTTTACATTTCTATGATATCTTAATCGCACTAAAGGCATCAACCCACCTTAGATCTCTAAAGTCATCACCCAAAGTCCAATCCAACATAAATGGTTAATTTTGCACCCATTTCATTTAATTTCAGATACGATGTTTGATTCCTTAAATAAAATACTGAGTCTGTGTCCATCCATATTTTACAAATGGATACCCTAACATTTGTTAAACAGTAGGGGAGGGAGGTGTTCATCCTAAACGACGAACTGTTCGTACACTACAACCCACGTGCTACCTCAAAGTGTCAAAGTTGTTTCCAGCCTCTTCTTTTCTTTTTTTCTTTTTAAAAAAAAAATAGTAACATGTTGTAATTATTTGACACCAGGTCACCAAGAATATTTATATTTATAAATAAAAATAAAGTAGTTAATTGATCATTTTAGAGACAGATAGATATATTAAATTGTCACACGGAATAATCATGCTCCACCTATAAAAAAAAATATGTACTTGTCTTCTACGTGTCCATTGTCCAACTGCAACTCAATTACTTTTGTCCATTGATCCAATGGCTCGCAAACAACATTATGATTCATTTATCGCTTATAGTACTATGGAAATTAATTAATAATTAATACTATACCCTATTTTTTCCATAATAATACCCAATTCATTTGTCACATGCATGCATGCATTTGACTGATTTGATACATAAGTAAAAAAATATAAGATTCGAACTTGAGTAATGAAATAAAAAATATATAATTCATTATGCTGCAGTGGCGGATTAGAATCTTGAAACAAATAGTTTGTTGATACTGTAAAATAACAAATAATTTGAAACAAAATGTTTTAAATAAAACACCATTTATTTTAAAATGGAAGTATATGTACAGGTGATTCAATGCATGTGGAGGCATACCATGTTACACAGTTCATGATTTATGAAATATCATGTGAACTCAAGGTATAGCAATTCCGTTTCTTTTCATTTGTCAACACAGTACATTAATTAAGAAACAGATGACCTTGTCCTTGTTTTTTTTTCCTCCCCCCCTTAAAATTCCTTTATCTACTCTAGACACTAGACTAATATTTTTTTTTTTTTATTTATCTCTCGTATTAATATTTTTTTAACTAATAAAAATTATTGAACATATTTTATATTTTAAAAATTATACATTTGTTTTTATTTAATATGATAAGAGTAAATTGGTTCAAATTCTCTAAGGTCTCAAATATGATTCTTATAGATAGATAAAAAAAAAAAAAAAAACTGTATTTGAAAAAGGACTCTTTAAAGGTGATCAACTAAATTTTTAATATTAATTAATTATCAATAAAATTGATTGGCACTTTTATACTAATAATATGAAAGCCAAAAAATATAGCATATATATCTTATCAGTCTTATTTATAAATAATAAAATGCCACATGATACAACTCTTACCTAGTATGACCTTCGAGATCTTTTTTTTTTTTTTTTTTACAATAATTAGGGAAAATGAAGAAAAAAACCTGAATGAATCATAGTTATATCTAACTAGATCGGCACATCCAATACACTTTGTAATACCACGAAGAAAGCATCCCACGAAGCACACACTTATGTATTTGTGATATTTCTTTTAGAAATTATCGGTCATAGTCCACTCTTGTAAGTTGTAATATATATAAAGATATTCACACAATTCTAGTATGTATGGAGTGCCGCAGCAGTCACGCAAAAATAGGTCTTTGTCCAAAAGATTAGGACAGGCATGTGCATGAAGATTTAATTTGTAGTTCCACACTTCCACTATATATACTATTCCTTTCCTTAATTCACTAGACATGGAGAAGGAAATGGAGGCTGCTTCAGTTGATCATGAGGAGATGACTCACCAACACATGAATCCACATATACAAAGGCACAAGGCCGGTGGCTTCATTACCATGCCTTTCATTATAGGTAATTATATATATATATATATAGTTAATTTGATTAACATGGGTGTTGAAAATGAATGAATGAATGAATATTGCAGCAAATGAAGCACTAGCTAAGGTGGCTAGTGTTGGGCTTATGCCAAACATGGTATTGTATTTGATAGGGGATTACAAGCTCCGAGTACTGAAAGCAACCAAAATTATGTTCTTTTGGTTTGCCGCTACCAATTTTGCTCCTGTGGTTGCTGCTTTTGCGGCTGATGCTTATTTGGGTCGCTTCCTTGCCATAGGTTTAGGTTCAATTCTCAGTTTCCTGGTACCTTCCTTTCTCCTTCATTTTTTAACTAATCCTTGTGATTTTTTCTATTATTATATTTAACCCTTTATCACTGTTAACACATCGATTCTTTGTTAAAAATTTAAAGGATTCTAAAATAATATTTACAGCTTTGGATCTTGATTGTACTACTCACTTGACCACCCAAAAAGGAAGGATACGTGCCACAACACTTGACAATATTTTTAATTAAAATAAATTATACCTTATGTATCTTCTTGTAACTTTATACTTGTTTTAACTATTTTCTTATATTTTTATTGTGCTGCTTAACTCATATTTTTTTTTATCATTAAATCTCATGAAATATTATAGTTGCGATTAAAATCGTGACTAATAAATTTAAAATCATAAATAAATTATAAAAAAAAATATGAAGTCAAGTGATAAAAAAAAAAAAAAAGTATGAGAAAACTTTGAAAATTATAAAATTACAAGATGTAAAGTATACTTTCTTTTTCATTTTTTATTTTTAATGGAAATACAAACAAAATTATATTATACTAACTAAAAGAATTAGTCATGCATTTTTTTAACATATTCGTAAATATATATAGTATTCCTACTTTTCTTTTAAATTTTGACTATTTCTTGCAATTTTCCGAATATTATCTCAGCAATCTTAATATCATATAATTAAAGTGAGTTTGTAGAAAGAAAGTGACTATGTGCCAATCTGATAAAGTAATGCATATATAACAGACTTTTGTATATGCACCCAAAAAAAATCGTGTCAAGATCTGAATTATGTAAATGAACAATTATTCTACTCCCATGTGATAATTGTTTCTCTTTAAATAGTTAGAACTGTGGAGTTAAAAGTGAGCATATGCAAAAGACAAGTTCTTGGTGGTGTGGTTTGAGGTTCATTACTCGATTGTAACATTAATTCTTGATCAGTTGATCATCTTGGTAATTGGATCTCAAGCTGCGGAACGGTCAACTTGGGTTTTGGCTAGCTATTAGACTGTGTTTTTATTTTGCAAGTATGTGTACACCCTTTAGGGAAATATTCCCGAGCTGCGATAATATACTATTATTATTCCGTTTAAATATCGTGTTGAGTGTGTACGTATTACATCATTAAGTAAAATAATATTAGCCATTCATTATGTATGATTCTAGTTAACGTACGTAAATGTAGCTAAAAAATATCAATATATTTATATGAAATGAAATAATTTATAATTTATTGAGATTAGGTCATGGAGTAGGGTTGCTCGATCACTTGCTAATGATTAAATAAGTCGCACACCTAGCTCATAATATATATGAGATTATAAAAATATTAGTTAAAATTGAAGGAAAATTGACTGAATTTGGGGAAGAAACAATTGTTAAAATATTACAGGGGATGGCAGTGATGTGGTTAACAGCCATGATCCCAGAGGCAAGGCCTAGCAGCAGCCACTCAACAACAACAACAACAACCCAAATGGCTATCTTACTCTCTTCCTTTGCTCTCATATCCATTGGAGGTGGTGGCATCTCATGCTCCTTAGCATTTGGTGCTGATCAACTTAACCAAAAATCCAAACCCAACAATCAGAGGGTCTTAGAGAGCTTCATTAGTTGCTACATAGCTTCTCAAGCCATTGCTGTAGTTGTTTCCTTGACTGGAATAGTTTACATCCAAGACCATTTTGGATGGAAATTGGGTTTTGGGGTTCCAGCAGCACTTATGCTCTTGTCCACTTTCATGTTCTTTCTCATCTCCCCACGTTATGTGAAGCAGAAACCACACAGCAGCTTGCTCACTGGCTTTGCCCAAGTGCTTTTCGTTGCCTTTAAGAACAGAAAGCTTTCATTTCCACCTAAGGACTCCACTGGCATGTATCACCATAAGAAGGACTCAACCCTTGTTGCTCCAACTCATAATCTAAGGTTTAAATTTAACTTCTCCATCCTGTTTCGATAAATTACTTGTCTATAAGTAACTGAGTTTAGGTTATACTTTATGTTATAGGTTTCTAAACAAAGCTTGCATCATCAAAGATAGAGAACAGAACACATGCTCAAATAAACAATGGAGTCTTTGCACAATAGAGCAAGTGGAAGAACTGAAGGCAATCATTAAAGTTATTCCTCTTTGGTCAACCGGTATCATGGTGGCAGTTAGCACTAGCCAAACATCACTTTGGTTGCTCCAAGCCAAAACTATGGACAGACGTATCAGTTCAAACTTCCAAATTCCAGCGGGTTCTTTCGGTGTATTCATAATGTTGGCAGTGTGTGTAACTGCTGGGGTCTATGATCGTGTTATTCTTCCTCTAGCTTCAAAAGTGAGAGGAAAAGCAGTTAGCATCAGCGCCAAAAAGAGAATGGGAATTGGACTGTTTTTCTCCCTTTTGGACTTTGTGGCTTCAGCAATTGTAGAGAGTATAAGGAGAAGGAAAGCAATTAAGGAGGGATATATTAATAATCCCGAGGCAGTGTTGGACATGTCTGCAATGTGGCTTATCCCACATAATATTTTGTGTGGTATAGCAGAAGCCTTTAATGTAATAGGGCAATCAGAGTTCTATTATTCTGAGTTTCCAAGCAGTATGTCAAGCATTGCTACATCTCTATTCAGCCTTGGATCTGCTTTGGGAAACTTGGTGGCTTCTCTTATACTCACCATTGTGGATGACATTACTTCTAGAGGGGGAAATGAAAGTTGGGTTTCAGATAACATTAACAAGGCTCACTATGACAAGTATTATTGGCTTCTTGCCATAATGAGTGTTGTTAATATACTCTACTATTTTGTTTGCAGTTGGGCTTATGGCCCTAGTGCTGAAGCAGCTTCAAAGAAGGAAGAAAGAGGGAACAGGGTTCATGATCAAAAAGAAGATGCAATGTAATGTGGGTCGACACATGCATGCATGCATGTTGAGCCCTTTAATTACTACAAATATTGGAGGAAGACTCAATTTAGATATTGTAACTTTTTTATTATTATTTGTTATAATTATCTATTGTACGGTATGTTGTAAAGGTTGTATCCATGAATAAAATACTTGCGCATGCATGCAGTGTAAGTTTTAAAAAGAGAAAAACTCAACTAGACCGCATGCATGCATGCATGTATGCCATAGGTTATTGTCCATGGATAAATTGGTGAAAGCAGAATAACAAGACGAACTTCAAAATCCTCTTTCACTGCTCTCCAAATGAAATAGGTCATCATTCTCACTGTCCAATACTTGTAGTTTAATTTCCCCCTCAAAGGCAACTTTGTGATAGAGATTCGTTTCTAATTTCATTTATGAATAAAAATATTTTTATCCTAAATCCTTTAATCATACAATTTTAAACCTTAAAATCATAAATCATAAATCTTAAAATTTTAAATTTATTCAACATTCAACACAATTTTTTTTTATTAAAACCTTAAAATCATAAATCATAAATCTTAAAATTTTAAATTTATCTAACATTCACAATTCTTTTTTTTTATTAAAGATCTAAAACAAAATTAATTAATTTATCACTTATCCAAAACATATTTAAACTTTAAAATAAATTCACTTTTGATTCAATCACGTGTTATTATAAGATAAATTTATATCAAGCTGATGTTTCAAATAAGAATCAAACACAGTTGCACTATATCTAATAATTGTAATGTCAGTAGTTTCATTTTTTTACTTCATAGTTTAACTTTTTGTAAACAATATACTAACACAAACATCATCTCTAATAACATTGAGTTCAATCAATTGAATGTGTATTTCATTGTTTAACTTTTAAAGCATGTGTAAGCATCACTGTCATAGTGGTATCGTACTAGTTTTTATTAAAATTTGGACGCTCCTTTACATAGAAAGCTACTGCGATGCCAGGCTCATGGTTTTGGATACATCACAGAAAGGTTTCATTTTCATAGAAAAACCGAAAGTAAAGCAATGGATTCATCTCCCAACAGTAAGATGCATGACCAATATAACATTGATCGATGTTTATGGAATGGAGCATTGATATGGTTCAGTTTCAAGCAAGCACTACATAAAAAATAAACCAAACACCAAACAAATACAAATAAATTTAATTTTGACAGCTCCTCTCTTCACTTGGACATGAATTGGTCTGAAGGAGCGTTCTTCAATGTTTGATCACTTTGCTGTCTTGCACGCTGTTGTGCAAGAATGCCATTCCATCCTGAAGAAAACAAATTGAAATAAATAATCATATCTCTTGATGAGAATATTGTAAAAGTGAAGGAAGAATTACGTACCAAGAGCAGGGTCAAGTCCTCTAATATTGAGCTCTCTGAACTCCTGACAGAGGGAACAACATGGACAAAAGATGTGAGAGACAATATCAGTATATGGAGCTTCCACCAAATTATACCTCTTCCTCAACTTTGTGCGGTACTTTGACCCCATAATCCATTGAGAGCACAAAGCAGGCATCATTAATAGGTAAATGAAGCTCCCCAAATGACAACCTGAAATTATTTAAATTATTTCATCTACAAGTGAAAACTGAAAAGAAAAGAAAAGAAACCAATGCATGCAAAGTTAGGCCTTACTTAGCTCTCCACCATCCAGTATTTCTGCTGTCTGTCCAAATGTTACACAGGGAAAAAATGCTGTCATAACAGCTGTCAACCAAAAAAACAAATATGTGATTCAACAGTAACTAGCTATTATTGCTTTTGAACGTTGTTCTCCAGTCTGAACAATTCAAAACAGTAGCAACGCTTCAAACAAATATATATATTCTGTCACACAGAAATATCTTACGAAAGACTAACCCATTAGACTCCCTTCTAGGCCTAGCTAGCCACTCAAGATTGGCTCATAGTAATATCAGTAGTTGTAAACCTTCTTAGTGCCTATATTCTATTTCTAGCCTCAGAATGAAGAGCAACCTCCCGCACTAAATTTTTGTACATAAAAAGAAAAGGACTCAAATCTCATAGTAATGTAAGTGCTGCAAAAAAATTGTTATTACCATTTGTCTGGTTCTCATGACAGTCAAATAGTCCAGTGCTCCATGGATCCCCTATTTGCTGAATTGAACCAACGGGTTCATTCTGTTGAATTTTCTGATCCTCAGTGCCCTGCATGTCACTTTTCTTTTCTTTTTTCTTTTTTTGCCTAGAAAGTTGTGAACAATGAAAGAATCCTAGAATTAAACCAATGGCAGAGTCAGCTTGTTTTCTTAAATAAGTAAATGAAACTACAGAATTTGCTGAATATAATATTTTCAAAAGAATAATGGAATTTGGAAGGCCAGTGGGGTGGGTATTTTGAGAATTAAATTTTGATTGGTCAATGAGAAGAAGTTTCGTGTATCCTTCATCCAATTAGAGAAATGCTAGTGTTAAATTTAATTTGTCTCTGCGCTTGGAAGTAGACTTTGAAAGTCTTATTCGTAGACAATGAATAGGATTGGGATGTAAGGATAATAGCCGGAATGGTTGACTCTAAAGTACGGTACATGCACTTACATTTTAATTTTAATATAACCCAAAAGTCAAGTCAAATAACAACTCATCAACACATCACAAGTAATAACAAATAATAATATGCTGCTAAAGTAAAATGTCCAATCTAAATCTAGTTGTGGTGACAATAAATAATGCACACCACATCTATCATCTAAGCTTCTGTTCTGTTCAAGTTGACTGATTAATTTTTCTTGATCTTCGATGCCACCCACATCTAAGAACTAAGATTACTTAAAGTCAATGAAATCAAGCATGGCCTCCTTCGGTTTTAGGGTCAACAGATCACCACTTAATGTGAACGTGCCTTCTGATTGCGAATCCGCATGTACTTGTTTTAAGTCGTTGCCGACGTTTCATGTTATTGTTATCCTTCTTCGTCTATTACTTTTTTAAGCCACGTTTTAAAAAATACATTTTTTTATATAAATTTTTCAACTCTTCTCACCGTAGTTTATACATTTTCCTAGTTTGTTAAGAAAATTAAGTTTACATGCATATGTTATTGTAGAAAATCAAATAATCATACGATACTCATGCATTGGGCATATGAAAAAAAATCAAGAAACTCTTATTCAGATAAAATCAGAATATTAATTTATCATGAGGTAAATTTTATATAATTCTCAATAAAAATTTGAATAACTAAGAAAAAAATTCATTCAACAATTAAAAAATATAGCACCCAAGAAAAAACACGTTATAGATAGCGCTACACTTTTGTTTATTTGGAACGTTACACACTCGGGGAGAGAGGAAAAAAAAACCTATATTGTGTGAACAAACTCAAGCAAGAAAGAATATTCTTTGGATCTCTCCGAATAGGAATACGTATAAAAAGACGGACTATACAACATTCCCTTAACAACACAAGGGTGACTGACTATCCAAACAAAATATATATCTTCCGATTCTCCAGACTCCAGAGGCCGATGGCACTATTCTCCAATATATATATTATTTATTTATTACTGTGCCAAATGCATGTTCATCCCCAAGCCCTCTTCATGGACCCATTGTCTGGATCTGTAAAAAGATGCATCGACGTTATAAACAAAAACAACATGGATACAAAGTAAGGCTTAGCATTTTGTTAAAAATTGATAAAAAGAAAATTAGGGCATCTTGCTTATAATACCTTATTAACAAGCAAATTCACTTGTTCTCTGTACATTTCCTTCAAGTCTACAATATCCGCACGAAGTTCCTCCAGCTAAAAACAGAAAAAAAAAATTAGATAAAAATTAAAAAAGTAGATAACTTTTCTATTATAAATCTTAATAAATAAAAGGAAACATGACAGGTTCGATATATCAAAGTCTTGGCCTTAGGCCTTGGTATAACTAATAACTAAAAGCCTACAAATTATTTTCTTTTCTCTTTTGCCACTTCTTGTATTTAGGGCGTGGCTTGTCTAGTATTTTTTCTTTCATTTGATTTCTCAGATTTTCCGGAAGAAACAGAGTTATTCAGTTGTGTCACGCTCTCGTCTGGGCTCTAAAGTATTTCAAGCACAAGAAAAATTATAAGGCAAACAATATTAAGAATGAGTTCCTCTAGAAGTTTATAGGATTGTACTAATTTCCTTACAAGAGGAAAAGGCAGACCACTAGGCCAGGAATCCAAAAACCAAATTAAGTCTAAGATATATTATTCCTAGAAAGAATGCAAGGTTGGCAAAGTGAGAATTTACCTCCTCATCACGTTCGCCCATCAATTCCAAAGCAGCAGAGTGCCTCCTCCTTAGTGCTTCTAGCTCTGATCGTAAGCCAGGTAATACAACAGCATCCCCACGCAACTTCTCACACTGCAGTGTGGATATGATTAGCGTGTCATGGTTAATGACAAGGAACAAGACCAGCAAGCGGGAAACAGGAATAAAAATCACCTGTTCTGTCATTTTGACCAACTCATCGGCAAGAGAATCACGAATAGATTCCAGTGATGCCTGGAATTTTTATTATTAAAAAAGTCATCATTGTACCCCAAATAAAAGAGACATCTAGATCACTGTCCTATGATCTAACAGCTTAATATAAATTATAATAGTTATAAACTATAAATTATATATTATATTTGCTTAAACATTATGAGGAGTTCTCAATGACAAGAAGAAGTTGAGCGATGAACTGGAAGGTATGGTGCCCAATATTTACAGGGAATGAAGGCAATGAATCATACCAAGCGTGACATGTATGAAGCAAGTTCACCCTCCTTCTGACGAAGTGCAGCTTCAAAAGAACTGGGTGTCATGCTTTTCACATAGTAAGGACTCATGCTTAGTTCTCCTAGGTTTCTCCTATCAGATATACTATCAGATGAGTCCAACGATGCTTGCAGAAAGTGGCTTTCTTCCAAGCTTCCCAAGGAGCTTGCAGTAGAGAGTTTCCGAGACAGGTTCCCTACATCATAAAGAATATTATAGTATGTATCACAGATAACTCAGCTTAGTGATGTAAATAGAAGCAGAGCATCATACCATTCTCAAATGAAGAATTTAACTTTGTAGTAGGAGTTTGATCTGATAATGGTGCAGAATGAACACGTGCAGTCTTCTCCAGCTCTGATCGAGCAGCCTTTTCTTTTTCTATCTCCTGGAATAAATGAAGAGCTCAACACAAGAACTTGAAAGAAAAGAAAATAAAAAAACAAAGGTTCTAATAAGACAGATGGAATTTAATACCCTTGCAAGCATTAGCAATACTATACCTCTTTTTTTTTATGCATTGTTTCTGTTCCATAATTTTTGGCCAAATATTCTACATCAGCTCGCTACATATTTAACTCCACTCAATGTTGAAAAATCCACAACAAAAGCAAGTTGAATTTCTTTTGTAAATTTTTTACAGAAAAATTCATGCAGCATGAAACCAAATCTCTGCCTTTGGCTGGTTCATTCCATTATCCACATAAAATGAGAAATGAAAGAAAACTTAAATGGAGGTGAAACCAAGAGCTTCATGTAACATGTTTAACAATGACTATATGTTTGAAATCCATAATCAAAAGCTCTACCTGCTGAAGTTGCTCCCTTTGCATCAATGCCTCCTGTAACTCTTGCTTGTATTTATGTCTAATGTCTCTAATCTGTTCCTCAAGCTGTCTCACACGACCTTCTTGAGTATCAGCTTCCTCCTTTGCAGCAAGATATTCCTGCCTGCTTTCAGCTGCCCTTTGTCTCTCCTTTTCAAGGGTCCTACTTAACTGAGTCTGTTCTGCTCTAAGACATGAAATCTGTAATTTATTGTTAAAGTACAAAGTAAGTCATGTATACATGAAATTGTGATTAAAGGCATGATTTTGATTTCACTTGAGAAATTACAGAACCTGAGCCTCAAGGACATTAATTCGAGATAAGGTCTGAGATAAGCGTTCATTCACAGATCGCTCTCTCTCCTCTGCAGTTGCAGCTTTAACCTCTGCTTCCTGTAGGATCCAAAGGAAAAGATGAAGAAATACAATCATATCCAGTGGGAAAGTTTCTAAAATTAAATTCAGAAAGTGTTCTAGAGACCTGAAGTCGAGAATTGAGAGTTCTTTCAACAGCAGCCCAAGCTTCAGCTTTTCTGGCATTTGTTTCCTGTGACAAGGTGAATTCTTGTCTAGTATAGATCCCATGCAGCAAAACAAAAAACAGAAGGCAAAGTAATTTTGAATTGTATGTGTATTAACCTGCATGGCTTCAATTTGCCTTAAAAGCGGCCTTGTGGATTCTGGAACTTGCGTAATCAGTTCCTCACACCGTCTTTCACTTGCCTAGAGAAATCCAACCAAATTATACAAACTACCAAAAAAACAAGTTGCTAAAACGTATTTATAACATTCACAGAAAGTAAAATAATTGAAAGACAGGCAGAGAGTAGACCTGGTAACGTTTTTGAAGATCCTCAATGTCTCTGCGAAGCATGTCTTCTTTGAAAACTTCCTGAAAATAGATGAAGAAAACATTAAAACTGAAAAATAACATCCTGAGAAAGCCAACTAAAAAAAATGACACAATACAATAGAAACCTGTTGTTCCTTTCTACTTAATGTTTGCCTCAATTCTTCAAGTGCCTGGACTAGCATAGATTCACGTTCCTCAGCTTCTCTCAGACGACTCTCTAGCTCAGTTCTTGCTTCATTATTCACACGAGCCTCTGCTAATGCTTCAGCTTCCTTAGCAGCAGCCAAAGCATTCGTATAATATTCTTTCTGTGCTGCAATTTCATTTTGATATTTTTCTATTGTTTCTTGCAACAACTTCTCTGTAGCTGTCTTGTCCCTCTTGATACTTTCTACTTTATTCTCTTCTACCTGGATCGCATGGCATTAACCAAAGAGCAGTTTCAATTAAAAGTACTAGTAAATAACTAAATATGAGGATTGTCAAACCATGCTACTCCAAAAAAAAAACTGAGACATTCAATGATATAGAGGATTGTCCAAGACTTCAAAGTAGCACACAACAATAAACCATAAATTCCCCTTAAAACTATTATACGAAATTTAAGTTACGAACAGTAAGATGGGACTTATATAATAAAACTATATTATGAAGAAAATCTTTAGCAAAAAGATAAAACAACCTGAACAAGTGAACCCATACAGCAAAGATAAAGGTATATGTATACCACATGAAATTTCTGCTTCATAGATTCCATGATGAATGAAGAGAATTCATTCAAAAAAATTACCAGCAAATAATAACTTCCAATAATGTTTTTAGAATAATTCCATTACCTGAAGTTTAGTAGTCAAACCTTTCTTCTCCTCCTCAATATCTCTAATCTAGCTTTCATGAAAAAAGTAATTAAGAGAATTATTACAATATGTAGGTGTAGAAAAGGTTGAAGATTGTGGGAAAATACAAAAAATATTCTGCATACCTGAGCCCTTAGTTTCCTAATTGTTGATTCTTGAGCAGCTTGCTTTTTGGAAAGCTCTTCACCTGAGATGAGAGACAGTCTAATATGAAGAAAGGGCCTCTCTATAACCACCAGTAATTAAACCACTACCATACTTCAATGGAGAAACTTTCTAATTACAACAGAAACAAAGAAGCCCTTCAGATGAAATTATTAATTTTCCAACCAAAGCAATGAACAGTAGCAGTTCACATACAAAATTTATAATGTAACATCAGCAATCCTCAATTTTACCCATTAATGTAATTAACATATATAAACATGTACCCCACTGTGTACTCCGGCACACAGTTTACATTCAATTATCCCTATGTTTCTCCTATTTTAACAGTGTTGATGTTAACAAAGCATCTATTACTCTAATAACTATGAATATTCATCTTAAAGAAATCCAAAGAAGTACCCAACTGAATAATTTAGCACTATGGTTTTTGTCCCTTTAAACTTAGGTGGCATATATCTAAAAGGACCATCCATATAATCAACCCCAATGAGACATTAATAACAAAAAAAATGATTCTGTATCCACCAAAGCCTGGATGACACAAATTTAGGTTTGATTTCAGACTGCACTACCTTCTGCCATAACTTGATTAATTATTTCATCCTTTTCTTTCAAGAGAGCAGCTGCATCACTTTTTTTACTCTGCTCTCGGCGGAGTGTATCCCTTTCCTTAGTGAGAGCATAAACCTGCAATTAAACACAGAAAACACAAACTCCCATAACAGTTGTAGCTCAAACTAGGCAGCATACACTTTAAAACATATACATAATGCCAAATAATCCTCTTCGATAAATCACATTCTTCAAAATTCAAGATGAATTTCTAACACCAATCTCCAATGCTTTAGATGCTCATGTTCTAATATTGAAATTATAATACATTCACTTTTGCTTCCATGGGAACTTCATGTTTATCAGATGCACTAATATTGCAAGAATTTGATTAGTAACCACACAAGAAATGGAACAGCAATATCAAACCATAACTCATGCATCGCATCACAATAAAGCATATGAGTGAACCCTTTCAGTATTAAGAGAAATTTGATCTTAACCCCTCAAAAGAAAGACACACTCTGCAGCCTATATGGCATCTGTCCCAGGTTCCCAGCTATGCATTTATATGACAAGAATCTTGAGAACATCTGAAATGCAAACTATGCATGCAAAGCAAAACATGTGAGCCTTGATAGTATTTCTGTCATTTGTGCCATACAAGGTTAGATTCTATGGTGGAGAAGTCAACCAGAACTTCATTGTATACTATAAACTAAACACACTATACACAACTTTTGAATTATGCATCTGAGTTAAATTACTGATAATTAAGCACAAAAAACAATTAAGATTGCCGACAAGTGATACCTTTCTCTCGAGAGTTGCAACTCTCTGATGGTACTCCTCTCGCAAAGACTCAACTTCTGCCTCATTGGACTTTCTCTGTTCCACAATTATCAGCAATGAAATATAAATATTTCAAAGGAAATGGGATGCAGGAGTGAGCAACACCAAAAAAATGAGAAATAGAAATAGGGAACAGTAACACTAACAGGTGCTAATTAGCTTACAAAAACACCAAATGATTTTCATAGAAAGATGTACAAAGGAAAACAGATACATCATATGTAGTATACAATGGGAATATCCAGAAAAATACAACATAGTAGACAATATGACAAGGTCACAAGAAGAAAATCTAAACAATACATGTAAAGAAAATCATCTTCAACAAATCCAACTAGAACTGACATAGACTGAATCAAGAAGAAAAAGTAGATTTTTTTTTTTAAATATCTACTGAACCACATCATCTATCATTGACAAATAAACATCCTTAAACTTTAATTTTCATGATATTAGTTAATATTCCATGTTAGTTACCTAACAAGCCAATTCATTTGTTATTTCCATAATGCCATTGCAAGATCATGTCTTGGAAAGGCAAATAGGATCCATGGTTAGCTTCCAATGCTACTACATATGCAAGAATTATCAGTTTATATGTTTAATAGACAGATGTGAATGAATAGATGACATCACAGAGACTGGGAAGGTTCAAGAGGTAACAATAAAAAGATGTATTAAATAAAAACATAACACATGCAACTAGGTATTGTAAAAAATAAATATACCTTGAAATCTTCAATCACAGATTTCAATTGTTCATTTTCATTCATCAGTTTTGCAATATCATCAGCTTTAGCCTGCAAAGAAAACCAAGAATACAAAAATGTAGTAAGATATGCAACATTATAATGGCCACAAAAAATGCATATAGAAGAGGAGCATAATTAGAAAAAATATGCAACTTCTTCAATATGTTGAGAGACAAGACATTAAATCAAATGACCTTTAGCCATTGATGAAAATCGGAAGATTGTAGCTGATTATAGCTAAAGAAAAGGGGTATAGTGGAGCAAGAAATGTTTATAAAAGAGTGAATTAGAAGCTATTTTTACACCATACATCAATGCTCATTATCTTTTATGCACAAGAAGCCTGGCAAGATATATTGTTCCAGAGAAGATGAAAAAAATTATGTATGTATGTATATATATATATAGCACCCTATATGCTTAGGCCTTAACCAAGAAAAAATGGACAACGGGCCAACAAAGAATTCTTAACCAGAGTACCAGACGAAGTCTATCTAGAGACCATGCCATCATTCCTCATAGTTTTCATACTAAAAACTCTGGGAATTTAGAAAAAAAAAAATGAATATGCATCAAAAATGCTTATGTTGCTGATAATAAAAAGAAACAATTTGTTGTGTACACGACTCAATCAGTCCATAATGGACCAATAAAAATTATTTATGACAAAGTGAATTCGAAACTTAACTATTTTTACTCCACCAAATAATCCTCATGATCTTTGATTTATACATAAGAGAAGCTTGGCAAAATATATTGTCCAGGAAAAAAACTTAGTTCCTCGAACCCTTAGGCCCTAACCAAGACAAAAAGTACAACAGACCAACAAAAAGGCTACCTAGAGACCATGTAGCACTTAGACCTTGTTATATATTGAGATCTTGCAACAATAATGAATGTGTTTACAAAAGCTTTTGTTTCTGCCATGATAACAAGCACTAAATGAAATACCTGAGCTTGTCTTGCAGCACCTTGCAGTGCAACTTCCATCGTTTTCATCTCCCTTTTCAACCTCTCTAGTTCAAGCATGGAACTGGAGTCAGACATAGTTCTTTCAGAACTCAAATGTTGCTCTTTCATGTCAGTTTCAACATCATGGGCAAAGTGCTCCCTTTCATCTTCTTTTACAGTTGTTTCATCTTCAGGTGACACTTCAGTTACCACCTTAGAAGATTCATTTGGTGGAGTAGCACAGGACAAGTGTTCAATATTTAATTGATCAGTGTTATTGGTTTCCTCAGAAGCCACAGATTGTAAAACAGAAGTGTAAGTATCATCTCTTTTCTCACTATCACTTGACACCTCGGGTTGAACATAAAAAATTCTCTTTTCACTTTCTTCTGCTTGCACCCTCACTTCTTCTATACTCATCTCTTTTGTCTCAACTTGAGAATTTTCATGCCCATCACTAATACCATGTGACTCACCAGACCCACTAGTAACACCCTCAACTACATTCTCCCCAAGATTGGAAGGCAAAAGTTGCATTGACTCTGGACTACCAGAGGTTCCCAGATCAGCAATCTCTTTCTCTTGAGAATGTTCCACAGAATCTGAACTCTCAAACTTCTCAACAGGGGATTCGGGCAATTCAACAGACAACTCCAATAAATGGTTTTCCTCCTTTCCATGATCCAAATTCTGTGCAACTGTTCCATCTGCTGACTCTGTAAGCTCACCATCTTCTTCTTCCTTAAGCACTTTATTTTCTTCTTGAGCATTGGTTGCTTCTTCTTCCACATGGACTTCATTATCAGTTTCAAGAGCTTCATTTCCCTCAACCACAGGTGTATGATCAAGAGACTCAGGCTTTTCTGGTGACTTGTCAATTTCAGACTCTCGTTGAGAGGATTCATCTTTTTCAGACATTTCTTCAGTAGTTTCCTCATTTTTGCTCCCCATAAAAGCCATGACAGGATTAAATAGGGCTTTCCTGTCAGCAGGTATAGGCCATGATCCCGCATCTGAAATACAAAAGGAAAGGACATAGCTAATCAGTTGCCCACATAACATAGAGAGCACACATCCCATTCAACAATTCAAAACGGTTAATGAACTTTGCATCTACCTCCCTACATTAAGAAAACAAAAAAAAAAAGGCAGTGGAATAAGTTACCTTCATTGCTGGATTCAGCCCTCTCTTCGAATCCAAGAGCGGAATCAAAATTCTTCTCAATATTCTTCACACTCTCCTGAAGCTTATTGACGGCTCCCGCCAAATCAGGGAAATTCCCCCACGATTTATTGCCACCAAACCACGCCATCGCAAAAGCTAAAAGCAAAACAAAGGCGAACCGTGATGCACATTACCAATTCAAATCCCACTCTATTCGAATTCCAGATCACAGAAAAGCATCAAACAATGCAACATCAGATAAGTTTGTATTGAAAAAGAAAAGACGGTCGAATTTAATTCTACACCACACCGACAAAAAGTTATGCATCTAAAAGCCATTCATTGTACCAAATAGGGATAGAGGGGGGGGGGGGGAATGCGAGGTAAATCTGAAAACGGATAATAATAATAATAATAATAGTGAGGGAGGAAGAGATGAATGCAAAGTTGGTGAAGGGATGAGATCAATAGTGAAAGACGCGACGCGACGAAAACCTTAATGGATGCGTTGGATCCAGGAATCAAATCATGGGCGTGGCTTTCGAAGTAGTGGAGCTCATAGTTGAAGCTTCACCTACAGATACAATCAATCATCGAAAAGAGACAAAGTTGTTGGTGAAAGAAAACGTGAAGGCGGGAATGGAGCTCTGCAAAAGTATTACTATGCGAGGGATGACGGATCCTCCTCCAACGCGATTCTTACCTTTCCTCGCCCCACACGTTGATCAGTTGGGGACGAAAGCAACGCTGTCGTTTTTAACTCTACTTCTCTTTCTTTTTTATCCTTTTTTTACTAGTTTTTTGGTGTGCAGGGTAGGCCTAATTTGTAGATAGAGATTACTACTTCATTCAAACTCGTATATAGTATATACAGACCATATGTTCATCAAGGAAGGTCAGCAAAATTAAAACTAAGTGAAGACTTTATGTATGATAATAAATAATTCTAGAAATAAAATAAAATAAATTGAAAATTAATAATTTTATTACATCGTATAGGAAATTGACGAGTAAAAGATATAAAAAAAAATATTTAAATCAAAATATATCAACTTTACGTGTGAAAAATCAAATTTCAAAAATGAAATTCAGATTAAGATTCAAATTATCTTCCATAGGAAAATAACTTTCATTTGATGCGGTCTATCAAAATTTGGAATATAAAATTAATTTGTATTGAAATAAAATTTAAGTAATATTATTTTGAAGAAATAAAAAAAAAAGCAACGAAAAATAAAAATATTACTGTTTGGGAATGAAGATTTAAATTTTAAATATATAAATGGAAAATAGTTCTTCCCTTCCAATTTTTTGAGATATCACTCTGAGTTTCATTCTTAAACATAAATCACATAAGTAATACGGTTGTTGACTTCAGAACTTTATTTTCTCTGCAGCTTTGATGAACAATTATAACTCTGGCAATGAATCACTAGATGACAGGCAATGAATCACTAGATGACAGCGGCAGTTATCCTTTTCTTACTCCACCTCCACGACCATCCTTCCGTGATATGTTTATGGGAGAGAAACTCATTTCGACACCCAAGCCTAGGGTGGACCTAATCCAACGACAATTGGCAAAGATTGAATATGAAGACGGCAATCCCTCAAACCAATGGTTCATATCTCTGACAAGGCGTTCAATGGGCTATGTGCTCCTTGGCAAGATGCATTAGTGATGAAGCTTTTGGGCAAAAGTATAGGCTACTCTTTGATGCGGGATAAGCTACATAGACTATGGAAGCTGATTGCAGGCTTCAAAATTATGGACATTGGCAATGGTTATTTCATGGTGAAGTTTGACAACGCAAATGATCGCCAAAAGGTTATGGATAAAGAAAGGCCCTAGATGTTATTAACGTTGGTCTCTTGAGTTTATCTCTCCATCTGCGAAGATTGAAAAAACGCTGGTGTGAATTCACTTCCCGAGTCTCAACTTTATTTACTATGATGAAAGCATTTTGCTTGCGCTAGCAACAGCCATTAGGAAACCAATTAAGGTGGACTCCAATACCAAAGACATCAAGCGAGGCAAGTTTGCACGAGTTTGCATTGAAATCAATCTTAATAAACCAGTCATTGGGAAGGTTTAGCTGAAAGGTTTTTGGTACCAAGTGGAGTATGAAGGTCTCCACCGTATATGCTCCACATGCGGTTGTTACGGCCATGTTACAAAGGAGTGCACTAAGAAGCAACTACAACCTCTATTAGAAACCCCACTATCAACTTCGCAGGAACGGTGCCGTCAATTGCTTCAGCAACCACCACAACGACAATAGGTACGTCTCCAATTATTGAAATTAATGTCCCCATTAATTTAAAAGAGTAGGTGGAAACCACAACAAAAATAACAGATGTCAATCATGATCCTGTTCATGGTGATTGGTTTGTTGTGCAATAGAAGAAACAGAACAACAATAATTCAAATTCAAAAAAGAAAGAGAATATGATGGCTCGGGATTTTATTTTTAAAAATGATAAGAATAAATTTTCTTTCCCACAATAGAATCCCAATATTCATGGCAAGAAAGAGAAAGTGGGAAATTTAAAAAGCAATCATGCAAATCAATTTAGCCACATGGCCCCACCTGCTCATAAAAGATCACGTTCATATTTTTCTACCCCTATTGCACAATTAATTCAAAATGCTGTAAAGATCAACATAAATTCACATGAGACAAATAAAAAGGTACTACCTCCAGCTCCTACTACTCCACCGGCCAATGTGGCTCAAAAGTTAGTCCCTACTAGGGATAGCAATGGGTAGGGTAGGGTACTATAGTATCCGTCCTCATACCCACGTTTAAAAAAAGTACCCATCCCCGTGCAAGTAGCAACTTTGATCTCCATCCCCATACCCTCTAGATACCTATATACTCATACCCGCACCTGTGACCCGCACTTTACTTATATATAAGATTGAAAATCATTAAAAACATCCATATATAATATTAAAAACCGGGCAAACATTGATCCATCCAAACATAAGTCATAAATAAATAACATTATGAAAATAATTATCCAACATAAAGATTACAAATTGTTCTAATCTTAATAAAAACTCAAATTAAACTTCCAAAATTCTAATTAAACTTGAACATTAAAGTGATATGGTACTCTCCAAGACTTGTAAAAAAATAATATATTTAAACTAATTAGTTTATAATTATATATTAAAAAATAAAAAATAAAACACATAAATATAATATTTTAACCTCATCTTCTGAATCAACTTCTCCATATCTTTGCAAATGTGTATCTCCCAAGTCTATATATTGTTTTGGTCCACTAATACCAATAGAAACTACAACATAACAAGAAGACCAAGATTAGCATATATAATATAATAATTAAAACTCTAATTGAATAATTAAAATAATAAAATGTTACCTTATTGTTTATGTTTCAACCAACTTTGTGCACACATAAGTGCCTCCAAAGTAAACTCATGAAGCCTAGAACGATGAGGACTTAACAATCTACCTCCCGTGTTAAAAGCAGATTCTGATGCAACAATTGAAATCGGGATTGCCAAAATATCCTTAACAATTTTCTGCATAATTGGATACTTGATCCCATTTGTTTTTCATCAACCAAGAATGTCAGAAATAGCACTCATAGGCAAAACACTCTCTTCCAAGTAAAGATCCAATTTAGTCTTTTTTTTATCTCAATTGTTTCATTCACAAATGAATCATAATCACTAAGGAAATTGGTAACATTGAAATTATCAAAGTTGGAGTTACTAGCATGTGCATGTGAAGTTGAATATTCCATTGCTCCTTTAGTCTTAGCTTGATAGTCATCAAACAATGAGTAACACAATTTCTTGATATTCTGAATTTCAATTGATGATGAACTTCCATAAAGCTTAGGAAAAAAGTACTCCAACAACTTCAATTTGTATCTTGGATCTAAGACAATAGCAATCCCTATAATTCCATGAATAACAAACCAATATTTCTCAAATTTGATAACCATTTTTGAAGCCATAGTTTTAATAACCATAATTGGACAATTTTTCCATTGATGCAAAGAGAGCTTAATTTCACATATCAAAGGAAAGAATATATTGGTAGTTGGATATAGTGTTCCAGAAAACATTTCAATTACATGATTAAAAACTTCCAACCTACTACAAATCTCTCTTGCAATTTCTCACTCATCTAATGAAGGAAAACAAGTATATAGTTGCTCTTTTGTTTTCAAACGATTAAAAATATCTTTGTAAGCCAATGCAACAACAAGCATACGATAAGTAGAATTCCATCTAGTTTTGCAATTAAGAATGAGTTTCTTTGTGATGGAAACTTTTATGAGACGTGCGATTTCCTTAAAGGTTTGTTCTTTTTTATGTGTAGTTGTCCAAAATGCAACACTATTTCTAACCTTTTCTATGCCCTCTCTAAGAACACTCAACCCATCTTGAACAACTAAATTCAAAATATGTGCACAACACCTCATGTAAAACAATTGACCATCAAGTATAAGAGAAGAACAATCAATTTGATTTAACAAAAATCCAACAAGAGCGTCATTAATGCTGCAATTATCTAAGGTAATAATGGATAACTTCAAATCAATATTTCATTCCATAATGCACTTATACAACATTGTAGAAAGAACTTCAATAGTATGTGGACATGGTACATACACAAACCTATCATGCAAAATAATAAATTAAATAACAATGCAATGCAAAATGTCATTTGTAATTGAAATTTAAAAATAATAATTAAACTTATACCTTAAAATGTGACTTTGCATTTCCCAATTATCATCAATGAAATGACCAATGATGGTCATATATCCATTCTTTTGATTGTTAGTTGTTCGTCTGTAGTCAAAGCAATTCTACTTCCAATGCTTTCTAAATGTCTCATGACATTCATTTTTTCATGCTCATATATCTTCATAATTTCACTCTTTAGTGTGTTCTGACTTGGAAGCTTAAATAAAGATTGAAGACCTTCAGAATATATTCTGAATCCTAAATGTTCTACCATTGAAAGTGGATACTCATGAACTATGACCATGTAAGCAAGGTATTTTCTTGACTGCTCTGATCAAAACAATAGTTACTCATAAAAGTACTTGACCCATCTACCTTCTTTTGTTCTCTCAACAAAAGTACTTGTCTGATATCCCTATATGATTTTCGTTTACAAGTCCCCAAGTGTTTATGCAAATGATTTGTTCCATCTAATCTCTTGCCTGTTAAAAGCTTTTTACAATAACAACACTCTGCCTTCTCTTCATTATTGACCTTTTTTTCTCGAAGTGGTTTGAAACAACAAATGTCTTCCTTCTTTTGCCATCTTCGATTACTTCAGTATCACCTTCACCCACATCTACATTAATACGAGGGGTTCCAGATTCAAATGGAGATTAATCTTTAGCACCAGAACTATCTAGAGGATTACTACTTATAAATTCCTTTAAAGAAAGCATATCATTTAGAGTTTTTCATCCATAATTAATATTGAAACATTACAGCAACACAAATGAAGAGTTCAATAAAAAATAATTAAATAAAAAACATTACAATAACAATAAAAATTAGGCAACATAATTATTAGTGCATCAATTTTTGTACAAATTAACAATTAGATTTTTGTACAAAAGCTAGAAAAAAAATACATCATACTAAAAGTTCCTAAAAATCGACCAAATATATAAGCAATTTTCAATTCAAACAGTACCAATTTAGGAACAATTAGGAACACAAATTTTAATTCAAACAGTACCTAATTAAGAACAATTTTCAATTCAAACTGTACAAAATTAGGAACAATTTTCAATTCAAACCGTACCAAATTATGAATAATTTTAAGTTCAAACAATACCAATTTAGGAACAAATTTTAGTTCAAATACTTATGCATGGTGGTGTAGCGGTGGAGGGCAGTTGTGTGGTGGTTGTAGCAGTGGAGGGTTGTCAAAGGCTCTCATGGCTTCAAGCAACGGTGGACATAGTGAAGATAGAAAATGATGAGCAACTTTAGGGTTTCACTTTCTTTCTTAGATCATAATATTCATTTATTAAATAATAAAATTATAATTATAATTAAGGTTAGGATCAATTGACATCAAATATCAACCGTTAAATTAATTGATTATTTTTAATAAAAATTAAATTGTTAATCTCAACGGTTAGATTAAAATCACTTTAAATTCAAATTCAAATCTCATGTAACCATAAAATATCTAAAATATTTACAAAATATTTAAAAGATCCTAACCCTTATAATTATAATTATAATAATTAATATATATATATATATATATATATATATATATATATATATATAGGGCATGGGGCAGGGTAAGGTGAGTACTATAGTACCCGTACTCGTACCCGCACTCATCCTCGTGAGATTTTGCGGGTAAAGACCCATCCCCATCCTCAATATGCGAGTAATTACCCTACTCGTGTATGGGTATTTTTGTGGGTGCTCATAGGGTCTGGGTCCATATTGCCATCCCTAGTTCCTATAAGCCAAGTCATGCCAACGTAAGGTCTTGGCTCAGGTTCCCCTCCCCTTTTCATTATGTTGTCATGAATTGCTTACAAGATATATCCATCATATTGTAGAACATAAGAGGAGCGGTTGGCCGCTATACAAAACGACACATCAAACATATGATTAAAACCCATAAACCTTCCCTTTTCTTCATCTACGAAACTCACATTCAGTTCCATAGGGTTGAAAAATTCTGGAAGTCATTGAGGTATGAGAAGGTGTTTATCCAAGAGGCTAAAGGACATGCAAGAGGTATTTGGGTCTTGTCAGAAAGGCTAAATGTCAACTTCACTCTTCTACACTCCACAAATCAATGTATTACCTTCAAGCTAGAGAAGGCGAATAGTAGGTGGAACTGTTCCGTGCTATATGTCTCTCCCATTCCTACGGCAAGGGCTGTTCTTTGGGACCACTTGATCGAGATTGGCAATGACATGGAAGGACCGTGGCTAGTCATTGGCGATTGGAATGAGATTACTCAATCATCGGAGGTTACAAGGGAAGCCTTTCACCAAGCTAAGGCCAATGCTCTTTACGGCATTCTTACCCAGTGTGGCCTTATTGATATGAAAATCACAAGGAGCTTCTTCACGTGGCGCAGGAATATTCAAGCAAAGGGGTTCATACAAAAAACTCGATAGGTGCGTGGCTAACGCTGACTGGCGTCTTGCCTACCCCAATGCATTGCTGGAAACTCTTCTCCCCCACAACTCGGACCACAATCCTCTCCTTCTTTCTTGCCAAAAAGCTGACTCCCGCATAAACCCTTCCTTTCATTTTCAAAAAGTTTGGTTTTCCCACTCGGAGTAGGTGAATATTGTGACACAAGCATTGGGTCAAACTACCGGAGACACTTTCCATAAGCTTGATAAGGTTCGTGACAACTCTATCATCTTTAACAAAGAGGTCTTTGAGAATATTTTTTAGGACAAAAAGAAGTTAGAATTTCGTATCAAAGGAGTCCACCGAGAACTAGAGACTCAGGTTACTTCAGACTTGATTCAGTTCGAGAAAGCCTTGCAAGACCAGTACAACCAGATCCTTTTTCGCGAAGAAATGTTATGGTTCCAAAAGTCCCATAAGAATTGGGTGAGATTTGGCAACAAGAATACCAAATTCTTTCATACTCAGACGGTTATCAGAAGATGCAAGAATAACATTTATAGCCTGTTTATCGATAATATTTGGTGCACTCATGCATCCCTTATTCAGAAGGAAGCTCAATTGTTTTACCAAGGTCTCTTCCAATCTACTGCTAGATGCATTCCCAATTGCTTACAATTAGTGGATGTTCCTCAATTGGAGGACCATGTCTCCCTCGGCCTAGCCGCTACCGTCACGTTGTGAGAGGTGAAGGATGCCCTCTTTAGCATGAACCCTTACAAAGTCCCTAGGCCAGACAAATTTCAACCCATATTTTTTAGAACCTTCTGGCCTCATATTAAGGGTGATATTACGCGCATGGTAGCTGAGATTTTTGCCACAACTGTTATCCCACCCCAAATGACTAAAACTTTGATAGTTCCTATTCCTAAGTCAAGAATCCCACGTCCATTAGGGACTTTAGATCGATCAGTGTTTGTAATGTTCTATTCAAATTGGTCTCTAAGGTCCTAGTGAATCGCCTTCGGCCACACCTAGATTATATCATTGGTCCTCTTCAAAGTAGTTTCATCCCTAAGAGGAGAACTTATGATAATGTCATCATTGCCCAAGAGATTGTTCATAGTATGCATAAGAAGACTAGAAAGACTGGTTATATTATGTTTAAGATCGATTTTGAAAAAGCCTATGATAAGGTTGATTGGAGCTTCTTGAGATTGGAATTTGGGTTTCCAGACAGCACGATAGACTTGGTTATAAACTACACTATTATTACGTCTTTGTCCCTAAAATGGAACAACGAGAGATTGTCTTCTTTCTCGCCGAGACGTGGTCTTCATCAAGGAGACCCAATGTCACCTTATCTCTTTCTTTGTGCATGGAGAAGCTAGTGCTTCTCATTTAAGAGAAAATGGGTAGTGGGGATTGGCAACCAGTTACGGTCTCCAGATGTGGCCCTAAGATATCACATTTATTCTTTGTCGATGATTGTCTGTTGTTCACTAAGGCGTCAACAAATCAAGTGTAGTTGGTTCAGAATGTTATCCAGTTATTTTGTCTTGCTTTTGGCTTGAAAGTCAACAGTCAAAAATCTAAGTTCTTCATTTCTAAGAATGTTCCGCATAGCAAAATCCAGCAATTTGTCACTATATTAAAGTTCCAACACACTCATAATCCAGGCAGATACTTGGGGTTCCCTCTCTTGGTAAGTAGGACCACTAAGGCGGATTTTGCTTCCCTCACAGATCGTGTCAATAGCCGCATTGCAGGTTGAAAGGACCAGCTCCTTAGCCATGCTGGCAAAGTAACTTTAGCTATGTCAATTATATCTGCTATCCTCTCCTACTCTATGCAAAACCTGTGGATCTCGAAAGGAATTTGCAATAAAATTGACTCTAGGTTAAGGTGTTTCATCTAGGGAGGGAATCACAATCATTGGGTAGATTGGTCTACTATCTCTTAAACTCGTGCCAAATGAGGTTTGGACATTCGTCAATGCCGGCAAGCTAACGTTTCCCTACTTGGCAAGCATGTGTGGGATCTTTTGCATGGCAATGATAAGTCATGGATTCGTTTGCTATATGTTAAATATATTGGCCAAAAGAATATTCTTCACCTTAAGAATTCCACAAGCGGCTCGTATGTTTGGTCCTCTATCATGAAAGCCTTATCTCATCTCAAACAAGGTTTCACGTTTAGGATTGGGAACAAGGATTGCTCCTTTTGGTTTGATCCTTGGTTAGAGGAGGGACCCTTGTATGGCATGGTGGATGAGGTCCATGAGAGGGACATGCAATTACACGTTAAGGATGTCTATTTTGATGACTACTAGCACCTTAACGTTCTTACTACAACCTTGTCCCAAGACATTCAGAACACCCTTCCATACTTGTTCCTTAATCCTTCTATGTTGGATACTATTAGGTGGAGTGCGTCTAGCTCAAGAAGGTATGATACCAAGTCCACCTATGTGTGGTTAAGCCGAGAGCCTGCTTTTCATCCTACCTGTGCTGAGTTCTGGTCATGGGTGTGGAAGTCCAAGCTACATAAGAATATTAAACACTTTATTTAGCTCACCTATAGAGGGAACCTTCTTACTAACTCTTTCCGCTTTATGCAGCATATTACTACTGATTCTTCTTGTTGTAGGTGTGGAGATGCCAATGAAACATGGATTCACATCCTTCGCGATTGTCCCTATGCATGTAAGGTGTGACAATACGTCCAGTTGTAGTATGGTCTTGATTTCTTCGCTGATGTTGATGCATATTGGCTCAGAAGTAATATTAAGGAAATTTTCAGCTCCTATTCGGCATCACCTTCTGGATGATCTAGCGCACGAGGAATGAGGTGATTTTTAACGATATAGTTTGACCAAACTGATATATGCATAACCAGATAAGTTCTTTTCTACATCTAACCAAAGGGACAAGCTCGATCAGCTCGTTCCTGACAAATAGGATACTGGTTAATTGGGAACCTCTCCTGTAAAACTACATCAAGATCAATTGGTAATCTTGGCTTGTCAGGTTTTGGTGGCGTTCTACGAGATTTGGTAAGAAATTGGATCACGGGTTATATAAACAACTATGATTTTATTTCAAACACCACCGCTAAGCTGTATGTCATTTTTCATGGCATTAAACTTGCTCACACAAAAGGTTTATCTAATGTTATTTGTGAGACGGATTCCACCACTTCTCTAAAATTCATCATTGAGGGTTTCGACGTTGTTCATCCTCATGCAAGTGTAGTCTCGGCCATTCGTGGTTACGTACAACTACCTTAAAATATTAACTTCAAGCATATGCTTAAGCAAGAAAATGCTATGGCGAATATTCTTGCTAAGTCAAGAGCCAAATCTTCCTCCCCGTTTATTTTATTAAATTTTTGTCCAACTTCAGTCTCTAATTACTTAGTTGCTGATACCTTAAACACTCTCTTTTGTAAGCTTTAATGTCATTTTCTAATTTCTTTATTCATAAAAAAAAAAAAAAACATAAATCACATTCCATTCCAATTTTAAGGAACCCTGTTTAAGAGATTGGGGTGGGGTGTAGTATATAATGTTTTAAAACAGAAATAGGAGTATTATTTATCCTCTTTTTAGGACAATGATAGACATGAAAATATACACTTTTTTATAGCGAATAGCTCCTAAACAGCACTTTCTTAGGCCAAATTAAGTCTTTGATGGATCATAAAACCTAATGAATATATAATATGATTTTAAAAAAACTTGCTGAAGAATAACGTTTGTAAGAAAAGCATAATGATCATTAATGTTACACTGGCTATGCTTGTAAGTTAAGGCTTCATTCGAAGAAAAAATAAATTCATTTTGCACATTTAAATTACTCTTCAAAACTGAGACTCTACTATTAGCATGGAGTAGATACTAGCTACTGGAATTATAAATACCGATCACTTCAATCCCTAATTTTACAAAACTCTCGATTTAGTCTTTATTTTACAAAATGTCATTTCCTTTTAGTTTAAAATTAAAAATTGTAGTGAAAGAACTTTGAGTGAGTGGCATTTTTAAAAGTTAAGAAAGGGTACTTCACCAATAACCACCACATGAACACAGTCCATGTTTAAAATGATGATAGCGATTGACGTCTCTCACAGTTATCTCCCTCTCGGTGATTTTTGAGATGTACTTGATTGCAACATGGCAATCCTCACAAATTCGGAGATTCTTTGTTATCAAAAGCCTGGTTCCTGGCGATGTACTTATGAGTCCAAATGCAATAGCTAATCTTTCACTGTGACTGCACACCATGTCTGTTTTCTCATCTTCCTCCACATCATGGAAGACAGATCCTGTATCTGGGACATACCCAGCTTCTCGCATTATTCCTTCCAACCTCTTCAACTCTGCATATATTGCACTGGCATTTGGGTGCGAAACATCTCCAGAAAGAAATGCATAGACCTTGTTCTTTACTTCAATCCAGCTACAAGCAATGTTTTTCTTTATTCCTTTATCTATCATTAACTGCCTCAATCTAGCAACTCCTTCCCACTTACCTGATTGAGCATACATGTTAGCCAAAATCACATAATTGCCAGAATCATCAGGTTCAAGTTCAATTAGTTTCTCTAAAGCCACCTCTGCCAACTCCACATTCCCGTGGGTTTTGCATGAATTCAGCAGAGCACCCCATACACCAGAATCTGGCATTACATCCATTTGTCTTATAAGATCATATCCCTCATCCAGTTGACCACAGTGACCAAGGAGATCAACCATGCATGTGTAGTGTTGAACAGTGGGGTTAATGCGGTAATCCCTCTGCATTAAGTTATACAACGCTCGCCCTTCATCAAGCAAACGCCCTCTGCTGCAAGCTGCAAGAACACCAACAAAGGTTATATGATCTGGCCGAGCCTCTTTCCTCATCCTCTCAAACAAGTCCAAGGCTTCAACAGCAAGACCATGCATCGCATAGCCAGTAATAATTGCATTCCAAGATACAACCCTTTTCTCCCTGAGCCGCTTGAACAAGACAAGGGCAACTTTCACAGAACCGCATTTAGCATACATGTCTATCAAAGCGGTTTTGACCTTGTCGTTGGATTGAAATCCATTTCTCCAACCAAATCCATGGATCTCCCTCCCATGAGGAAGACAGGCAATGTCAGCTGAAGATGAAATCACAGTGACTAGAGTAGCCTCGGTGGGTCTTATACTCGTTGCGGCCATCTCACGGCATAGAGAAAGTGACTCATCAGGGTGTCCATTTTGAGCATAAGCTGCCAGCATGGAGTTCCATAACACAGCATCTCTCTCGACAATTTTATCAAACACGTGATGTGCATCCACCACGCAACCACACTTGGCATACATGTCAACAAGAGCTGCACCGACAAACACATCTCTCTCCCACCCAGATCGTATCACACGCTCGTGAATGCCCCTTCCCTCTCCGATTGTGGAGAGTGCTGAGCATGCTTTGAGAACAAATGGGAGAGTGAAATTATCGGGCATGAGCCCATACTGAAGCATCTGGTGGTAGAGTGAAATGGAAGCCTCGTGGGGCCCATTCCACGCATAAGCCCGAATCAAGACGTTCCACAGGAACAAATTCCCTTTGGGAATTTTGTCGAACAGGTGATGGGCATTCCGAAGAGAGTTACAGACGCTGTAAAAATTGACCAGTTTAGTGGCCAAAACTAGATTGTAAGCAATACCCGATTGGCACAGTCGGGCATGGAGTTGTTTTCCGGGCTCTAACGCCTTGGCGTAGATACAAGACTCGAGAAGTGAAGCGTAATGGTTGTGCTGAGGGATTTGTTGTGTGGCAAATGAGTGGTACGAGACTTGAGGTGGGAAATAAGATAATGAAGCGTTCAAAGAGAATGAAAGTATAGAGAGGATTCTTGAGGTTTCCTGCGTCTTCCTAATTCTAATTCTAATGGAAGAGAAAAACATTTCATTTCTCAGACAAGAATGCAGCATTCATTTCGCAAATGCACATATCTAGCTTTTGTAATTTCTCTGTATCACATTTATGCATGGCACTCTCTACGTAAATACATTTCGAGATTTCTAAATGCTAATGCAATAGTTTTTTGGAGTACCATCTACCAATTTTATCGTTGAAACTATAGAAGGTGGGTGGATCAAATTAACAAAATGACTAAATAATCTTATTAAAATCTTAAACAATACACAAAAGTTTTATTTTAAACACTCAATCTTGAACATGAGGCAAGTTAAAAATTAAGTCGTGGTAATTCTAAGGATTCCCCTTTTGAAAAAAAAAATAGAGATGTCTCTACCATCACTCCATTGCGATCATGACAATAAATCTAATACACTCATTTATATCAAGTATCAACATATTTTTTCCTCTTGTTTTTAATAATACCTAGGTCTAGGTATGTATCTACTAAGGACCTACCTTTTTTAAATATATTTGTTTAAAAAACAAAGCGGCCCAGCCCATCCAACAATTGGATCGGTTTGAGCCCGTTTTGTTTGGTCAGTGAAAAACGGGCCAAAATAAGTTTTGTTCCAATTCCGCCGTGGGCACGAGGTTGAAGATCATGTCGCATGGCATGGGATGTTATTTATTTTATTTTCGTCAGTGTTTGGGTAAATGCCAATAATGTCATATAATGATATGATCATCAGTAAAAGGAGATTCCAGTAAAAAAAAATCAATAAAGGAGATTTATCATTGCAGAGTGTTTTCCTTTTCAATTTTTCATTTATCAAAGTTCTGTCCTTTTGTTTCTACAATTTAGGAAGTACTGTATTTTCGAATTTGTGATTCTGAAAATGATAATCTTACACTTGGTGTTATGCAAGGTTCAAACTTTAAATATCCTATAGCTCTGGCATTCTGCCAATGTACACGACAAAATATGATTATTTGGTTTAAATCTACATTGAGTTTCTGATGTTTCTTTGCTTGCCGCGTATTTATTTGCTTTTGTGGGCTACAACTTACAAAGGACAAAATATTTTAATTTCATTTTTCGTCTGGTTTGTTTTTGTTTTTATATGTTTTAATTAATAATTGCAAAGAGTAGTACTTCTATATTCACTTCCACTGACGAGTTTATGAATGAATTTGAATACTTTGGCCCATTTTGTTTTAGAGAAAAAGAATATGTATCTTGGAGTAAAACTATTTTTATATAATTAGTTAATTATAATTATTTATTTATGGTAAAATAATTAATTTCTATAAAATTATTTGAAAAATTATTATAACAGTAGATTATAATTAATGTAAATTAACATTAATCGATGGTATACGAGCATTTTATCCTTTGTTTTATTTCTTTTTTTTTTATCAATAATTATAAAATGCTTCTTTTTTTTTTACTTTCAGGAGAATGTTAAAAATGTGCAAACTGTAGACTCTGTTTTCATCTTCACAAAAAAAAAAAACTCTGTTTTCGTAATTTTCTTTATAAGACACGGTTTTTTTTTTCTATTTTGAATCAATAATATTTTAGTTAACTTAACATAATAGGGTTAGTTTCCTCGAAATTCCAACTCAAGACATCTTTTAAGGAAAATCAAGTATTATCTGTTGATAAAATATGGTGTTATTTTATAACTACATAGAAAAAATAAAAAATCTCAAAACATATATCTAGACTTCTACTGTTCTTTTAACAACAGCATTGATTTGTTATAAAAAAAAAAATAATAATAATAATAATAGCACTGTTTAGTTATTTATTCTCAATAGTTTTCAAAATTGTTGACATTTATTGTAGCCGATAATTATGTGGATAACATTGAGCGGTAATGGTGTAGAGAAGACATAAACCAAGCAAGAGAAATCATATTTAAAAAATGAATATGAGTAATAATTTGTATTAGTATAAAAGTTAAAAATGCAACAAAAAGTATTAAAATTTAAAAGTGTCTATGTTGTATTATTGAATTTGAATATATGTATATGAGAGTAAAGTGCAGCACGATTATTAGCACAACAGCATAGAAAGGGAATACTGTGCGCCATGATTTCCTTTTTGAATATGTGACAGTACTATTTCGATGTTGTTAGCTTTCTATTTCCATCTACTCTTCATAGCTAACTGTCTCTCAAAGTTGGATGAAAAGGTCATCTGAATTATTTTTTGTTTCTACAATCTACAGGAGTTCATTGTAAATTACTACTATTTTGAACCCTGATTATCATGACAACTTTTTTCAAACTAGATTAATTAGTATCATCCTGTATTGATTTTAATTAATTAATGTTTTATAAGTGGGTGGTCAATTCCCTGAATTACGTGCCGTGATGAAATTAATAATTTTTAATGTTTCCAATCTTAAGGCAGTGCAACTTAGTCTATACTATAGGAAGATGCATGTTCATGATTGTGTGAGTAGGCTCTAATTTGTTTGATGCAGGGTAAGGAAGAACTAGAATTGGATACAAACACTGATCATTTTTTTCACTATATACGTGGTGTTGTCTTCAAGGTTGGTTATAGAACCAGTGATTTAAATTCTGATATAGAATAGTAAGTGCTAGAAAACAAAATTTCAGTTAGCCTTTCTTAAGATAATTTAATATGATCAAGTGGCAATTCTTTTTGCAGCATACCAGACATGGATGAATTCGAATCTCACGAAAGGAGGAATATGTTTACTCCGTAACGTTTCAAAGACGATATCTATGTTTTTGTGCTGAGTATTATGAGCATCGATAGGTCACTAAAAAACTTTGCTTTTCAATTTTTTTAATTACTTAGCTTCTATAAGTAATAAGAGTACCCCCCACAAGAGTAGCCATTAGCTTCGTATTATTTTCTTTCACCTGTTAATTATTTTTGTCTCCTTCCTGGGTAGTCTCCCATATTTAAAGCTTTATACGCTTTTATCTTTTGTGACCCAAAACTTATTTTACCAAAAAAAAAAAATGACAAAAGGCTTCAAAACAATGAAAGCAAGATACCTATTTCCCGTGGGAGTTTTGGTGTTTCTGTTTTTGCTTTCCTTAGTGGAGGTTCAAAAAGGTACGATGAATTTAAGATGAAAAAAAAAAAAAAAGGAAAGATAAAGTAAAGAGAGGTGAGAAAGTAACCTCAAATCAATTAATGTTTTTCTCTATTAGGTTTGTGCTCGATCGAATCGAATCATGTGATTGCTTCAAGTTATCTACCGTTCCCAACCACCAAAATAAAGGAGAAGAAAATTTGCATGAAACCTAAAAAAGAAAAAGATAAAAACACATTATGGCTTACCTGGTTTGAATAGCAGATAAACTTAATCATAACCCACATGACACCAAAACTTTAATTAGTTATGGAATGTAATGGAAGATGTATCTGATAATAAGTAGGACTAGAATCTATTAATCTTTATTCTTCGTTGTCACAACATTCTGCAATCAGGGTTTAGATCTTGTACATCAACAATCATACAAAATTCATGGGCAAAAAAGGAAGAAATTCTACAGCTGAAGAACATTAGCAACAACTAGTTGAAAAGAGAAATATTAATAATAATTTTTTAAAATGTATTTATTATTAGATAATTTTTACATGAGATTTATTAAATAAAGATTAAATCTGATTAATTTAATAAGATACACATCAAATTTACCTTATAATACAAAAATATTAAGTAATGTCGTAATAGCATTTCCCTTACTTGTAATAAGTGTTATTTATCTTGACATCACTTGCACTTGTTTCACTTTCTCCACCTATCACCTATCTTGTTACATATAAGCCATGTTGGGAAATTAATTATCTAACTTTTCAATAAATAAAAAAAGACATGAATTTTAATATAAATTTATTGTTAAGATTAATTTTGACGTATCTTAATTATATTTAATCAAGTAAAATTAATTCTACCAAATCAATTTTACTCTGAGCATTAAGTAGTTTACTACCTGTGTTAGCTTAGATTTCTTTTTCACTAATGCAATAAATTTGGCACAAGTTCTCCTTCTTATGAGTTTGTAACCTTTATAACTATTCATTTTATACCAATACATGGTTTGTTTAAGTGGGATATGTTTTTTTTTTTTTTAAGTAATGTTTTGTATTTAAATTTATACTGTAGAACAAAAATATTACGTACCGTAACTTTTATGTCAGTAGATAGTTTGTTCAGTAAGCTATATATGCATAATTTTTTTTAGTAAGTTTCACGTTCAAATTTTGTGTGTGGGAAATTGCCAATAATAAAATATACTGTGATATAAAGCCAAAATCTACAACTTTTACAATTTTGCAGCTTTTATAATATAGTTTGTAACATTTGATACTATGATATATAGTTTTTAATATAGTTTGTAAAGTTTATAATTCTAAAAATAGATATTATGACACTCCCTTTCATAGTTTCTCAGAGTAAATCCTACAAAATATGTGTGCGTTGTTGTGTGCAGTGGCAACACTTTAACCATAATTCCATAAATGCTATTTAATTTAATGAATCATGTTTTTCTTGAGGGGAATTTAATGAATCATGTTTGGATGCAATGAATTTTATCGAATTGAGTAATATTATTTTGTAAAAAATGAAGATATTTATTTATGAAAATTCAAAAGAGAAAAAGGTTTATATACCACAAGTGTAAAATTAATTTACACCATCAATCAATCACAATTTTATATTTATAGTAAGATAATTTACTTTTATAAAATTATTTAAAAAATTAGTATAACGGTAAATTATGATTAACTGACAGTGTAAAATTATTTTACATTAACGATGTATAACATTTTACTCAGATAAAAAATACATATTATTATTATTATGTTTTAAATTGAAAGATAAAGTTACTATCATTTTTACTAAACTTCAATGTAACCTATTTATAAGTATATTTAATAAATTTCTAACTCCTATAATTTTGCTTTAACTTTTTGCTATTGGATAAATGTTTTATTTTGTTTTTTTTCTCTAAACTTGTTTAGATAATATTTTAATATATTAATGTATTTTTTTTAACTTCTTTTAATATCTGATTTCAAATTAACTTTATAATATGTTTAATTGTCATTATACTAATACTGTCAGAAGAAATGTTTAATTATCATTAATATACTTTCTCTCATCTATACACTTACCCGAAATAAATAGAGTACTATTTTAAACAACAAAAATTGAAAGCTCTCACTTCTTTTCTTTCAATGGGGATATTCTACCTGCAATCTTGTCAAGAAGAACTTTTTAAGCCCTCTTTAACGAAAGTAGGTAAAAGATTAGTCGGTAATTGTTTTTAATTAGTCTTAAACCCTCGTATCTTCAAGAGGAGTTTGGTATG
This sequence comes from Amphicarpaea edgeworthii, assembly GCA_014843725.1. Taxonomy (NCBI): domain Eukaryota; kingdom Viridiplantae; phylum Streptophyta; class Magnoliopsida; order Fabales; family Fabaceae; genus Amphicarpaea; species Amphicarpaea edgeworthii. The sequence continues at coordinate 13,116,004 of CM026319.1, forward strand.
GGAAATTTTTTTTTTTAGCTAAATGGTCATGTATCGTCAGTATAAAATAATTTTATACTATCACTTAATTACAATTCACGATTTGAATGACTTTTGAAATAATTTTATAAACGTCAATTCACTTACCATAAAATAAAATGGAGAATTATGATTGAATGACAGTATAAAATTATTTTACACAATCAATTTATTATATTTTTTTTTCATTTTTTTATTTCTCGTAAATTTTAGGTTAAGAATCTTAATTTTCTATATCTAGTATATAATTTTAAAAATGATTAAATAAGTTTTAGATTTTTATAAAATACTTTTTTTTTTTTACTTTGAATTCCTATAAAATTTTTGTTATGACTTGGGTCCATATAATATATTTTTTTTGTTTTTCTCCTTATTAATTACGTGATATCATTTTAATCGTTAGTTAAATAATGATATGACATTATCTCAACATATATCAACGGTTGAGATAATGTCACGTCATCGGTAGAGATCCAAAATAAAAAATATATATTATAAAAACTTAAAACATAGTAAAAAATTTATAGGGACCAAAAGTTTAAAAAAAAATGTATTTTATAGAGATACAAAACTTATTTAAATTTTAAACAAAAATTTAAAATCTCTATTTATAGTAAAATAATTGACTTTTATAAAATTATTTTAAAAATTATTACAGTAATGAATTATGATTAATGTAAACTAATTTTAGATTTACAATGTACTAACATTTTACTCTAAAGTTTTTAATTATATTTTCTATGAAAACTTTTTTCATAACAAAGGTGGAAATCTAACTTTTCCTACTAGAATAAAAGTCTTACTCACATTAAAAAAAAAAAAAAACTATGTTACGTTTTTATATTAGGTTCATTTTTATAAAAACAACTCCAGTATTAGTCGCATTTGTCTAAGCTATGTGATTATGTATTTTTAGTTAAAATTAGTATTTTTATTATTTTTCTTAAAAATCAACTCACTTACGTAAACGAAGAATTATAATTAATTGACAGAGTAAAATAATTTTACACCGTTCAATCATAATTCACCGTTTTAATGACTTTTAAAATAATTTTATAAAATTTAATTAATTTATCATAAATAAATAATTATGATTAATTAACGATTAAAATAATTTTATACTATCATCATCATTTTTCTCGCATCTTTTATTCATTTCATTTTTTTGGGTATAAGCCCTATACATGTTTATTTTTCATAAAACGACTCTACACATGTTTATAAGTTGTATAAATACGTAGTTGATTTTTTTTTTTATATTGACTTGTTTTTACGGTTGAATGCAATATATTTTAAGATTATAATGAATAATGTTAATTTACATATATGCTATAAGGGATTAAAAAAAAAAAGCTAAGGTTACGTTTGATTTGAGTATTTCTGTTTTCATTAAAAAAAAAAAAAGAAAACATGCATGGAAATATGTTTGGTGAAAATTTAGAAAACATTAAAAATAAAAACCTAATTATGAAAACAACAAATTATTATTTTATCATTTTTTTATTTCATTCGACAGAATTTTAATATTTTTATTTTTCAAAATCATAAACCAGTAAAATCAAACAAAATTTCTAAATTTTAAAAAAAAAATAAAAAAAAATTATTTTTAAAAAATGAAAATAAAAAATAGAATAAAAAAACATTTTTACAAACCAAACGTTACTTGAAAGATTCATTGAGTTTCACATAATGAATGAGTCCTATGTCGATTTTTTTTATTTATAAATATTAGTTATTAATCGATAATTTTTATTAATTGGAATTCAAACACATGGCTTATTTCTATATTAGATAAAGATAAAATGTTTCAAAGAAAAAAAGTGAAAAGATGAAAAATAGTACATACGTACACTGTATGTTAAATTTTTAACTGACATAACATTTTTTTAATGGGAAGGGACAAAAAAGTGATACATACGATAAACACGTGTTATTTTGTATTAATAAAGAAGTCATCACAGATATAAAATTTAACACAGTACGAGAAGAAGTTTAAAAAAGTATGTAAATTGTAATGATGTAATTAATGCTATATACGATATAAAAGAGAGATGATGTGGGAAAATACCAAGACATTAATGTGACTTTTGTCAAGTATACACTATACATGGGAATCTTTTTTTTTTGTTATGTACTTGGAAATCATTCGAAGGTTGGATGCAAATACATTACAAATTAAACAACATACAGGCACAAGAAAATTGAATACAAAAATGAGGAGCATTAGAAACACGTACTTTAAGTCTTTAACACATTTTTTAAACAAATTATTTTTAATTGATAAACATTAGTATGTAAGAACTACTGTATTAATTTATTTTTATTTTTAATATATATATATATATATATATATATATATTTTTTTTTTTTTTTAAATATGAAGAGTAGAGATAGATGGAGTGGGGAGGGAAATGTGACTTCACTCGCTTATCTCGCCACATCCATTTCCCTTCCATGACGAATATACCGTACGGCATGACCAATGGCTGAGTCGGCTTATATTGTTTTTATTAATGCTACTTTTCTTTTCATTTTTACTTTTTAACAGTCAACTTAGGTGAGAATGGTCGCTGTGGCATGTTTGGAGTTTGTACATACGATAATAGAATATACAAAGCCATAAAGGTTGTGGATTTAGAAGATATTACATAAATTAGTTCATTTTTTAAAAGAATAAAAAAAATTAATTCAAAGTTATTAGATAGTTTTTATAATAATCTATTATACTATTTTTTTTATTAAGAAATTGAGAGAGACGAATAGACTGTATTTGGTGAGAAAATACTCGGCGGTTATTAAATTGAAGATAAAGATACCGTTGGGGGCATAAATTGAAGTGGCCAAGTTAGTTGACACTCGTTGCTTGGCCTCTTTATCTTTATCTAACAGTCAATCCTACCAGCCCTCCACATTTTACATAAGGAAGAAATATATAAAAAAAAAAAAAAGCTTAGCGAGTTCCTTCCTTTGTTTTTATATTCTTAAATCCAGCAGTCCCTACGTCTTTTTCTCTCTTCCTTGCTTCCCTTGCTTCTCTATGAAGACGACAACCTTCATAAACCCATTTCATTATTAATTCTCCATTCCCTTCCTCTTCTCTTCCCACCAATGGGCGCCGACATGTCCAACAACAATCCTCCTCCCACTTCTCACGCTAAGGACTTCTTCGCTTCCCCAGCTCTCTCTCTCAGCCTTGTCAGTCGTCATATATATACTTATTATAATAACTTCATTTGCTTTTTTTTTTGTCTCTCACTTTTCTCCTGCATTGATTCAAGGCTGGGATTTTTCGCCATGCCGCGGCGGATGAGCCTGCTGCCACTTCTAACATGGAGGTGGAGGAAGGGGAAGAAGGGAGTGGAGGCGGTGACAGGTTAGAGGAAATTAGCAGCGAGAACTCCGGCCCCACGAGATCCAGATCAGAGGATGATTTTTTTGAAGGTGAACCTGAACCCGAGGATGATGACCCCGCCGACGGGGACAAGAACAACAACAAGAAGAAAAAAAGAAAGAAATATCACAGGCACACTGCTGACCAGATCAAAGAAATGGAAGCGTAAGTTACTACTATTATAATAATAATAATATAAAATGTATGCTAGCACTAGTTTTTATGAAGGAATGACTATTGACATTGATTAATCAATGTGAATATATTATTATAATAATTTTCTTGCACTTTTTCTTTCAGCTTCTGTCATCCCTCCTTCGTAGTACTACTATGCGTGTGTCTTCATTATTACAACTAGTTACTTACAAAAGTGATAGAAAAGCCTATGATTAATAAAGTAGCTTTATATATATAGAGAAAATTAAAATAGGCTGAACCTGTTTTTAATTACCCGTGGGATGGTTTTCTTTGCACGTGATATTAGTCGTTAAGTATAAATAGTAAGTAATCAGTCATTAATTTAGGGGTCATCAATGAATCAAAGTAATGATTTGAATACCAATGACGAATTTAAAGTATACTAGCTACGTAGTTTATACCTACTACTTATGAGTAAAGTTATTGATATCATATCATATCATATGGTTATATAAAGGACGGTATGATTAAAAGATAAAGCTTAATTTTTTTTGAACTTCTTTTGCTTTATTTCTTTGTTTGATGTAGTAAGCCATTTTGTTAGCCCTCTTTCCACTTGATTAGTAGTATGTGTTACACATGTTTATATTATGTTTGAATTATATTAACCCCATTTTTTGGACCACTCTGCACTACTGCATATGAGAAGTTGAAGCTTGTAGTGAAAGGTAAATCAAGAGAAAAGCTGACATGAATGTAATGTTGCAGGCTTTTCAAAGAGTCACCACATCCTGATGAAAAGCAGAGGCAACAACTAAGCAAGCAATTAGGCCTTGCCCCACGGCAAGTCAAATTTTGGTTCCAAAATCGTCGAACCCAAATCAAGGTATTTTTATTTTAAATTTATTATTCACTTACCCGCGAGCCCAGGTACTGTAATTATAATATATGATTGGCTTTTGCAGGCAATACAAGAGCGTCATGAAAATTCTTTGTTGAAGTCAGAAATAGAGAAACTAAAGGAGAAAAATAAGACCTTCCGAGAGACCATAAACAAAGCTTGTTGCCCCAACTGTGGCGTGCCCACCACAAGCAGAGATAGTGGCATGCCAACTGAAGAACAACAACTGCGTATTGAAAATGCCAAACTCAAAGCTGAGGTTAATTAATTAAATGTTATTTTTCGTTATTACGTACTTTCCTTGATATATACTAGTATATATAAAGAAAAATCAACATTGAAGATTAATTTACACTCTCTATCAACAAACACTACGTGTGTGTGTGTGTGGGTGTAGGTAGAGAAGCTCCGATCAGCTTTAGGGAAATATGCACCAGCTGGGTCAACGTCCCCTTCATGTTCTTCTGGGCATGACCAAGAGAATAGAAGCTCTTTGGATTTTTACACTGGAATTTTTGGACTTGATAAGTCAAGGATTATAGATATAGTAAACCAAGCTATGGAGGAGCTCATTAAGATGGCCACCGTGGGGGAACCATTATGGCTTCGTAGCTTTGAGACTGGTCGCGAAATTCTTAACTACGATGAATATGTTAAGGAGTTTGCAGTTGATAATTCAAGCAGCAGTACTAGAAATGCGCCAAAGAGATCCATTGAAGCCTCAAGAGACACTGGAGTTGTTTTTGTCGATCTCCCTCGCCTTGTCCAAAGTTTTCTAGATGTGGTAATAATAATTAAGATATATATATATATATATATATTTCCTTAATTTTGATGTCTTGTTAAATGTATTTATGATCAATTATGCTTCTTGCAGAATCAGTGGAAGGAAATGTTTCCGTGTTTGGTATCTAAGGCAGCAACTGTTGATGTTATATGCAATGGAGAGGGTCCTAACAGGAATGGTGCAGTGCAACTGGTAAGGGGAAAAAATGTTACCACTTAATGTGCTAGCTTTGTTTTTACTACATGGTTACCTAATTCTCTCAGTAATTAATAATTAATTCACCGTACCCTTGTAATAATTAATAACAATGCAAAAAGTGATGAACCGCTTACCTACCTACACGAACTGCTTCCGTTCCACGTGCCTGCAAACTATGTTCTTTTATACTGTATTGAATTCGCCGGGCCCTACTAATGAAAAGTTTGATAAAACTTAAAAGTTTAGGCAGATACACTAAATTCAAATGCCAACAGAAATATTAGTATGTGTCGTATATATCCTCAATCGTTTTAATTCAACCAAGTGTTTCAATTAAAATTTATTACCAGTTGTAAAACAGAAAGGAACTCTTCAAACGTGGATTTATTGGTATGGAGTTTCCTTTCTCTAAGTGGTCCAATCATGACAAACTAGAAAATTGGTGGTTTGAAGCTGTTTTGGTGCATTTTAATTTTTCATCCTAGAGTTATAAATGTTCAAGGTAAAAAATTTGAGTTGCATGTGTACTACGGTTTCTTAACCTATGCATTTGTCTTCTGTTTCGAAATGTAAGTGCTTATGACTTTTTTGGCGTCTTTAAAACACGACCTTTATTTATATTATATCACACAAAGTATAGACAAAGTCACAGAACATAAAACTTTAAAAAGCTAATAATATACAAAAGCTCGAATACCATTTATAATTGTTGGCATTTTCCTCTCACTTCCCCACATAATATCTTATCCAATGTGTGTCCAACTGGAATATCTCTCTCTCTTTGTCTCTACGTGTCCTTTTATGAAAAGATTTTCCTCTCAAAGGCACATAATAAAACACTACTTGAACATAGAAAGACAAGCATGACCTCGTTTGAAGCTGTAAGAGTGAGTGAAATTTGACAAGAAATGAAAAGTCTAAACCTTAAAATATTTTGTATTGGGTGCAGATGTTTGCTGAGCTGCAAATGCTCACTCCCATGGTGCCCACAAGAGAAGTCTATTTTGTCCGTTTCTGCAAACAGTTGAGTGCTGAACAGTGGGCAATCGTTGATGTATCCATAGACAAAGTAGAAGACAACATTGACGCGTCCCTCGTGAAATGCAGAAAACGCCCTTCCGGTTGCATTATTGAGGACAAGTCCAATGGCCATTGCAAAGTATGTACTAATATTTTTGGTTTACACTTTTGTTACCCATTTAAATTTCAACCTCAATAATATTTTATTTTTTTGGAAAACTCTTGCTCATTATAGCTAGTCGGGTCCACACACAGAAAAACTATTTTATGAGGAAAAAAATAGAGCATGGGTGTTACTACTTACTAGTAAGCTAGCTATGTGTGAGTGTGACCATTGCAGGTAATTTTGTCGGTGGACATTGTGTAAATTAAGGATGCACTTTCATAGGCACCATTAGTAATCAATAATCATCACTTGAAAGAAGCAAAGCAATAAAATAATTATTTAGTAACATAACATGTTGGTGATATGTTAATTTGTTTGATCCTTAATAAGGTAATATGGGTGGAGCACTTGGAGTGCCAGAAGAGTGCAGTCCATTCAATGTATCGCACCATTGTGAACAGTGGGCTAGCTTTCGGGGCCAGGCATTGGATTGCGACTCTACAACTTCAATGTGAACGTCTAGTTTTCTTCATGGCAACAAATGTTCCCATGAAGGATTCAACCGGTGAGTAATACTACAGTAGTAATAAAATCTAACTAATGATTCATGAGTTACTTTGTTAAATAAGGGGAAGGTATATATAATTAAAATGTCAGGTGTTGCGACGTTGGCGGGGAGAAAAAGCATATTGAAGTTGGCACAAAGAATGACATGGAGTTTCTGCCATGCAATTGGCGCGTCAAGCTTCCACACATGGACTAAGGTTACAAGTAAAACCGGGGAAGACATAAGGATAAGTTCTAGAAAGAACTTGAACAATCCTGGTGAACCTCTTGGCTTGATATTGTGCGCTGTTTGTTCTGTATGGTTGCCTGTCTCACCTAATCTTCTCTTTGATTTCTTGAGGGATGAATCGCGCCGAACTGAAGTACCCACAACTCTCTTGTCTCCTTTTCTCAATTTTTGTTAATAATAATTTGAATGCATGGTTAATATCATATCATATTATGATGAATCTCAGTGGGACATCATGTCAAGTGGTGGTGGGACAGTGCAGTCCATTGCAAATTTAGCCAAAGGACAAGACCGAGGCAATTCCGTAGCCATTCAAGTAAGTGCTTTGCTTCAAATTTCAATACCATAGTCCATAGCATACAAAATGAAAACCATGGTTCTAAGTGAAATACGGTATTGTTGTTGTAATTTGGCAGACAATAAAATTGAAAGAGAACAGTGTGTGGATAGTGCAAGATAGCTGCACAAACCCATATGAGTCAATGGTGGTATATGGTTCTGTGGACATTAGTGGCATTCAGTCAGTGATGACAGGATGTGATTCAAGCAATCTTGCCATACTGCCCTCGGGATTCTCAATTATTCCTGATGGTCTTGAGTCAAGGCCATTGGTCATTAGTTCAAGGCAGCAGGAAGACAAAAATACTGAGACTGAGGGAGGTTCTTTGTTTACTATGGCATTCCAGATTCTTACCAATGCTTCTCCCACTGCCAAGTTAACAATCGACTCTGTGGACTCGGTCAACACTCTTGTATCTTGTACATTGAGAAATATCAGAACAAGTTTACAATGTGAAGATGCTTAATTAGCTATTCCCTTGATCCCTTCCCTTTTTGGTTGGCCAAAAATAGTTTGCACTTCTCTCCTGGGTTAGTTTTGTTCCTTATTCCATTGGTTGAGTTTGTATATCTGTATCTGCACTTCTCTAGGTAGAAACAGAGAAAAAAAAGGCTTTTAGAACCTAGATATTAAGTATGGCGTGTATAGAATTATCATCATTTGTTAATTCCTTATGCAGTCGTTTTTTTTTTTTTTTTGTAGTAATTTGGTTGGTTTGATGGCTCTGATTGGAATTATTGACCAAAATAAAAAGGATGCTGAACTAGTAATCAGAAGTTACTTTACACCCAACCCAAGTTCTGCTCTAACAATGTTAAGTAATCTTTTACACAATCTTCACGAAGCTTTGCGGTTCACGTTCATGTTTGCAGCCCAAATTATAAACACCCAAAACTGTGCATGTCATGTTGATAAAACCAATCAAATTTCAAAGACGGGACTTATCAATTATCAGAACAAGAAGAATGGATGGAAGAAAGTTCCAACTAAAGAACGGAGTTGGTTGGTAATCTTAATTATTATTAAAAAAAAGAAAAGAACTGATTTTGCTTGCTACTTCTCTCGGAAAAATATATTAAGTCTCAGGTTTGGCCCCTTGGCAATGTTATTAGCCTTTAATCCACAAAAAAAAAAAAAAAAAGGTTACAAAATATAAACTTACAATCCCGGACAAGTATGCAGGCAATAAGAGAGTTGATAATTAAGTTACAAGAGGGGAAAAATTAAGAGATCAACACGAAAGGAAAAGTAAAGATGAAAATTTGGCCATCAGAAACCTAAACGAACATCTCATCAAACACACTTGTCTGTCACAAGAAGACAACACTGCCATAACTTAGCATTTGAGTTGGAGGTTGATCAAAAGCCATATCATGCATTTCATCAAACATTTAGAGGGTGCATTTGTTTTTGGTATACTGATGTTAGAGCCTATGACCGACGATAACAGAGTTAACAAGATTAATTTCGTTTGAACCAAATTCTCCACTAAAACAATAATAATATAATGAATTAAAGAAAAAGACGATTATCAAATATGATGATAGCAGTTAGGTAGAATAATAATAAGAAATGCAGATGTAGTAACACAAAATAGTTGCAGCATCCAAATTACAACTGATAAAATAGAATGCAAAAGGAGTTTAGGCCTGGTCCTGGGGCTGAGACTCAAAGGGAATGGAAAGTTCCTGGGGCTTGTTGGAGGGCCTCTTGGGAACGGCGAGTGCGAGAAAAGCCTTGGTCTTGCTGATGGGCCTGGTCTTCTGGAGCTGAACGATGTCGCCGACTTTGAATTGGTTATCAGGGTCGTGGGCCTGGTACTTCTTCTTCTTCCTCACGCGCCTCTTGTACTTCGGGTGAGGGGCTAGCCGAACCACCTCCACAGCCACCGTCTTGTCGTTCGTCGAACACACCACTTTTCCCTGCATTGACTTCATCGCGTTTATTTGAGGCAGGAAACTCGCCGGTGCCCAATTGGTCTGAGTCACCGCGGAACTGGGTTTCGATACAAGACTGGACCCATGCCCATTCAGGAACGGGGTTGAGAGCTTGGGAGGGAGCTGCAGAAGCCACATTTCTTTTCTTATCTCTTTCTTCTCTCCACTACCATAAACATAAATTTATCTCTATCTCTTTTTATTCTCTGTCACTGCGGTGCACTTTAATACGCTGCGCCATATCCATATTAATTTATTAAAAAAAAAGTTTTATTTTATATCAAATTAATTATTTTTTATGTTATGTTATCCTTACTAAGAGAAGAGATAGATAGGGCTTATCCATCCATCTTCGAATATCGAAGCATGTGGCATGTCATGAATGAACTACAAAATCTGCACAAGTAAGCCACGTGGCAATTAAGATGATGAGATTGAAAAGTGAAAACCAAAGCCATGGCTTCTCTGGAACTAAGCTCTCTTTCAAGCCCTCTCGCCAGAGCTTCAGACCCAAGAATTTCAGGTACGTACCTTGCAATATGACTAATAAATACAGGAGTACTGGTGCTGTGGTAACACTAACGGTCCGATGCACCTTCACCCTACAACCCTCTTCAGAGTAAGTTCTTTTAGACATTTAGAAAAACTAATAAATAATGCAGTTGATGATGATGATGCTGTTGTTATGAGTTAAGCCAAGTGGCTACATTTTATTAACAAACTCAATATCCTTTCACGATCCTAAGCATAACTAGTAAAGTTGTATGTTACACAATACACACATTGGGCTGTGAATCAACACTCTACACTAAACACTGAGGTCATGGGGAGGGAAGGACAGACATGATACTTGTAGTAGCCTGGTACTGGTAGGTATTGTAAAAAAATCACATCTCCGTAGGTAGCTACCACACTACAAATCCTTCAAAACCGATGCTTCTGTTTCTGTATGTTCATTCCTATTTACAAAAGGAAATAACTGATTGATTGATTCATTCATTCATAATCGAGACAAACACCTCTCTATCTATGACTCTAATGACGCGATGTCGGACTTCTCATCACTCCCAAGGTCTCGAGATATGACACCTTCTTGTGGGTCACTACGGTTCGAAATTTTTGATTCTTTGGATAATCATCTTTGCATAAGTCATCTGATATTGCAAAAGGGTCCTTCTTCATGTCTGCGTCACCTTGATCAGACCCCCAACCCATAAAATCTGATAATGTCATTGAACCAGCTTCTGAGCTGACCTTGTCTATTATCTCTTCTTTAGGAGCCCTTGACACCGAGCTCCTCCTTCTTCCTGATGATAGATTTTGAGATTGAATTGTATAATCTGCTTGGAGTACATCATCTATTCTTGAAAGTACTGTAAAGGCTAAACTTTCCAATATTCTTGAATAGCTTTCTAGAACAGCTTGCCCCACATCCTGTGTCAACAAAAATATTATAAGGAATCCAGATAATATAAACTCAAGCATCAGTCACGTGCTCTTACCTTGTTGTATTGGATTTTGCTTATATCCAATGAAGATTGAGGAAGGCCAGGGAAACGGTTCTTTAAGAGAAGTAATATGGTTTCTGCTCTCTCTTCAAACAGTTCTCTTTTTTTCCAAACTCACTGCTGAACCCCAAGCAGATTTTCCATCTTTTTGGTTCATCTTTCGCTTCCAAATAACTATTGATGCTTCGATTCTATTCTTCAGATCCAGGATTTTGTGTTCTGATGATAAGTCCATGGTTGATAGGAACTGGTCAGGATCAAAGAATTCAACTGTTATACTTCTGTAGTTCGAGTCCCCAAGACTTGCTCTTCCATTCTGTAAAAAAAAAAGGAAGATTTTTTTTTTTATGTAAAAAGATGTCACAGTGTTGATCCAGGTGCTAACTTTTAAGTATCTATTATTTGTTGTTTCTTTTTGTCTCACCTTAGGTAGAACTTCAATATAGCTTTCAGGGATCTCCATCTCTGTTAGAATTTGGGCATTTATTGCCATGGCTGCTTTAAGTACCTGATTAACACAATCTTTCTGATACTGCACAAATCTTCTAGCCGAATCAGATAGACCATCTGCAGGAACCTTTGGGGTCGGTAACCACCACTTTTCATCATTTTTTTTGGTTCCACCGTTTTGATCTGAATCCGCTGAATCTCTTGACACATAATAGAACTCATTTTGATCTTTGAAATTATCTAGACATTCCTGTTCATCATCATCAGCAATTTTTCAATATAATTAACAATCAATTCAATTCAAACCTACTGTATAAAAGAATAATTTAAGGTTAATGATCTTACAAGAAGCATTGTATCAAGCTTGCGCAAGGCCGGGATATTCATGTGGAGGTCCGTTCGTTGCCGTGTGGTCATAATCTATTCAATAAAAAATCAGGTTCAATCATATATATGATGATTGGAAGAAGTACAAGATAGAGAAACAGGGTTACCTCCATATCTGTACCATCCTTGGACTTTTGTTGTGAAGGAACCATTTCAACGACGTAATCCGTGACTGATAGAAGCCAATCAATTTCTTTTCTCCATTTTGCTTTCCTTTCTGGCGGCATTGGTTCTAGGCGCCTTTGTTCACCAAAAATAGAAGCTGCAGTTTCAGTGAGACGAGAACATATTATTATAATGATATAGAAGGAATGCCAAAAAAGAAAAGAAAAGTCAACGCACCAGCAAGGTTTGTGAAAGCATTTGACAGTGCCAAAGCAGAGGAAACACCCTTTCCTCCACCGGACATGTCCTCACCCAACAACAGTTTGGCAAATCTCTCCTTCATCTGTTCCATATCTGAATGAATGAATGAATGAATGAATGTCGGTGAAATCAAATTTATTTATAGAGATAAATAGCAATAGTATTGACCTTGAACTAGTTTGTCTTTGGCTTCCTTGGCTGCAACTTCCTCCTTGCTTATTACCTTTTCTTTGGGAATGTTATCTAAATCATTAAGAGGCCTTGATCCTTGACTTCTTGATGACAATGATCCATCCTCAGTAGTTTCCAATTCGGAATTAGCAACGTCAATGCTCAGGCTCCTGGTATGTTTCCTATTGCCCTCAAATATCCCTTTCAAAGTAAACAGTTTGGTCTTGTGACCATCCTGCTCTTGTTCCCCTGCTCCAACCATGTTTAAGGTGTAACCTACCTACCAATAAAAAAACATGGGTTGTCTAAACACCCTGCAGGGAGAGATAGAGAGAGATAGAAGAAGGAAATTAGCAGAGGGAAGGAAGCCAAAGAAACGAATAGAATCCGACTTGTATTCTTTTTTTTTTTTTTTTTTCTTTTGTACTTGGTGAGTTTTAGAAAAGGGGTGGAGGTGGTTTCTTTGATGGTTTTTTGTTTTTTGTTAGGCTTTCTTTTTTGAGCTGGGTTCTTTGAACGTGCGGTGCATGTTGTAAGTAATGTAATGGAATGGGTTTAAGACTTAGAGAATCAATATTTCCATTATTTGTTATGTTAGGAGGTTTTTGCTTTGGTAAAGAGAGGGGGAAATTGGTTGGTTGTTGGTTAAGGTTCTAATTTAATGGTCAAAGATAGCTAAAGACCAGGGAAGACAGACATGCACGTATGCTTAACCAATTACATTAATAACCAACCTTCCTTTTCTTTCTTCAGTGGACCGTGACAATATGCCTTTCTTTAAGATACTATTATATGTCAACTGATGTTGTTGTGAAGTGTGACCTCTGAAATCTTACTAGTTTTTAGTTGTTTTGCCACAACACATATCTCGAGTCTTTTATTGGATTTCATTATCATATTATATTATATATACTGCTATTTCTTCTTATCCTGATTCCTGTCACTATACAATTTCTTTAGTGTGGCATGATACTTCTTTACTTCGTTAAATTTTTAAATTTATGTTGAGTCATGAGATAGCATGGGCTAAAATTACGTAAGTAACGTAACTGCGACGTCTCATACAAAAAAGAAAAGAAAAAAGCACTTAATTCAGTGAAGTAAAATTTGATTTCTTATTTCATGTTCTAACATTTATATTTAATTTGGAGATTCTATTACAATATTTAACCAAAAATGGTATTTGAATTAAGATCCCTCACAGTCACACTGTTCTTTGTTATCTGGGCTTCGGGACGACTCCCCCCATTTACTTTTATTGAAAAAAAACTTACACGTTTATTGTTTAGAAAATATTGCTGCATGATATAAATTTGATTAACCTAACTGTATTATATTAAAATTTCTCATAAAATAGCTTAAGTGTAAATATAAATTTTCATCTAATGCAAAAGTTAATTTATGTTCCATTATACCACTTTATTTTAATCCATGATATATTGTTTAAAATATACTATTTTATTTTATATTATACATTTATTAATATTTAAACTATCTAAGATTTGGTATATGTAATACAATTCCAGTATTGAATTGCTAAAATTCATCATTTAAGAAAGTTACTGAGGGTACAAATTTTCCAAATTTAACCTAATATAAATCGCATTTCTTCTCTAACCTCTAAATATTTTTCCACCAAGAACCTGTCTTAATTATTTTCTTAGTCTCTTTTTATTGTAACTAATGTATAGTTTTGGTCATGATGCTACTTGGCACAGTTGAAAATGAAAGTTTGATAATTATTATTAAGTCTAAAAGAAACATAATTAAACTATTCTTATAAGTCTTTTCCACTTAAGGCAAGATTATGATATGATGTTTATCTGATAAGTAAAATAAGAAGTCCCTACGCTTCTTAAATTATTATTTGGCTTGGTTAAAATGACTTTTGTCGTAAGCTCCTTAAAAAAAAAAAAAGGACTTGTTGCTGTCGTTGCTTGGCTGTGTGAGGCAAAGGAGGGCTTCAAAACATAGCATTAATTCACCCTTTTATAATTGAAAAATTGATAGATGTACACCGCAGCCGAAAAAGAAAAGAAAGTATTAATAATATGGAAGTGTATAAATATCATTCATCATGGTTGTGTTGTTTCGGGGGATTGAAGTAGCAACCGCTTAATTTCTATTCCATTATAGGTCACAGCCACAGGTATATATCCAGGCATGGCAAAAGATGCTCAGAAGAACGCCGACTACAATTGGAGGGTGGTGAGTGTTAATTACGAACATAAGTAATTATTAAATTAAATCTTGGAACATGTTAAACTTAATTTGTTGTAGGCCTGTGGCGAAAAGTTACAAGATGATGTGAGGCGCCTTCAAGAAGAGAATGAATATCTCAAGAAGTTGCTGGTACGTACGGATATTATTATATCAATGTTCAATGTTATGTCGTTACTTACTTTACTTGCTTTTGGCTGAACCATATATTCTTTCTTTTCTTTTCTTGTCTTGGTTTCGTTTCAGTGGAATTCACCGAATAGTTGGTTGGAAAAGCAAAGAGGTTTTAGTTTTTATTATTTTCCTTTCCCCTGATAAGTAGATTCATAGGTTTGTGAGTGGATATTGATGTTCATTTCATTAATTTTTCAGCGGCAGAGTTAGTGAAAGAAGCTGCTACGGAAATGGAAATGGCGGTGAAGACGACGAAAGTGGAAGAAGAATGCGGGCCACCTGTTTAGGGCCCAATGGCCCATGGCTCATCCGGTCACGTCGGGGCAGTGCGATTGTGTTAATATTCTTCGCTAACCACAACAACCATCGCTTCCTTCAATTCATTGCGTCACAGACCAATGCCACATGCATCTGTGTTGTGTGTGGAATACGAAGGAGTATGGATTGCATATATTAATTGCATTGTATCAGTTGTATCTACTAGTCATTTTTTTTTTAATTATTTGAAGAATCTAATTACTTGTTAAACATTTTGCACATATTATGACTTTTTTTTCTCTTTTTATTTTTATTTTTATTACACTCACTCTCATAATCCTCCACATAATCCAATCCAATACCGTAGAGTAATTTTATTAATTAAAATCGCATATTATATTTATTTTAGGACTTTCAAGCATAAGCACTTTTTCAGAATTCCCAGATTATTATGATATATATAAAAATTAGAGCAAATCAGCTATTATCGATAAAAATTATTGTTTAATTGGTAAATATTAATTTGTCAGGGGAATTCGAACCTCCACTTATCTTTCCATCTTTTCTCATCACCTTTTCTTTTACAATCTAATCTAATTTATATCCTCCATAAAAAAAAATATTAGTATTAATATAAAATATTTATCGTTGTCAATAATTAATATTTTTAAGAAAAAAATGATTATTAATTTTGATGAAATTTCTCTTCCCACCACAAGTGTTAATTAAGTTTGGATATTTAAATTTTAACCATCATTTTCCAATTTTAGTTGATTCCGGATGCGTGGTCTAAACTCTAAACCCTTTTGTTTTGTTGAGATATTGATACTCTATAGTCTATACAGCAGCAGCCAGCCACCAGAGGATTGGATCGCATTGGTCTAAAGCCCTTCTGACTTTTGTTGTGATTGTGAGACAGAGATACTCTGTGTGAATGGAATCAATCGGCGTCCTAATGACTTGTCCAATGCACAGTTACATCGAAGAAGAGCTGGCGAAGCGCTTCAACCTTTTCAAACTCTGGCACTATCCCTCTTTCTCCGTCTTCCCCGCCCCCCATTCCATTCGCGCCGTCGTCGGAAGCGTCAACGTCGGCGTCGACGCCGCCACCATCGACTCCTTGCCCAACCTCGAGATTGTCTCCACTTACAGCGTCGGATACGACAACATCGACCTCCACAAATGCAGACACAGAGGCATCCCCGTCACCAACACGCCCAACGTTTTAACCGATGATGTTGCCGACGTCGCCATCGCCCTCGCCTTGTCCCTCCTCTGCAGAATTTCTACTTCTACCCAAAATTCCGCTTCTCAATTCATACCACCAAAGGTTTTATTTTGATATCCTCCTCATTTGCCTTATTTTTTGAACTCAATAATGTAATTTGCAATTTCAATGTAGCTTAGTGGTAAAGCCGTTGGAATAGTTGGGCTGGGAAGGATTGGTTCAGCGATTGCGAAGAGAGCTGAGGCATTTGGGTGTCGAATTAGTTACCACTCCAGATCTGAGAAGCCAGAGGCAGGGTATAAGTATTACTCTAACATTCTCGACTTGGCAGCTAACTCTGAAGTAGTCTTTGTGGCGTGTACCCTTACTGAAGAAACCCGTCACATTGTGAACCGTGGAGTTATTGATGCACTGGGCCCTAAAGGGGTTTTGATCAATATTGGGCGAGGCCCGCACGTGGATGAATCCGAACTCGTGGCCGCGTTGACTGAAGGAAGACTTGGTGGGGCGGGCCTTGATGTGTTTGAGAATGAGCCCGAGGTGCGTCAAGACCTTCTGGGGCTTCACAATGTTGTGCTCACCCCTCATGTCGGGAGTGACACCGTCGAAACTTGCATGGCAATGGGAGACCTTGTCATTGCAAACTTGGAGGCACACTTTCTTGGCAAACCACTTTTGACACCACTCACTTTTTGATCACCTTTCACAGACCATCAATTAGATTCATCTTATTTTAATACGACTTTGTTACTTCCCGTGTATTGTCTCACTTCATGTACTAGTTCATATCATTCAATTCAAAACATTGAACAACCGACTACACATGAGTGAAATAGAGGGACGCATAACCACCCTTAAACGATATACAAGGACAATTACAGCACATAGATTAAGCATCTTCATCTTGCCGCAACCAATTTTTTTTAGGAATGAACCACGACATTTGGCAAGAGTGGCAATGAAAAAGGTGCCAGTTAAGATGCAACTTTTAGTAGATGTTCCTGTTATCGTCGCATACATGGTCAAATGGAAGATCGATCAACTGAGGGTCATACAATATCTTCATGTTATCGTCCCATAAAAAGTTTTTTACTTATTTTTTTCTCCCACGGTTTATTTCTAGAAGACATTTCATATACAAGTGAGACCAAAAAAAAAAACCAGTTGCTTAGTAGAGTTTTTCAGTTTCTTTTCTCTCTAGCCCTCCGAATTGTTGCACCAGTCAGTTGTAATTTGAAATATAATAACTAATAAGAGACTATCTCTCATTGAAATTGTCTTTATTACGTCATTTATCACTTTCTTGTTCTTTTATTTTTTTTCCTTGCATCTCTATATTCCTTTAACCCATCCACACCAACCATTATCCTTATGTCTTATCCAAATATCATTGTGCAAATAATATCTTCCAAATGATCTAAAAAGGAAAAGTGAAAGTACTGACTGACCCCACAGGCCACGGACATGAAAAGAAAGGGATAATTGTCCTCACTCACTCATCATACAAAATATCATAACCCGACTCTAGGAGTTTCTTTTCTAATCTGATTTCAGATTGATTAATACTTCAGGCTGCTGTGGTTATCTTATCTCTTCATCTTTGAACAGATTTGATCAGCTTGATTCACCAATATGTGCCTTCCTTTCTTTTTGGTATAAAAATATGATATGATCCGCACTTCTAAATTCTAATCTATAGCTAAGACTGGTCTTATTTCTCCCGAGTATGGTTAGAGACTAGAGAGAGAGATTGGAAAAAAAAAGATAACATTAGCCAGAGTATTCAGATAATTTTAAGGAGATCTTATCCGAAACAGAATGAGAAGAACCGAAGAAGAGGAACTTTATCATATATATACAAAAATCAAAATGAGTACAGAACCCTTGAAAACATTAATGATTCGGAAATCGCCGCTCATATATTTGTTTTCCAAAATCCTAATTTTCTCTATTCTTGGTCCCCTGATCCCCTGGTGGAACTTTATTTACAGCCACGGCCAGTTTAGATAAGATAAGAAGCCCCTTTGAAAATGAGGAAATTGAGAGTCTCGAGAGTAAAGTAGACGAAAGTTCCCTTGGAATGGGTGAAAAAACACCCAAAACTTGATCCCACCACACACTGCCATCCAGAACCATACTTTGTATCAAACTCCTACCAGTCAAACAAACCATAAACTCAGTCAACCACCAAACACAACTTAATGTTGTGTATCATTGAATTAAGGATGTGAGAAAAATGTTACCTTTTTAATGTGGGCAGCAATGGAAGTGCAATCAAAAACATCATAGAGATCCAGAGCTTCAGAAGCTGATGACATGGCTTGGATCTGCATCTTATCTGGCATGTCAGAATCCTCAATCACAGCTTTACCTTCCAACATGTTTTCACACCTAAAGAGCCTCTATATGTATATGATTCTCAATTTGCTTTCCAGAGAGAAGAAGGAAGAATGGCTTTAAAGTTTAAACAATAAACATGATCCCCATTCCAAGTGTGAGGGAGGGAATCACTCAAATAAAATGACCATAAAAGTTGGCACTGTGGCACATAGTCCAACTTTTTTGTCTTTACTTGTGCTTGGTTACAGACATTTTTGGCCTTATTATATAACTGGCCATCAATAAATAACTCCCTCTCATTACCTCTCTCATGCTTTTTTTGTCATGGACGTGGTGCTCACGGAGTCATACGAGGAAATTGATACCAAGGAGAAAGAGGAGTAAGGAACTACTACTGTATGGATAAAGCTGGTGAGGCCATAAATAAAAGGATTTTTGTCACTTTGGTAATTTTTGGCCAGGTGCATTGCTTCTGGGAAGTTGGAGTTGGAAATTGGGTTGGATTGAAATTGAACTAACCCATCCTTTGAGTTTTGTTTTTTTTTCTTCCTTTTTTTCTGTCTGGACAAATTTAAAATTTATTTTTATAAGAATATAAAAATAATTGTTAATTACACTTCGTTTGGTAGAGAATACAAAAGAAAACAAGGGAATAGACATTTTTAGATGGAGACTAGCATGAACGATTCCCTTGATATTTTAGTACCTACAAATATCAACACAAGATATATATATGAACCAAGAAGATTACCAAATAAATAATACTAGTAGTATATTAGATTACTTGTCTGTGGATGTGATTTCATTAATTATCTGCTTATTATCAACACAAATTTCAACTATTGTTGGACCCGGATTCGACACCATTTACGAGCGATAACTTAACCTACGCGGATATAGTTCAACGGGACCAAGACAAACATAATAAGAGCATCTTACTTAGTTAAATAGAAAACAAACCAGAATTCATCTTTGTCATCCCATATAAATATATGCGCACACTAATTATATATAGGTATCACTTAAAGGAATAGAGCATTCCATTCTAGAGCAAATCCGAATATTCACTTTTCCTCACCTGAAATTATTGTGTTCTACTGTGTAGAAGGAATTAGTTGAACCGAACGAAGCAACGAAGTCAAATGCAAGATTAATTATTGCCATGAAAAGAAAAGAAAAAAAAAAAAAGGAGGTCCCATGGGGAAGCTTCAAGCTCACATTTTGTAACGAACAAATTGTTCCAACAATTACACGCCAAGTTCTTTAGGTAAGCACACCTGGGCTATGTTTTGAGACATTGCGGAAAACTGTGTACTGGGTTTAAATATATTTGATTTGTATAATAAATCAACAAATCAGAGTGGCGCAGCGGAAGCGTGGTGGGCCCATAACCCACAGGTCCCAGGATCGAAACCTGGCTCTGATATAAAAGAGAAGGCTTTCCGCTTGCTTTTTTATTTCTATTTTACGTACCTAGAATCTGGGCTCGTTTTCGACTCTGATACTATTTGGGTCAAATGTAGACCGTGATTGAATTTTGTGGGCCAGACGAGCTCACAACAAGGGAAACAGGTGAGGCACAACTATTTGTAACCCCAAAAATATTATTCCCCTGTCATCTTAAACTCACGTACATCTAGCAATGGTTATCCAAATAATAATAATAATAAAATCAAGAATTTAGGGTAAAATAATTTGAATTGACAATGAATTTAAAGTAATTATATAAAAGTGAATCATATTAGATAAAAAAAATTTAACATTGCGAATATATTTTAATTAAATCCAAACAATTTTACAGAAATATTTAATATTACATTATCCTAAACGTATGTGCAAAAAAATTAAACTCTCGATTGAAAGTCCAAAAGATGCCTCGTGATGCTGCATTAAATCCCAATAGTTGCATGTGAAAACACAACTTTACCAAACCTTTTCCTCCCTTATAACAATTAACATTGACACTCTGATTGGTCACACCCCAAATCCTGCAAAACTGATCGAGTTTTTGACATTTCAATTCCTGTCACTTTTCTGGTGGATGGTGTAACCAATTTTGTCATTGAGGCACAGAAATGACATCATCTAAATCCCTTAGTTGAGTTTTGCGTAGCTACTTACTTATTGAGCTGTCTCCGCCATTAATCTAATAGAGTTAAACGTCACTAATAAATTATAGAACGTACCTAAAATGATAACAAAATAAAAGCATATAGACAAACACGAGAGGCCCCAGAAAATAATTAGACAATTGTCCTACTCCTATAATTGAAGTTCCAGGAAGTGGCCGTGCCCCACAAAGAAAAAAGACAACATATATTATTATTATATAAATAAAGTGTTGTCCTCTTATTTAAAAAAAAAAAAAAGAAGAAGAAGCTGCCGACACTTATTCCCGAGCCAGGCAGTGAGGAGGCTTTGGAATCTTTATTTATGCATTGAGCATATGTGGTGAATAGAGAGATTAGAGAGAGATGTTGTCCGCAAAATCAGAATCGGATATAACAAGCTTAGCAGAATCATCACCATCAAGGTCTCCAAAGAGGGCAGTGTACTATGTGCAGAGTCCATCAAGGGATTCTCATGATGACGGTGACAAGTCATCTTCAATGCAGGCCACACCAATGGAGTCTCCTTCACACCCTTCGTTCGGGCGTCACTCTAGAAACTCTTCTGCAAGCCGCTTTTCGGGGATATTCAGGTCTTCTTCTGGAAGGAAAGGTACTAGTAGTAGTAGTAGGAAAAGGATTAATGATAAGGGTTGGCCTGAGTGTGACGTCATCCTCGAAGAAGGCTCTTATGACAACCCTTTCACCAGGCGCTTCCAAGCCCTCATTGCTCTCTTCACCTTTCTCCTTCTCTTCACTGTTTTCTGCTTCATCATTTGGGGCGCTAGCAGGCCTTACAAGGCACAAGTTTCTGTTAAGGTATGTATATGGATTTTCAATTTGTTCTGGAAACTCTATTTTATATGATTACCATAAACCCCTTAGAAACTTGGGCGGAATTATATTATGACAGTGTTTCAATCTGCATAATTTGCTCATTCAATTCCTAGATTTTGATTGCATCTGCATGTAAAACAAAAGACTCGAAGCAATGAATTTATTTAAGTATTGCTGCAATTCAGGGTATTTCATAAAACAAATGATGGGATACACAGGCTTTTTAAATGCTCTCTAATTACTCCTTGCTAAATTAGCAAATTACTACATAATAGTGATTGACGTTTGGATTGTTGCAGAGTTTGACGGTGCATAATCTGTATGTTGGAGAGGGTTCAGACTTCACGGGTGTCATCACAAAAATGCTGACAGTTAATGGCACTTTACGCATGAGCATCTATAACCCTGCTACATTTTTTGGCATCCATGTGCACTCCACACCCATCAATCTTGTTTTCTCAGACATCACTGTTGCTACTGGCGAGGTCAGATTTTTCCTTTCATCTCTACTATTAATAAACAACATAAATAGTAACATAATCCGGTTCTTGTTGCTTGCAGCTGAAGAAACACTATCAGCCAAGGAAAAGTCACCGCATAGTATCAGTGAGCATAGAGGGTAATAAGGTACCCTTATATGGGGCTGGATCCACCTTAACTGTATCCCAAACTGGCGTTGAAGTTCCACTCACATTGAGCTTTGAAATCCGTTCGCGTGGAAATGTGGTGGGTAAACTGGTGAAGACAAGACATCGTAAGGAAATCACTTGCCCCTTGCTCCTCAACTCTTCTAAATCAAAGCCTATCAAATTCAAAAAGAACTCATGCACCTATCAATGACTGATCCATTTTGTGCCAAGCTTCAGATCACAAGAGAAGCAAAATATGAACGCACTCGGAAAAATACTTCTTAGTCCCCTGAATCCCCCTCCGTACTTTTACTCTTATGAGCCTCTGTGCAAATAAATGCATGTAAAAATTTGTATATGCATATGCATAAAATGAAGAAACAATTCGCGAGTTCATTACTGAGGAAATTTTAATAACCCTTTCCACGTCGCCATCATCCTTATTTAAGGCCCGAGTGAAATTGGGTAATCATTTGAGTCAGTTAATTTATGAAAACACTCAACCAAAGAAAGTATGTCTTTCGAGTAATCCATGGCTTAGTTTAATGGTTAGGCAGCTATAATACTCTTTAGATCATTCGAAGAGAGTTAGTTTTGCTTAACATGAACTTGCACACAAGAATGATCGTAACACAACAACAAAGGGAAAAAAATTCAGGTTCTCATTATTGGACGCATACAAAATTAAACTCGCATTAAAAGCTTGTAATTTAGCTCTAAGTTATCAAACTGGTTTTGGGCCGTAGGCCCACCTTATTTCCAAAAACTAGTTATTGACGCATAGCTTGAAAGGGTAGAAAATGTAAAGAAGATACTTGGGTTGGGTCAGATAAAATGAGAAAATTATTTCCAAAGACTATAACCATGTTTCATCAAAATAAAAAGCGTTTGGTAAATAACTTCATGTCACTAGTTTATAATGGATTATTGGGCTCTAACTAAAATGTTATTTGAGTTTATAACTTATTATAATTTATCTTTACCATTTTAATAAAAAAAAATCATTTCAATAAATTTTCTCCTTTGATATTACACTTCATTTCAATTATACTGTTTTGATCTTAGAAAATAATTGAGTTTAAAATTATAAATACTTAAAATCCATTTTTGTCTACACATGAAAAAATATATAATCACATTTTTTATGCCTTTTTATATTTATAATTTAATTTTAGCAAACACTCCTTATACAATGATTTAGTTAATTTCTTCACAAAAAAAAATGACTTAGTTAATTTAACATTAGACAATTTTCAATTAACTTATTATCCTCAAATTATTTTTCTGGAGCAAGAAACATATTTTTCTTAATGGTCAAGGATAGTGGCAGGCATTCACTCTCCCGAAATCTTGTTAACATGGTTTGCCCCTGAAATTGAGGCGCGTTCATAGTTTGTCATTACTCACTTAACCATTCTCCGCAGCGTTTTTATTTCTACTACTTCACAGTTTATACACATCTTCACTGATGTGAATTCTGCCACATTCGTGAACTTTTCATTTTCAACACCACCCATCACAGATCTTGATCCAAACCAATTCAAGTGTACGATGAGCCCCACTTTAAGATTCATCTTCGTCCTCCTCACTCTTCTCCTTGTACTGAGGTCTAACGTTGCTGCCACAGTGGTTGAGGATGAGTTGGAGGAACTTTTGGCAGTGGACGAGGAAGTAGAGAGAGAAGCCGAAAAGGGTGGCGAGAAGTTATCCGAAGCAGAGGTTCTAAGCAAAGCCCAAAGAATCGTAATTGAGCTGAACAACGACAAGACAGGGAGGGTTGTTAATGGAAACGAGTTTGTTCTGGTTCTGGGGTATGCTCCTTGGTGTCCAAGGAGTGCTGAACTCATGCCCCATTTTGCAGAGGCTGCAACTTCTCTTAAGGATTTGGGAAGCCCTCTTGTTATGGCCAAACTTGATGCTGATAGGTATCCAAAGCCTGCTTCTTTCCTTGGTGTCAAAGGCTTCCCCACTTTGCTTCTCTTTGTTAATGGCACCTCTCAGCCCTACTCTGGCGGCTTCACAGCGTAAGAAATGGAACTTGTTCTCTTTATGGATCATTTTAACAAAGGAATGATATTCATAGTACTATCCAAACATTGTTTGTAGACAATAGATTAGGAAATAATTTTTTATAACTACGATTTATAACTCTTTTTTCTTTTTTTAATAATGTCCCAGAAGTATGTTCTTAATTTGGATTTGCAGAATTGCAATTATATATTTTATGAATTTTTATGCATGTCGACATATATATTAGTTAGGATAGTTGTATCACCACATCGGATACGCATTGTATCTGTGCAACATAGGTCTTGTGTTTGTCTGTCCTGTTCTTGCTTGAAATGATTATCTGCTTATTTGTTTCCATGATGCTTTCAGAGATGATATAGTGATATGGGCAAGAAAAAAGACTAGTACTCCTGTTATTCGGATAAGTTCAGTGGCAGAAGCAGAAAAGTTTCTGAAAAAGTATCAAACGTTTCTTATTGGTCTGTTTCATAAATTTGAGGTAAGTTAAGTTATGATTTAAGGTATGCTAGGGTTATCAGACTAGGGGTTCCAAATTGATAGGAGGTGCAATTGAGTGGGAGTTTTGGAGTTGATCAATTGAGACATAGTATGTGGTGCTGCAGATGACTTTTTGTCAATGAATTCGCATGTTGATCAAAAGAATTTACATTAACTCTGAATTTGGTAGTGTGGTTTTATAACATTTTTTGTTAAAATATTGCAGGGACCTGATTATGAAGAATTTGTGAGTGCTGCGAAGTCTGAAAATGAAACCCAGTTTGTTGAAACGAATCAGGTAGAGCTTGCTCAAGTTCTTTATCCAGATATGAAGCCTACTGACCATTTTCTTGGAATAGTTAAGAGTGAACCTGAAAGATACACTGCATATGGTGAGTCTGTAGTTGGTTTCTATCCATATGTTCAATTCATTCTAGTGGTGCTACATTAAAATATAGAAGTGAAACTGATATTGATTTACTGGTATCACTTAAAGTGGCTGAATCTTAATAAGTGAATTCTATGTTTGTTGCAAATTAAAACCAAATGATGAGTAGTGAGGACTTACTAAGGCAACATGCAAAACTTTCCTGATTGTGCAGATGGAGCTTTCACAATGAATAAAATATTGGAATTTATAGACTACAACAAGTTTCCATTAGTTACAAAGCTGACTGAAATGAATTCTATCAGAGTCTACTCCAGCCCCATCAAGCTTCAGGTCACAATTATTTTCAAGTTTAGTCTACATTAGATATACTTTTGGCTTGAAGTTCTGTTCCTATTCTGACTTTAACTGGAATATTAAGTGTAATATTTGAGTATTTTGCAATTTAATACACTGAGATGCTGCAAATATTTTCTCAAATAAAAACAGAAGCATTAATACTTGTGGAAAAAAAAAACTGGTTAGTCATCCTAGCAAGTCTTTGATCTTATCAAAATCACATACCACCAAGTGACTTTTCTTTGTTGTTAATGAATAATACATGCTGTATGGACTGTTCCTTGTTAGTTTTATTCATTATGTTTCTATTCAAGCTTACTGGTTACTAATAGTCAAGGTTAATTATTTGCTTTTTTCTCTAGGTTTTAGTCTTTGCAAACATTGATGACTTGAAGAATCTTCTTGATACCCTTCAAGATGTTGCAAGAACATTCAAGTCAAAGGTGATTAGTTACTTTGGCCTACATTTGGGGTTTTGAAACCATTTTCCTGCATTTTTTAGAACTTATGGTCTAATTCTTTTGTTTAAATGCAGATCATATTTATATATGTGGATATTAATGATGACAACCTTGCAAAGCCCTTCTTAACATTGTTTGGTCTTGAAGAATCAAAAAATACTGTGGTTAGTTTATGAGTTAATAACAATGATTTGTTCAGATGGTTTTATACTTTTATTAGATTAGATAATTGTTGCAGCTGATGCGATTTACTTCTTGGTGTGCCAAATAGGTAGCCGCATTTGATAATGCAATGAGCTCAAAATATTTGTTGGAGTCACAACCAACACAAAGCAATATTGAGGTATTATCTTCTCTTTTGTTCATGTAATTTCTCCTTGCAGTGATCACCTACCAAAGGAGACTAATTAATGTTAAAATGGCATTCTGCAGGAGTTCTGCAATAATCTTGTGCAAGATTCTTTGTCACCTTACTTCAAATCACAGCCAATTCCAGATAATGTGAGTACCATTTAATATTTTCTACATAATTTTCTTACACATGCAAGGTGTCTCTCCTACTTTAGCTTTAGACAATTCAAGAAATTAGTTGCATTCAGTGTCATATGTGATCCTTTCATTCTTTGAAATTGTTAGAATGCATATTATCTTGGTAGTTATGATTAGATAGAACATTATCTTTTTATTCCCTAATAACCGGTAATTAATTGATTATGTAATCAATTACTGATTCTCTTATTTATGGTTTCTTCAATACAAATAGAAATTAGGTGTGGTTTTCTCGGACACACATTCAATAAATACATTCTTATACAAATTAAAGTGAATCAATTGAATTTGAACTAGTGTAAAATATTTCAGATTCATTCCTCAAGATATGTATTTCGTGCTCTATGATTATAAGAATAGAATAGAACAATAAAATATAGAAGTTATTTATTTTAGTCCTGAAACTTAATACAATGTCTTCTTAATTAATCATCATGGCATTGGAAATTGCAGACAGAAGCAAGTGTCCATGTTATTGTTGGGAAAACATTTGATGATGAAATCTTGAGCAGCAAGAAGGATGTGCTCTTGGAGGTTTGCAAAGTTTTATCCTTTCTATATTTTATGTCGTATGTTCAAACTTCATTAGTTTGTTTGTGTTAGAAATATAATATAAAATCATTCATGTGTAATTACTTAATTGCTTAAGCTTTTGGGATAATTATTCATGCACGGTATCAGATGCTCTAAGAGTCTATGAGCAAGTGGTATAAAATTCAATCTGTCACCCTCAATTGTTTAGTAAAAAAATGTTTAGTTTCAGCTCAAGTTAGGTGGGTTTATACATTGACCATGCTACTCTCACATGAGGGGACGAGTTAGAGGTATAATGCCATTCATGTGTGTTCACCTCGTAGCTTAAACTTTTGGAGTAGTTGGGCAAATTTTGTTGAAAATATTAAGTGGCGTTTGGTTTCAGAAATATTTTCTATTTTCATTCTCTGAAAACAGTTTTTATTTTCAAATTTTTAAATATTAGAAAACTTGTTTACAAAAGTGAAAATAAAGTTGTTGAAGGATGAAGATATTTATAAAAGTGAAAATGTTGAAAACGTCAGATCTTTGTTTTCCATTTTCAGCCTATTTTAGAGAATGTTTTCTCTGAAAATGTTTTCAAAAATTAAAACAAAACACATTTTTATTTTCTATTTTCTATGAAAATCAAAATGAAAACAACCGCCACCTTTAGTTGGCCAGCTTTGGGATTTATTTATTTTTCCCTAAAGGTATTTGACATGGGCTACTCCTTGGTGGATTTGTGCTCACGAGTCATGACTGAAACAGGTGTTTACACCTTGGTGTATGAACTGTGAGGCCACAAGCAAGCAAGTAGAGAAGTTGGCAAAGCATTACAAAGGATCAAGTAATCTAATATTTGCAAGGATAGATGCTTCAGCAAATGAACATCCAAAATTGCAAGTAAGTGTCATGAAAAGGCTTGTTGTCTCTGTTTTTCATGGCAAAATGCGCCTGGCTCAATCTTTTCTGAAAATTGAAGATCCTGGGATTTTATCAAGGACAAATGGTTTTTCCATATTGATATGACCACTTTCATCAAAGTTTATGTTTACCGAAGATGTATTTTACCTTTGCTTAATATTTCAGGTGAATGACTACCCCACACTTCTACTTTACACAGCAGATGATAGGGCAAATCCGGTAATTACTTCTTGGCACCCTGATTTTGGCGACAGAATTTCAGTTTATGTAAGTTACCACTTTACTAACAAAACACTTTTTTTTTTTATGCAGATCAAACTTTCTACAAAATCTAGTTTGAAAGAGTTGGCTGCATCCATCAACAATTATGTGAAAGGCAAGAATCAAGTCGTCAAAGATGAGTTATAGAACATATCAGAAAGTTTTGGGAGAAAAACACTTAACCATCTAGAAAGTAAACAAACATATGGAAAGAAACAAATATTATGCTTGTTTTGCGTAAGCATTTTCTAATTTATATAACCCTTTCTGCCTACCCTTTTATGGTGGTCAAAATATAAGTTAGTCTATTATTTATATAACCTCTCTCCCTACCCTTTTATGGTGGTCAAATTATCAGCATATAATGTAATGAACTAGAGAACAAACATACTTATACACCAAACAACATTTTCCATTTGCATCTCATAGAAACCTGAAAATCACATGCTTATAGTTTTATGTGTTGACATAGATCAAGCTTTTATCATTTGAAAATAAAAATACAAATCGTAGAGCAGCTTATAGTTTTATGCGTTAAACAAATTTATGTGCTTGTGTCGGCATGATGTGCATGTGCAAGTTTGTACATTGGTTTCTTTCACACCTCTAATAATTTGCAGTAGTTAGTCGGTGAAATGAAAGAAGCTAACTACTACTGCATCTTGCATGTCAAATTGTCAATAATTGTACTACACTCCACGAATCATTTGCCACCAAACATTTTGCTTCTGAAACCCGGGTCGGCAATAATAAATGGTGAATTGGATCTGAAAAATTATAATTAATTCAATTATTTAATATAGTTAATCACAAATAAGATTGAATAACTTTAATTTTGAAAAATTACTTCCATGACAATAATTTTAGAAACAATATATGTATTTGAAAAAAAAAATATAGTTAAAATTGAAACATTCATATTCTGAAATCTGTTCAAGTTGATTTTCAATATAAGATGTAAATTATTTGTTAAAATTTACTTTCAATATAAGTAAATTAATATAAAAATATATGGCCTTAGCACTGATGACATTTTTACCAAAATATTTTTTTAATATATCATTCATATATTTATATGAAATATAAACTCTAATAGTTTTATTAAATGTTTTGTAATTAAGGGGGTGGGGATCTAAAGACTAAAATACATTCAAAACTATTTTTCATAGCAACGGTTAAGAAATAATAAGATTGCATGCTAATTAAATACAATTCTTATATACATATCTTATGCACACATCTTTTAATTACATTGTCTAAAATCTAAACAATAAAAAATAATTACAAATAACATATCATATAATAGTAATATTTACCATTCGATAATTTAAATTAACAATAATATGATGCTTTTTAAAAGATGTGATTTTGGAATGTTTAGATAATTCGGCATCTCATCCAACTGCCCTATTAATTAGGCTTTAGACTTTAGTTGGGAGAGGATTGGGCAAAGTTGAACATTAATAACTTATAATTGATAACTCTGATAGCGACATGTTTCTAATTGCAGTTCTTTGTCGGTGGGATTTTGTAGGGCTGACTCAATACAGGTTTTGTTTCTTGACAGGATTTTGGCCTAGTCCCACTCTTGCATTTATAAAATTTGGGTTCGTACTAGTCCACATTTTTCAAAAATAAATAAATAACTGATAGCATGCAATGCATACATGAAATAAACCAGAAACAGCTGTTGTAATTTTGCTGCTCTGACTCTGAAGGAAGGCAAAAGAGATTGTGGATTATATATTTAAGAAACTGTGTCCGCTGAATTAATTTTCATTACTTCAAATTCTTGACATAACAACACTACTAAAAATTTCAACTTGATAAAAAAAACAATTCGAATTGAAAAATGTCAATTAAATAAAATAGTCCTTCTAGGGTGAGTAGGTACAAAGGTCTTCAAACCCCATGTACTCTTTATTTGCAATTTTTTGGATCATGTTTGATATGCCAACACCACCTGCAATGAAAAGCGGAAAAAACAAATAAAAAATGATGCAATCTTAACGAAGCATTGATTGCATAAAGAAAATAGTCGTAATGAGACTTGCCTAGTGATATTGCACTGACAAAAATGGTGCCGGAGAGGATGAAAATGATGAGTGATGCTCTCCCTAGTATGGCCACCAGCTTCCTCACCAAAACTTGCCCAACAAAGGCCGCAAAAGTGGATACAGCCACGAAGTAAAGAGCTACGTACGTCCAAGGAAATCACAGAGTGAATTAAAGACATAAGAATAATTTTGTTGGTTCTGTACTCATTCATGATTGATCCATATATATATATATATATACTTACTATAAGGAATAGGAAAGCGATTTAGAAGGTAATATTCGACGACGGACATAGATGCTGAAAAGGTCATGGAAAAAGTGGCAGTAGCACTTGAGACCTGAGGAGGGATTCCAAGCTCGAGGAAAAGGGGTCCCAAAATAAAACCACCACCAAGACCAAGCAAGCCACCAACTATACCAGCGCAGATGCCACAGGAACAGTAGAGAACTAACTGGTGCGCTCGCCACTGTGTTCGTTCATCTCCTTTCGATGCTATCACTCTCTTCCCTTTGTACAGAAGCACAGCTTGATATGAAGTCGCTCCTAATGCCACTGGCACCTGTAATAGATTAAGTATCCAGTATTCCACTGAACAAGTTGTTGTGTGACTCTGCAGTTTCAAAACAAATTAGGCATGCATAAAGATCAATTAATGGAAGATGCTCATCATATCCACTAACTTTTGCAATCTCGGAGGCCAGTATAAGAACCCAGACAGTGAAAAGAACTCCTAGTGCTTTCCAACGAACATTCTCAATAATTGATCCCTGCATGGCATTAATATTGCCATTGTCATTCCCACAATAAAGAATATATAGAATTTTCTCAGTAGTCTCACCGTTTCCTTTGACTTTTTAGGCTCTTTTTTATGATTGCTTGTGTTTGGGCCTCCCGGTAGAGGCTCATATGCGACCTCCTCACTCCTTTCAGTGCCTAATTAGAGTAGAGTGATAATTTTGTAAACCATGCACAAACATGAAAAATAATACTAATACTGTACAATTTTTACTTACCATTCAATTGTGATTGTCTAGCAGTTTCCTGGAATTATAACAGGAGATGCATGCATTAAAATTAAAGGAAGTAACAAATCGCAAATATATTTATGAATATTTAAGCACGCACGCACCTTCTTAATAATCGTTTCTTTTTTCCATGTCTCAACTCCTTTTAAGAATGCCTTGGTTGCAATTCCTGTTTTATATATATACATTAGATAGATCAAAGAGACAAAGTAAAAGATATATAGATAGATTCGGTGGTCGGTTCTTGCCTACGAAAATGATTAGTAACAAGACAGTGATCATCCAATCAGAGAAAATGACATTGAAGGCAACTCCAATGCTGATTCCAAGCACCAGAACTGGTTGGAAAAGAAGTGCCAAGTCGTAGTCGATGACTGGCATATCAAGTGTTGGGTGTTTTTGCCTCAAATTGTAGAAAACAGTCGCTGCTGCTCCACCCGTAATCATACCTTTTATCATAACCAACCAATAATTCACATTACTTTTTCTAACCAATAACCTAAACAAACAAAGGCATCTAATGTAATGCAGATGATGAATTGATTACGATGATCACTTTTGAAATGTGCAATATAAAATATCATTATTCAACCATTGCTTTGATCCACTGATCCTACATGGATAAAAACTAGTCAAGGTAACTTATAACTAAATTGTACTCGCAATGAACAACAGTTTTCTTTCCTTATCTCCACCTAAATTTTTTATTTTAATTTAATTTTAAATTTTAAATTTTAAAACTATAAAAAAAAATCAAAATTTTCGTATTAAAGTAATTAAAGATATTTCTTAAACATTATAAAAGTTTAAATCTTTTCTTATATAATACTATATACATGACTTTTTTTTTATTAAGTTATGATGAGAAAATAATTAATTAATTTAAAAAGATCTTTATCCTGTAAATTCTAAAAATATCTTTAAATTTTGTTTAATATTTTTACTTTTTTTAAAATATTAATAAAACATGAAAAATACTACATTAGAATTAGAATTAGAATTATAATACTAGTACTAATAATGATTAAGAAATATTATTTTTACGACCATTTATACTTCTAAGAGAATGAAAAAAGTGAACAAAAAGAGAATTATGAAGCATAATAAATAATGCAACGGAAAGAGATAATACAAAAATTATCGTTGAATAAAATGTTAGTATATCATTTGTTCAATAAATAATATGACTCAAAAAAAAATTCATTAATGAAATAAAAATAAATAAACTGTAAAGACAATATTATAATGTTTTTAATGTATTTAAAATTATAAAAACCAAAGATAGAAGAAAGTCTTTGACAGCTGCTCCAGTCCCACAATGCTTAATGTGGAATAGTAGAAGAGTCCCTACCACTATTGACATGCAATAAAAGCATTAATTTTTTGATAGGTTGTGACCCTGTGTTTGTCCGGAAGTAGTCATACGGTAGCTATGATGAATCAGGGTTGGATGACTAATTGGACAACCACACTACAACTACATGAGCTGAAAAAAAACACACAACTCATCCTCGATCCAACTTGTGGTCACGTTAGTTGGTGAGAATTTTTTTTAATTTATTTGCTAAAATAATAATTTTTTTTAATAAAATAAATAAATATATGTATTTTTAATATGTGTTATTTAAACTGTTATTTTTATTTATTTAAAAAAATAAATCCTATTACTTATAAAATAATTAATAATTTGATAATAATTTATTTTATAAATATTTATTATAATTTTAAATAAATTGACCAATATAAAAAAAAAATTATAATTTTTTAACACCTCAAAATAATAAACACTTATCTAACACATTTTTATCTTCTCAGTCTCTTTTCTTATTAAATTATATCACTTTTTTATTTTTAAAGTATCAACTAACATTTCCTTGGTCAGATAAATCTTTATTCCAAGGAGAGAAACAGTAGATGTAATAAAAAAAATACAAATATAGAATAGTATAATAATGATAATCCTAATATTAAAATAAATAAATAAAGTTATTTTTTCCTTCCAGCGTAAAGTTTCTACAGTTTCCAAGAGATCATCAGAGCATAACAAAAGCATCGGAAGTTAACTATAGACTTTTGATCAGAAACGGATGGGTCTAAGTTTTTTTGCCAACCTTTCAAAGAGAAACATTGTCTTTTTTTAACTCTGCATATATTTATCAGAGTCCTCATGGATTCGATTCGATTCTCTGGCCTACTTTATCAATCTCAAGATTCATTCGTCGATTCCAGGGTTTATCCTGAAATATTCTTTCAACGGTGCTTTTTCTTAGTAATTTAGAATTACTCACATCATAGTATAAAGTATTTAATGGTTTCGAAACTAGTCGAAAAGCAAAACTACACAAGATAAAATCTCTTCTTTTTAAATTTTTTTTTTAATGGAACTATATTTAGAAATAACAGTGCATATACATTGGTGTTTAATCCCAAAAGTGATATCTATTATATAATATTTAATTTAGTTAGTATACAATATAAATTATTTTTACTCTAATAATAAGTAAAAAATAAAGTTGCGATAATTTAATTATAAGTAAGTATTTGCACGCAACAAGTAGTGAAAAAAATGGTTGGAGATCTGTAATGCTTACACTTGGAGATTGCTGTAGCTGATTTAGGGTCAAATCCAATAATAAGGGAAAGCATGGTGACAAAGATGCCACCCCCGCCAACACCACCCACAGTCCCGAACGCAGATCCTAGGAATCCAATTAGCGTACCCGTTACTATTCTCCATCCAAATTCTATATCCTGCAATAAGAAGCGAAAACATAACATGAGGAAAATAAAGAGAGTTTTGACAATGAGTGAGGAGAAGAGAGGACGACACTTACTGGCCAAGTATGTTGGTAAGCAGAGCCAGATGAGCTCCACAAAAAGTTAACGACTTTAGCTAGAAAGCTTGTTTGGGTTGTCTCAACGATACTGGTTGGATCAGTTGTAGTGTTCCTGTGTTGAAGAGCAGAAACAGAGGCTCCTGAGATTAAAAGCAAACTCATTAATCCAACTAATCTCACGCCCCACCGTTGTGAAGAACCACAACCGTTCACAGCCATCATCTTCATGATCTTGATCTTGTATGTGTTTCTGTGTACCCAACCCAACCAGGCTCCAATCTTCTCCTTGTCTTGAAAACCTTAAACCTTAAACCTTACGGTACTTGTTATTATGATAGTTGGTCAGCAAGATGCACGTATGTTGTTGGGTAGTAGGTTAAAGGAATTGATAAATAAAACCTAAAAGAATGAGAGCTTGGCTCGATTGGCTCTGAGAACTGAGAAGTACTGAGTAATAATTGTGGACTCACTCTTCTCCCTGTGCCATTACCTTTTCAGTCTCTTCTTTTTCTTTCTTATTTAACATCTCACTGACTACTACACATCTCCTTTCTCGCTCCCACTTCTTCCTTTTAAATTATTCTGTCATCAAAATCAAAATACAACTAAAAACCTAATAACTACTATGTTTGACCTTTAAATAAATAAATTATGAATTCTTATGCACAGTATAAAGATTTTTAATTGATTCAAATGATTTTGAATATAATCTTTAAAGTAATTATAATAAAAATATCAAATATGATCAATTGTTTTTTTAATGATAGTATGAAAATATTTTATATTGCTATAAATTAAATCCTTTATATATTACTATAATATATATTTATATATATAATTTTATTTTATTTTTGAAAATGAGACATTACTAAAGGCATATTTATTATACACATGTTAACTGGGAAAGAAAGTTCAAGTTATGTATGCTACGACATAAATACGAATGTTAATTGAAAAGCACGTGGCACATGATGCTCAACGAAGTTTTATCAAAATCTTTTTCAATGACAACAATATTATGAGTTCAGATCATGCATTCAAACGTTCTGAATTTCAGTGATAATAGTATTTTGGACATGTTTATTTTATATAATAGAAATTTATGATAAGTAAATAATTTAAAATATATATTATAATTTATATTGTGATGTAATATTAATTCTAATTGTTGGTAATTGTTTTTAAAATGTTAAAATTTAATTTAAAAATAAAGATCACAATAATTAAAATAAAAAAATAAATAATAAATTTCTTTAAAATACCTTTATTGAATATATTGAATAATAACTACTAAATCATTCTTATTCAATATATATAGATTTTTTCAACTTATTTCCTACTTTCTCTTTTTCTTTATTTTTTACCTGCCCATATAAAAAGATCGTGAATAGAAGGGAAAGAAACGTATTCTGGAGGGTGTAATACCTAGGTCATGGGACAGCTTAATTAGAAGTTAGAACACAGTTGATAATTTTGAAGGTTGCTTCCATTTTTCTTAGAGGAAACTGAAACTATATAAGTGAATTTTGACGTGAAATAAAAAAGGTAAATAGATTGTAGTAAAGTTTTATTTGAAAGTAATAAATGGGTAGGTGAATACACGTATAAGAAATTTTATGTCTGACACGCTGTAGGAAAACAATCAATGTGCATATATACATATTAAATGGAGAAACGGAGCCAGAGGCCCGTTAATGTGCATATATTATTACAACTACTACTCTCTTTTTCCAGAAAACTACTCTTAGTTTATCTATTGAAGTAAAAAACTATAAGGATAAGGATATGGAGATAACAACAAACAATACACGTCAAAAAAGAAAAGCATGTTGGTGGCCTGCGTGTAAAAATCATTTAAGGTGTTTTTTTTTTTTTTTTAAGGATTTTTATTTAAACTTATTTAATGCATATTTGATTTTCAAAAGATCTCCGCCCTTCCTTTTGTTCATTTTTTTTTAATTAAATTTTATCTTAGAATTCATGCACAGCAAAAATAATAACTATCCAAACATATTTTTAATGAAAAAAATTAAGTAGACAATATATGAAAATGCTAATATAGACTCACTCAAATATCACAAGATTTATAATCGGATATTCATGTGTTGGATTAAGTTGGGTCAGGTTTATCTAAATTCTTAACTTAACTCGATCAATTTTT
The DNA here is from genome assembly GCA_014843725.1 of Amphicarpaea edgeworthii. Classification (NCBI taxonomy): domain Eukaryota; kingdom Viridiplantae; phylum Streptophyta; class Magnoliopsida; order Fabales; family Fabaceae; genus Amphicarpaea; species Amphicarpaea edgeworthii. The sequence continues at coordinate 13,152,340 of CM026319.1, forward strand.
AGTGGATTGGGTTTGTGTGACTTTATTTTTAAACACAACCTAAACCAATCAAATCATAAACGAATTGAACTAAGTTGGGTAATTAGGTCAATGATGCACTTTTATATAAAAAAAAAAAAAGAAGTTAAAATTCACAAAAAATATTATAAATTTTCAGATTTTGTTTATTTTTTCAAAATAAAAATTATTTTCAACTATAAATATACATAATCATATATTAATATACAAAATAAACAAGTTAATTTTACTTGTTAGAAAACGAATCAAGAAATAAGGTGCAAACAACGCAGTAAAGGTGCAACAATGCAATACAGGTGTAACGTAGGCAATAGATTAAATGGAGGATAGCGGAGGGCAATAGTAAAAGTAACAACAATTGAGTAGATGAGAGTAATCGAGACTATCAAGTAAGGTTTCAATGTTTCTACTTTCTATTTTGGAGAAGAGTTTTCGTTAATTGGAATGAAATAAATGACATAGTGAGTGTGAAAATGAAATTGTTGTGAATAAGAGTATTTGAATGAGAATATGATTTTTCTATTTGTTATTATTAATTTATTAGTATTATTATTATTTTTTAGTATATGTAGTTTAGATTGAGTTGAGTTATATGTTTCTATCACAAAACTCGTTATCTAACCTATAAATCATTGAGTTAAGATTGAATTGGGTTGAATCTGACCCAAACATTTTATTAATCCGATCAAATCAAATGGATTGATTTGGGTCTGAGTTATTTGTATATATGAACACCTTAATTTATTTTAGTATTTAACACTTTTAGTATTTTTCTAAAAAAGAAAAACACTTTGTATTGGACAAAATAACCATCTTTTTAATTTTTAATAACATAAACTAAAGTATAATTATATCATTTTATTTGTTTTGTTTTAAAAATAAAATAAAATAATCCACGTTTCCCTTGCACATTATGGGTATTGCTGTAGATGGTTATTTAGATTTTAATCTTCTTTTCTCTCTCTCACCCCACGTCTTCTAATGGTTGCCATGGCATCGTCAATGTGTTCCTGGACAAAAAAAAAATCAACTTCTGTAAAATATACAGTAGTTATTATTAAATAGAAAATAGAAAGATATTGAAAGGTAAATGAAGATAAAGCCAAGAGTCAAAGACAATTTACCAACAAAAGAGTGAAAGAAAAGAAAAGAGATTGCGGGTGGAATATCGCTATGAGGTAAAGGACAAGCCTTTTCGGAGAGACGGAGGGAGGGGTATTCCTTTGTTTTATCTTAGTTATAATATATTAATAATTATAAGCTTAAAATGATAGCAGTAGTTCGAACCAAACACGACACTAAAAGATCGAACAAGTTGATTTAATGTCGCTTTCACTAATTTGACAATTCATTTACAAACCTTCACCGCCCAATTAATATATAAGTGAATTGTCTGATCATCTTCCTCCCTGAATAAATCACTTATCAGTTATCACTAATGTTAAGTTTTACATTAATAATAATAATAAGATTATATTTTATCAAATGATGATGAGTGGTGTGACCTCATAATGATATTCTGAGAAAAGAATAATAATTTATTTATTTATTTCTATATGAATATGAAGATGTGAGAATGGAAAGTAAAGAATGTTGGGCCCCACCAACCCCCAGGCCACCACACAATCGTCTGAAAAGAATCCAATGGACAATACATGTGCTGCACGCTTCACCTCACACGCCACAAGGAATATACTATACGAACAAAACTATATGTACGGATTTTGGGATGAAATCGACCATCTCCACCCAAACACATTAGTTATTGGAAATATGGATATCTTTTCAAGGGGTTAATTTTTTTTTTTTTAATGAATGTTTTTTTTATATGCATGGATGGATTAGGGATCCAACTCTACATGTTTAAAATATAAGTTATTTGTCAATATCATGTTGGTTAAATTTTTTTTTTAACAATAAAAAATGAACATAATTTTAAATTTGAATTGAAAAAAAAATTAAAGTTGTTTTTCTTTAATTATTCTTCCATTAAATAAAATTATATATGATTATTTGTGTTTTTTTTTTAATAAATTTTAACTGATAATAAAGAATATATTTTTTAAAAAATGAAATAATATGTTCTTAACATCTTTGCATATAAATAGCAAAAAATATAGTGACTACTGACTAGTGCGTAAGTGGGTTGGCTAGGGGCTATTGTGATGATAGTGTCTAAATGCATTTGACAGTGTCACATGCGTGTGTTAGTGGCCACTACTACTCATTAGTCAAGCACGCAATTGGTGTAATAAATTTCAGAGGAACGATATTTTTACATTTATTTTTTTAAAATACTTCACAAATAATTCTTAATATTTTTTATCTTTGTTTTTTTTTATTATATTATATCATATCATATTTATAATTAAGAAACATTTTCCTAAATTTTATCTACTTATGACTTCACTAGGTTCCTAATTACACCCAACTAACCTATTTTATAAACAAATAATTTTTTTTTTTATGTTAATACACCAAAAAAATAGAATTTTTTACGTTAACTAACCTAAAACACTTTTTACGCGCGTTAAAAAAAAGATGCTCCCAGAACCGAGAAAAAGAGGGGGTGCATGTTGAGAAAAAGGGGAAATGATAATGATACTACAAATCACATCACAGCTTAGCTCCAAATGTTGTTGCAATCTTTGAGGAGCAATTTATTACGATCGATGCTGCATTCGGGATCATAATGGATGAGGGGAAGGCAGTGGCACTTCTCCAAGCAATTCGCGGTGGGTTACTCACCTTTCTTTGGAGAATGTTATCTTTGAATCTGATTGTAAACCAAATGATAAAGAAGGTGCAAGAAAACACAACCTACATTACAGAATATGGGACTATTATTCAGCAAATAAAAGCTTACTTAAGATTCATAATAGTTGTCAAGTTCAATTTGTAATGAGATCAGCCAATGTTGTGGCTCATGTTCTGGCTAGACATTCTATAATGAATCTTGAAGTTTATTTTTTCCATAGATCATCGTATTATTGAAATGGATTGAAATGGAAGAAGTATGATTTTCTATTGTAAAAAAAATAAGTATTAATAGATCAGTAAAGTTGTGCTTCTAAGTAATACACCGATGAATCTATAATTTTACCTGCTATAGAAGATAATAGAACATTTAGTAGGTAATATAGTTTTTTAAATAAATAAAACTACAAATAAATCTCTAAAAAAATATGATAAATAATTATGATAAAATTGATAATAATTGACTTATTATATATACGCTATGCACGATTTTATTTTGTTTTACAAAATTATACTATTTTTAAAATAATTATTTTTATGATAGCATTTTTTAAATGAATTGATAATGTTTATCCTAATTGGAGGATGTTAACCAAATAACAAAATATGTACTCAAATATTTTCTTATAAATTACGTAATAATATTTTATCATAATATTCATATCAAACGTTTGTTTTATTCTTTTAACATTATAATATGACATTGATTGATTGTATTAAGAGTAAACTTATATAATTTAAAAATATTGCTTGTAACAAGTATTAAAAATATATTGTTACCAGTTATCGATAAAATATTCATGATATTATTTTTAAAATATCTAATAATTATTTATAATAATATTTTTTACAATATTAAGGAACATATAAAAAATTTCAACCAATACATTTTTAAATACTTAGTATTTAAAAAAAATACTAGAAAGGTTATTAAATAAATATATTTAAAAAATTTATTATATAAATAAATGGTATATTTTGCACCATTTTTAATATAACTATAGATTAATATTATTAATTAATATATATTAAATCTTTCAACTTGTTATTTATGTTTTTTTCCAAACTAGATGTTCATGCGACCGATAAACAATCTAAATCGTTCATTTTTTTATTTTTTTTTAATATCTAATGGTTGTAAAATTATGACTCACCATTGAACCACTTAATTAATGTGTTTATCTTAGACATTGCCTAATCATATTTTTTTTAAGAAAAATATATATTGATTTTCTAAAATGACGTCTATGTTAGAATTTTTTATATTCTAAGTCATATATTTCTCTTGGTCATTAGGTTATTACATCATTGTTAGTTGTAAATAACTTGCACCAATGTAATGTATGTTCATAATTCATCCAATCATTTATTGACATTTGATTTGTTAAGTCACATAATAAATTTTAGATTTAAGATTTGACTGGGGTTCATTTCTTAATTATTATATTAATGAAACTTTTTTAAGGTTTCATTAATAAAACTCTAAATAGCATTAAATGTATTATTAATGAAACTTTAAATAAGATTTAATGTTTTATTAATAAAATCCTAAATCTTTGAAGTTTTTATTAATGAAATCCTAAATTTTTAGAGTTTCGTTAATGAAACTTTAAATCTTTAATCATGAAACTCTAAATTAAATTTAATGTTTTATTAGTGAAAATTTAAATCTTACAGTTTTATTGATAAAATTCTAAATATTAAAGTTTCATGAATGAAATCGTATATCATTAATGTTTCCTAATGAAACTTTAAATTTTCATAATTTCATTAATGAAACCTCAAATCTTTAATTATGAATGAAATCTTAAATTGAATTTAATGTTTTATTAGTGAAATTCTAAATCTTTATGGTTTTATTAATGAAATCCTAAATCACTAAAGTTTTTTAATTAAAACTTCAAATTTTCACGGTTTCATTGAAACCCCAAATCTTTCGGATTTCATTAATAAAATTCTAAATAGGATTTAAAGTTTTATTAATGAAATCCTAAATAAGATTTAGTGTTTTATTAATGAAACCTTAAATCATTAAAGTTTCATTAATGAAATATCAATTTTTTAATAGAATCCTTAAATCTTTAAGGTTTCGTATGAAACCTAATAAAGTTTAAGCTTTTATTAATGAACTCCTAAATTTTTAAAGTTTCATTAATGAAATATCAAATTTTTAATTATGAATGAAATCCTAAATCTTTAAGGTTTCGTATAAAACCTTAAATAGGATTTAGGTTTTGAAAAATAACAGAAAAATTTACAATAAAAAAAACAAGAATAATGTCTTCAAAATTATAAAAAAAAAATGAAAAAAAACATGAATATTTTAAGAAGTTTTGAAAAAATGAAAATTTATAAAATATGAAAAAACAAGTGAAATGTCTTGAGATTTTTTGAAAAAAAAAATGAACATTTTAAAAAATACTAAGAAATAAGAGAAATGTCTTTAAAATTTGAAAAAAAAAAAACCTAAGAAAAAACCAAGAAAATGTCTTGAGAATAAGAATTTTTTTTATTTAAATCTTTCACATATATGAAGAAAAAAAATAGTAAAGGTTTGATGATTTAATATTTAGAGTTTCATAACTTAGGATTTAAAGTTTCATTTTATGATTTAAGGTTTAAGATTTCATTTTGGTTTTATTTCTTGGTTTAGTATTTATTTCATTAATGAAACCTTTAATATTTGGGGTTTCATTAATAAAACTCTAAATAGGATTTAAGATATCATTGATGAAACCCAAAATAGGATTTAATATTTTATTAATAAAACCCTAAATCTTTAAAGTTTTATTAATGAAATCTTAAATCATTGAAATTTCACTAATGAAACCTAAAGCATTGAAGTTTCATTAATGAAACCCTAAATCTTTAAAATTTTATTAGTTAAACCCTTAATCTTAAAAGTTTCATTAATGAAACCTCAAATTGGATTTAATTTTTTATCAATGAAACCCTAGATCTTTAAAATTTTATTAATGAAATTCTAAATCATTAAAATTTTATTAATGAAATCCTAAATCTTCACGGTTTCATTAACGAGACCATAAATCTTGGGGATTTCATTAATAAAACCTTAAATATGATTTAAGACTTCATTAATGAAACCTTAAATAAGATTTAATATTTTATTAATAAAACCTTAAATCTTTAAAGTTTAACTAATGAAACCCTAGATCTTTAAAACTTCATTAATGAAATCTTGAATCTTTATTTGTGAATGAAACCATAAATCTTTAAAGTTTCATATGAAACTCTAATATGATTTAAGGTTTTATTAATGAAACCTTAAATAGGATTTAGGATTTGGAAAAAAAAATACAATATGAATAAAAAAGAATAATGTCTTCGAAATTTGAAAAAATAAATTAAATTATGAAAAACAAACATAAAGAATATTTTGAGAATTTAAAAAAAAAATGGAAAATCAAGTGGAATAAATTTGAAAAAAATAATGATAATTTAAAACTAAGAAAAAACAAGGAAAATATCTTGAGAATTAGATTTTTTTTAAATCTCTTAAAAATATGAAGAAAAAAAATAGAGTTAAGGTTTCATGGTTTAATATTTAAGGTTTTATAGCTTAGAATTTCGAGTTTCATGTCATAATTTATGATTTAAGATTTCATTGTGGTTTCATTTATTGGTTTAATTTTTATTTCATTATTGAAATCTTTAATCTTTATGTTTTCATTAAAAAAAACTCTAAATACGATTTAAGATATCATTAATCCCTATATAGAATTTAATGTTTTATTAACGCTAAATCTTTAAAGTTTTATTAATGAAACCCTAAATCATTGAAATTTCTATAATGAAACCCTAAATCTTCATAGTTTTATTAATGAAACTTTAATATTTTAAGGTTTCATTAATAAAACTTTAAAGATTTAGGATTTCACTAATAAAATATTAAATCCAATTTAGGGTTTCATTCATGATTAAATATGTGAGGTTTCATTGATGAAATTTTAAAGATTAAGGTTTTCATTATTAAAAATTTAAAGATTTAGGGTTTCATTAATGAAATCGTGAATATTTAGGGTTTCATTAATAAAAATTCAATGATTTAAGGTTTCATTAATAAAACTTTAAAGATTTAAGGTTTTATTAATGATACTTTAAATCCCATTTAGAGTTTTATTAATGAAATCCTAAAGATTAAAGGTTTCATTAATTAAATACTAAACTAAGAAATGAAACCACAATGAAATCTTAAATTCTAAATCATAAAATTAAACTCATAATCCTTAGTCGTGACACCCTAAATATTAAACCATAAAACCTTAACTCTCTTTTTTCTTTATATTTTTAAGAGATTTAAAAAAATATTATAATTCTCGAGACATTTTCTTTGTTTTGTCTTATTTTGATTTTTTGATTTTTTTTATTTCATATTTTGAAAACATTCCTCTAGTATTTTAGTATTTTTTTTAAAATTTTTCATTTATTTTACAAAATTCTCAAGACATTATACTTGATTTTTCATATTTTTTTAAAAAAATTGTTTTTTCTTTAAATTCTAGAAATATTCTTCATGTTCTTTTTTTTCATATTTTTAAAATTTAATTTTTTTTCAAACTTTGGAAGACATTATTTTTATTTTTTTCATGTTAAATTTTTTTTTTTCGAAACTTAAATCTTATTTAAAGTTTTATTAATGAAACCCTAATCTTCATAATTTCATTAGTGAAATCCTAAATCTTTAAAGTTTTATTAACGAAATCTCAAATCATTAAAATTTTATCAATGAGACTTTAAATTTTATTAATGTTTCGTATGGAATTTGAAATATTTAGGATTTTATTAATAAAACATTAAATCTTATTTAGGGTTTCATTAATAAAGCCTTAAATCATATTTAAGGTGTTATTAATGAGATTTGAAAGATTTAAAGTTTCATTAAGGAAATGATAAATATTTAAGGTTTCATACTATTAAGATTTTATTTGAAACCTTAAAGATTTAAGAATAAAGATTTTGACGTTTTATTACCAAAACTTAAGATTTCGGGTTTTTTTTTTTTTGCAAAATCTCAAGAAATTAATGAAACCTTAAATCTTTAAAGTCTTATTAATGAAATCCTAAATCATTAAAGTTTCATTAATGAAATCCTAAATTTTCATGATTTCATTAATAAAACCATAAATAGAATTTTGGGTTTCATTAACGAAACCTTAAATAATATTTAATATTTTATTAATAAAATTCTAAATTTTTAAAATTTTATTAATGAAACCTAAAAACTTTATTCATGAATGAAACTCTAAATCTCTAGGGTTTCATATGAAAACTTATTAGGATTTAAGGATCCATAAATGAAACCTTAAATAGGATTTAAGGTTTGAAAAAAAAATCAATATCAAATAACAAAGAAAAATGTCTTCAAAATTTGAAAAAAAAATTAAAAATTAAAAAATATGAAGAATATTTCGAGAATTTAAAAAAAAAGAACAAAAATTTCAAAAATATGAAAAAACAAGTGGAGTGTGTTGTTAATTTTGCAAAAAAAATGAAAAATTTAAAAAATACTAAAAAAAAAAATAGGAATGTCTTCACAATTTGAAAAAAAAAATTTAAGTAAGAAAAAACAAAGGAAATATATTGATAACTAGATTTTTTTTAAAAACTTTTCAAAATATGAAGAAAAGAAAAAGAGTTAAGGTTTTATGGTTTAATATTTAAGATTTCATAATTTAGGATTTTGAGTATTTCATAATTTAAAATTTTATTAAGGTTTCATTTCTTTGTTTAGTATTTCATTAATGAAACATTTATTTTTTAGGGTTTGATTAATAAAATTCTAGATAGCATTAATAAAACTGTAAATAGGATTTAAAGTTTCATGAAAAACTTAAATATGATTGAATGTTATATTAATGAAACCGATTTTTTTATTTGTTACGGATGGCTAATTTTAAATTGAAGTTTCCACGTGTCGGATAAAAAAAGTTGTAATGAATGTTATCTAATTGAATAAGATCAACCACTCTCGTAAAGTTAAATTTTAAAATATGAAAAAAAATGAATAGTTAGATCGTTAATAATTTTTTGAAAATTTGAAAAAATTGAAATTTTAAAATTTTAAAAAAATAAAGAATATTATGGGAATTTTGAAAAAAAATAAAATTTGAGAAAATAAGAGTAATTTCTTGAGAATTTTCTTAAAAAATTATATTTATAAAAAAGAGAAATGTCTTCAAAATTTGAAATGAATAAAAAATTAAAAGTATGAAAAAAAATAATGTCTTAAAAATTATATTTTTATTTTTTGCAAACTCCTAAAAAGATGAAGAAAAAAAAAGTTAAGGTGTGATGATTTATGATTTAGGATTTAATTTTCTGGTTTATGATTTAGAATTTGATTAATTAAACTCTAAATTCTTAGGGTTTTATTAATAAAATCCTAAATAGAATTAAATGGTTCATTAATAAAACACTAAATCTTTAAGGTTTCAAACCTTAATAGGATTTAAGGTTTTATTAATTAAACATTAAATAAGATGTAGGGTTGGATAAAAAAGAAAATTATGAAAATAAAAGAATAATGTTTTGAAAATTTTAAATGAAAAATGAAAACTTTAAAAAAATTAAAAGTAGGAAAAATAAGAGGAATATTTTGAGAATCTTAAAAAAAAAAAAAAAGTCTTTAAAATTTGAAAAAAAAAATAATAATAATAATGTCTTGAAAATTAGAGTTTTTTTTTAAAAAAATTTAGAAATATGAAAAAAAAAGAATTGGGGTTTCATGATTTAGAATTTCGAATTTCATTTCATAATTTAAGATTTAAGAATTTAGGATTTAAAGTTTCATTTTTTGGTTTAAGATTTTATTATTTAAACTATAAATCTTATTTAGGATTTTATTAATGAAATTCTTAATGAAACCCTAAACCTTTAAATCCTATTTAGGATTTTATTCATATTAATTATAATAGATAGACCCTTTAGTGTATATGTGATAGACTTTGATATCATCTTAAATTGTGAGTCTAATCTAACTCAATTCTCAAAATTAATTTTAGGTGAAGGTTGTCTCCCCTACTTATATACTTTATAATGAGAAAACAAAAATAATGTCTTAAAAAATTAAAAAAATATGAAGAAAAAAATGTTAGCAAAATTTGAAATAAAATATTTTTAAAATATTACAAAACAAGATGAAAGTTTTGAAAATTTAAAAATAAATAAAAAATATGAAAAAAATAATATCTTAAAAATTTGAAAGAAAAAAAATTTTAAAAATAAGATTAATATCTTGAAAGATTGAAACTAATTATATTATATATTATAAGATTTATTTAAATTAATTAAAATTGATTAGATAATATCTTATTAATAGCTGAATTTTATTATGTAATATAACAAATCAGGTATAAGTTATTTACAATTTATACCAAAATAATAACATGGTCCTTATTATAAGACAATTTACACATAATCACACGAATCAATAAAAAAAAAAGTTAATGTAATTGATTTTTAATTTTTTTTTTTTTACAAATGTATTCAATTTATCTATATTAATTATTATGCATAATATGAAAATATTAAATTGTAAGAGTATTAATATTAAAAAATACAAATATTTTGAAATAAAAATAATTACTACATAAAAATTATAAAATTTCTTATAAAAAAGACTAGTGAGATTAATTCGGAAGAGGGAGTAATAAAAGTATTAGACATTGCTAACGTGTTGTTAACCTGTTATAACATAACCCTGCCATTTTTTTCCACATCTGAAAGGGATTCACTAACTCGTCCATCCATTTCGTTTATCTCCTTCACATCTGTGTTCTTAGTTCTTACTCCCTCGTTGCCGCATTGACACCCACTCTCTTATTGCTATCAATTATCTATAATTGCTCAACATTCAACAACACTTCACACCAGATTGTAAAAAAGAAACGATTAATTTTGTTGCAGAAGAAAAATAAATAAAAGAGGAGCTAGGCAGGGGAAGGAATGTGGGTAACGGAGCATCCTATGATCTGCTACAATCTCCAATTTCTTTCTTCTATTGAAATAGACGAAAAATTCCCAAAATCACATCCACAAAGCAACATAATTTTTCAATCCACAAAAAAATACCGAATCATTATCATTAGCGTTTCCCAGTTTCAAAATTGGGCATTGAAAAGTAACAAAACATAAAAAACACAACGATAAACCAGTCATAATTGCTGATGAAAAACACGTTTGAAGATTGGCGGCCACGCAATATTGCAACCCAAACAGAGTGGAACACAAGCAGAAGTTGGCAGATTTTAATCCTGGCACCGGTGGCAGTTAGATTTAAGTTGTTATGGGGTCGTCGAACGGTACCATGGACGAGGTTACAGGTTATCAGCAGTTTGGAATAATGTTTTTTTAACATAAACAACGCAATAATGCAAATTCAAGGAATTTTGTAATATAATATGAAAATATGAAGTCTGCCAACTCAAAATGAAGCAAGCATATAGAAGAAAATGTTACTGCGACTTAACGGCACTAAGAGTTTACAAGCAATGACCGAAATGTTGTTAAGATCAGTTAAAATACGAATTGCAACTTTGAATCTTTGATACGCCTCAGTTTAGATTTTGAGTAGCTAATTACAAACTTATAACTTGATTTTTACTTATTGAACATGAAATTCCATAAAATTCAAAATTAGGGTGAGAAATACAAAAGAAAAAAACTTCTTATAGATAAGATAGATAAAATTTTACACTTGTCAAACAGGCCCTTCAAATTAAGAAAACAAATTAAATGTTTCTCTAGCAGTACAATAAATCCATGTTCTCCAAACACCTAATTACTACTTACTCGAGAAACTAATGACTAATCAAATGAAGACATCGGAAAATTCGTTTAATATGGAAGCCAGACATCATTAAGAAAACCTTGAAGCTGTCTTTGACTTTAGGATAAAAAGAGTCAAAATTTCAGGCATAGAGAATCAAAGACAATGGGGATAACAGGTGAACAAACCAAAACTGATAACGCAGTCAAATTAAAGCTCTATCTAGTTATCACTATGCGTGTTATATGCCTATTGTGGGGGTGTATAATAGTAATACAGTTCACCAATTGAAAAATGTCAAACAATCCAATTGAACAATCGAGAAGTCTTATAATGATCTTGCTGAAATATAAAGCAACTACAAAATTAAATGAGGGAAAAAGTAGCAATGCGGCTATAAAAATAAGTGTTCCAAAATACTTTCCAGAATCACAAAAAAAACAATCTATTCCTGTAACTTGTACCCAGCAAACAACGACGATCTTTAAATGGTTTATGTAGAGGCAGCTGCTCCCTTCTTCCTTGGTGCTGCTTCAGTACCTGATTCAAAATCCCCACACAAATAAATATTATATAAATGTCCAACACACAGTTACACACATTGAATGCTAAAAAAACTGAAAAGAGGAGATGATTATATATGATAGAAAACAAAAGAAGTACCTTCTCTGAAGCCACTCTTGAATCGGCGAGGCACGTTACGCAAGTACCTCATCCTACCAGTTCCGGTGGTCTTTCTGCGGATTGCCTTGACACTCCAGTTATCTGGAATCGTTAATCGTGAATTAGTATTAGGAAACAACGCCAAACATAAACCCTAAAAAATAAGCTAATTTAAAAAATAAGAAGTGTTACATTTCCTGGTGCGTGCTGCAGGGTAAGCGCAGGCGGAGCAGCGACTCTTCTGGAGGTGGAAGCTGCGGCGGCCACACCTCACACAGAGAGTGTGGGTCTTGTTCCTCCTCTTACCGAAGCTCCCTGTTCCCTTCCCCTGCGTTCCATTTAAAAACACGTGTTACTATTGCAACACCGATGAAAGAATCGTAGAGAGAGAGAGACAGAGAGAAAAGGTATTACCATTGAAGCAGATGATGAATAACCCTAATGCTGCAGCGAAGGAGCTATGTGGCTGAAGAAGACGAAGCGGCGTCGAGATTCGTACTTATATATCTGTTCCCCTGGGCTCAATATAAGGAGTTTTAGGGTTACGATGTTGAGGGGTAGCAATGGAAATTAATCCGATTGTGGATTCTGCTAAGCCCAGCTCTTTTTTGGGCCTTCAAACCTGGGCGTATTATACACACTTAGTTAATCAAACTTGGGTGGGCTTCGTTAATCAAAAGTTGGGTCTACGGTTCACAGCTTATGTTTTATGGACTGATTCAGTTGCACAATGGTATCTTCTTTGAAAGTGATTCTTCTTTGCGTTTCTACTTTCTAAGTTGCATGTAATGTCGTGTAAAAAAAAAAAAGTTGCATATAATGTCAGGTCATTGATTAACAGTTTATAGTTAATGGCGAAGACTAATTGTCTCAAAAAAAAAAAATACACAAAAGACTAAGAGTGTTGAAAGTTTTGAAGAAATTATAAACATATTTAAGCCTTAATTTTATTAGAATAAACTAAAAAGAATCATTTTAATAAATTATATTGAAATAAATTAAAAAAAAAGTTCTGAGAGTTATAAACTAATTTAATTAATAAGCACAAAGAAACATATCAACTCTTCAAAAACTCGATTACGTATACAGAAAATCAGTTATGTAAATTGCCATACATATTCAGAGATATTTTGCTTGTTTTTAGTCTAATATCTCAAACTGATATTATTATGTTGTTATTACTATTTATAGGATCTTTCTATAAATAAATATATAGTTGTATAACACTATAACTATAATAATACTATTATATGAGGTTTGGTACGTAGGGTGGTGAGTGTATAATACAATAACACGATAAAGTGATTGGATAATGGTGTAGCCATGTTAATTATGATGTTTCAAGGTAGACACACACAGATTAATTAGTAGTAATCAGTAGTGATAGTGTCGGTGCTAATGCTAACAGATGTTGGCGCCCAAATTTGAAAGTCCTTGGTTTACGTGCATGTATGTCTGCATGAGGTGAGGTCCCCTCCATCTATATGTAGGACCCAGCGCCACACTAGACATAAATGTCTCAAGTTTATTTATATTTATGTAATAACTTATTATTTCGGTTCTGCAAAATATAACCAGCATCGATCCTCATATATGAATGAGAAATGCAGTTTCAACACATACATACAATCGATCTGTGTTCCTGCTGATTCTATAGGTTATGTCAGTTGGCAGAGTTGAGTAGCTCTCGATACAGGGCACAAGTTAGCAATTTAGGACAGAGGTGGTTGGAGGACTTAAACGCTAGCAAGTGTTGGATAGTGACCTCACGCGCACAAGACAATCTCATATCTTATCTTTATATCAAATATCAAATATCAAATATCAAATATCAAATTAATTAATTAATTAGCCCTCACTTCTCACTTCTCATTTCTCAGTGCCAACCTGACACTATAGATTGGGGGACCATTCATGTCTTTCTTACAAATAAAGAAGCATTTCTCCTTCGGGACGGTTGGCAGTTAACCGGGTTTAATTTGGTATACCAGCAAGCAAGAGTCCCCGAAATTCTTCTCAATCGCCTCCTGTGATGTTTTTTTGTTAAAATCAGTAGCTCATTGCCCATTTAGTAATTACTATTAGTGTAGTTCCTAAACCAAATTTGCATGCTGAAAGGTGACCTCTGAAATTTAGGGGTCTAAGGTTTCAAAATTGGTACGCTGTTGTTGTTTTAATCTTTTTGCCACCCACCCATCACCTTTAGCTTTTCATCTTAATCAATGCCACTACACTTTAAACAGCATCTAGTCAAAATCATTGCAATATTTTAGATACTAAAGTCCCCAAACTTGTAGCCTTTTTCTTCATTTATCTTTAATCCAAAGAGGAATTAGAGCACTAGATCAGCGGGAAAAATTAAGTGCTTTGGCCCTCAGATCAGATAATAATTATTATATAGCCACCAGATTTAACATTTATTTATGTATAAAGAGAGAGAAGGTTTGAAAGGGACAGGGAGCATGGGATGCCTTCAGAGTTGAAACCTAGACAGAAGAAAATACAACCCTTTAGAGTACAATTGTTTTTCTCTTTTGGTAACCATCGGAATAGTTACCATCTGCACGACTCTTTATATGCAAACCCGAGTCAGGACAAAATTATAGAACACACCACACGAGAACTAGAGCAGATTAACACTGTGTCTGCTCTTGTTAGAGCCATTACTATTAGGAGAGAAAACCTTGCTTGCCTTTTCACATTAGAAAAAACCCACAAATGCTGCTTAGAGAAACCATTCGCAAGACCAAGGTTTTACTTCACAAGACCCTCCGAAGTTTCAAGTCTGTCATCTTCGGAGGGTACCAAAAACTACCCAGATCTCTCTCCTTCAATCCATTCCTCGGTCGCAGCGGCAATGCAAGAACTTACACAAGCGAGCAATTCTACAATGAGTTTTATGACATGCTGCAGTCTGATCTCAACAGAATAAAAAGAAATGATATCAATAGCATGAGCAGATCAAGAGAGCAAGCAATGGGAGATGCTGTGAACACTGAAATCCTTACCAAGCAAAGTTCACAAAAGAGCATTGTTGAAGAGGGAGTAGTACTTGAAGAGAAGAAAAGCAAAGGGAACTGTGAATTGGGAAAGAAGGAATGCTTAAATAATTCAAAAAGCATGAACGAGGGAGTTCATGATTTATCACAGAAGATGAAGGAATTGGAGTTGTTGGATTCGGGTGATGTTGAGCACGTGCTAGACATAGAAGAAGCACTCCACTACTATTCACGCCTTAAAAGTCCTGTTTATTTAGACATCGTGGACAAGTTCTTTACGGACATGCACTCTGAATTCTCTGTTCAAGAATCCTCTATCAGCGTCAAACGCTCAAAGTCAAAGGGAAGACTTGGCTCAATCAGGTTGTAGATAACATAATCAAAACTGTTTTGTTTTTACTATTTTTGTGTCTCTGATTTTCCTTATCCCAGTTTGAGTTTGTTTGGTGTGTGAATTCCCACTATTTATACCTTTTTTGTTTTACTTTCTGGTCATTTCAATGTTGAATTGAATCTCATATTATACACTATAAAAATGAATTACTTATTGGTAAGAATCTCTATTCTCTACACCTGTTTGTCCATTTTCCCAATTTGAAAACTTTTTAAGAATTCGGTTTCTTTCTCGAAGATGCTGGGATTTTAACAGAATTTCAAATTTTGTTTGGTTGTTTTAAGAGGGTGAGAAAACACAAAAGCTTTCAATCTGTGGTGATTACATACACCAACAAAATTGTGATGCATACAAATAGATAGAGAGTTATGGGGGAAGTATCACTTCTTGGCAATATTGTGATACAACATTAACGATCTTAGAGCTTCATCAATCAGGGCAAAAGTCGTCATCTGTTTTTCTGAAATAGTAGTTTGGGTTTCTGGGCATGGCTTTAATGTGTGAAACCCAAGTTGAAGTCTTGCAGAGTTACCGAGAATGTAAATAGTAATCAACATGGCGGGGAAAGAAAGAATTAAAACATGGCTGGCTTCAAATTTTTCGTTTGACACCAAAAAGATATATTTTTTTTAAAGGAGATTCTTTGGAGTCTTTTCCACGTTCACTGATACCATCACCATTAAACTCTAATTTTTATAATAAATACTTCCTTCTTTTATTTTTAACTTTAATTCTTTAGTCTGTGCCTTAGAGGCACCTCATTTATTTAGTAAGACCCTATTTAAAAGACAGTCAAATCATGTTTAAGTTCAAATTAAAACCTAGAGTCTAACTGGAAATGGATTCTCTGTCGTCTAACAACGTTCTCTTTTCAATGTTTGGAGACAACTTATTAAAGTTTGGGCCAGTCGTATTAACAAGAATCTACATCGTTATCAAGGTCACAATCTTCCATATGGCCATCTACATTTTTTTGCTACTTTTTCCCCCTTTAATGTCGTTTTATCCTTGATCTGTGCCACATTCATTCCTCGACTACACTGTAGTTGTATTGTATGTATTGGGAGAATAGCTTAATTATAATTTCATTATGATAAAAGACTGAAGAAGAATTATAATATGATCTTAACAATTCTTTTAGGTGTGCAATTTTTTAGTCGTCGGCCTAATTTACAATAGTCTTGATAATTCAGACACACGACCCACTGCAAAATTAGTTCAGAAATTACCCATCGAGAAAATATTAATACTCCATTGATCAATCAAACATCAACCAAATATCCAAATGACTTCAAATTGTTAAGTGAAGACATTTGAATAAAAGATGGGGGGCCACAGAAACTCTTATACTATGCCATTAATTAATTATTCCAAAGCTTATGTTAATAAATGAAAACACATTAATGGTTTTATATTATATTTCTGACACAATTGAGAGCTTTACAAAGATACATTGCCTTGATAGAGGCATCAGGCATGTAAAACCAATACATGTCTTATGTCTACATTCAAAGTAAGGAGAAAAATGAAGACTCCAAACTCCAGTTTCTTATCCTGAGGAGAATAGCCAAAACAATGATGAATCAACTGTGCCACGTCATATCCCAGATCTCATAATCTCCACCTGAATCACAGAAATGCATAATTCCGGATCACCGAAATAAAACCTTCTAACAAGGGAGTCTGTTTTAAATTATATCAGTAACCAGTAGATGAAACCAAAACATTATGCTCCTTTAAACGTTTCTGGAAGTGAGCTAAACGGGTTTGCAACTGCAGGATGCCAGCAGCCTTCTGAGAAAGAATGGCATTTAGTCTTGTTATATAATCATCCAGCTGGTTCCCTGGTTGATCTGCTTCAACCAAGAGGTTCATCTCCTGCATGTCAAGTGCAGATAAAAATATGAATCTGAGAAATCAACTTCGCACCCTTGGGACCCCCACTAAGCATTAATAAAAAAAATAAAACTTGTCTTGTATTGGGTGACTCGCTACATACAGGCTACAGCTAGTCAATTGCTTCTAAGGTTGGGTGGGACACATGTCCCAGTGGCAAAGTTCCGTAAAAGAATAAATGAAAAGATAGAAAAATAACAGACAATTTTTAAATACCTCTCTAACAATGTTCATGGTCTCCTCTACTTGTGTCCGGTGAGCATTTACAAGGTCCTCTTCTTCCTGAAATAATGACATGCTTTTGGTAAAGATGAGAACCCTGGGTTTTTTTATACAAACATTATTTCAGTAGCCAACAACTTACCTGTAAGAGGGCATTTAAATCATCCTCGGTATGTATGGTTTGAGGTTCAACTTTTGGGAGGTCCTTCCATTTGATCTGACCACTGGGTTTCTTCAATTTGTCATCTGTTGTAGCATATGATTCCATCTTTCCATTTTTTTTCAATGGTGGTTTCACCTGCTCGTAATACTCTTCAGAGGGGCTAAAATCATCCCCTTCATTTTCATCAGGCCATCCATCTGTTGGGCGATCCTCATAGGCTGACACGGCAACAGAAGATAAGGGAACTGCACTTGATTCTTTAAGGTTGAAATTTGACGATAAAACATCCTTCTTCAAATTGTTCCCTTTCGATAGGCTTTTTACCCTGGTTTGGAACAGCAAAACTATGAATTTTGAATTTTCTTTCTCCTTTTTTGTGTGTGGGTGTGTTGTGTAGTGTTTGTCTGAGGTGTGATGTGGGTGGTTTGAAGGAGTAAGGGACACAGAACCACATCTAAGAGAAAAATGATTGTTACCTGTCAGCATATCTTAATGTATTCAGAGTATGTTCGCATGAACCGGTGCTTGGTGATATGCATGATATCATAACAGTGCGGGAGTTGCCAACAAATGAATCCCTCAAAACTTCAGTCAGTTTACTGCCTCTGAAAGGGATGTGTCCTTGGTCATTGTCAAGAGCTCTAATGCATTCCTTTAGGGCAAGTAAGCTCTTATTGATTTCAGCACCTTCTATTCTGAATCATATAGTTGTAAACAAATGATGAAACAAAAAAAAAAATCATTAGACTAAAATCAGAATGCTCGAGGGTTACACTTGCATACAATTCATTATAAAATCCCAAATCCGAGATATCTTCAATAATAATGTATATGGCCAAATTTAGAATCTAATCAAGTATAATTTATATTCCTAATAAATTTTCGCACAGTACTATTTTATCTTGGATAAGTAACAACATGAATCCATCTTAATAACTCAAGCTCAATCAAACCTACCTCGTTTGTTTGTCATTATCAGTGGTATCTGCTCCACGTTCGCTTCCAGCAAGATCTATGAAGGAGAGCTTGCCAACCAAACGGGGAGGTTTGGATTCATTGCCATCAACTGACCTCTTGATAGCAAGCTGAAGTATTGCATGTGACCGTGATGATTCTTCATTTGCACCTGTGGTGCCTGTACTTCTTGAGGAACTTCCTTTCTCAATCAGATCTTTGATGTTCTCCACATCTGATACTCGGTACTCTTGCAAACCCACAATACAAACTTGCTGCTTACCATCCTCCCTCATGCAAAGTTTTCTGCAGAAGTAAAACTTTAAACCATGAGAACACAGATTACAGATGCAAAGTGCAAACAAGAAGATATTTTACTTACTTTCGATCATTAAGGAGATCAAAAAGCTTGCCACCATATATTTCAAAGAAGCTCACAAACAAATGAAATCCCTGGTTCCTGTAAGTATGATGCATCAATCGAAGGATGTCCCTTGATGCTTTAAGTGGCAGTGGCTTCATTGTGAAAGTTTTGCCACTTCCTAGAAAAGTGGCGAGTGGAATTTAGAAATTCACTCATAGCAGAAAATGGTACACAACTAGACCTCAACAACTTTAAGAGTTGTGTGAAATATCACTTGGAAATTGAAACATTGGAAATTCCAAAGAGATATGATATAAAGCAGAAATATCACTTCACAAACTGGCATAAAATTGGGATTTGTCTTCAGGAAGGATGCAATAGCACCGAAGTCAAAATTTAGAAGATGGTATCACCTGTTTGCCCGTATGCAAAGCAAGTTGCCTTAGTGCGTTCAAATATTATTGGAACTATGGGCTCTACTGTTTCACGATATACCTAAACAAACAAAAGTTTAAAAAAATGAAGTTACACAAGGATATAACACATGTTGTCAATTATTCTTTTCAACTGAAGATATATGTACATTATAGTTACCTCATCATTTGTAACCTCTTCATTCAAAACAGCATCAAAAACAAATTCATGTTTTTCTACATACTGAGTTAGGTCAACCTGCAAAGCACAAATAATTTTAAAATGTTTAACTATAAAGCATCTATTAGATTATCATACCATAAGAACTGGCAAGTGAGGAAATTAGTGGGTAAGATATTATTATCTTGGTTTTGTTCAATCTCCAACTAGAGTACTTAATATTTAAAACATACAGATAATCACACTCCACATATCATAGAAGTACCGGTCTTATTCTGTTTTAAATTATCTGTATTCTTTTCAAATCACACATGTCAGATTCACCAAGAGAAAAATTTAGAAATATCAGTTACCTAGCCAGTGCCACATTAGCAACTTAAACTTATATTTCAAAAATCTAAAGACAATATTGGAAATTGGAACCACTGATTAGTGTTGCCTCTTAAACTCACCTTCAGTTTAGTCTCGTGCACTGTTAAAGAATTGGAATATGTGTCTATGATGTCTTCCTCATTCTTCGCTAATTCCTTCTTATTCATCGGTCTTTTACGAACCTGCATTAAAAAATAACATTCAAATTAGAACATAGCAGCAATGTTCTTCACAATTGGACAAGATTTAATATTCATTTTCAGAAAATTCAACTAATTTTAAATTATGTTCAATGTATATAAAGTTGGTATGCATATAAAATTGGCAAGTTGGTATTATGCCAATGCAGTCTTAAAGAAAAAAAAATCAAATTTACTATTATAACATCAGCAAAAACATTTTAAAATAAAAATGAAACACAAATGGTAGAGATATGCAAAAGAACATACCACAACTTTAATCTTTGCTACAGAATTAGATTTCTCTTTGTCTGCAGGGAAACTTTTCAATATGTTTTCAGGAGCACGAGCCCTGCCAGTCTGTTTGCTCACCATGTAAGGTTCAGAGTCATCAAAGCTTCTACCCCGGCCAGCTTGATACAGGGAGTTGGCATCATATGCATTGGAGGCTGGCATCTAGCACGATAGACAAATTATAAACAAATTTAAGCTGCCTTTTCATGTGCATCTACTTACAACTACAAAAGGAGAGATCAGCCATACTAGTTCAAAACAGATTAACTAAAGATTTTTATAAGCCTATGTGATCAAC
The DNA here is from genome assembly GCA_014843725.1 of Amphicarpaea edgeworthii. Classification (NCBI taxonomy): domain Eukaryota; kingdom Viridiplantae; phylum Streptophyta; class Magnoliopsida; order Fabales; family Fabaceae; genus Amphicarpaea; species Amphicarpaea edgeworthii. The sequence goes on from CM026319.1 coordinate 13,173,295, forward strand.
ATAAGAATGCAATCTCATAATAACTAGATGGATTGAGAAAATGCTTTTAATTCTCACATCATATGAAAGGAACGAATAAATTAAAAAAACACAAAGTCCTAACGCACATATAACTGTACAAGTTCAGAGCTAAGGATCTGCAGAGGCTGATATAACAAATTTCCACAACTTCAACTCAAATTTTGCATAGTATGAACACTTTTAAGGGTTAGAGATTCATCAGATGCAATGTGACTGTTATTCACGGGACGAAATGTCGAAATGATAACTTAAGAACAACAAAGCAGAGAAATCAAATGAAATGAAAGTTCATTCGTTGTAGTCGTAGAAAATAAGAACCTCAGGAGGAAGAAGCTCGGTGTCGAAGGAATGCAGATCCAACAAGCCGGGGCTGAAATCACCGGACAAATCTTCGCCATTCTTTTTCTGCATCAAAGCACGGTAACCGCCGGGAGGTGTGGAAGGCTCCATATAATACTCATTTCCTCCGTTGAAGCTCCTGGGCGCATTTCGGTACATTCTTCCTCCCTGTGCACCACCGTACAAGTTATAGTCCTGCTCGCATTCGAAACACGAAACGAATCTCATCAAATCGGACCAAAACGCTTAAGCACAACGGTCGAAGAGAGAAAGAGAGAGGAGAAAAGGAGATTCACCTGATTGGAGGAGGATTGAAGGTGTTGAAGGCCAGCCGATTGGAGCCATCTGTTGCCGTTGGATGAGCCGTCGAGGAAGTTATCGGAGTGCTGGCGCTGGTGGTGCACCCCCGCCGCACCAGATCTCAGCCCCTGCCTCCCTGCACCGTTCATCTTCCTTAGCGATGATCAGATCGGAACGGAGTGAATGAATGAGAAAGGTGCTGTGCTGATCACTCAGACTCAGGCCTCAGGTATAACAACAGTGGAGTGAAACCGAAGATATAGGAAGGAACGAATAGATACGATAGGAGCGACAAAAGAGTGTTGTAGTGAAATCAAGGGAGGCTTTGAAATTTTTTGAACGGACTCGCTGCCTGGCACGTGCGAGTCAATAGCGAAACGACGACGTTAGCAGATTAGGGTAGAGGGCTAGTCCCGTGGTTTTTTGAACTTGTCCCGTCCCACATGCCACATGCCACATGCCACATGGGTGGGGCCGGCCTCTGTTTTGTGTCTATTTATCGTTGCGCGCTTGGCTTTTTCACATTCAAAACTTGAGGTCATCTGCCACGGGGCGTTCATTATGGGTTGGGTGATGGCAACGCACCATAACAATTTGCGGCGCGGCACCGTGCTTCTGTTTGGGCCCAGAGTTTCGGGCTCTTTGCTTTTTATTTTTTATTTTTTATTTGTATTTAAGCAAAATGTTCCCTGGAGTGAAGGGAATGGGAGACGGAGACTGTACTCATTCAAAGACAATTTGAATCAATGAATTGGCAACGCATGATGGTCATCAACTCCATGATTGTTCATTGACTCACTGGGCTCGCTACAGTTAAGCCCGCTCAAGGCTCAAAGGGCAAAGCGGTAAATGAACGATGATACTATTTAAATAAGTTTTTTTCACAAGTATTTATAACAAAACAAGAAAGTAAAAAAAAAGTAAGTTTCTTATAAAATTAAAAATAGTAGGGGTGGACACAGCCATAGAAGTCCAGTAACATTCATGTTCCAATTTTATTTTTAAGGTTGAGTATGAAATTAGTTTTTTTTTTTTTTTGTTCCTTAATTTTTTTGTTAATTAATCTTGATCCTTCAACTTTCATTTCGTTTTTTGGGTTTTGATCCTTCCATCAAAATGTTAACACCTAACTATTTTAATGATGTAGCATGTGATTTTTTTTTTCTTCCCAAATCCTTAATTTTTCAAACTCATCCCTCCTCCCACAATGAGCCCCACCCCCAACTAGTCTAAAACTCTCAATATTGTTGACGGAAATGGGATTGGGATTCAAATGAGGGGTTTGAGTTCGATTGAATTGGATTTCAGGGAAGAGATGGTGTTTTATGTCGACAAAATGGATGTAATTTGCATAGGGATGAGATTTAACGTCGAGGAAAGATCCGACGGTGAGAATATTCGACAGAGGGAGAAGGTTCGATGGAGAGAATGAATAAAATTGAGATTAAATTAACAAAATAGGTTAAGAAATAAAGGTAATTGGAGAAAATTGAAAAAAAAAAAAAACAAAACAAAATTTAACATAACATATGATGAAAAAATCAAAATCCCAAATAAAATGAAATTTGAAAGACCAAAGATGAGTCAATAAAAAATTAAGGGATCAAAGCAACCACTTAATCTCATTTGTTAATTATTTTTAAAAATTCAGTTATCATTATTAATAAATCTAATTACTTTGAACAAAAAAAAAATTAATTACTCATTTAAAACAATCCCATCTATGTATTTCTCTCTCTATATATAATGACTATTATAATTATAATAATTTAAATGAGAAACTCTTAAAAATGAAAACTTTTAAGTGCATATCTCTCCAACGCATTCTTGTTCCTAATATTTTGGTCACCATTGATATAGTTATTATTGTTTTCTTAATATCATATTTGTCATTACCACAATAATGAGATAATAAAATAATGACATTGGAAGTAATGATGATACGATAGAAAATGAAGAAAATAATAAATATAATAAGAGTTATAATTTCATTAATTTAAACCTATTCTCTTACAAATTATTTTCAATTATGATTTACGGTTGATTTTCTCACAACAAAAATTTCTCATTTGAAACGCATGATTGTTAAATATCAACTTAAAGAGTAGTAAGAAAAAAGTGTTGAGAGTAATTTTGTAAATAATAAAATTGTTTATATATAAAAAAAAAAACCCAAAGTTAAAAATAAAATAAAAATTAGAAAACACCGTGGTGATATCCCTTCTTTCTTTCATATGAATGTGAACGATTACTGTAAAATATCATCACAGGTGAATGAGAATTTTCATCCCTCAAAAGTGAAAAGCCGTGTTTGAATGCAGAATGATCTAGGTGGTTTTATTAGTGAAAGAGATACCTCAGACTAATTTCATAAGCAGAAAAGATAGCACCATTGACAACAAAAGCTCTAGCAACGGCAGTTCCTAAACCCCGCCAAAGCACAACGTAGCCTTCCTCTCGAACGCTCTTTCTGAGACAATCCAAAATGCCATTGTATTTCCGTGTCTGAGACTGAGACTGCAACCTTGTCTTTACAACGTCCAAAGGGTAGCTGAAAACCCAACTCACAACCCCGGCTAATCCTCCAGATACCAACATAGTATTCAAGCTCTCTCCACTGTTTTTTCTACAACCTGGGTGAAATTTCTCCCTCGCATATTCATATGTCCAAAAGTAGAGGCCATGTGCAGGTGCATCTCTTAGCATAGTGATGCCAAGTCCTCGATAAATGCCACGAAGACCACCCTCTCTTTTCCATATGTTTTTGGCGACCCTTATGGGACCCTTTTGATCAGGTTCTGTGTTCTGAAGCTGAAGCTGAAGCCGAATTTTAACTAACTCAACAGGGGAGAGCAACATGCTCTGCAAAGCGCCAGAGCAAAATCCTCCCAAAGCAACACCCTTGTATGAAGGAGGGTCGTTCACAGAAACGGACGAGCTAAATGCCTTAGACAGAAGTGCGTAAATTTGGAACACCATAGCGTTCTGCATTCAACAAATTAAATTATCACTCACATTTTATTACTGTCAAATAAAAATTATACTGTTGTAGTATTATTTTCGTGGAGGAAGATCAACATTATTAAATTTATAACATGACTTTCATAATTGGTGGGGCAATGGAGGATTCTTCAATAATCCAGAAGCATTTGACACCGCATCCCAAAATTTAGTTTAATATTGCCTTTGTGCGTGTATGACTCAGACTCAGACTCAGACTCAGTGCGCCATGATTTTCGATAATCCACAAGCACAAACAAATAATTGAATAAAACAATAGGACTTGAGAACTCCCGTCAGTAATTAAAAAAAAAAGCATTCTAAAGGATTTGAGAACTCCCTTCACTGAGTACGAGTATAATATGATAGATAAACCTAATAGAGTATTGTTAGGAGTAGGACCCTGACTTATTAAGAAAATAAAATAAAGAATATTTAATAGAAAAAGTATTTGTTCTATTAAAATTTTAATATTTTCTATTTTTAAAATAATTATTAATGTTGACTAAAGTATATTGTATTTAATAAATAAGTATAAATTAAATAATAACAAATACTTCTGTCTCTCTATATAAGACATTAATAATTAATTTATGCTTATTAACATAATTAATTAATTTAGATATTAATATTAAATTTATCATGAATTATAGTATTTTTTCAAATTTATTTTTAATTTTTTTGGAAGTATATCATTCCTTCTTATCTCCCCTAAGAGAGAGAAATGTCAATTTATGATATTTTAATCAATAAATAATTATTTAACAAAGATAATGATGGATGGAGATGAAATCTTATTGAAAAATGATATTTTATTTTTAAATTATAACTTATAAATAGGATGAAATAGAGACGGAGGGTATAAATTAAAAAAATTTATTTATTTAATGAATTAAAAAATAAAAAATCAGTTAATAATTGTTTTGAAAACATGACGACTTATTGGGAATGTGGACCAAATTCAATGATACGTATGGGTCTTGTTAACACTTAACAAGCAATTATTAAGGAACTAAAAAATAAAATATTTATTATGAAAACCATAAAAAAAAATGTAAACAAATTATAAACAGCACAAATTTTTGCTCTCAATAAACATTTCTACTTACTTAACCAGTATCTTAGAATATTCGTGAACATTTGCCTAAAAGTAAAGAGACTTTTCACTTTAGCTACCTTGGTCCTTTATATATAAAAATAAATGTAAACTCCGAATGATTTTCCTCCCTAAAATTGATATTCCGACAGGCTATCTGCCATTGAGGTGGCTTCAGCGATTGTACATCAAATACAAAACAGACCAAAAAACGCAGAAGAAGAGACCACGTGAAGGATGTAAAGGGATAGATAACCACGTGATCTTAAAACAGATAAAGTCGAAAGAAACAGCATGAAAATCCAAATAATAAAGGAATTGTTGTTGAAGTAAAAGAAGAACCTGAAAGGTAACAGAGGCCAAAGGTGCAGCCATGCCACGGTAGAGAGCGGTTGGTCCATCCTTGGCGACGACATTTCTAAGGATGGTGAAGGCAGAGGCAGAGGCAGAGTTGTTCTGTTGCATAATCACACGGAGCGTGTCTAATGGATAACCTGAGATTATACCAGCAGTGCCTCCAAACCCTCCAGCTACAAACTCTTTCCCCGTGCTGTTAGCAACAAATTCTGGCCAAAATTCCATTTTCACCTTCTGCCACGGACCTTGGAGGTGTATTCTGCTAAACAACAACTTAGGACTTAGGATGAAAAAATGGAATACCTACCTCGTCTAGGAAAAGGACACTTTTGTTTTTCAACTTGTGTTGGAGTGGGTTGGAGAGATCTGCTTTGTTTATGAAATGATGTGAGATCGGGTTTGTATATTTGCTTCCCAAAACCAGAAAAAAAAAACATTAAAAGAAATTTAACAACAAATGTGAAAAAGATTAATTACCATTCAATAACTTTCGAGATATTCCCTCCCTGACATTTTTTTTTCTCAAAAATAAGTGTTATTTCATTTTTTTAATATAATATATTTTTTTTACTAATACTCTTAAATAAATGTCATTTTAATTTTTGTAATATAATATTAATGTTAAAATCAGTTTTATATAAAACAACACAGACACTTTTTCTAGAATGGAGAGAATGTAGGATTTATTTACAAATCATATTAATTCTCATAATTGTTATTACAGATATTTATGTTTGGTCAGCTGCTTATAAACTTATTTTAGCGGGTGTGATTAACTAATTATATAAAATTATTGTATCACCTTTTTTCTACTCTACATACCAAACACTTATCATGTGATTGACATAACCTTGATCACGGGTTTTAAAAAAATATACTTATTACAAAAGAACAAATTTAGTTATGATACGTTGCTAATATAAATATTTTACACTATCAATTATTAAAAATTATTTTAACTATGACTTCATTCAGCAAAAATAATTTAACTATGACTAATAATTTTATTTTTGTGAAAATTTATAATCAAATTACAATATATATTATCTAAAGCGTTATCTGATTGATATATATATTTATTTATTACTTACTAAAATGGTAAAATATATTATCTAAAATGAGTAAAAGGCTCTAAAGCGCAAGCCACAGGTTATTGACATAAAAAAAAATACCAAGAACTCCCACCCTCGGCCAGAGTGATGCAGGAATTTCATCGTTGGTGACTTCTCCAAAACTTTTAATAGTGGAATTCGTTGTAAACAATTGTCTAGTTATCTTCCATGCGTACTAGAAACTGTTACGTCATTTAAGGAATGAAGTTCTTGCCTACTGTAAGGAAGCTCTGACTCTTCCACATTCACATTGATGAAGAATGCTGGTTGCTTTAGTTGGGGAAGTTGGATTGTATCATTTGATAGAAATGAAACAATATTTAACATGCTAGGTCTATCTGTCGCCTGATCTTGTACACACAACAGCCCAATATGAATGCATCTCAAAACTTCATTCTCAGAACACAATTCATTTAATGCTGCCTCTGTTAGCTCTAGTGCTCTGCCTTCATTCCAGAACTGCCACGCCTACAAGTATCCCAACATCCAAAATAAAAACTCTTTAGCCTTTGATAGGCATAAATTTAAAGGACTGGTCATTTGAGAAACTTACGTATCCTATGAGGTTGAGTGGGCGATCCGAGTGATACCGACTATTATTCTTCTTGCCACTAAGTATCTCTAACAGCAACACCCCAAAGCTGAATACATCTATTTTGATGGACACAACACCATACAAAAAACCGAGCGTTTGCATAAAAGACAGAAGTTTTGAAAATGCACAACAGTGTTAATAACTTACTATGTACCAACAATTCTGTTTGTGTTTTCTTCCGATGCTCTTACACCAAATATTCGAGCCATGCCAAAGTGAGATATCTTAGGATTCATCTCATGATCAAGCAATATGTTGCTTGCTTTTAAGTCCGGATGTATCACTTTTAGTTTTGAATACTTGTGAAGATAAAGAAGTCCTTGAGCAATGCCTCCAATTATGTTAAACCGTTTTTTCCAGTCTAGCAAATTCTTTCTTGTTGAATCTGTTTTAAATTATGATTGTTAATATGCTACTACATGCTAACATTTGGCACATTCTTACCTTAGTTAAGATAGATGAAAGCTTACCAAATAGGTAGAAGTCTAAGCTCTTGTTAGGCATGTACTCATAGACCAATATTCTTTCATCTCTCTGGATACAGAACCCTAAAAGCTTTACAAGATGAGTGTGCTGGAGTTTGGCCATGAGTTTGGCTTCATTCTTAAACTCCATTACCCCCTGTCCTGAACTTTTAGAAAGTCGCTTTATTGCTACTTCTTGCTGATCATGGAGCCAAATCCCCCTGTCCATGGAGCCAAATCTGGCATCCGGTTTTGTTAATGTGATTTATTGGGGCGTACGCAGCACAGGAACAGTTGTTCCAACATATGATCTCACAGGAGTGCGTACCGCTACCATTAATGTCGGCAGCATAAACTTGGATGCCGACAGTGGACATGTTACCAACACTTTCCACGAAACCGTTTTCATGGCTCCTGCATGAGGCGGGAATAGGCACAGGGATTGGTGTATTATTTTGAATGTAGGTGCTATATCCACTCACTGTATCCTCGTACCTTGACCACAGCGTGAGACCTCCATAATTGGGTGACTTGTTTATTGCAGGTATGATCTGATACACTAATACATCAGGTGGAACGTAACCGCTTGCGGCTACAGATTGGTCTGCTGGTAACCCTAGAAATATCCTCCCTCCTTTTAATGATGTGGCCCACTGGTTCCATGCTTTTAGAAAGTTATCGAAATTGTTATGGGTATATTGGCATGAAGGATTGTTATAGAATTGTACCCAGACATAGTCAAAAAGGCCGGTATCAAGGACCGAACCGAGGTTAGCATCAGGAAATGGACACTGAGGAGAAGCTGACAAGTAGACTTTGCGTGTCTGTGACTGTGAATGTGAACTGAGGTAACGTGAAAGGTTCCCCAAGAATGATGGATCACCTCCCGCTATGTCAAAGTCGATGCCATCTAATACTGCATCCCCAAGTGGGCATGAGCCAGAGCCACCCAGGAAATTGTCCCACAAGTAATCCGACACATTTTTGGCATCCTCAAGGGATGTTAGAGAGTAACTATTTGTTCCTCCTCCAATAGAGAGCATCACCTTGATCCCTTGCTCTTGACAATTCCTAATCTCTCTCCCAATCTCAGTGCACCCATTACTAGTAGAGGCATTACAATGACCTGCCAGGTTTAGTTGAGGTGTTTGACCATTCCCAACGGTGGAAAGGAAGGCTATGTTGACATACGAGTATTTTCCTGTTGCACATGTCTCGCTAAGGCCTCCCTCTTCGGTGTTTTGACCCCAGTAAATGGCAATGTGTTCGCCTTCAGAGGGCTCAAGTAGCTGGAGGATGAGGCAGCAGAACAATACCACACTTCTCCTCCTCATCTTCCTCTGTTTCTCTTCTCCTTCTTTTGCTTACCAATTCCATACACGACTCTAACCCATTTCACCGCCTCCTACTTTCCTTTCCACGTTGACCATTGACTTTGACTATCAGAGAATTTACTTTGCATACCGTATCTCAGACTCACCGGAAGAAAGGAATTGAAAATTAATAAAACATACAGTACTTTTTTAACTATTGATATGCAGTATGCTACTTCTATAAACAACGGATTGTTTCACAAAGATTCTACATTTCATAGAACCAATGTACGGAACCCGCATCGTAGTAGATGCCCTAATCTAATAAAATGAGATGTTACATTGTTCATATTTCATAAGTACAAATGAAATGATTCGACTAACAGCTATGAAAAATTGAGAATCATTCATCATGAGCTAGCGGGAGGCCCACTACAATTGCACTCCAACGGGATGTTGTTAGCTAGCGGCGACGCGACTCACTTTGCGACTCTTGACTTGTAACCATCGACACATGCTTCTTTCCCAACACCGGAAGCCTACAGCCATTGGCGTGAGAACAAGACTGCAGATTATATTTCTTTATTTTTAATATCTTCATATTAAAAATAAAGAAATATAATTTGTTATATAAAGGTGATTTACTTAAATTACGATTTAAAATAGTAGAATTATTTATATGCAAAAAATTGTTTTAACATATAGAAAAATTAAGACTCGTGTCAAATAAATAAATAAAAGTCCGTGTAGTAGGCGATAGCATGCATAAAATAATGGTGTGCAGTGTGGCGACATATTTCAAAGTCCTCCTCTGCGCGTCAAACACTTGTATTTTCATATAAGAATTTTCCTAACTGTCTCTAACTTAGCGTGTCGTGGGGTCATTTATTTTTAACAAATGTTCTTAATTAATTTTTTATATCAAGAATAAACAAGAGTTATTACAATAGTAAAGATTTTTCTATGGCTTTGGTGTAACAACATATATCATACCTTGACTCAACTAATTCAAATCCATAAATAAAATAAATTTATGGAAATATTTTCATTTATAATAAATAGAATGTTATTACTCTTTCCTCATTTGAATAGAAAAAAAAATAAAAAAATCAAGCTACATAAGTAGAGAAGGAGCTCAACTTGCAGAATGTTATACTTGAGTTAGATTGCAAACACAAAAAGATATTGGTTTTCATGAATTAAAGAAGTTGAGTTATCCATTTGTGTACCTTACTTTTTAGTTTAAATAATTTAATGGTGAGTTTCACATGATGAAAACAAATCAGGTCACTCATTCACGGGCAAGAGCGTTTACCATTGTATGTTAGCAACTACAATTTTTTTTATTTATTTTTTATCATATACCTCTTTGTATTTTCAACAACATTGAATAAAATGGTTTAAGTTTGTTAAAAAAAAATAGAAAAGGAGTTTAGAATTAAAGTAAATTTTAATAATTTCAAATTCGTCCTTTTGCATAATAACTTCACTGATTTTGTATTTTTGAGCTTTTTAATTAAGGTTTACCTTTTAAGGATTTTTTTTTTTATCAAGTTTTATAGCTCAAGTGGAACAGTGGTCGAACAATATATGTGGCATGCAATAGTTCATTTTTCTTATCATTTAATTTTAACCAAAGCACCAAGATTCTAACTTTAGCATTAATTTTATCTAAAATATCCCATCATATAAATGTAAATGTAAAAAATAAAAAGCATTAAGATTAACGTTTAAACAATTTTTTCGAAACCAACTTCACATATTCGTGCATAGACCAAGACATATAAATTATTTTTTAAGCAAGAAATTAACAAGAATTAAGCTTTGAGAACCAGAAGCATGTCATACATTCAAAACATCAAAGAAATGCTAGAACTCTAACACCAAACAACTTAACCCGACCAAAATATAATTACTTTATATCTCCAATTTATTTTGTGTTGTGTTTAAATTCAAATTCACATAATTCAAACACGGATTATGGGTCAGGGATGTTAATCCAAAAAACATTTTTTTCCTCTTAACTCATCATTCTCGAGAAATTAATTAACTATTATAGCGGCGTAATTAGATCATTTAACATTATTTTCTTTTGGTTTATATTAGATTTTTCTTAAACAATATTCTGCATCAGAAAAAACTGCTAAAATAAGCAAGCTTACCAATAGAAAGAAAGAAAGAAAAAAAAAAAAAAAAGAGCTGTTCAAAAAAAAAAAATCGAAAGAAAAAAGAAGATAACTTTTTAGAAAGAGGCAGAGATTGAACCTGAACCTAAAGGCAAAAACTCTTTTCTTTTGGATAAAATGAGAGATGTTTTCGGTAAAAAGGAGGGGATTCGTACAATGGGCTAAGTCATCATTTAACAATTGCGTGTGTTTAGCTCCTAAACTGCTCAGGCTTAATTATGACGACGTAACCGGAAATCAAGTTCGAAATTAAGTCCCCCCATATTTAAAAAAAAAAAAATTTGCATATAGAGTGGGTCCACTCTCTTTAATATAGATAAATAAACATCCTTTCTATATTTTTAACTTTTAATTAATATTTATTTGGAAAAAATAACATTCGTGTGTTTCATACCAAATATTTTCTTGATGAAGATTGAATAGTACTTGTGTCTTAAGTTTTTTGGTAGGGATTCCATCCAATCCATTACATCCACATATATAGGATCATTTCCTTTCTCGAAGATCGACAATGATACTTAAAACTTAAAATAGGAATTAAGACATCAACAAGTTATTATTAAAGTAATAGAACTGTCCTAAAAAAGTGGTTACAGTTCAGGCATATGGCACACACATGCATGGCAGCAGGCAGCAGCCTACGTGTACTTGGCAACGGAGTAAAAAAAAAAAAAACTGAAACATAGAATGTAGCATATATAATTTAATTAACAAGGAATCAAGAATAAAGAACGCGGATACACAGTCACAGCTGTGGATGAATATTGAATTGATTGACGAACAATAACAAACTGAACAAGCATAGAGGTAAGTGAATACTTTGATTCAGTGAATATGCGATGCGATACCCGTACCCGCATTTGACCGCCTCAAATGGATGCCGAAATTAACAATCTGAGTATTTTAATGAATTTTATCCTTTTTTTTTTTTTTTACACCTTATCAATATTTTTTATTTATTTATTTTTATCTTTTTTCGTATTTTATCATTTTATTTATCATATTTATATTTTTTTCTTTTTTTACAACATGTGTAAAAATATTTTTATTCTATTTTAATTCATTAACTATCATTTCATTTTTCATATTCGTCGTCAAATATATCTTTAAACGTCAAATAAATATTTATATTGTTTCAGCAGTTACTTATTTATGGCATGCACAATTGTATTTATTAAATTTCTGTTTATATTTATCGTGTGCATGTTTACTGATTTGTGCATCTGAGATTCGAATCTTTACAAAGGTTTAACTGTATTTTTAGTTTTTTTTTTTTTCTTTTCAGCAAAAAGAAAATGTTCATCATATCATAGTATTCATATAAAACCGTTTCTGCAAAAGTAAGCTAAGATAACTAGCTGTAATAAACTAACTGCCAATAGATAAATTGTTATCTGCCGACACGGATATTATAATATTCTCCTTACTTATTTCTGGTAATGATAATTTGATATTAACAAATAACAAGTATATTATAAAATGTCTAAACAAGGTTATTTAACTGTGTAAATTATAGCAATAAAAAAATGTAAACTATATTTTGTAAAACTTAATTATTAAATCTAAATGACTTTTTTTTACAGTATTAAATCCAAATTGACTTATTTCTCTAGAATAACAAACTGGATATTATAATGCCAATAATTGTACTCCTTGTTTCTTTATGGTTAATGGTTATCCTTTTTCGTTTGCCATTTGCCACTTTCTCAGCAAGTTGGAGTAAGTAAACGATTAAATTCATAAATTTAATGGTAAACTATAATTTTTTTTTTAATCTTTTTCCACTCAATTTCCAATTGTCAGTTTTTACAATTTTATGGCTCATGGCTTTTAAAAAAAAAGAAAAAAAAACCGTTAATAAATAAACTCCGGCCAGCTCTTATCTTACTTTGTATATAAAAAAACGTAGGAAACATATGCCCATTGAATTATGTTTTCATTTCCCCCTTTATCCTGCATCAATTTTTTTTCCAGTTTACCATTTTTAAAAGTCACTTTAAATGGCTATATTGTCTACATTCTTATAGATGTTTCTCTATAATTATGTTGTTATAGGGTATTCCAATTTTATTTCGGAGATAAGAAAGTTGAAGTAAAAGTTTATTAGCAAATAATAATAATTCATACTTAAATTCCTAACTGCCTTTTTTTTCTCTCCACATCTTTTTTTTATTTTTTTTTATAGAACCGATAACAAGAGTCTGACTCAAGTGTACTCACTTGCTTATATAAGACAAATTAAACAATTATTAATAATAATAATAATAATCATATCAAAATTAAAAATAATATATCATTAAAAAATTCAAATTAAAATATTATATAACTATCAAATTTCTACAAAGTTTATAAAACCAGAATCAAACTTTTTATATCATATCCATAAATATTTTACAATTAATCTTAAGAATATATTGTTTTTAATTTTAATCTAATAGTTCTTGTTATCACATAAGCATAGATTATTAGATTCTCAGTGATATATTCTGAAACTTGTATGGTAAAAATAAGATTAACCACGTGAAGAATGTGAATAATGAATATATTTAAATTAAAAAATGTAGTGCCTTTTAAAATTTACCGCTAAATTTAATTGCTTAATTCCCATATATTTCATGTACCAGTGACTAGCTAGGTGGCCATGCACTGGTTTCGGTGCCTACAACAAAGGGAAAGGGTTAAACCAAGAATCACTCTCTTCTCATTTATACATGGCATACGACTAAATAAATAAACGTACTCTCTAATTCAACATTTTTTCATTTTCACCTCAGAGACTAAATTCTGCTGCTTTCTCTCTCTCATTTCTCCTTAACAATTTCATTCTCCACGTTTTTATTTTTATTGCTCCCATTACTTTCGCTCTATTGCTACATTCTTTCTTTCTTGTTGATAAAGCAACTGTTTTTGTAAGGTCTTTCATTCCTCATGCATTACCGTTTAGTTTATGCTTCTTCATCTTTATTCTTGATTTCAAGATAACAAACCTGAGATAGTACTACCCCGCAAGAACCCATCCGCTTTGGGATCTGTTTTTCACTTCTTTTCCAACATATTAGCCCAAGGCCAAATATTCTGATTCTCTGGAGTGAAAATGTTTGATGCGTTATTCAAGTCCAAATTCTATTCAAAATGGTAACGATGCTTGCTTCTCCATTATTTCTTTCTTTAAGGTAGTAATAATAATAACAAAATTAAATTGTGGAAACAGCACATCACGGTTGAAGTTAATAAGGACAAGACTAGAGACGATAGGCAAGAAAAGGAACGCAATGCAGAATTTTCTCAAGAAAGACATTGCGGACCTTCTTAGGAGTGCTCTTGATTACAATGCATATGAAAGGGTAATTTTTTTTTTCTTGCCACTTCATTCATGTGCCGTTTCACAGTCATCACTCTCATTTTGATACTAATTAAAAAGAAATGTATTTGGATCCTATTCAAGTTTCCCTTATCCAATCACAAGGGAAAGAAAGAACCTATAGAAAGAAATACGAAGCAGTCAAGGTTGAACGTATTTCCTCCTTCAACGAGTTTTGTGATTGGATCAACGGGAAGTTGAACAATTCTGGTTTCAATTGATTTGTTATGTAAAATGGGCTACATTCAATTTTATGCATGTAGCTGTATACTGTGATATGTTTATCTACATTATCAAACAAAGTATATGCATTAGTCAGCTTAATTGGTTGTTAAATACTTTTGTCCCTTTTGAAACAGACTGAAGGGCTTCTCGTGGAGCAAAATATGTCACTTTGCTATGAACTCATTGCAAAGTTTGCTACTTGCGTATCGGGTCATGTTCGAGACCTCTGTAAGAAGAGGTATAAATTTCTGTTTATGCAGTCAAGTATTCCTTTCTTTCTCTGTTTTCAATCACTCGGGTGAAATTTGATGAAATATTGCTTAAGCATGTGCCTCTCTCTATTTTAATTAGATCTCTCTGTCTTTCACTATTTAGCTTGACAATATTTTAATCTTCTTCAATAGGGATTGCCCAGTTGAATGCAAAGAAGCTATGCAGTCATTGATATATGCTGCAGCAAGATTTTCTGATCTTCCGGAACTACGTGAAATCAGAACCTTGTTCACAGTGAAATTTGGGAATTCTCTTGAACCTTACATAAGTAAAGAGGTAATTGATCATGGGATGGGACCTCCCTTAAATTAAAGCCTATAAGTTATTTTTTGGATGGTCTCCACTTACTTGAATAATTTTTTTTTCTCTAGTTTGTTGAAAAGTTGAGTCAAGATCCTCCTTCCAAAGAAACAAAGATCCAGCTGTTGCATGATTTAGCGCAAGAGTTCTCTATAGAATGGGACAGTAAGGCCTTGGAGCAGAGATTTCACTCAACGTCTCAGTTACATGAAGTAGGTTTTACTTATTATTGATTAGATTTTTTTTTTTTTATCCAAATAATCAAGATATGTTTCCGCAAAAAAAATTGAATTATAATTGGATAATTAGAAGTGATTTGACATACTGTAATCTCCTCTGATTAAATATTAGAAGTAATTACTTTTCCTGAATGAGATGCATCCAGTTTAAGACGAGATAGATCGATATCAAGTTTAAGAATGAATGCTTTTGGCTTACCTAAGCTTTTACAGCTATATATACATATATATCCACAAAACATAAAGTTTATCCTACCTGTTGCAGGAGAAAGCTAAACCTGATCCACTAAATGATCACAAGAACAATGATGTCACTGGAAGAGACTGCGAAGGAAAGAAGGATATGAGTGATGCCTATTGGAGCAGCACTGAAGATGAAACAACTACTGATAATTCATCGCTGGATGGCCATAGGGCTTGTTCAAGTTCATTAGGAAGTGCATCAGAGGATGATGCAGAAATTAAGAGGCCACTTTCCTACAAGCTTGTTCCACCTCCGTATGTCAAAGAAAAATTGAACAAATCCAAAGCTCTACCCGAGAAGGAGTCAAATCATGAACTAGTTGTTCCAAAAAAGCCAATGCCAAGATCAGTCAGGCGGAGACCTCAGAAGCCACCAGCTGAGGATACCATTCTTTCAGAGAAAGCAAAGCAAAAAACCAAAGTTGCAGTTGAAGATGAAGAAAGGATAATGGATGGGCTCTTAATGCATTATAGTAAGAAACAACAAGCGCATGGAAGACTTAATGGAGTAGAATATGATATGGTGAAGGGGCACCTTGTGAGAGGAATATCTCTTCCTCCTCCTCAAGAGACATTAAAAAACCATGAAATAGGAAGACCCGAAATGTTGAGAACCGCAAGCCATGTCCATCCCAGTCTGCCAGATTATGATGACTTATCGGCTCATCTTGCAGTTCTCAGGAAGACAACAATCCAACCAGCTTAGCTTAACTTACTTAACAAGCATCACGTTTTTTATTTCATTTGTTTCATCATTCTTTGATATTTACTTGACAAATAGTTCCTTGTATAAATTTTAAGATTGAAATAAAGAATATCATTCTTTTTTAAACAACTACAAGTGCAGCTGCTGTTGACCCACTCACTTGCTTGTTAAATTGCATTTACAATTTCTGAAAAAAAATCTGAAGCCGATGAGGCACTTCTTGTTCTGCTGGGAGATTATTGGAGTGGCAGGATGCCTCCTCATATATACATTTTGAAGTGTTCTTTTCCAAATTTGTCTACTCAGACATAAATTAGCAGCAAATTTGCAGTTTTTAGGCCTCATGAGATACAATCGATATTTTTGACGAGAATGCCTTTTAATGGATAACAACGTACAGCACCAAAAATTGAATATCAAAGTGGTGCTGATATTTAGAATTAAGTAGTATTCAACTAACAAACAGTCAACGCTAAACAAAAAAAACTACCAGTCAACTAGTCAAGTGCGTGCCCTGTTCTGAGAAATTTAGCTAGTAAGTAAGTAGCTTCTTTTGTCATAAGTTTCTCTTTCTTTTTCTGCAATTTGGTTCAACCTAGCTAGCGGTATGGCAAGGCCTGGGAATAAGATCATTCAAGCCAAGCTGGTGGGTATGTCTTACCTTATGCTTCTTTTTTTAAAAATATTTTTCTATATATTTTATACAAAGGAAGGAATAATTAATATGTCAAGAATAACAATCATATGAGCGCATGCATGCATGTTTGGTTTTCTCTGAATTGTCTATTGATTCTTATTATCATCAACACGATTCAAACACACCATGTTTGTATACCTTCTATGGTATCCAATATTTTTACCCATACTCATACTACAATATAGTTTTTGGTTAATTTTCATCTAAAAATATGTTGATTAATCATTAAGATCAGACTCAGATTCATCTAATAATAATAATATGATCCTTCCTTTCTTCTTGTAGGTACTTCTTGGAGACATGGGAACTGGAAAGACCAGTATAGCATTGAGATTTATAAAAGGCCATTTCTTTCCTAACCAGGTAGGTTAATTTACTTCCATTTGAAAGCAGCTTAATTTCTTCATATCACAGTTTAGGAATCTTAACATAAATTAGTCTACGCACGCACAGGAACCAACCATAGGAGCTGCTTTTTTCACTCAAATATTATCACTATCTGAAGCAACTGTGAAATTCGATATATGGGACACAGCAGGACAGGAACGTTATCATAGTTTGGCTCCTATGTACTACCGTGGTGCAGCAGCAGCAGTTGTTGTTTATGACATTTCAAGCGTTGTAAGGACAAGAATGTTGTTGCACTTGCACTATCATTACAATATGTTGTTCTCTTTGCTCTTCAATTTTGTCTGTTACCTTAACCCTGACCCTGAAGATGGATACCAATAAAATAAAAAGAAATGATACGTTGATACTACTGAATACTACATTAGTAACCTATATACTTAAAAAAATGTTTCATTTCTTTTATTGCACTTGAATGAATCTTAAAACTTTTTGTCTGTTATGATCTCCTATTTCAGGATACATTTGTTCGAGCCAAAAAATGGGTTCAGGAATTGCAAACACATGGTAATGCTTAGTGCATGTGCATCAGTGCATCCATAAATTGGAAATAAAGCCACTCCTTATTCCTTAATCACCCATTCGTATTTGTCTCTGAACAGTGGACATTAGTAACTCGTTTTCCATCTCTCTTTCATCATAGTGAAATTTTTAACTACTTCATGTAGGCAATCAGAAGTCGGTGATGGCATTAGTAGCAAACAAATCTGACTTGGAGCCAAAGAGAGAGGTTGAAGCTGAGGTAGTGTTCAGTGTTGAGATAATCTCCATGCTCTGCTTCTTTCTTTTTACTTGGAATCGAAAAATATAGATCATATAAATGATAAATACGTGGGAATACTCAGTTTTATGTTTGTCAATTCTCACCCAATTTTTTCTTTCTTTTCCACTTCTCCATTTTGAAAACACAATAAAATAGTACTACTTTATGAAGATGCAGTTTATTTCACGGCATTATTTTGTGATTTGCTAGTGCATTTTTTGTTTTTAATTCTAAAAAGGATATGTGGACAGTTTGACATTAATTATATAATACTATAACTGCAACAGATGACAGATCCCTCTTCCCTTGTCTTTTTTCATAGTAACTAGTTTGAGTAAATTAAACTATATATTGCAGGCAGGAGAGCAATTTGCTCAAGAGAATGGAATGTTCTACATGGAAACATCTGCTAAGACTGCAGAGAACATCAATGAGCTTTTCTATGAAATAGGTATTTTCTGAATATCTTGAAAACATTATTTGAAAAAATCATGGAGAAGATTTCAATACTATTTCCACCTCCATAGGTATCATATCAGTTTAAGGAAATATATATATTATATAGCAGCTGTGTTAAGTAAGTTGTTTCTGTCTGATAAATTCAGCAAAAAGACTAGCTAGTGCTTTTCCACCAAAGCCTACCACCGGGATGAGATTGAACAGCGATATACAAGATAGAGGGAGAAATTATTTTTGTTGCTCGGCATGATATTCCTATCTGTGTAATCAAATCACAGAATAATGAATGGCGCCAAGGAATCTTTGACTTCGTTGTTGTAATACTTTGACTACTGTCGTAATTTATTTACTTCTGATCAGGAGTCTTCTTGGCAACAAAAGCCTAAAGGGCCGAAAGCCCGTAAAACTAAGTTCATGTCGCAATGATTTTTTTATTTTAATTTGATCAATTCCAAATCTTTAAAGAAGAAAATGCTGTTTTACTCTTTCAAAAAATCTAGCACTTTATTACATTAACTATAGCTATCCCACTCCAGGGTTGATAAGTGATGAAGCCACTGTAACTGTGGTATTATAATAAAAACGACGTGAGATTGATATTGATCAAGAGCTACAAGATGAAGCCACTGTGTTATAGAATTGGTTTTCATAAACTAATTATCTTTTTCCAGCCAGAAGCATGATTGTTTGTAAACATAAATCACACCTTTCTATCAGCCAGCATGCAGCATGTTGAAAAGGTTTGAGGAGATTTACATTAATTACAACTGAACAAAACATGGAACGTTTATATCAAAGGGCATGAATCCATTCAACTGCATTCTCTGCAATAATATGAAAATTCAAATACTGTTTATTTAACATTGTCAGATAAGATGCAATCTCCAGGACTCATCCCCAATCAAGAGATCTCAAGTGTAATATCATATCATATAACACAACCAAGAAAAATATAATTTACCCGGGCAAAATAACCGAAAAAATAAAAAGAGCAACCCAGCTCATGATGAGCTCTGGTCTAGGTTCTGTGATATTGACCTTAATTCACTGTACATTCTGGAACACTCATGAGATAAATCTGACATAGCCCTAAAGAGCTCTGGCATGAGATTTTTGAGACTTACCAAAGTTTTTTGCCTCACTTGGAGGCATTGCTTTGCATAGGCTTCTTCCTCATCATCCAATCTCTTCTTCACTTGTTCAACTGCAAGCTGCCTCTCTGTAACAACTTCATCAGGAGCATTAGCTTCTTCTGCCCTATCTGGATTGTATTCATCTGGTATTTTCTTTTGCATATACTTGTTATACCAATCTTCAAATTGTCTGGTTTTGCGGGATAGCTCCTTTCGTGTATCATCGCATTTCCTCTTCAAAGCAATTTCTTCTTCTTGCTGATGGAAAATAGTCTCTATCACAGCAACAAAGTTTCCTATAGCTGTCCTAGCAAGCGCATCAGGAAGTTTTTCTAGATGGTCATTCCATGCATGAATAAGACCTTGTATGGGTGGAATTCTAACTCTTGGAGGTGAAGAAACCTTTTCCTTTAAACTGCTTTCAATTGGGATAATGTTTAATTTTAACCAAGTGTTTAGGGCCTTTATGTATCCCTTTTGATGGTTGACAAGCATCTCAAATTGTGAATGCCACTGTTGCACAACAAGAAATAACTGGTATGTTCGGTCATGATGGTGCTCGCTTGTTGTCTTAGGAGACTGGGAAATGTCCAAATTTTTCAGCGATGTCACAGTTTCTGATTGCTTCACATGGTGCTCTCGCATGGTTTTCCACATTGTGGCCATCCTGCAGTCCATAAAAAGTTCATCAATATTATTAGCAGAGAAGTTTATATGTGTCATGCATGAGAATGTGGTCGTGCACTCATACTCCAGGCTAGTGTATTAGTTAGATTAAAAAATGAAAACAACCTCCCCGCAAGAAGCATGCAACTTGCATTCATTTGAGTAGAAACAAGCATGCCAACAGAAATATTAATGAAGACTCAAGAAGTAGCATGCCAAATATGTGAATTGTAAAAAGAAAAAGAAAAACTACTTCCAGGTTTCAAGACAAGCCATCTATAATTATAAATACTAATTTCTACATTATTACTCACCCATCAACAAGCTGAACAAGTCTTGGATACAACTGTTCATCACGTAATCGGTTAATCTCGGAAACTGTTGAATCCAAGGATTGCATATCTACAATGTATCTTGTGTGCAAATGACTGACAACTGCTTTTGCTTTCTCCAATGCTTCAGAGTTGGTGCCTCTTTTCTTCAGCTTATTAAGTGTGGAAACTTTTCTTTGGTACTCAAATTTCATTAGTTCACCAGCCTATTAAATAATATTATGCAGAGAAATTCAGAATTAGAACAAGAAAATGTGTGTGTCTCTGTCTGTCTGCATATTTAACCCAGAACTAAGCAAAGATAAGGCCGTAGAAAAAGGATAAGTAGCAGAAAGATATAAAAATATTTAACAAATATACACATTTACATTGTCATACTCAGCTGCATGACTTTGAATGAAAATTGTTAAAATTTAAATAGGAAAGGAAGGCAAGTTAAGTAAAAACTCCTATCACATAACATTTGGGTCAGTCAACTTACCTTAACTTCATCATAAAGTTTCTTCTCCCATGCTAACAACTTGTCCAAGATGGTGGCATGCGTCTCATGCTCATCTGTGTCGAAATCATCCTTCCCATCATCCACATTAGGTATTCCCTTAAAGGATCGGTTCCATGTAATAACTCGCATGACCCGTGCAGAGTGATCAATGTGTCCTGCAAGAAGAATACAGAAAAAAAAACCATTTGCATAAATACAATACAAAAGACATACATACATCATGATGACAAAATAAACAAGCAGCTTGTTTCCTTTCCTTCTTTGTCCAAACTAGTCAATCTTACAATAAAATCTAGTATTAAGCAATCACCATTATCAAACCTTTCCCACCAACTGATCTTAAAACTTTAAGTTCAAAATCTAACTACATCAAGGTAGGTACCTCTATTATCGGCAAAATTGGAGTGATAGTGCAATCGCGTAGCCTCAAGCATCTTTGAAACCTCGTGAGCACCCTCGGAAGCCTTGAGAAAATGATCATCAAGATCAGCAAATATCTGCAGCAGATTCTTAGAATGTTTGACCATCCTATTCGCCTCCACAGAACTGGACGTCTGTTTCATCTTCATCTGCACCGGGGTCTCCATCATCTCCTCCGGCACATTCACAGGCTCGGGAATGGGCATGGACTTAGGCATGGGTTCGGGTTCGGACTGGGGAACCTCAACCTTCCTGACAGGAGTGACAACCTCAACCTCATCCTCCTCATGGAGAACCACCCGGGAGGGCTTTTCTTCAAACACCTTCCTCTCAATTTCATGCACTTTATTGGCAGCATCTTCGTCGACGGCGTTGAGGCTGGTCCCGGCAATGTTCTCCATGGAAGGGAAGAAGTACTCCCAGGCGCCACTTTGAGCATCCGGGGCCATGGTGTGGTGGTGATGTGGCACGTGATCACGCGACTGTTTGGGAGGAGGCATAGGAGGACGAGGCTCATGTTCATGTTCTTCTACTTCTACTTCGGGCACCCTTCTATTACTACTATTAACTCTGTTGTTGGTTCTTCTTTTCCTCAAGGAGCCTTCGTTCTCATCTAAGTCCTTGTCTTCCTCGTCGTCCTCTTCGACAATAGTGGTAACGGGCTCGGGCCTGGGCCTGGAGTCGGGGGGATTGTTGATCTTGATCTCGGGCATGCTGGCGGCCCGCTGGAGAGGCTGGGCGGGGGAGAAATCAGGGAGAGGGGGCGGCGGGAGTGGAATCTCGAAGGGCTGTGGGGCGGCCGCCACGTAGGAGCTGCTGCTGCTGTTGTTGTTATTGTTGTTGTCGTTTGGGTGTAATTGAGGGTTTTGGACCTCACCGTGGGCGAAGTCGCCGAGGGCGGCGCCGGTGTTCTTGAGGCAGGTGGCGTAGGAGGAGTGTGCGGCGGCGAAGGCGTTGCGGGAGGATACGGAGTCCTTCATGAAACGCTTCCGCTCCTTGCATCGCGCCACCGCTTCCTCGTTCTCGATCTTCGATTGATTGCAACCCATGGAGACAGAATAAAGGTATCTGTCAAGTGTGAGAAAAGTAAAGAGCGAATGTGCAGACAAAGTAGAAATTCGAACAAGGGATTTGTTTGAGTACACGCTATACTATACTCATTACTGATTAGTAGTTAGTACCCAGTAGAATGCGATGATGCGATAGTAAACAATTGGGATTCCCGAATACTCAAAAATATCATTTATTTATTAATTAATACTATAATCAAGAATACACTACTTTTAATTTAACGAATAATTTTTCACTAATGAATAAACATCTATAATTATAATAAAGAAAATATCTCTTTTTAATCTTCACATTTGAATGATTTCAATAGACCACTTTAAATTTTAACTGCTCTCAAAATCACCTACTAAACCTATCTTCTATTGTACTGACTATCCCCATCACTGGCAAGGAAGAAGAATTAGAAACTTAAATGTACTTTTCTTCGCCTTCATAGTTCATAATGCATATGATATTGAACATAATTAGTCAATAGTGGTGGTCAAAGGACCCCACTAGCAGAGACGGTTTAAGGATACTGACGATAATCAATCAAAGGGTTCTACTGTTCGAATCAGTGATGCTGGGAGGAGGTACTAAAGATTGGAGAATTTATTCGTAAAATCATAGTAATTCTAAATATCAGCACCGCTTTGATATTCAATGTACGTTGTTAACCATTAATTAAAAGGAATTCTCGTAAAAAAAAAATATCGATTGTATAGTATTAGTAGATAAACTTGGAAAAGAACACTTCAAAATACATGAGGAGGCATGGAATCCTGTCACTCCAATCCATAGTCCATAAACTAGTAGAACAAGAAATGCCTCAAAATCAAATATTTTCTACTGAATGCTTCAGCCATGTGTGTTCATTTTCAAAATGCACCTTCAATATTGACAGCAACTTTAACATAGTTTTGCTTGCAATCAATGCAAAAATTAAGTACACGTACGTTAAGAACAATACAAATAATTAATATAAAGTTCATGTAAATTTTATTAAATCTTGCTCAAAGTCGAACCCTCGTCCTCGAAGTGTAAATTTCATTAAATTCTTAAAACTATAGTACCTAATAATGAACTTTCAAAATTTCGAGACTTTAAAACTAAAATAAAAAAAAAAAGAATATCAAATATATTCATATTGGCCTACAAAAGGTGTTAGTCAATTCGTATTTTTAGTTGTCATAAATATATATAAATATTAATTGGAATATATTATAATTATACAGGAAAATACAAATAAGTATCTCGTATTGATTTAATTTTTTGTGAAGTCAAAATATCTACTCCAAGTGGAAAATGAAGACCTCAAAATTAGATTTGTAAAATATTGCTAAAAAAGTAAATCCATTTTAACTTGAGAATGAATGTGTGATGTGAAATATGAAGCAATGATACACGTACAGACAAAATAGGAAAGCGCAGCAGAATTTCCCAGCAAAAAAACAACAACCATGCATGTGTAGTAAGTAGTTAAAACAATCTTGATTGATGAATTAATGTTCACAGATCGACACCATGAGAATCTCAAAATCTTCCTTGTACAGTACTCTTCTCCTTCTGCATGAGCATCGAAGCTATGTCGTTTTATCGCGGCGTTGTGTTATGACATGCGCAGTGAGTGCGGTGGTGTTCTTAACGAGCATGTACATTTTGTGGCCATCAGATCCTGTTATGAAGATCGTGGGGCTGAAACTGAGGCGCATCAAGGTGCACCCTGTGCCGCCCATCACCGTAGATATCTCGATGGTCCTGACGATGAGGGTGCGCAACGCTGACGTGTACTTCATGGACTTCGGAGCGGTTAACGTGGAAGTCGCCTACAGGGGGAAGATGCTGGGGCACGTGAAGTCGAGGCGCGTGCACGTGAGGGCCAGGGGGTCTTCCTACGTGGATGCTGACGTGGACTTTGCCGGGATCAGTGTGCTACCTGAGCTGGTGTTGCTGCTGGAAGACCTGGCCAAAGGTGTCGTACCCTTTGATACCATTAGCCACTCCAGGGGCCAATTGGGTCTTCTCTTCTTTCACTTCCCCATCAAGGTAATCAATCATACTTATCTTAATGCGATTATGAGACAGATAAGATACATAAATAATTTATATATATCCCACTGCAGGCAAAACTATCGTGTGAGGTTTTGGTGAGTATAATAAACCAGACCATTGTTCGTCAACATTGTCTCCACGAGGTAAATTTAATTACACTTTCTGATCTTCTCATTTTTCAATGAATATACTATACTGATTCTGTTTATGGTTTCACTTCAGTGACTCACCAGACCACACAGACACAGGTTCTCCAGAAAACTCCAGTCTCCAAAGATGTTAGCCCCCACTCAATGTGTATACATATATCCATTCAAATTTAGCTAGATAGGAGTACGCAATTCATAAAATAAAATAACAAATTAATATTAGCTAGAAAGGTGCGTATTGTGAACCCCCCCACGGCAAGTATCATGGACATGGTTACCGTAAAAGATAACGTTCTGTATTATTAAAGTTACATATATTGATCATTACTGTAACAAAAAAATAGCTACATTTTAATTTGAGTACTTTCGCTTTTGAATCAGAAGTTAAAAGGTTTCTATATATTTTTCCCAAACAATAACTCTGTTGGGTAAGGACTTATGATGGTGGGGGTCGACGCAGTAGTAGAGGTCGTACAATAATGTCGCGACCTGCGAAAATAAAGGTACCGAACCGAAGGAATTGAGTTGAGTGGACCAACATCATGAACAATCAACATGTTCTAATGTTGGGTACGCGCAGTAATGTTATTACTTACTAGTGGGACTATCAACTTCTGCTTCGTTAGGTAATATTACTAGTACTATATACTGGTAGTATTTGATTCATTTTAAATAAAGTTTTCTTATTACTTAGTAAACGAAATAAAATTATTGTTTAATTCAGTGATACGGTAGTAAGTAGTATCTGTATCTTGGATGAATATTTAGTTTAAGGAGAAATTACTTTGTAAGCTGTCTAATTAAATTGTCCTAAAAAATGTAATGCTAAAGGAAACGCACATTACATATATTCTATAGTCAGACACAGACACGCCAGTTTCAAAAAGTCATAAACTTAAATTTCAGTTTCTGACAGACTCAAAGAATTTTTTGATATGGCAAGATTGCATCATTTCACAGTCTTTATTTTCATCCTTTCCCATTATATGTTCATCCTGTGGTGGTGCATTGTACAATTTTTATCTGTGCATGCACTTAAAAACACCCTTAGTAGATTAGTTTGTCCCCAAGAGGCCACAGTCATTTTATTTGCTTCCATTTTTCTCTGTTTTAAATCATGACCCTCAAAAATTGCAACTGCGACTGTGTTGATAACTCAAACAGCAGCAGTGGATGGTCAAGTTATGTGAGAATTCTATGCACTTCCTTTGTATGTGTGGATAATTTAATAACAAGATTGAAGATACCAAGTTGGAGAATGTTCTGGAGGAAGATCAAGAAGGAAAAGAGGAGGTTATTCAGTTCTTCAGCTGCAGTTCATGTTCATGTTCAATACGATCCCAACTCCTACTCACAGAACTTCGATGATGGCTATTCCACCGACCCTGACAACCTTTCTCGCTCATTCTCAGCTCGATTTGCAGTTCCCTCCAAGATTTTTTACAAGACTGAAATGCTGTGCAATGATGGTAAATGATGGGAACACATGGTGTAGTGTTTAGTTCTTTTGGACTCTTATTTTATTTTTTCTATGAATATGATGCGGTTGTATATAGTTTAATTTGGACATCTTGTTAATCTCCTCGACTGACTTGGAGGTTATAGAAGTACTCATGTTCTTAAGATGTCTGCACTTCTTTTTCTTTGTGATCTGCTTTTCCAAGTACATCAATCAAGCTGTCATTAAACAAGTAATTAGATTCAGAAGTTGTAGATTAGAGCTTTAGTATTTGCACTAATTAAAAAGCACATTTAACCTTTAAATGGAGTTTATATTATAATATTGTTCTGTTAAGTTGTAGCTTAATAATATTAAATTATTTATTTTCCATCTTAGAAGGGTTTTGCCTTTGTGGTTGAGGTTGAGGACTTAAACTTAAAAGTCTTGATTTCTCCTATGTGTTCTAATCTTCCAAGGCAATGATGAAATAGAGTATCACGTATCACGTATCACGTATGTGTGCACAGAATCCCTCTATTGTTGATTATATGTACTTGCTAATCTTTTTGGCAAAGTAGAAAAGCAGTAACTGCAGGAGCCATGTGCTGTGAACATGGACTAGACTCTAGAGTCATGAGTCATGAGTCATGAGTCATTCAAACCTCTTTCCCTTGTCACTGATCGGTTATTTCTTCATGCCCATATTTTCTTTTTTACCCTTTTTTTGCTAAGGCTTCTTCTCGTGCCAGGAATAAACTGCACTAAACATTCTGAACAGTTAATCTTAGAAAATAGAAAAGAAAACATAAATAGAAATGGAAAAAATGAATGGAGCATTTGTTTATTCTTTTTCACCATGTCCCATCCCTTATGTTTGAGCTGTGTGGAATTGAATGATTGTCCTTGTGCTTGTGCAGTGAAGCCGTTCCATAAGAGAGAGACAGATCAAACTCCACTTGGATGCTCTCCATTAATTCACTTTCCAAACCTCTAGACATTTGACACCACACTCAAATTGCAGCCCCGTAAAATTAGGTGCAATTGTGCAAAAAAACATGTTAAGTGTAACTATAGTTGGCCGCTTTGGAAATAAGACCAAACTTGAGCGACCTACTCTATTTGTCACTTGAACCAAACACTCAGGCTCATAAGTTTGTTAATTTTTATATGAAATTAGATAAGTCAATAATTAAATAGTATATTAAATCTATTAAAATTGATGATTTTCTATAGCTAGCACTTTAATTAATACCGTAAATCAATCGCAAACAAGCCCATTAATCAAATATAAAAACCAGTAGTTACTAAAACGTTACCATGACTCTTGCTATTGGGTCTTATTCCTATGCGCTGACTGCTTGTGCATGAAGTCATGAACTAGTGCATTTTTTATGACCCTTTTTTTAAGAAACATTATTTCTGTTTATATTCGTTTGTTAATTTTATGACTGTATTATTTTATTTTATTTGTTTTTTATATTCCATTGTCAAATTTAACAAAAAAATGTTACATAAACAGAAACTTATTTAAATTGCACTCAAGGTTGACCAAAGCATGCAATTTAGTGACATCGATTATATATAGTTCATAAAAATGACTTGTCTGAAACTTTGAATATTCAAGTGTGTATATATATATATGCTTCAAAGAAAAATAACTAGAAGTGGCATGGCAATAACCATCATTAGCATTTTCCATTAATGCAAATCATTGATATAATTCATCAGCAAATTAACCTGTATCTGTATGTAAAGAATTGAGAGAAGGAACCTCAGTAGTCAGTACTGTTGCATGCTTTGTGCTCTGACAGACATTAGGATCGCCGAATTCAGCTCTAATTCGCATGTTATAATTAATTATATCCTATTAAAATCTATAAACTATTGAGATATTAAATTCAGTTACCTTTTATGAATTATTTATTCTTGGTTTTGCATTTTGCACCACTAAAATAATTTAAAAATAAAAAACAATATTTCCATGAAGTGCCCCACCCAATTTGCATATTCACTGGATTGGCCCACAATTGAATGCAATAAATTATAGACGTCGTTGACTATTTTAAATATTTTTTTGGAAGGCAACTTAAATTAAATATGCTGATCAATAGTGCCTTAAATCAAGGCAACAATTAATGAAATAAAAAATCATATGTTAAAAACTTAAAATATTCATTATTCAGATATTATTTATTTTAAAGTAACATTTATAAATTTTTAATAAGTGATTTAAAGTTATCATTAAAAAATCTATTGTAAACGACTATGCTTATTTAGGCTTCCAGTTACTGAAAGGAAAGTAGTAGTTAAAAGTGTGTCTTGCTATCAACAGCTAATTGGTTAAAGAATTAATAATAAAAAAATTAAAATTAGGTGTGCATGATCGTTTAATTAATATCAAGATATTAAAAAGTTAGTTAGATTAATAAAATTTAATATCAATTTTCCAATATTGACCCGGCCTCTTGTCATTTATTACTTTAATATTTTATTCACTAGATATTTTGCTCTTTTCAAAATAAATATATAATTTAAATAATAAGAATAACTACTGCCTTAAAATTTTAAAATTATAGCTAAATAAAAATATTTGTTTTCCTTAAAAGATTAGTTTTAAAATTATGAACAATAAAAACATTTTATCCTTGTGTATTGATTTAACGTTGTATATATTTAATATAGTTTCAAATTAAGTCGAACTAAAAACATTTAAAATTCATGAAGAAAGGAGTTAGAGACACATAAACGTTATTGATATAGAACTAAATTCACCATCAATGCTCATTTGTGAGTTTCTTTATTTTTTGTAAGTTTAATATTAGCCACAAAAGTTTTAAATAAAGCAAACGTATTTAAACGGCCTCTAAAAAAAAAACATATTAAGAATAAGCAGGTAATATTTCTCTCTCTTCAGAATTCAGACAGAGTATCAACACAATCTTTTCCTTCTCAAAGAAAAAATAAAAAAATCGTTGTTGTTATTTCTCCCACTGCCCTCACCCCACCCAACCCAAGCATGTAGAGCAAAGGAGAAAGAAACAATGACCACACAATGTGTGCCATACTTTCTGAAGTCCAAAGTTCACACTTCACACAAAATGGTAAAAAGAATATGATTAGGGTCAAGAAATTCGCGTCCGAAAATATAGTACTTTTGAATTGGATTTGGCAAGAAGCATGATTCTCATCAACCAAGTCCGTGCGTTTCACCAAATTCTCCCCTAACTATATTCAGTTTAATAAGGACCTACATTATTCTAAATTTGTCAACTATAGTGTCACACATCCATCCGAATTTCTATTTTATATTTATATATAAACCACACTCCCTTCATCATCATCATCATCATCAATTTCAGTAGTTTCCCATTAATACCATGCCCAAGAAAATTCGAGATTATCTCTTCAAAATAAAGAACCCTCGCTCTCAAGTCCGGTTACCCTCTAAGAAGTGGATTCTCTCTGGCTGCAAGCATCCTAGGACACCTTCCTTTGCCTTGTACAGTGGTAGAAACGAACCTCCTCATCAAGTTTCCAACAACAACAACAAAATCGATGATGATGCAGCCACCTTAGCAGACATTGACCGTTTCCTCTTGGAGAATTTCAAATCTCTATACCTTAAAGACGAGGTGGATGATCAAAACCAGGACCAGCTGGAAGTGGAAGAAACAACGCCACGTGATCTTCGTGGCTCCACTCGATTCTTCGTCAAGCCAGGCTTCTCGGGGTCACTGGTGGAGGATGCTTTCACAACCACAACAAGTGACGAAGCAGGATCTGTCTCGACAAATTCTTATGAGAAGGATCGCGCTCTTCTTCCTCTTCCGGATAATAGCATCGCTCTATTAACGCACTCGATGAGCCCCTACGAGGACTTCAAGCGTTCCATGCATGAAATGGTTAACAATCATGAAACCGTCGTTGATTGGGATTTCATGGAGGAGCTCTTGTTTTGTTACCTTAACCTCAATCACAAAAAATCGCACAAGTTCATTCTCAGTGCTTTCGTCGATCTCATCACCGTCATGCGTCGGAATTCTGAACCAGCTAATTCGGACAAGCCACGAAGCGTTCGAACCGTTAGAAGTGCTGGTCGGGAATTAATGAATCATAGGACCAAAAATGTCACATTAGAATTTGGGTCGTCCTAGTACCATATATCATCATTTTGAGTGTTTTACTAACAAAAATCAGCACTTTGTTTATCGCTTAAGCATTTTATTTTTGTGGTTTTCAGTGAGATGTCTTTGTTATTGATGGTGAAATTATCTATCATATCATATGTTTCCCGGCATTACACTTGCTTGTAAATAAGCTAACGATGTTTCTGTTTCACAACCCAAATGGCATAGTAGTATATCTTAATAAGCATAGGAATTAGGAAATCGCGTTTGTAATGGAGTTAGATGCCAAATCCTTAGTTGGGAAAACAATTTATTTTTTCTTTTCTTTTAAGAATGATATAATTTCTTTATATATTCTCTCTGTTGCCACTATATAGTCATAATTTTAAATAAAATATTATGAATTAAAATATAAAAATACATGCATTTGTCTGTTTCAATTTTACTATTGATAATGATTCATTTTATATTATAATTAACGTTGATTGAATAAATTTAAATACTAATTAAAATAACTTTAAAAACTAAATATTTTTATAATGAATAACTAATTATAGAAAAAAAATTGTTATAAAAAATTATAAAATGCATGTTATAAAATAAGAATAGAATAACTCGAGAGAATATTAAAAAAAATATTTTATTCTTAAAAATAAAAATTAAATTGATAATAGAATTGTAATGAATTTCAAAGTTGTTTTAACTTGAATGAATATATAAAGAACGTAGAAATAAGTGTTACATGAACCAATAAGTTTTCCAATGCAATATTAATAATAAGGTTAATTTTGTATTTTCTTTCATTTATTTGTTAGCTTTTTTAGTCTGTGTTAAAAAGAAAAAATTGAGTCAACACTTATTTTGGGACGGTGAGGTACTACATAGACAATAAAATGATCTCACAAATGATAAAAGCATTGTTTGTATTCCTTGCCATCCATTATCAAAGGAACTCAATTTACATTACTAATGATATGAAGTAAAAAAAAACATAGTAAATTATTATCTGTGTGCAACTACTATATTCACCAGTTCCATATACACCTATGTACATTAAATCCACGAATACCAAACAAAAATAGTGATAAAAAACAATGCATTTCCTCATGAAGCACATCATTCAAAAAATGCTTCATAAAACCGGTTACCATGAGGAGCTGCTTCATACTAAAGTATTTGATAAAATAAAAAAAAAAAAACATATATTATAATAGACAGGTAATCTAAGGATCCATTCCAAGGAGCTTGATTGCCTATAGGCCTTTAAAAAAAATCATTGACCATTCTTTTGATGAACAGCTGGTTCTCAAATATATCATCTGCTGCTGATCCACCCCAGCCCCCAGGCCAACATCAAATCTCAATAAGGCTCATTCCAACATGTTTATGTCACAATATATGCCATTAAGTACACATGCACCCAAAGACTTATCTGTTTGAAGTTAATACTCCTGAAGCAGACATTATGAAATCATTTTCTCTGTTAAATTGAGTGAAGAAACCCCAATTTCTAATTTATATTGCTTTATGCTTGTCCTCATTCCTAGTCTTGTTACATCTCGTGTCATGTACTAATATCCATTTTCCACATCTTTAATCACAAGATCCAAGAAAGATGTTAAGAGATCACCTGGTTTTAGCTGAAGTATTCTCACATGACAGTCACAAGCAGGGCACCTCCAAGTAGTCTTCACATGATTAATTTTTTTCAACATAGTGCTCATACAAAGAATGATATTTTGCTGGGATGTAATCCTTGAACCTGTTGAACACAGGATGGTGAAAGTCAAGAGATGATTCAACGTCAGAAATTTCAATATGATCAAAAGTCTGAAATATATTTCCTTCGTGTAAAAGGCAATCAATCAATCATTCAAGGAAGTGAGTCTAAGTGGCAAATTTTAAGTGCGGGAATTAGTCACTTTCTTTCACATACCCTGTATTACACTTTGCAGTTAGAATATCAAATGACTTGGCTCATGCATAATGATTACACCTGACAATAATGTTATATGACTTGCAACTAATTTTAAGGATACATGATACATCAAGGACTTTCAATAACAACATATTGATTGGGGATGAATGGTAACAAAGACAACACATCATAACCAGAAATGTCACTTAAAATATTACAATTTCACTGAATACCTTTTAAGGAGAGGTAGCCTGTCGGGTCCAGAGAGCAATCTAGAAATGCACTGTAAAACTTCACTAATTTTCATCGCTTTGTTCTTGAGTGCCTTCATTAAACCCACAAAGTCTATATATTCTGCAGCACTAAGCTGATCTCGAACCTGTAGGGCACAATGTAAACAAAGTATCCTTACTCCAAAGTTGTCGTCAATATCAATATATTTGACAAGGAACATCAAATTTCAATTTTCAAGTCAAGGTATAAACTTGAGAGTGGATTACAATAATTATGAAAATACTGTTAAAATTTAATGCAAACTGACCCAGCATATTTGTACAACTAA
The DNA here is from genome assembly GCA_014843725.1 of Amphicarpaea edgeworthii. Taxonomy (NCBI): domain Eukaryota; kingdom Viridiplantae; phylum Streptophyta; class Magnoliopsida; order Fabales; family Fabaceae; genus Amphicarpaea; species Amphicarpaea edgeworthii. Next base: position 13,206,104 of record CM026319.1, read on the forward strand.
CGGCAAATAAAGTGGAACTAGAAATTTCCAGTTTAACTTGTGTTAAAATTAAGACCAGATCTGATCATGTCCTCAGCACTCATGTTTATAATTACATAGTTTATTAGACTTCCTTGCATATTGGATTTAATCATTAATTTTTTTTTGGTTCCACTTCCAGTTATTGCAACTTATCACATTCCCTACTTCTGATGCTACTTGCAGATCCATTTATCACATATAACAACTGTACCTGAGCAAGGAATGCTGATCCTTGGGTTTCATCACCAACAGAAGGCACAGAATCAGCAGGAACATTGCCCTTTTGTTTAATCAACTCAAGACTGTCAGAGGCCATGCCATCTTTATGTCGCAGATCTACACCACCTTCAGCATTTTGATTAGCTATATTATAAATCTACTCATTTATCATGATTGAAATAATTAAAAACCAAAATGACAGCTTTATGATTCAACAAATTTGTACCAGATGATGAATGCTCATTAGAATTTCCAAAATATTGCTTTAAGTCATACTCTCCTGTTATAAATCTACGCTTCTTGGAAGAACAAGGTGCTATTGGAGTATCCTTTGATTTTTCACCTAGTTGACAATTATCAGTCAAATCAATCCAGTCACATTCTTGTGATAGCAGAGTCTTCCTTCCAGGCAAAACCTTGCCACATATATCTCTTGAACTTTCACGGTGTACAGTCTTGCCACTGTCAGAAGACAGAGATGAGCGATTGGCAGGCACAATTTCCCCCAGGAATGATGTGCAGCCTTTTTTAGTGTCAAGCAAAGATGAAGCTTTCAACGAGAAATTTTGAGTCATTGGTGCAGTCTGCATGTATAATTATAATTAAACTGGAGGGCCAAACGATAGCAATATATGATTCAAAAATGAGAATTTTTATAGAGAGTGATCAAGGAGTTACCAGAGGTGACAAAAGTTTTTCCAAGGAAAATTTGTCCATGTGCTGCTCTGCTGATAATAATTCTCCTATAATTCCTGTATTAGTAAGGATCTAGTTAAATTATGTTAGTAGAAAAAGGAAGGAAAGAGAATATAACGAGAGGGGAGCTATTCTTTGAAAGAAATTAAATTTGCATTGATTAAAGACTGCAGAACTAAAAAGTCATGTTCAAATGACACACATGAAGGAGAAACATTTTGAGAAAAGGAAACCAACTTCATGGAATGAGTTGCCAAACAATTTCAGTATTATTCAGAGTTTGCTGATTTTGAATTAGGCAAAGCCCATTCGATCATGTATCTTCTTATGATCCAGTACACAAAATCACACTGCAAGCAACTCGTATTTTTCTCCTCCTTCACAGGAGGTTACCTTCACTCTGGCTTTAATAAAAAAAAATACTCCATCTTTATGAAATATCAAAATCTGATATACTACAAATTCATCAAAATAGATAGAAACAATACCCATTATGTTCTAAAGACAAACAAATTTACAATATTTCAGTGCAATAGTAAAAATTTGAGGTAGGGACCACAAGTCTACGTGCTATGACATGACAGCAAACATAATGTAGAGTACTAGAAGACACTGACCCCCATTGTTAGCTTCTAACAGTGACACCTTAGTAGGACCCTGAGTTCCTAGATCTCGGAAAAATCGAGTTAGAGTGAAAACTACTTCTCCAAATCTTGAGAAACACTGCAAGATTGGAAACCAGTTAGTATACAAAAGATGTAATCCAATAAAACAATTCCAGTGAAGAGTAGCACCTTGATGTGAGGCTGTATCCAACGTGAGACTTGGGACTGACGATTTTGATGTGAAAACCTGTAATAACCCCAATACTAAGAATAATCCTCAGCAAAAATTGGTAAAACGATGAAGGCCGAATTAATAATTACTAAGGTCATATCATAACAGGCAATTGATATTTAATAAATAAAAATAATTTATAACTACCATCTTCACATGTGTATTAGTTGGCTTTTGTATTACTAAATAGAGATATTTGTTTCAAATAATTTAGATAAAAAGAGCAGTCCATATCATATTATCATGGCACTAAACAATTTACACAAATAATTCATTCAGTTTATAGCTTGAGAGAGATAACACCACCCAAAAAACATCAACAGTTACCACCAAAACAAGTCACTGACTAATATAAATTATCCATATGATTTTTTTTTTAAGTCAATGTTTTTCTTTGAAAAAGCAACGGGAGAGAATAAGAATAACTAACAAAAACTATTGTTACTTTGCTAGTAGTACCAAGATATGTACTTTGAGGATATTTAAACCAAAATAACTTAAGCTTAACACCTTTCATCACAGAAAATAATTGCTCCGTAGTCATAGCGATGGCGAATTACACGTCCAACAGCTTGATTCACAGCTCGGGAGGCTTGTTGGTTATACCATTCATCTCCAGTTAAAACCTGCTTAAATTCCAGACAAATATTTAATGCATACATATTATTGCATAAACACTTCCAAAATTTATGTTAAGTAACTCAGCATAACCTTGAACAGTTCTCCCTGTGGCCGAGATTGTTGATCTAAGTATTCACGTTTTAGTCGAACCTGTTAGTGATTAAACTCAATGAGTGCATTTTTATAACATACATAAATACATGATAAATGATTAATAGACAATACCAAAAGAGTGTCAGAATGCTTATTGAATGCAATAACACAATACAAATTTTCAAGGTAAGAATGGGAAAAGGTAATCAAACCTTAGGATCAGTGCTTGTGGCAAATGGCAAACCAGTAATTACCACAGCTCTTCCAGCATGATCAGCAAAATCTAATCCTTCACTTACCTGTTAAAATAACCATTGGCACAAATGCATTTAGTGAGGCATTATGTTATAATATTTGCTTTTAGTACAATTTCTAGGATAATGCTTTGTCTTTTATAAAGCCTTATCTCTTAATTAAATATACCACTAAATATTTTTATATGATATACATGTTCTTGTATCCTAGAATCTTTAAATATTTTGTCATATCCCCCTATGGTCCTCCTGTATAGCTGTGTCATAGCAGTACAGGTACCACTATTAATTCCAGTAGTTGTACCATACTACACTATAATATGAATGTCTGTGAGAACACATCAGAAGGTTGTTTCTCAACAGCCAAGATCGAGACATACCTTCCCACGACAAACAGCGAAAAAAACTGCTCCAGAGGCAGAGGTATCATTCAACGTAGTCATGTAGTCCTGTCAAAAGAAACACAAAGATCAGGTCCAACTTAGGATATGATGCATCCAAATGCAAATTATGGAACAATTTGCTTTCACCATGCCGCATAAAAATGTTACCTTAATTGACAGGGGAAACGATGAAGATTCCCTAGGTTCTATAACAGGTTTCTTGTGTTTGCAAATTCTGTCCCATATAGATGTTGAATTTTCATTACTCTGAAAATAACAAACCACAACACAATGTACCATGAGCTCAACCAAACAAATTTACCTTTTAATTAGGTCTGTGTGAGTCTTACCACACTTTTCCAGCATGCGGTGATTTGGTCCAAAAGGTAATAAGATGGGAAGAATACAAGAAGTCCATCAGGAACAATTCGAGCCAAATTTACTGGAATACAACATAAAAATGAAATTGTGGACAATTAGTAACGATGCCATTTTGTTCTTTTCTTCAAATTCTGATCAAGTCACTTATTTCTAAAATTTTGTAGGCTCTTGGGTTGCTTATAGTCTGAAATATAGAATTTTCTTCATTTTTTTACAAAATCATGCCCACACAAATGAAGTCGTGAATGTAAAATGTAAATGATATAATAGTAACTTCTTGAAATCTTTATTATGTTTCCTCCCCTAGGTCTCATTATGCTCTTAGTCTCAGAATTATTTTTGCCTCTCATGCCTATGTAAGCAAAGCCATGCTCATCTGCCTCAAACAACCACATTCCACAACTTTCTCCAAGTCAATAGCTAAGAACATAATAAATTATGACAACTTCAACTCTACTTAGTCAACACTCATGTATAGGACTGGTTGCATACATCCATCTCTAAAACAGTATGAATTAGACCTCATACCTTTCTAGGAGTGAAGTGACTCATGTACTGAAAACTATCAAAATCCTGTGTTACAACATGCGAAACCTAAATATGTTTGACACATAAAAATGTCAATTTAAAGCACTCCAAAATCTGATATAGGCTAGAATATAAAACCAGGATCAAGCTGTAACAAGAATGCAATGCTCCAGTCACTAATCACGCTGTAACTATCAAAATCAGTGCAACTCCATTTTTTAAACTAGATATGCAGTTATCAAAATGGTGAGACAAATATACATAAGCTCATTTTTTCAAACTCAGTATAGCCATAAATAGGTCAAATACCAATCGCATTTCCAAGCTCCTGCTTGTACTCTGGTGAATCGCGATGGCGGTAAGAGGAGTTAAAAGTACGTCCTGAAGGACCAACTGGTACAACTCCGGCCCATATCTGATTTGGGGTTATTACATGTGGATTTTCCAGCCGAATGGGGAAATCTCTGACATGACAAGAATCCACTTTGTTAGTTAATGACCACCAAGATATTGTTGGATGGAAACACAATTAACAGGAAAAAGAACTTACAATTTCAGTTCCTGAGCAAAAGATTCCATAGGGGATAATGTGCCCGAAGTCAATATAATAGATCTAACCCCATACTTAGGAAAGTCTTCCATGGCTATTCCCGGATTAAAGCACCACCAGCTGAGTGTCCTTGACACCTTGCCTGCAGCATCAAAATAACAATACATTTAAGTATAATTGAGAATGTAAGGGATAGGGACATCAAAAGTTAAAAAACACTCTACACTCTACAGATCTAATATAAACAAGTTAGACTGTCTGTATAATAATGAAAGGAATTTCTTCATTTACAAGACAAAAGTTCAACATGAAACATTTACTCCTCAGGGTATCTATCACTTGTATCATGTAACCAGACAGGTCCATGTTAAACGTATAAATGCTAACTCCTGTTCACACTCCAAATTACCTTTAGAGCCATTGCCAGACCAAGCCTCAACCTCCCGCAAGTGAACCTTTTGTGTAAAGGGAAATAAAGCTCAGAGTAAGATATTATGCATAAGAAAAGCATAAATACACAAACAAGAGTCATTATAAAATGACAAGACAAACAAAAACCACGCAGTGAAGTGTAACTTGGATACAAATAAGAGTCTGATTCTTACACGATAATATTTAGCATGAGCAGTTCTTCCATCCCTGAACACCATATCAAAAATTTCACCAATTCTATCCAACCTGCAGACTGTGCCAGTTGATTTCTGCTGATTATGTTCCTCAAGAAGGGTCGAAGCTACTGATATTATACACCTAAGCTTAGAAGCAGTTTTCTCTGTGATGTTAAGATCAGCCAGCAGTTCATAGATATAAGGCCCAGGTTTGGTGTACCCCAAGTCCTTAGATTCAATAGGCACCTCAGCAATACGCTTTTCAAGTTTTAGAAGAAGTGCTACAAAAAAGAAAATATCAATATGTACCTGAGATGCAAGAAATATATGGCAGACCAGAATCTAGAAAAAAAAAAAAAAAAAGAGAATGCATGTGTACACAGTTGGCTGCCTTTTCAGAAAATCCAGTAAACACGAACATGTTTTATATTAAATAACATTTCCTTAATAATATTGTCAAAATGAGTAAAAGCATGCATCATAAGATTGTCACATAGAAATTGGAATTTGGACAGGCATTCTGTAAGATTAAGTTCACCTCTGAGGATAGCAAAATCATCTGGATTTTGTGACTTATCATTTGATTTATCTCTTCTTTCTATTGAAAGGTCAATACAACTTTCTGCCTCAGAAATGCAAGCAGTTAGAAGCCAAGAGGGCAAGTCAAAGGAGGCTGCATCAGCACATATGCTTTCCTGCAAGTAATGACAAGCAAATTGAATTGCTTGAATAAATTTCAATAACACATATAGCAGACTGAAGTAGTCACAACTCACAAGTAAACTTAAATCGCATGAATAAATTTCAATAATTTAGCATGGTGAAAAGGGCAACATTAAATATAGTATGGATAGGGTGACACTTAATAGAACTAAGGTTTATGCAGTAAATCTTAATTTCCAATCACAAATTTGTAAATATCTCTTCTTACCAGGTTGTGAGCTTCATCGAATATGAGTATACTATTGCTCCAAGAAAGTTGCAGAGACTTTCTATACCCACGATCTATAAGATAGTTGTATGGAGCAAATACTATATCAACAAACTTGTGTAGCTCCTTTGATAAATAATAAGGACACCTGAAATAAGCAGACACAAAGCAAAGCAGAAATTTTCACTTGGAGAGAGAAAAGGAGAGAAAAGAAAAGGAGCATAGAGGAAAATATATATTAAATTTGCACATTAAGATGTTATATTAGGTTACAATCAGCATAGCTGAGAAAACATACGGCCCAAATCTTCTACCAATATTGACTAAATCCTCGATATCTACAGGTTCTTCTCCAAGCTGGGGATTACTCTTCAAGTACTCTACAAAAGAATTTCAGTAACATTACCATGCTAATCAAAGTCATAATGATAACACGTCAAAACTCCAAAATTAAAGAGCAATAATATGGATTAACATTTGACAAATAATCCATGAATGATCTGCAGCTTTCAGTAATGTCTATAAACATTATATATTCTTACACAAACATGACATGATTTAAATTCAGATATATAATTTATCTAGTACATGAGGGAAAAATTATTGAGTACAATTCACACAAAGTTATAACAGTCTCCACAAAAAAATTGTACATCTATATGAGAAAGTTTTGCAATTTGCATAACTAATTTAATTGAGAGCAAAGCTATGGAATTTATGATATCAATAACAACGCTATAAGGTAGGTTGCACAGCATATAGTAGCATGATCAATTGATTTAATGACATAGAGAACCTTTTTTTCGTAAAACCATGACATCAAGAATAACTTCTCACAAATGCATATGTCAAACAAGGTCCACACATAAAATATAAGCACCCATATTGTATGCATAGAAATATTTTACAAAATTACCAGGAACTTTACTAAAATGTTCACACTGACGCTTCCCACGCCTTCGGCAGAGTAATCGGCAACCATTTGTTTGTGTTTTTCCCCTAAGTAACTTCACTTCGTCATGAATGCAAAGTTGCTCCCGAGATCCCAAGACTACCATCTTAGGCCTGCATACTGATAAATATCAGGTAAGCTTATACCCAAGATACTCATGATAATATGATATCATCATAAAACTGCAGACTATAAGATTGATTCAGTTCAGCATAAGTCTAGTGGACACCAAGTATCAACCAAGATAGTCCACAGAATCCTTTTTCTCCCTCTGGACCACAATCCCCAACTTGATAGGAAACAAAAACTCTGAGGAAGTGCAAGTGAATGGTAAATTTACATGACACTGAAACTATCAATTACCACCAACACTGACAAAGTCAATAACCAATGAATCATACATCAATAGAAAATGATAGATTAATCATCTACAAACTTCATATACAAAAAAGATCTTCCTGAATATATAAAATGACCTGTAAGATGTTCTTTTCAATTCTTGAATTACTTGACGGATCTGGCTGTGAGTGCGAGAAGCATATACAATTGTAGAAAATCTTGAGGACTCGGATTGTGACAATGAAACCTCATTTTTACCCTCTGACTTGTCATCAGTCGGCATGCTCACACCAGTTGTGAAACTACCCAAACTCTTGCGCCATGCTAAGGTAGCACAGAGAAGACATAGTGTTTTTCCAGTTCCTGTGGGACTCTCCAATAGTGCATTACATTTCTGTGCCAAAACACATACAGAAGTGCACAGTGAATATCCATAGCACAGTACATGGAGTATCACTAATAATCAATGACAGTCTAAAAGGAAAGCAAACAATAGAAAACAAATGCCATAGGTGAATCCTTGTTTTGGAAAACAAAACCAAAGTAACAACAGCAGATAATGACTTCAAATCTAAATAATGTCATAACTGTGCCAGATACATATCTATGTCAAATATTACCTAGACTGACACTTCAAACAGTTTTAATTGCATTAGATAATTTTTTTAATATAGATATGTTTATAATGATTTATGATTTGTACTCATTTTTTAAACATGATTTAAATTTGTTGTATTCCTGTATCAATGTAGAGTCGTATTTAAATTTGTTATATCGTATCCATATCCCGTATGCTGTGCTTCCTAGCTTAAAATGGGTTATTGTTCGGAACAAGAAGCTAGCATTTGATTTGATGGTAGACCGTGCATCTAATGAAGAGATACTAATCTGTGACAGAAGAGAACCACATCATCATTGTCAAATTACCTAGTAACAAGAAATGACATTCAATTGATCGAAAAGTAAGCTTATAATTGCAATGCCAATAACACAAGCGCTGTCTCCACCGCTAATTGGCAATTAAAATTTGAAAAGAGAATACAACAACTGAAACTGTTACCAGTGGGGTTGGGTGTAGGGGAATTGAGGAGTCTATATTTAGTCCAAAGCAGGAAACTAAAAAAAAAAATGTTACCCCCTGAAGTGATTGAATGACTTTGTCCATGTAAACGAGCTGGGAATCATAGGCTTCATACGGGAAATCTACGTCGATTCCCCTTACCTTGTACGTCGGCATTTCTTCGTTTCCTCTCGAAACCACCAACAAAACACTTCCCTCGCAATGAACCCTAATATGAGAAGCCACTCACCACACCAGTCCACAGAGTGAGATCATTTTCCCGCCAACGAAACCGAAATCGGCTCAACGACGTCGTACTCGAGTGCCTGCCCCACTATTTCAGATAATTATTATTAGAATTTAAAAAGTAATTAACTATCAAATATTAAAATATATGTTATATATGTTATTCTTAAATAATATAATTTTGATCTACCAAGTTCTTGGTCTATGTGGATTGTGGAGTTTGTTTAAGAAATTTAAGGCTTGAGTTAGGCTTGTTACGGTCATTGATTCTATTTGTATATCTATTTGTACAATTTTGACATGTTAGGATGCTAAAGACCTATTTTATAAGTTTAACTTTTTATTTTTTTTCGATTTTCATCCTTCAATTTTTTTTTATCATTTTTATCTTGATACTTCCATTAACTAGATAAAATAAAATAATTTTAAAATTAAGTTAAAAAAACAATTTAACTTTTTTTTTATATACATTTTATTTTAAAATTATATCTCAAATTATAACAATTATTTTAAGAGTAACTTTAATCAACATATTGTTATTGTTATCATTATATTAGTGTCATCCATTGTTATCATCACCACACTTTAATATTATTGTTGATACCACCACACTAACTCCTTACAACATATATATTAGTACAGTCAACATTCAAAATTAATATTTAATGTAAAAAAAAAAATTGAGGTACAAAAATGACTAAAAAACTTAATTTTAGAAAATCAAAAGTGATAAAAAAAAATTAGAAATCAAAATTACAAAAAATACAAATTATAGAAACGAAAAATATAATTAAGACTTTATAAAAAAAAAAAACACAAAATGATTGTTACCAAAAGGGCTTAGTACACAAACATTGTATTTTGTTTATTTTTTTAGGGTCGATTATGTCATTTTGTTATTTGGGTATTCAATTAGTTCATTTATTTTGTAAAAATTACTCAATTTCATCATTTTGATTAATTTAAGCTAATTGGGAATGGATAAATCCTAATTTTGGATTCAAATTGGCAAAAAAAAAAAAAAAAATCAATCATCGTCTTTAAAGTCATATGTTATATATTTTTAAAATTTATAAAAAATAATTTCAACTCACGAAAATGATTCAAATGAGTAATTTTTACAAATAATTAATTTAAATAGTTTCTACAATAAAATAACCAAATTGAATAGTTTAAAAAAAAAAAAGTTGAATACTCAAATAATAAGAAAACTTATATGAACACAAAAAATAAATAAAATAACATATTTAAATATTAAGTTAAACACAAAAGATAAACGGAACAATTAAATCAATTATAACGGTTAAAAAAAACATTTTTTTAAAAATAGTTAAGTAACACAATTTTAATACATACTAATTTATAATCTCATTAGATATTTTAATCACTAATTATGATTGTCCATTGCGATGTTTATAGATTTTAGTTTGTTTTTTACATACATATTTTATGTGCATATTGATATACAAATAATTAATCATATGCTTTTATGTTAATATTATTTAGTATATTATATATATATATATATATATATATATATATATAATATTTTATTAAAATTAGTTTAATCGGTTTAATCTGACAAATCACTGAACCGTGTGTCTTGGTTCAATTACCGTTCAATTTTAAAAATATTGATTTTATCTTTATCTTTCTTTTTTTTTAATTTTAATTAGTTCTCCTTCTGTTAATATTTATTTTTTAATTATAGATTTCAATTATAGAAATAAAAAGGGATATAAAAGCCCAAGATCGTGGCACAAGAGCTTGCTTTGCAAACAAGCCCAACTTTAGGGCTTGATAAACCTAAAAAGAAAATAAAGCAAGGAGAGAGTATAATATAAGTGGTGTAGATGTTTCTAGAAGTTGGGAGGATCCTCCAGACATCTCTGGGACCAATCGAGCACGTCTTTTGTTTACCGTTCAAAACTGGCAATTTAACAACAATATACAAACACAAACCCAAACCCAAACCCAAGAGTCTCTTTAGCTCTAGCCCTTTATTATTAGTATTTATTAAGTCCCGTCGTTGCTACTGCTATATTTGAATCCTTTTAGATTGTTCCAGACCCCCTTAAAACCTAAACCCTCTTCTCTCTCTTCGATCGCTTCGCCTGGTAAACCCTACTTCTTCTTACCTTAGATTTTATGTTCCTTTTGCTTCCTTTCACGATAGATCTGCCTCTTCTCGGTGGTATATTCATGCATTTTTCTCTGGAATTAACTTTATTTTACTCCCTTGTCATTAATAGGAAGTCTCTTGTTATATTCACATTTTTTAGTTTTATCTCCTACTAATCGTATTCCTACTTGTATTTGGGCAAGTTAAAATACAATACGGTTGGATGATTTGATCTGCAAACGTATGTACTTTTATAGTGTTTCATTTTAGATCGAGAAAAAATATTTAGATTTAGTTTTGGGATGCTTGTTCTTTTAGTACTGAATGGAATGATACGCTAGTATGGTTGAATTTACTTGATAGCTGCATGCTCTTACTCTAGACATTGCCAATATGACGTTTGTACTTGTCTTCGATCGATGTTGTTCTTTCTCTCTCTTTTTAGTCATTGCTATTAAATTAGAATCTATGCGTCAGATGCAAATGTTTTTTTGTTTTCCTTTTGTAGATATTCTTTTTGGCTGAGAGATCGAGCAAAGATGAGCGTGGTTGGATTTGATTTTGGTAATGAGAGCTGCATTGTTGCTGTCGCAAGACAAAGGGGGATTGACGTTGTGCTCAATGATGAGTCAAAGCGTGAAACACCTGCAATTGTATGCTTTGGTGACAAACAGCGGTTCCTTGGGACAGCTGGGTCTGCCTCTACTATGATGAATCCAAAGAATTCCATCTCACAATTAAAGAGGTTAATTGGCAGACAATTTGCTGATCCGGAATTGCAGCAAGATCTGAAAACGTTTCCTTTTGTTGTCACTGAAGGACCTGATGGATATCCATTAATTCAAGCACGTTACTTGGGTGAAGCTAAAACATTTACACCTACCCAAGTATTTGGAATGATGTTATCAAACCTTAAAGAAATAGCCGAGAAAAATCTGAATGCTGCTGTTGTTGATTGCTGCATTGGAATTCCACTTTATTTTACTGATCTTCAGAGGAGGGCAGTCTTGGATGCTGCCACTATTGCGGGTTTGCATCCACTCCGTCTGTTTCATGAAACAACAGCAACTGCATTGGCTTATGGAATTTATAAGACCGATCTTCCTGAAAATGATCAGCTGAATGTTGCCTTTGTTGATGTTGGACATGCTAGCATGCAAGTGTGCATTGCCGGATTTAAAAAGGGGCAGCTGAAAGTGTTGTCCCAATCATACGATAGGTCCCTTGGTGGGAGGGACTTTGACGAGGTTCTGTTCAATCATTTTGCTGCAAAGTTTAAGGAGGAGTACAAGATTGATGTATTCCAAAATGCCAGGGCTTGCCTGAGGTTGAGGGCTGCATGTGAGAAGCTGAAGAAGATGCTTAGTGCTAATCCAGAGGCACCTCTGAACATTGAGTGCTTAATGGATGAGAAGGATGTCAGAGGCTTTATCAAGCGTGATGAATTTGAGCAACTAAGTCTTCCAATTTTGGAACGGGTGAAGGGACCTTTGGAAAAGGCACTTGCAGAGGCAGGTCTTACAGTTGAGGATATACACATGGTTGAGGTGGTTGGTTCTGGATCTCGAGTACCAGCTATAAATAAAATATTGACAGAGTTCTTCAAAAAGGAGCCTAGGCGGACAATGAATGCTAGTGAGTGTGTTGCCAGGGGTTGTGCATTGCAGTGTGCAATTCTCAGTCCAACTTTTAAAGTACGGGAGTTTCAGGTAAATTCCCCCCCCCATTGTTCTCTGGTTCAGAATGCCGTCTGTAATGTTATAAAATTATTCAATGTTCTGTTTGGATATTTAGGAATCATTTACTTCATATTTTTTTTTTGGGTGTATGTTATGTACCTTGACGTTTGAATTACTTGTCTATGGTATCTCCCTCTGCTTTAGATTATTTAGGGAGTTTGAATTTCATTGTAAATTGTGCTTGTATGCTATTTTGTTGTGGTGAATTGTTTGTGCATGTGTTAGTATTATATTTTATATAATCTTGCTCTTTTGTTTCATGATGTGAAGATCAACGAAAGCTTTCCCTTCTCAATTTCTCTCTCGTGGAAAGGTTCAAGTTCTGATGCACAGGAAAGTGGATCAGATAATAAACAAAGTACCCTTATTTTCCCCAAGGGAAATCCCATACCAAGTGTCAAGGCACTGACCATCTACAGGTCAGGAACCTTTCCTATTGATGTTCAATATGATGATGCGAGTGGTTTGCAGGCACCTGCAAAGATCAGCACATATACTGTAAGTCAGTTTTTTAAGTTTTTATTTACACACAACACATTCTTTTGCCAATCTGACTCTCAAGTTTACTTATATGTATGCAGATTGGACCTTTCCAATCTACAAAAACTGACAAGGCAAAAGTTAAAGTGAAAGTTCGGTTGAATCTGCACGGAATTGTATCTGTCGAATCTGCCACTGTAAGTCTCTTTAGGCTTGTTGATTGCTTTGATTATTTATCTGGTGTACTTATCTTGTGAAGGTTATTATGGAAGTAAACCATAGAGCTTCTGTTTCTAATTTCTTATCTGTTTATTCCCCCTCCTTAAGCTACTGGAAGAGGAAGAAATTGAAGTTCCAGTTTCCAAAGAATCAGCAGGAGGAAATACCAAGATGGAAACTGATGAAGCTCCTGCCCCTGCTGATGCTACTGCACCTCCTAGCACCAATGACAATGATGTTAACATGCAAGATGCTAATACCAAAGCAACTGCTGATGCCCCTGGAGCTGAAAATGGTGCCCCTGAGGAAGGAGATAAGCCTGTGCAAATGGATACCGATGCCAAGGTAAACGGTGAAAGGAAAATTTAAGCATATGATTGGAATTTCGTGTCATTGGTCAATTTTTAGATGTGACGTTTCTATTTTTGGTATTTATACTTGGACTGGCTTCCATAACAGGTTGAGGCTCCAAAGAAAAAAGTTAAGAAAATAAGCATTCCTGTGGTAGAGTTAGTTTATGGAGCAATGGCAGCCGGGGATGTCCAGAAAGCTGTAGAGAAGGAGTTTGAAATGGCTTTACAAGATAGGGTGATGGAGGAAACAAAAGATAAGAAAAATGCCGTAGAGGCTTATGTTTATGACATGAGAAACAAGGTGAGGATTGCCAATTATTTTTTTGTTATTTGAGGTTGAATATTTGATTATTTCTAAAACTATCTTTTTGTTATCATTTCAGCTTAATGACAAATACCAAGAGTTTGTCATTGATTCAGAGAGGGAAGCATTTACTGCTAAACTTCAGGAGGTTGAAGACTGGCTATATGAGGATGGCGAAGATGAAACTAAAGGCGTATACATTGCCAAGCTAGAAGAGCTCAAGAAGGTAAGAAATTTTAGGGATTAGAAAATTTCTGACCCTAGCTGATCTGGTATGATAAGGCCTGGTTGTTTTAGAGAATACTTTTATCCCCATAACAGCATAAAACTTTTCAAAGATGGTCTGATTAGAGAGGCACCTTCTGTTTTTTGTAGTATTATGTATAAACACTGGCGAAAAGGATATATTTTTGTTTTAGTTTTTGCAATCTTATCGGATATTTACATGATCGCAGCAAGGGGATCCAATTGAAGAGCGTTACAAAGAATACACAGAGAGGGGTCCAGTAATTGATCAACTCCGCTATTGTATAAACAGTTATAGAGATGCTGCAATGTCAATTGATCCCAAATTTGATCACATTGACATCAGTGAGAAACAGAAGGTAATTGGTTGTTGTCCATCTGTAGCACTTTTTTTCCTGGTTCCCATTTTTTAGCTGAAATTGTTTTCTATTTTATTTGTTCGTAGGTGTTAAATGAATGTGCGGAAGCTGAGAACTGGCTCAGGGAGAAAAAACAGCAACAGGACTCGCTTCCAAAATATGCCACCCCTGTACTTCTGTCAGCCGACATAAGAAAGAAAGCTGAAGCTGTTGACAGGTATTTGCTTTTGTTCTTTAGGTTTAGGTTGCACTTTCTGTAGCTCGTGTTTCTTAACCTTGCTCATTGTTTTTCCATCTATATATATCAATAACAGGTTCTGTAAGCCAATTATGACGAAACCAAAGCCACCGCCACCCAAGCCAGCTACTCCAGAAGCACCAGCAACCCCACCTCCTCAGGGTGGTGAGCAGCCTCAACAGCAGCAACAACAATCACCACCTCAGGATAATCCTAATGTTAACACTAATGAAAATGCTGGGGACAATGCCAATCCAGCCCCGCCACCAGCATCTGCTGAACCAATGGAGACTGACAAACCAGAGAACACAGGCTCTGCTTAATTTTTGTTGATTTTGTCTGGTCTCTGTTTTGTATAACAATTTAAATTGTGCCGAAAAATAGCTATGGGTGAGTTGATTCTGAGATTCTTGCTGGAAAAATTGGTAATGGGTGAATTATGGTCTTTGGGATCCGCGGATTATTTTTGGTCAAATCTACGTTCTTTAGGTTTTTAGATTATGTGTACCATTTGGCATTTTCTATAAGTGGAATTACAACTGTTGTTTTCATTTGAGTTAAATGCTCCGACTTTCCTTTTGGCGTGACTTTTTATATTTTTTCATTTTGTTCAATTGTGTGTAATTGTCCACGTCGATGTTTTGTGAATTGTCTCCATTAATGTGGCTTGGAGTTTCTGATTCAACAAACAGAAGATTTTCTGTAACAGTCGTGCGTTTATTTATAGCAGGTGATACGAGGTTTCTCTTCTACCATAATTCTGAATGAGTTTGCACTTTCAAACAATTTACGTTTCAACAGGGTTAACTTTAGACCTAATAAAATTTGTGACTCTTTGGTATGGGTACGAAATTGTGTTGTTAGTTACGCTCCTTTTTGGCGTTGAGAAGAGTAGAGATGCTTAAAATAATGTTATCAGAATATTTAATTTAAATGCAATTTAAGATGATAATGAATTTGATATGAAATTTCTGAGTTTATTTCAATGTCTTGCCAATGTAAAGTTTATATTTATAATATATTTGCATATTGCTTAATAAGTACATGAAATATAATTTATCAGATGTTATTAGTGTTACGTCATTGATATAATATAAATTTAGTAATATGATTTTTTTTATGCGCTGGGCTCCTTATTAAATTTATGAAATAAATAATAAATAATTAAATATCAGTGGCTAAATGATGATTTTAGTTTCTAAATGTGATAATTACTTAATTAGTTCACGAAAGAACAAAATTTGCAACCATTACGTCCTGCAGTTAAATTTTGTGAATTAATTTTTATCATTAAGCTATTAAACTGTAGTATTCAAAGACTGCTATTTGCTTGGTCGACGGTGTGAAGTGTGAAAACTGAAAACAACGAAAAAGAAGCTTGAGTTGCGAATACGATTAACAAATAGTTACTTTGGTTCGTAATCGTGCTCGTGCAGTTTGAAGATGGCCTGCGAAGAATCCTATTGTTTGAAATTTGAAGCACCTTTTTGCAGTTCATGCTTTATTGCTCGCGTAAAATAAATTCAAAACCAGTGAGATCTGATAATCCAACAAGTTGCAGTTAAGCTAGTTTAGTTTTTGGCAAATCCAACAATGCTTGCTGGATCCATTGCTACAACAAGGAGGAGGATATCAACTTTTCTTCCTTTCTCTCAGAGATTAAAACAAACAGGTTCTACTCACTCACTCAACTTTAATTTTGTTTTTGATGATGATGATTTTAATTATATAATATTATTTTTGTATATGAAGTGACACCTTGATTGTGTGTGGTTTGAATTGAACTTGCAGAAAATGAGATTGTCCAAATGTTTCGCTTGCCTGATTCCCATGAAGGAAACCATCATAATATTCCCATGAAAGGAGGACATGTGTTGAGGAGGGAGCCTTATTCTCGGACATTGGATGAGAGATTCATTAGAATTTTGAAAATATTTAAATGGGGACCTGATGCAGAAAAGGCCTTGGAAGTGCTGAAGCTGAAGGTTGATGCTCGCTTGGTTCGCGAGATTCTAAAGATAGATGTTGAGGTCGGTGTTAAGGTTCAGTTTTTTAAGTGGGCTGGGAAGAGGAGGAATTTTGAACATGACTCAACCACTTATATGGCCTTGATTCGCTGCTTGGATGAACATAGGATGTTTGGTGAAGTGTGGAAGACAATACAAGACATGGTTAAAGGTTCATGTGCAATGGGTCCTGCTGAATTATCTGAAATTGTGAAGATCTTGGGCAAGGCCAAGATGGTCAACAGGGCTTTATCTCTGTTTTACCAGGTCAAGGGTCGCAAATGTCGACCCACGGCAACCACTTACAACTCTGTCATTTTGATGCTGATGCAAGAGGGGCATCATGAAAAGGTCCATGAGCTGTATAATGAAATGTGCACTGAAGCCCATTGTTTCCCTGACACTGTTACATATAGCGCACTTATATCAGCATTTGGGAAACTGAACCGCGATGACTCTGCCATTAGATTATTTGATGAGATGAAGGAGAATGGATTGCAGCCCACTGCTAAAATTTATACAACCTTAATGGGAATATACTTTAAGCTGGGTAGGGATGAAGAAGCTTTGGGCCTAATCAAGGAGATGAGAGTGCGGCGGTGTCTCCCAACTGTCTTCACTTATACAGAATTGATAAGGGGACTGGGGAAATCTGGGAGGGTTGAAGAAGCATACATGACATACAAGAATATGCTGAAAGATGGCTATAAACCTGATGTCGTTCTGATGAATAATTTGATTAACATTTTGGGAAGATCAGATCGCTTAAGAGATGCTATTAAGTTTTTTGATGAAATGAAATTGCTGAATTGTGCACCTAATGTTGTGACATATAATACCATTATCAAATCTTTATTTGAGGCCAAAGCTCCTCCTTTGGAAGCTTCTTCATGGTTTGAGAGGATGAAAAAAGATGGAATAGTCCCCAGCTCATTTACTTATTCAATTCTCATTGATGGTTACTGCAAAACGAATCGAGTTGAGAAGGCTTTGTTGCTTCTTGAGGAGATGGATGAAAAAGGCTTTCCACCTTGTCCTGCTGCCTACTGCAGCCTGATCAACACCCTAGGAGTAGCAAAACGTTATGATGTTGCAAATGAGCTATTCCAGGAATTGCGAGAGAACTGTGGTTGTTCAAGTGCTCGTGTGTATGCTGTAATGATTAAGCATTTTGGAAAATGTGGGCGACTCAATGAAGCTATCAATTTGTTTAATGAGATGAAGAAACTTGGATGCACCCCTGATGTTTATGCTTATAATGCTCTCATGACTGGAATGGTAAGGGCAGAAAGGGTGGATGAAGCATTCTCCTTGTTTAGAATCATGGAAGAAAATGGCTGCACCCCAGATATAAATTCTCATAATATTATCCTAAATGGCTTGGCTAGGACAGGTGGACCAAAGCGTGCTTTAGAAATGTTTACAAAAATGAAGAACTCTACAATTAAGCCAGATGCGGTTTCTTACAACACAATTCTTGGTTGTCTTAGCCGAGCAGGTCTGTTTGAAGAGGCTGCAAAACTTATGCAAGAAATGAGTTCAAAAGGATTCCAGTATGACCTCATCACCTATTCTTCAATACTTGAGGCAGTCGGTAAGGTTGATGATTGTAAATTGGTGGAGTCGTGAGAGCAATCCAGTTTTACCTTTTGTACTTACTCTGTCATTGATTCATTATTTATTAATCAATACCTGGAATTTATAAAGTGCTAAGGAAATTTTTGTATGAACAGTATAACTTTTTTTTTTTTTTTTGAGTAACGATACATCTAGAGACTGATTATTTACACATTTTTATTTTTGAATAATGATACAAATCGAAACAGAGATTATTTACACATCCTTTTTATGGTTAATTAACAATTAAATTCCTCTTAACTTTTTACTAGCCCAAAATTTGCACAATGTCTACCCATACTCATGATGGCATGCAATTATCATGATCATTTTTTTCTGTTTTTGAACTATGAAGGACGAGTGATACACAACATTTTATTTGTTTCGTTTATCAATATTTTATTATATTATTTGCTTTAAGTATCGGAACATGCACAAATTCGAGTCGTATTCTGATTTTGACGCAGATCCTCATCGTGTTTAATGATTACCAAATAACTTTGGAAAAATGGTTTTTGCACAGTACTGTAGACATGATTGTATTTTTTGGACCATCAGTGGCTCACTAAAATCAAAAGTTTTATTTTTTGTATGATTTAAAAAAAAGAAATGAAATGTAAGGAGTTAAGTTTTGTAAAATTGCATTGTAGTCTTTCGTTCCCAAGAGATGTAAGCAAAGTTAAATCGAAAGGTTTCGATAAGCAAAAGATAGACAGCGAAGACATTTTGCTCAGTACTGATTATGAGAAGATAAATATTAGTATTCTAAATATTAAATTAAGTTACGTCAGCAATAATAAGAAAAGCAAAGGCCTTTTCAAGAGATTGAATGATGGCTTCAATGGCAACTTCGTAGTATTTTCCAGACCAATGTGGAGCATCAATTTGCAAACTTGTGTTACAATTAAAAGCTAGGATGGGACAAGCCACATAGGTTCATGCATGGAGTAACAGTCGAGGTGGGACGAGGGAGGGAGAGAATAATAATACTGCTATTGTAATTGTACAACTCTGAATCTCGTAATCCACAACATTTTAAAACTGTTAGCGCTGTGCTTCCTTTCCTTTTATGTTACGGACGGAAAATATAGGAAAGGAAACTAGTTTACCTTTGCTGTCTGTGTAAGTGTGTCAATCAGAGGAATCCATGAAGACAGCAAAATTTACAAAACATGGATTGGATAACAGAACAGTTAATAAAAAACCAAAAAGGTATGTTAATTAATATCTTAATCAATCATAAAAAACTATGATATATATAATGGCCATGCTTATTTAGACTATGATCCAAAAGTATTCTGAACTATCCTATAAAATAATCCTTTAGAGTTCAGAGTAAGCGTGTCAATTATATATATGTTTTTCTTTCTGTTATTGGGAAGGAGGGAAAAACAAATTTTCCGTTTAGGGGTTTCTCTCGTAACAGACAATATAAGCTAGGGGGTGTGTGTCACTAGGTCAAATCAATTATTCTTCTTTGCAAGTCATGTTCTCATCGCACCTTCTTTCACATGGTCCAAACTCCAAATTTAACAGATATCACACATTGTTGAAGAAACGGTGGACAAAAGCTTTTGTCGCTGTTGTAAATTAATTTATCACTCTTCTTTATCATTTGGTACTAGCTGTCTAATGTCTTTTCACTGTCCTAATGATGTCCCCAACTAAAAAAGTTTCCGTATGCATATGTCAAACCACAGACAGTTTTGACTTATGTTATTGGTCAGGTTAAAATTTAAGACCTAATTAAGATAATAACACTTTGCTCTGCCTTAAAGTTACTTATAAAGTCTTTTTATTTAGGTCCGAAAGTTACTTCAAGACAAACCTAGAACCAGATATATATCAATGTACTTCATCTTAAAAAAAGTGAAAGAAGAAAACTTTTTTTTTTCAATTTGGATTCTACAGTAGGGATTGGCAGAGTCATTTGATGTTTATGTAATATAACAAAAAGATGTTATTAAACCATATGGATCATAATATAGAGTCGTTCATTTGTGGCTAATAGATTGTAGTTGACTTTCGAATTTAAAGGGGAAGTTGACCCCGTTTCACATGGCCATTAAAGTGATGATGTGTTTGGCAAGAAGGCCACGGAGATTACCCTAACTGTAGAAACACTATCCATCTAAACTTGATCTAAACTTATCAATAAATTGGAAATGAATCTATTTGTATGAGATTTTCAATAAAAGCTGTTTCAGAATGAACTAGGACCAATCACATGTTAAATAACCATCCATACAAGAGCGATCTCAATTTTTTTAAAATATAAACAAAAACCAAAAATAAATAAATGTCAACTCATTCAGTAAGAAGTAATTCATATCATCTAACATTATTCATAAATTTGATATAGGAAAGTAATAGACCAGACAGGCATTGAGCACAATTCTGAACGTGTTAACAATAACATGATTGGGCTATCCGGTTCGAATAATAATGATAGTAAAATGCAACATTGCTGGCAAGAAGGGGCAAAATGCCTCAAATATGATATAACTAGCTGTCTAGTGTCTACATTGTATCTTACACAACAATGGGAACTACAATGCATAAGACTTCAAGTACCATTCTCAGCAGAATCATCGTTCTCATCATTTCTCTGCTCTAGTTTTGAAATCTCACACTGCAGATTCTCTAAAATCCGCCTCTTCTGTGTTTCCAACTCTTTATGGAAATCCATCCTCATCTTTTCAAGTTCCATCATCTGCTGCCTTTTACTATTTTCTATCTTCTCATATATCTTACTGAATTTCTGAATGGAATCAGCGAGTAACCTGAAGGAAGAAGCTTCGCCACTGCCACTGCCCTTTCTCTTCTTTCTTTTCTTTGCTTGAGGTCCATCAGAACCTTCTTCACCAGTAGATTCTGTATTCTCAGAACTATCCCTCATTTCATCCAACCCATCATTTGCATAGTTCATAAGAACATACTCTCCTGAGTCTAAACCACAAGAGAGAGCAGCTTGTTGCGGAGGAGAAGACATTAGCTCATCCATTCTTTTAAAATAAACCCATTTGCAAGCACCACCACCATCACTATCTGGAAATTTAGGCTTCTCCTTCTTGTATTTTTTCTTCAATGTATCCAGACGGTTTCTACACTGAGTATCTGTCCTTTCAATTTTTGAAACATGTGATACCATTTTTGCAACTTGTTGCCATTCCTCACATCGAAGACTCTTCCTTCCATGTTGAAGAAACCTATCACCCCATGCATCAAGAAGAACAAATGTCTCTTGCTCAGTCCAGTCAGTAAGTGAATTCCTACCCCCAGAAGACGGTTTAGGAACCGAGGGAGCTGTAGCTGCAACTGATGGTGCTGCTGGCAATCGAGGCGCAAGTTCATAGGTCGAAATCAAACTCTTAAGTTTTTGCTTTTTTGGGTGCCACTCTAACTCATCATCTTCACTCTTAGTGGCATAATAATCAATCTGCTTATTTTCTTCCACCTCCACCACCTCCTCCTCTTCATCACCACCACCATCCATGCCATCTTCTTCTACATCAGCATCCTTTTGGGGAAGCTGAAGGTTGTTACTTTGATGAACATGATCATCCCCTTGTAATTCAAACTGCTCTTGTTCATCATTATCAACATCGACAGGGGGGGAATATGGAGAATTGTGATAATCATAACCTGGGTGGTGAGTGTGACTGATGATACCATATGGTGCATCATCCATTAAGAAACAAGGAAACTAAAGCTACAGACAGAACTACTACTAGTATAGTATCTCTCTATTCTCTAACCAACAAATCAACAACCCCTCTACTATAATAATATTCAATTCAATTGTATTGCATGGTCCTGGATTAATTCACAATTATCTTTCTAGTACAAATCGAGTAAAATGAATGAATTTAGGATAGGAAGCAGAGAGAAGCTGATGAGATGAGATAATAAAAGCAAGGATGAGATTCAGATGATGATTACCTGACTGTGACTGTGACTCAGAGAACGGAATTTGGGGGAAATGAAAACTGTCAATTGGCGAAGCATCATCACAGAGATACAAGGTGCTCGTTGCTAACGTGAGCCGGGTGGGTGGGTGGACGCATTGTTAAAACCAAGATCCCGATCCCATCATCTGTAGGAAAACTTTACGTCATGCTTCCTGCATCATATTTTTTTTAAGATAAAAATGCATAAGAAATTAAATTATTAAATTGTGGAAAATAAATAATCTCGGTAAATAAGTTAAAATAAATTAACATTAATTAGTATCCGTATGGTATTGATATTTCATTTTAATAACGATTTAGATAATTAAAATGGCATATTAAGTTTAAGTTCCATTATCAAAATAAAATTAAAAGTAATAACTATGCACGGTTGTCATCTAATCACAAAATTACTGTTTATATAATTTTTTATATGGTAATTATGAAAATTAATGAACTTTTTAAAAAAAAAATTACAAATTATTATACATGATGTTTGTGATTGAATAATTCTGTAAATAATTTTTTTAAAAAAATAAAAATAAATATATATATATATATATATATATATATATATATATATATATAATCATTTTAGTTTCAAATGAAAAAAATAAATTATAGCAGCTTATTTAAATTTTACTTTGTAGGAATAAAAAAAGAATGAATATTTTTTCCCTGCTATCTTTTGTGGCCCCATTCTCATTATTATATCGTTAGTTGGACCCACACAAATATGAAGTTGTCGACATTGGTCAGTTACTTTTTGAACCCCCCGCTCAGCTTTCTTCATTTATCCTTTTCTATTGTGCCGACTCTCCCAAAATAACCTCAACAAGGAAGGCACCTGCCCAATTAATTAAAGTATTAAACACATTAAAAAAATCACTCATTGGTTCAGGAATTTCACATGAGGTTTTGTATATGATATTTTAAAAGCCAAAAACAGCGTAATTTAAGCATTTATAAGCGATAACTTACTCTTTTATGTAACGAATTATTTATTTTACAAGAATCAAATTGTAATTTAATGTTAGAGAATCTGAGACCAAGAATTAAATAAATCACAATATAACTATTTTGTTTTTTTTTTTTTACAACGTTTAATATTTAAACTTGGACTTTTGATCTTACATGTATCCAAAGTAGTAAATTGAAGGACACTCTGATATCTGATGTGGAGTTATAAAAAAAAAAGACTTTTAATCCTACATTCAAGGTTATATTTACAAATGTGTGAATTAACGAGTGAAAAATTATTTTACATTATGATTGGTTTGTTGACAGCATATGCTCCTTGAATGAAGAAGTACGTGAGAAAAAGTTTCAAAAAGTTTTTCTGTAATACTGTTTAGAATAAGATTGTACTAAAAAGGGATGCGTTAGTTGTATTTTATTTAATAAAAGTATATTAAAGACATTTGTGTATATTATACAATACACTACTCGCGTACAAGGATTATACGTATTTGTATTCTAGCGCTCAATGATGAGAGTGAGATGAGAAAGACAGAAAGAGAGAGAGTAGTACATCGGAAGACTCAGTGAGTTCACTGTTTCTCTGACTTTGATGCATGCAGGTTGAAGAGTGGAAGACGGTGAAAACTAAAAAAAAAATAAAAAAAAAATATAATCCTGAATAAATGAAAAGAGAAGAATGCGAAGATAGTTATGTAGTGAGTGTAAACAAGCTTTGCTCTTTGCTGCTCATGTTCATCACTGCAAGGTTTCCGCATTTGGGTTTCTCTCCGATTCAAAAAAGTAGGTCGCTTTACACTAAATTTGTCTGCTTTCATTTCTCACCAATCCGATGCATTCTCAGATTTTTTTCTTTTTTCCTTTTAAGTTTGCTTCTTCTAGTGTGTATGAGTGGTTTCGGAGTTCACTGTAAATGAATGTGTAGTGGCTTCTTATGAAAGGAAAATTATATTTTTTTCTAGGTGACAATCAGAGACCCTTTTCAAGCTTTTGGGAGATTGCTTGACCAGATTATGTTTTGGGTAATAATCAGATCCTCTGTAAGCTGATTTCACTGTTGATTTTTGAGAAATACTTAAAAAAAATAAAAAACTTTTGCAATCGCAACCATGATGATATTTTATTGTGGTACGCTTCTCAGGAGTTGCACTTTTGTTTGTTTATTTGTGTTTATGGTATCATCTGGAAATCTGACTTGTTGGTTTGGACTTTGGAGCATCCAAAGTGTATCTATACAGTTTTTCAACCTTTTATTTATTTATTTTTACTAAATCCGATCGTCAAGTCTGATCATTGTCCATACATTTGTTTGTTCCAAATTTGCTTTGAAGCATTATGTTATCCAGAATGTCTTTGGAAAAGCTTTTATTTGATCATTTGCTTCATTGTCCTGAGATTCACCGTTCTAAATTTATCACTGCAGATTGAAATTTAGATTCTTGTATTGCTCTTTGTGCAGCAAATATCACTTTTATTTGGAATGAAAATTAGTACTCGCTCCGATATTAACTGGGTTGCAAAAATATCAATAGATTTGCAGATTTCTTTTCTTTTTGGGACTAGAAAAGCATTTAACAATTTACTAATATTTGTAATAATTCTACTGCACATCGTTGCTTGCCAAATTTTGGAAGTTCCATTTCCTCCTGTAATATCTGTGTACTTGGAGAAAAAATAGAAAATACAAAAACCCTTTGAGTGGCTAAATCAGTAAGCAAATTTTTCATGCATTGATTAGTTGTTGTGAACTTTGGTCATGATTCCTATTGTCTGGAAATTAATACAATGCTATTTCTTTAGCTTTTTGAATTTGATGCAGCAAGGAAATGATGATTACATCCTTTTAAGAGGAATGGGACACTAGGATAATGCTGAAGAAGGGAAAAGGATCATATTTGGAAGATTTGTAATCTCATGGCTGATTCTTCTTCCAATTTCTCTTTACCTTGTGATGCATTAAGCCTAAGACAAATGAGTTTCTCAATTTTCCATACCTCTGGTTCTAGGTTGGGGATTGGTGCTAAAGGTTTGCCAGATTCTGAATCTGTTTGGAGCCCTACATCTCCTCTGGATAGCAGACTCTTCTCAAATCTTAGCAACCCATTTAGTGCCAAGCCTTCTAGACCATCATTTCAAACTGGGCATAAGAAGCAGTTTGATGACAGTAAAGTAGGCCTTGGCATCATAAGCTCCCTTGCTAATGAAACCAAACTTAACAATGACATCCTTGGTAAATTTAAGAGGAAAGGTGTAATTTTTGGACCACAGGTGAAAACTAGCATCCTTAAATTCTCAAACAACCATCATGAATCCCTTGCATCTTATGTGAAATCTAATTCCTTGCCAAAAAATTATGTAATTTCGCTTCCTTCTGAAACCAAAATTCCCAAATCTGAACTGGAAAACTTTGATGATGTCTCTGGAAAGAAAGACAGCGATTGGGCTTCTGAAGCTTTCAAGAGTACCATGACTTCTTTGCCTGGTTCCTTTAGCCCTTCCTTGTTAATCAACTCAAATCAAAACTCCAATTTGGGAATGAATGAATTATGTGTAGGAAATACATCTACATCAATGAGTTTGCCTCCAGTGACAAGCATAGGTTCACAGGTAGATAATTGTTTGAAAATTAAATCAAATTCACTTCCAATATCCATTGATTTTAGTAAAGGGTGTATAGGCTCACTCTCTGCAAAAGAGATAGAGCTTTCGGAGGATTATACCTGTATAATTTCTCATGGTCCAAATCCTAAAAGAACACATATTTTTGGTGACTGCATTTTGGAATGTCACAACAATGACTTCATTGAGTTCAGCAAGAAGGAAGTACCTGCTTTCAGCTCTTCTAAAGTTCCTTCATTTTCAGATGGATCAGACCCTTATCCTTCTGACAATGATTTGAGCTTTTGTTACTCATGTAATAAGAAATTAGTGAAGGAGGAAGACATTTATAGATACAGGTCTGTCCCAAACATTTGAATAAGTAACTGTTACTTAATTCAGGTCAA
Source organism: Amphicarpaea edgeworthii (assembly GCA_014843725.1). NCBI lineage: Eukaryota > Viridiplantae > Streptophyta > Magnoliopsida > Fabales > Fabaceae > Amphicarpaea > Amphicarpaea edgeworthii. The sequence goes on from CM026319.1 coordinate 13,232,439, forward strand.
AGGCATTAGTTGTAATATATTGTTTGTTGTATATGTTGCAGAGGTGAGAAAGCATTTTGCAGTTTAGAATGTGAATCGGAGGAATTGGGGAAGGGTTGTACCAACTCAGCAGAGAGCTCTCCCGACTCAAGTTACCATGATCTCTTCCTCACGGGTCTGCTTTTGTCCAAATAACATGCTTTCTTTACTTTGTTGAGAGATAGTGTGAATAATCTTATTTACAAACAGCTGCCTATGTGCTATGGATGGATGATTGCAATGCAAATTATGTAGTATGCTGGTTGTTGTCAAAAGCCATATTCTGATAACTCTTGAACATATTGTTTATATATGAGTTGATTAAAGAGGCCACAGCAGGCCCTTGCTTCTCATCATTTTCTTTTGACTTGCCTATCATTGCCTTCTGCTTAAAAGTTAATGACAATCACAATGCCTATTTGCCATTGAGATTTCTTTAAACTAATCTAGTTTGTGTATTTCATTGTTTGGTGAGCAGATAAATTTGTTCTCATACCATGAACCTTGTAATTGATTTTGTTGACGTGGACCAACAGATTGATTGATTGATTGATGAATCTTTGATAGTTGATGACTTGGATAGTTAAGAAAAGCATCACAAAGCAATTATTGTGTTGCCTCAATCTCTTAAATTAATAAGAGGATATTGTTACGTTCAAAGTACAAACTGTTGTACTTGTGTGTGTCAGCGTGGGAGGGGGGTTAGTGCTACCATTTAATTAGGCCCAGAGACTGTAGTTGCTTCCATTCCATAATAGCCACGTGCTTGCTTGCGCCATTATTCATCTATTGCCTTATATAAACTACTAATTCAAATTAAATAATACACACTTTCGTTTTGAATGATATTGATTCTGATATCTAAGACTAAATCACGAAGCCGTATGTATTTCATACGTATTATGATGAGAAAATCACTTTTATGACATAATAGCACATAATTTTATATAATGGGTAAGTTCGTACTATATTCATACTTAAGCTACAAGTCTTTTATATCACCAAAACCTTTTTACCGATTAATTTTAAAAATCTCTTCTTAACAAAATTGCTATCGTAGCAGAAATTTTAAGGAGTAACATCGGCAGGGCCATCATCAAACTGAGATAAGAAACATTGTTGGAAAAGAACAAAGTCCTTGATTTTCAAGGCACCCGGCTCCTTTTTTTTTTTTTTCTACTTTTTACGGTGTAATATTGTTTTGAAGGTTTCTACAAACAGAAATTAGACTCTCGGGAATTTAAACAAGTATTCATCGCAGGCAAAAACTATCCCCATAATAATAACTTTTCTTTCCCTTCCCGTCCTTGAACGAACACCGTCTCAAGGTTGAGCTTTCCAGATTGATGAAATGTCAGCCACAGCTTCTCCCACTGTCAGATACACTCCTTTTATTCCAAAGGAATCCAAAATTTCCGACTTATGCAATTTTTCCATCACATTTCCAACTGGATTTGCCAACACAAACTGCAGTAGCCAATTATAAATGTACATGTTAGAAAATAAAAAATAATCGAAGATATTTATTTAGGAATTCTGTTTGTTCTGACAGTGTCTGTACCTGAAGCGATTTTTTCTCCAGCATCTTTCTAAGTTCATATAAAGTGTCAAGCCCACTTGTGTCTATGGCTGTGACAGCTGACAACAAAATATTGTTAGAGTCAAAATGTGTCCAATACTTAGATAACTAATGTTTAAGGTCCCAATGAAATAAGTACCTGTCATGTCTAAAATTATGCACTTCAATAGAGCTCCATTACTAGCTTTTATATGCTCTTCCTCTTCTCGAACCCATCTCAGTATCCTGTTGCAAGAGAAGCTCTCAATCATATGGAATCACTCAAAAGCAGCATACTAAACTACATACATTATTGAAATCGCATTGACCAACCTTTCTTGAAGATAAGTTGAATTAGCAAAGTAGAGTGGAGACTCAACAGCCAACATGAGAAATGAAGGAACTCTTAAGGCTTCTTTGTATTGGTTTATGTTGTGGAATATTTGTGTTCCTGGTATATTCCCCAAAACCAAAGTGTTTGGTCGAGTGACATGAAGCAGGACCTTCAAGATTGATATGATAACCTGAAGATTTTGACCAAGTCAGAGTTGGTATTTTTATGGCATAACAATAACAATTACATTATCATGCCAATATATTTTAATGAATTAACGGCTTACCGCTATACCAAGGCCTAAAGGTACTGAAATGAACAGAACCCCAAAAAAGGAGCACAAACAGGCCAAGAAATCAATTTTGTCAACCTTCCACAGTTTATATGCAGATTGATAATCTATTAGGCCAATCACAGCAGTGATGATAATGGACGCTAAGACAACATTTGGTGTAAAGTAGAACAGAGGCATGAGAAACAGAAGGGTCACTAGAACAGCTGCAGCCATGATTATATTTGAAACTGTTGTCTGCGCTCCAGCATTATAGTTAACAGCTGATCGAGAAAAGGATCCTGCAAGTATATTATTTTACACATAAGAATGTATGTAGACTTGGGAATTCTCAAAATTGTATATTATTTTACACATAAGAATGTATGTAGACTTAGGAATTCTCAAAATTGATGCTTATTTGGTAACTAGGCGACTTAGAGGGGAATTATTACTATTACCTGTTGTAACATAACATGAAGAACAAGAGCCAGCTATGTTCATTAGACCAATGGCCATCATTTCTTTGTTTCCATCCACCTGGTAGTTCTTAAGTGAAGCAAATGTTCTACCTACTGCAATTCCTTCCTGTCACATAAGAAAATTTGGTGGAATAAGAATGACAATAAACAAAACGACATAATATGATATATTTATGTCTGTAAACTTTTAGTTATACATGACAATGCAAATCAGAGAACCACAACAGACAACTTACAGTGAGAGATAAGATCCCTGTGACGAGGCCAGTTTTGATAGCAAGAACCAAGTAATCACCATTGAAGTTTAACATGTTTAATGATGGTGGATTAACTCCCTTTGGCAAGTGCCCAATCTATCAGAGAATAGACAGACAAAGAGTAGAAGACATTAGAAAAAGAAGTTATATTTGTGCATCTCTTTTTTGTATGACAAAGTATATTATTACTTACAACTGAAATCTGATGAGTCTTATTTCTCAGAAGAAAGACTAAAATGGTTGACAGAACAACTGAGGTCAATGGGGCAGCTGCTGAAACCCAGAATAGGTTTGGTTTCTTCAAGCTCTGTTGCAATGATTCAGAACTGTGAGATCTTACAAGTTTGTGCAAGATAAATAAGTTTGTGCAAGATAGAGAAACTTACAATGTGCCTTGTTGTCAGCAAGAAGGCTAGGAAGCCCAATCCCAAAAGAATGGTTTGCCATGACCACTGCAAACCAAAGTTGATCAAATATGTTAGTGAACATGCACGTATTTTCATTCACTATGACAAGTACCTTTCATTTAAAAGTGACCCTTAAATTTAATTCCCTAGCTGTAGAAAGGAAGAAAAAATAAAGATAAAACTTTTTTGTGATTTCTTTTGGAATGTGATTCCCTAATATGATACTCCAAGAAAACATATTTGAAAAAATAGGTATCCTACGCTTGGCAATCTCGGAGTGCAATGATAGTCTAAATTCTTATAAAAGAATCAGTTCTATTCTATCAGAATGCTTGAAAGGGTTGTGTGGTGCGGCAGCGTTATTTTCTTTTCTAGGTACCTTTGCTAGATCTTTGAAAGAAGCAAAGAAAATATCAAAACAATTTTGTTGTGGCTGTATACTATTTTTAACATTACTTTCTCAACTTTATTCGCGGTTTTTGTACTATGAAATCAACTTTATTCAATAAGTTCTAAAACAAAAATTATGAATTTCATCTCTCACAAACAGAAATTCTAGTCATTGAAAAATAATAGAAATGATTTGATTCAATTTATAAATCATTTTTCATGTTTTGTATTTATTATAAAAAAAATGATACGGAGATTTAAATTTTAAATTAATTTATACATCAAGTTATACATTGACAATATATTACTTCTAACAGGATAAAGATTTAATCACTATAGACAAATATGTCAATTTCAAAAATTAAAGCCATACACGATCCATTCTAACCGAACTAAAATTAAATAGATGTGTATTTGTTTTTATAACTTTTCATGTAAAAAAAATAAAAATGGTACAGTCTTAATTAAAATAGTAGTCATGTATTTGATTCGAAGCATTGTTACATGGCAATTAGATTCGATGCTTTTGGTGGAGTGGAGCTCTGTACCTCGTGTCTTTGCTTGAAAACAGAGATCATAACTGGAATTATTTGCATCTTGCTGGTAAAGTGCACTATTCCAAGTAAACCTTTCAGCTGCTGCAATGACACAATAATGGCAGCACCGCCTGTGAATCCAACCAGCGTTGCCCTCGACAGAAAATCAATTACGAAGCCTAACCTGTATCCAGAAAAAAAACATAGCTTATTTTAATCATTAAATACAGTCAAACCAACATGCAACTGAATTAATTAATTAATTTATTACAGTAATACCTTAATATACCGAGAGAAGCTTGGAATACACCAGCAAAGAAAGTGGCGGTGAAAGCCATTCCCAGATAGAGAATGGGTTCTTGAGTATAAGAAATTTTCTCACTTAACATTGATCCCATCACCAAAGACGCAATCGAAACCGGTCCAACACCAAGATGTTTAGAACTTCCAAGCAGCGAGTATATCAATGGAGGCACGAAACTCGAATCTGCACCATTTTCAAACCACAATATTGAAACGTCCATGGTTACAATAACTTAATTCCAAGCAACGCGGAAACTACAGAGAGAAAAAAAAATACTAACATAATCCAATAATAGGGGGCAGGTTTGCAAGCTTCGCATAACTGATTCCCTGCAAAGATAAAGAGACAAATATTGAGACGTTCAGACGCGTTAACATGCATGTTTGAAGGAAATAAAGTGAGACTCCCACCAAACCAGGGTGTTTGGAAACTCCTTGGGAATAGAGAAAACACATTTAAGACGCACATGTTATGAGGACTAACTTTGATAATCATGCTAGAAACTCGCAAAAATTACAATTTGTAACGAAACAATTTACTAAATGCAATTTACTATGCGCATTAAATGTGTTTTAGTCGCTGAAGTTTGTGGACCTGAGGAATGGCGAGGCTGGCAATGGTGAGGCCAGAGATGAGATCAGAACGGAGAAGGGTGAGATTGTAATTTGGAGCCCACTGGAAAATGGGGAAGAGATATTGAAACGCGAGAAGGATTTTTTTGAAGCAAGTTTGGTTCTTGAAACGGTAGAGAGGATCATCGGGGAAGAAGATTTCAGAGACTCTGTGCCTGAATTTGTGGAGTGTGGTTCGCTGTGGTGGCAACTGCACTGCATGGATTTGCATTCTTGATGTGTCGCCTTCGATTCTGATGCTGGTTTCATGCCTATCAAAGTGTTCCACTCTGTTGTTCGAGTTCACACCCATTGCTGCTTGCTTGCTTGCTATCTATTTGCCTCAATTTGTTTTGTTTCCTCTGAACCACAACCTCTGTGTTGATGCCAATTTATAGAGGACACATGTCTACATCGCTAACTGTCGCTGTTACTTATTACCGCTCGACGTTTGTATTGTAGGGACATGTCGGTCACTTTATTCCTTATAATCTTCACCCTCATTACTCTTCAAATACTCAACTAATTGCTTTTTTTACTTTCACTTTCTTTGACTATTTATTAATTATTTTCTTAATTCAGTATTTCTTTTGACAGTTTTTTTTAATTCATTATTAATAATATCATTTGACTCAGTAAGATATCACATGCTGGTAGATAACCTTTTTTTCTTTTTTTCTTTTTACATAATATAACATTATCCATTAAATATATAGTCAAATATGTGACCGATCCCTTAAATAAAATGAATCTCAGTATTTTGGATAATTGATTCTTAACTTTCGGTCAAATGACTAATTAGGCGATTCATGAAAAAAAAAAACTTTAAAATATAATTTGATCATTTTTTATTATTAAAAAAATGTGAAAATAAAATCAATGTCTAACAAGAAAAGCTCTCGCTTTCATCAGTCAAAACAATAGCTTGCAATGGTGTGAGACAAGATTACTGCCTGCATAAGAATCGCTATATACATATGTCACTATGGATAATCTGTTTTAATTAGATCACGAGCATCAATGAGTATGTTTCACAAATTATGGTTTTGAAACCCAAGTCTCACACTAGTTGCAATTCTTTGTAGATTGACAATAGTTTTATAAACATGTTCGTTGTGATACCGTAATGATCATGATTATCTCCCAAAACTTGAGTTGTTTAGGTTTCTTATATTGATTATTTCTATGCATTCTCTTTTATTAAACTTTAATTTTAAATTGTAAAATTAGTTTGGTACCTTGTGAATATACTAGTGATCACTTTGTTTTTGATGTCCTTCAAATATTAAGTACATGTTTGTATTATCGTTGGATTCAATGTATACCAATTTTTATGTGTTATTTTGTGTAAAGTAACAAATTATTATTTACTACCTACATTTCAAAATATATGACGTTTTAGAAAATTAATGTTGTATTAATTTTTTTTTTCAAAATTACCCTTAATTAATACGAAAGCAGTATAGTTAAAATGAAATATTAATTAATTAGAGAAATAAATGATATATTAATAAATTACTTAATATTTTTTAAGAAATTTAACACATTAATTACATATCTTAATACCGACCAGACTCAAAATATCATATATTTTGTAACTGAGAAAGTATATTAGAACCGAGAGGGATATGAACATTAAAACAAACGTACAAACAAAAACATGTTATATAAGAAAGAATGAGAATCCTAAGCTAAAAATAAATAAAAATGAGGGTAAAACTAGACATAAGAATTTTGTTTAAAATACAATTCGCTAATGATTCTCCTTTATTACGCTTTAATTTTAAATTGTAAATAGTTTATGTATTGTGTGTTTATCAGAAAAAAAAAAAAAAGTAACTTGTTACTATTTTTATTTACTTTTCATAATTACAACCCTTGAAATTTCAAACTTTTATGAATACAGTTGAAAAAAATAATGATTAGTTTTTATGTTCTTTTGGTAGGTAGTTTATAATATGTTGTTTGAATATCATATAAGTAAATGAAGATAAAAATTTGTTCCTGAGCATTAATTGGTATAAATAAGGAAATGGAGATAACAATTAATTAAATAAAATTTTATTGCTGAGAATTAATTTATTGACATGATATCTAACGAAAAGATAAGTTTAAACAAAAAAAATGTGTGTTTTGGATAGCCAATAAACGAAAAGATAAGTTTAAACAAAAATCATGAATGTAAGATCGACAAGTACATATATAGAAAATGAAATTCAATTACTATTTAATTTGTTTTATTTTAGGTAACTTGTCTTAGATATTGTTTTACTGTCACATATATAAAAATGCAGATAAAAAAAAAAAAAAAGAGTTCTACTCTGAAATAGGTAATAAGTGTCAATAAACGAAAAGAAATAAGTTCATCAATAGACTAGAGTAACCTACCATTAAACTCAAAAGTAATTAACAAGTGTCAATAAGATGTAGCAGCAGTTGGAATATTGAAATATGATTGCTCTTATACAGTATAAATTCCAACCTTAAGATTGCATTGCACTTTTCCCTGATTTTACCCATGCTTTTGACCTTTCGTCTTTAACTGGTCCATATTGTTTCATTAAAAGTAGAGTAGCGTAATAAAATACCAACAACGCACATAATTTGTTCATAAAAAGAATATATTTTAAATGTAAAAGTGGCAAGCTTGAGTCACTCTCATTCTCTAGTCTTTGTAGTCACCAGTCGAGTGAACATCGTCACCCCCACTCTCTCTGTATAATAATATTCAATTCAATCCATGTTTTAGAAATTAACTTGGACTTTGCTCCTAAGTTAGATCGTATTATTTAGGATTAAGAATATAGAATTCAGAAACATTAAACGTGTAAGTGTCCCCAGTGATGGATTCAGGACTTAGAGCCAGGAACAAATTATTTTTAAAAAAAGATTATAATATTTAAATTTAATTATATTATGTATTTAAGTTTTATTTTCAAAGCACTCTTTAATTTAAATAGAATAGGTGTATGGTAATAAAGTAGGAATATATAAGAAATTTTATAAAAAAATTAAGGTAGTAATTTACAACATGCATGTTCTGTGTGGCAGATAGCAGTTTGGCTTTGGCAGAAGAAGAGTTGTTCCTTCCGTTGACAGTGCCGTGAGCATAGGAAAAACATTTTTTTTCCGGTCAAAGTGCTCGTTTGTTTCCTACCGCAAATGCAAGGTGGGAGGAAAATAATATCTCAAGCCAAAATACATTTCGATAATGATGTTTCTTACGTGATTTGGTTCTATAATCTATTTAACTATTTTATACCCCCATTATATGGCATATTTTTATTTAATATATATACAAAAATATTTTAATCTAATCCCTATATGCATAATTATTTTTAATTTGATTTTTTATATTTTACAAATTTCATGTTGATCTCACACTATTATAACAGCAAAGTATTTTTTTTTCTTTTTAAATGTGTCTATAATATATAAAAGAATTGAAATTTATGATAAATTAACTAATCTTAACTATTTTTAATTGAAGGCCCTTCCTTGGGAGGAAGAATCAAACTCAAAAAGTCCTTTCCCTTTTGACTCTTCAAATAATTAAGGCAAGTGCGTGAGAAGTTGGCTAGCATGTCATGCAAATTCTGTTATTCCAATGTGGCAGCATAAGCATTGGAGGACCCTATTCACTTATTAAATAGTATATCCAGAGAAGGATAATGTTCCCCATATGTATATGATGCATGCTCCAATTAAAAATCAAGAGAGGTGCCTCCTGTGTAGCATAGTTGTCTTCTACATTCTTCCTCACTCCTACTTCTCTTTTTCTTCGGATTCAGCTGATTCAAATTAATTAAGGGTCATTTAAACAGAATAGTTACTTCTATCTATAGCTATCTTTGTTTACTGAACAAGTTGAGTATAATTAACAACATTAATTTGCATGGCTTTATCAGATTGTAATCTCACCAAAAAATCAGCTCCTAGCCTCGTTTCTTTGACTGAAATGGGTCAAACATAGACAATACTTACAGATATAAAACGTGAAGAGAGAAATTAAACAGTAGTATGTAAAGTACTCTTAAGCCAATAGAGTGTTACAGTTTACGCATTAATTGAAGGCATGCAGTAGTATCCCACTTTGAAGATTCACCACTAGAAACTCTACATCTGGATTGCTGATTATTGTTATTGTCATCCCACCCATAATTTGGCCTCTGATTTTAATGATTCCAGGATCAATTTGATTATTCATAAAATTGATACCATGAGCCTACCACTAATCCTCTCACACTTTCTTAACAGTATTAGTGTATATCCCTTAGCTAGCTCCACGGAAAAATCATTATGCGAAGCCTAATTGATTGACTGAGTATGCATTGTGGGACAGTTCATGAAAGTTGTGGAAACTGATCGAGTAGTACTACTTTAAATTAAACAAACTTGCTATAGTGCTCGATCTACGTACTTCCATTGATCACGAGAGAAAATTGTACTCCTAATTTGAGACATTGACATAAATAATTAGACTACCTATCTATATAGTATAAGCGTTTTTTGATAAATAAATGCAAGTAGATCGACAAAATGGACATTCTGAAAAGATCCCGTTAATAGCACAAAGTTAGGTACATATGAACAATTTGATTCCTTTTTTATTTTCCTCCATTTGCTAATAAGTTGGTACTTCCTTATTTAACAAATACTACTATTACCAAACGTTCAAATATTCCTGCAAGATGATTTTTGTTTTGGTTTTCGTACGAAGCAGCAATCACTTGAAACTCAAAAAAAGAGCTTTTCTTAAATCAATAAACGCCCCTCAGTGCAGAATCAAAGAGAGTCAAAAGTTTGTGCAGCTGAAGCATCCAAGAGCCACTAATATTGTTGATATTTTGACTTGGGTGCTTGTTTATTCAATTGAAGAAGTGAAGGGAAGGGAAAGAGACAGATCATAGATTAGTAGTGTATGCGGCGAGAGAGAGTTGCATGTGGAATTGGATTGGGAAAGATAAGAAGAAAAAAAAAAAAAATAGATGCATGATGAATGAGGTACCCACAATTGATGGATCAGATTCTCGGGGAATTCAAAAGAGAACACAATGGATGGAGCAGATGCAATTTCCTTTCTCTTTAGACTCCTCGATCCTACTCCCCCATTTTGAGAGGTTCTCCGTCTCTACAATTGGCCTTGGCGTGAATAATAATAATAATAAAATTAAAGGTTTGATGGGGACACGTGGCATGTCATCAATGATAGCTGAAGGAACTGCTATTGTATTGATATTGCATGTCAACCTTGAGTTGAGATCCATTTTAAGTATTTAGCTGTCAGGAATTTGATTCTTCCTTTCCAAACGATCTAACGTAGATTTCTTTGGGGCTACTTTCTTCTTAAATCACTGATGAAAATTTTGTCAAATGGCCTCTTTGGGGCTGGACCACAGGACCAGCTAGCAACATAACTTCTCTTGTACGTATCCACTGTTCTAATTAATGCATGCTACGTTCATTTAATTTAATTTAAAGTTTGGCTTCTTGGAGCAAAAAATATGACGAGTGGTGCAAGTTCATATGGTGAACAAGTTCAAACTCAGCAGTTGAATCATGAATTAATATCTTCTGTTGTGCATGGAATAGTTTGGTTCCCTGTAATCTTCTTAGCCGCCCATTATAGAGATTAAGATCCATCAAAATTTAAAAACAAAAAACATATTATACCCTCAGGTAAATTCAGAAAGTTGAGACGTTCTCCTCAAATTCATTTAATTTGAAGCCATAGTGTGTATCTATTGACTAAATTTATCTTATTTTAAAAGGTTTTTTTTTATTTAAAAAGTTGTAGTTCCACTATCTTGGACTAGTCTTGGTGATCGGTTGCATGAATCTCTCGTATGAACGCTCTGAAGTCTGAAGTCCAATCATTTTGTAGTCAGTGTTTTCAATGCGTGTGTTAAGGATTAGAAAGAAGAAACCATGCTAGCTAGTACCTAAAAATTGTAACACCAAGCAGCAGCGGAGTTTATGAATATTACACTTTACACGTACGTACGAGCTAGAAACATGAAAGCCATCGTCCACATTCCACATTACACGATTATTATTAGGTAGTAAAGGAAGGCATGCTAGTTATGTCATTTTAGTTGGTGTTTGACTAGGGTCGTCCCTTATTCTAGCTGAAAGTGACAAATTAAAGTAAGCTTTGGGAAACGTGGTGCATGAGTGGAGGAGTTTATTCTTGGAATATACCTCTCATATATGGCTCAAATATATATATCTGCATTCATTCATTCTTGTAGTTTCATAGGTATAATGATTTCCAGACTGATTCATTTGGGTTTCCCTATAACATCACTAGCTACTAAAAGTCAACTTTCAGGATCTTCAAAGCATAACCGCGTCTTCTGTGCCATTCATTCAAATCATAGTGGGGAAGGCACTGAGGAGGACACAAACCTATCTTCTGATGCTACTTTTATTTTTTGTGAAAGTACTATATAGGATATACAAAGGGTTCATATATATGTTGGCATTGCACGTGTACAGTACATAATTTGAAGAAGAAGAAAAAAAACACATGTTAATACAAATGAAATTGAGGTCAAACTGACGCAGCGCAGTAACGTATGGAACCGTGGAATTAAAGGAAGTGTTTATTGATGATATTTTTGTCTGAATATAATCATTTTTTTCATTGAGATGAGTCATGACTCAGGAAAGTACAACTCCACATTCGCTCAATTATAATATTTCATTATATCACTTTTACACTTTCTGAATTAATATAGAGCACTTTTGATTATATATATTTCATCCTTTTCATTTGAGCGCATCTTTTTTCCTTTCAATGATTTGTTGTCTGTATCATTTCGTTTGCCAGAAGAAAGAGTGCAACCAAAGTTTGTTAATTCACGGTCAGAGGATCGATCAAATATTATTATTTAATTATATCTCATCGTATGACCATTAAATTTAGTAAATATATTAAAAAATTATTGAATTGGAGTTGTTTTTGTAATTACGTACGTATGAAAGGGCATTTGAAATTAAGACTGATAACATTGTGTTGGAGTGTTGATAAAACAATTAAAAAGTAAAAATCTCCATTAGAAAGAATGAAGGGACCAAGGGGACGAAAGGACTTAGAAGCTACTACTAGCTACTAAGTAACAACAGCGAGGAAAAAGACTCTAAACTTGTCTGATTCAGAATTCCAAGCATGGGCCTTGGAGAGTTGGATCTTTGAAAGTACAAGCTTAATTAAGAATCAGTCTCCCAAGGATTATGGATTGATGAAACAATAATATAAAAATATATATTTTTAAACTAAAATTAATTATTCAAGCATGATTAGAAGAGTAAGAATGATAGGAGTAAATTTAAAATATATATAGTTTAAAAAGAATTATACTATATATGCTGAAAGTTGGACTCACTTATTAATGCATATATCATATTATAAATTTCAAAACATCTTATTTGTTATTTATAATAAAAAAAATTAATACATGCACTAATTTCACATGTCATCAATAACAAAATATGTAATGAATTTATTGATTTTTATATAATTTGTACCATCCATGTACATACCCGATCGGTCAGGATCTTAACCTCTTTGTGTCAATTACTCAAGACTTGAGGACATATACTGTCTATGTATAGCTTCGATCGGTCAGGATCCTAGTCTCTTCGTGTCAACATACTCAAGATTGAAGGGCATGTACCATCCATGTACATACCCCCAATTCGACACAATCGCAATGCAAAACGTAATTTTATAACAAATTAAAACAGAAAATAACAACGCTTTAAAGATAATTAAAGAATATAATCGCTGGAAACATTAGATATGAATGCGGGATAACGTCAGTAAAGAGGACCTTTGTTATATAAAAAGAAAACACTTATACATTGGTATTTTTGTGTTAGACCTTTTACATCTAAGAGGATGGTTTGATACCAGAGCATAATTATTTTAAAAATTATATCAAGCTTAATTTTTATTTGTTAATACTATAAAAGTTTTCATATTAAGAGTGAATTCATATTACAATTATTTATTTCTTAATAAGTGACTATATTATGCGTGATAATTTTGACTAATTTACTTAAACTTATTTAATAAAATAATTATTTATTTTAATAAAATAAACAATTATATATATTTTTAATAATAAATTTATCTAAACAAATTAAAATATTTTATTTATTTGTTATTAAAAAAATTAACTATTTATAAAATAATCACTTATTTTATATACACTAAACACTTGTTAAACAAACTTTACGCGTGACGGCCATCAAATTTGAATAAATGGCGTTGCATGCCTTCTGACGGTGACGGGTAATTGTTTTCTGAGTTTAACGATGAGGACTTGCAACTTGGAACTTCAATCTGGGCCGTCTACTGCGACGCGCAAGCATAACCTACGGAAGCAGAGGCACTGAATGACACCAATTTTTTCTTGACTCATTTTTTCTTCATTTCTTAACTGCGAAGCATCCTTAACTATATAAGCAAAAGTCCCCCCCCCCCCCTTCCATATCTGAAATTTCTCTTCTAGCAACCAAGCATATTTGGATCAACCCTCGAATTTGTTTACAATATGGTAGGTCATTTCATTTTTCCTCTTAATTCTCAAAACAATTTCCTTAATTTCATTATTTATATACTTTCTTTATAGCTTTGTCACTTTTTTTTTTCTAAGAGTTCAGTTTTTATACCGTATAAATTTTAGATTTTAAAATAATTGAAAATTACTCTAAATATGTTTTGAAAATAATTATTGTAAAAACAATATTATCATATATCATAATTTATAATCAGATGACAATGTAGAAAATCACTACATTCTAATTATTTTTGTAATGCATTTGTATAATCTTTAGGATAGTAAGGTGTTTTTTTTTTTTTTTTATCAGCACTAGGATAGTAAGTTATATCTACAAACAGTTTCCAATGGGCTAAGCCCAATTTAAAAATGTTATTTTCTATTTATGAATTGCTTATTTAAAATAAGTTAGTGAAACAGTATTATGTATTTTTTTTTAGCTATAATAAGGAAATTCATGGGTAAAATAAATATTTGTTTTTTTCCAAATTTAACCTTCAAAATTAAAAATCGATATGTCAGAGTTCTTCTGTTGATAACTTCTTAAAGAAAGCATGCACCTGAGTCCAACATACATGAATTTGAAAAAACGTTGTATATATATGATTAAGCTCAAAAGACATAAGATCAAAGTCGTTATTTTTTAATTAATTTATTTAATATTGGTTATTATGAACTGACTAGTCTGCTTATTTCTTCTTACGACGATGTTGATTCTGTAGGAACAGACCCTCTCCTTTGAATTTGAGGTATTGTTATCTATTAATTGTACTTATATTTCATCCATTCCTATTCAATTTTTTGTTTTCGGATAAGAAATGCTTTTTAACATTATCTTCCTGCTAATTATTTCTGGATCAGCATGAATTTGTTCAAAACACCGCAAGAGTGAAATCTGTTGATCTGCATCCAACTGAGCCATGGTAACAACACTTCCAATTGACTTATTTAATACGTATTTTTGCATTAAAAAAAGGGTCAATTTTATCGTTATCTATCCTTACATCTAATACTTTTCTCATGCAGGATTCTACTGGGTTTGTACTCTGGAACTATTTCTATTTGGAACTATCAGACAAAGGTAATTAATTGTATCTGCGCTTAAATAATAAATACTATGAAAGAAACCAGAATTATTAATATTAATGAAGAAAAAAAAAACTGAAACTGTCAAATAGGCAGTAGATATAGAAACAGTAGAACTGGTAGTTGTTCTGTTCTTTCTGCTCTGCATGTTGTTAACATGTATTTTGGGAGTTTGTTGCTAACAAGTATTTTAATACTATGACAGACTGAAGAGAAGTCTTTAAAAATCACCGAACGTCCAGGTAAATGTCAACACTTGTGTTATTTATAAATTTTTGCTTACTTTGATGTAATTTTATTTTCAACAATCTCAGTGATCTTGTGTTCTGTTTTTTCTTTTCTTAATGCTTGCAGTGAGATCAGCAAAGTTCATTGCTCGGGAAAAGTGGATTGTTGCAGCTACGGATGACAACTACATTTGCGTCTACAATTATGACACACCGGAAAAGATAGTAGAATTTGAAGGGCATAAAGATTATATTAGGAGTTTGGCTGTTCATCCTTCCTTGCCATATGTAGTGTCAGCTTCAGATGACCAAGTACTAAAATTGTGGAATTGGAGGAAAGGTTGGTCTTGTTATGAGAACTTTGAAGGGCACTCACATTATGTGATGCAAGTGGCATTCAACCCTAAGGATCCATCTACCTTTGCTAGTGCATCCCTTGATGGCACCTTGAAGGTATGTATCCCTTAGCTCATTTCATTAGCTGCATATGCATATCTTAACATTTTGCTTTGATTTTCTCTTTTAATAGATTTGGAATCTTGATTCCTCAGCTCCAAATTTTACCCTGGAAGGACACCAGAAAGGAGTGAACTGTGTTGATTACTTCATAACCAATGACAAACAATATCTTCTAAGTGGTTCTGATGATTACACTGCCAAGGTTTGTATATTGTATATCAATATATAATTACTCCTTACTCTTATGTGTTTTTTAGTCTTTTGAGATATTTCCCATCCACATTTCTACAGGTATGGGATTATCATTCTAGAAACTGTGTACAGACACTTGAAGGACATGAAAACAATGTTACAGCAATATGTGCTCATCCTGAGCTTCCTATAATAATAACAGCTTCAGAGGATTCTACTGTTAAAATATGGGATGCTGTCACTTACAGGTACTTCATTACTATTGGAATTTGGAAGTCTCATTTTAACTTTTTTCTCTGCTTTTATTTTGGCACCAATCCTATAAATGAAATTTTACACCCAGCAGGTTCTCATTCAAAACTTCATTTAATTGGTGTTTTAAAGAAACTTTCTGCTGCCATTAACTTGCAGGCTTCAAACCACGTTAAACTTTGGTCTCGAGAGAGTGTGGAGTATTGGATACAAGAAAGGATCATCTCAGTAATTATCTGAAAACTTGCTTTGACTACCAAAAATAAAATAAAAAACACTTGCTATAATTTCTTACTAACTCTCATCTCATCGCTGCTTCCTGCAGGCTTGCTTTTGGTTGTGACAAAGGATTCGTCGTCGTTAAGGTGAATCTCCTAGCTGCAAAATGAAACACAAATACAAATTTACAATCATTCATTAAGAGATAACAATTGAAATTCTTGCAAAGTATATGCTTAAAATTTTAAATATCCTAACCACTAATATTATAATTCTGCTATTTACCTCCTAAAATATACTTCTCACTTTATCAACTAACTGTTTTTTCAGACTTCGGAAGGAAGACTCCAATAAACCAACCTAGTTATGCTGAGCTTAACTGCCGAGAGAACATGATATATATTCAGCCGTTGGTTGTTTGTTACTAGAACTAGAATAAATTAATTTAGAATTTACATCTTTCCTTATGTAGTATAATGGTGTATGTACCCGTGTATTCCGATTAATAAGTTGTCATTCTGTCCAAAAATAAATAAATAATGAGTTGTCATTTGTGTGTAATATACTGATATATACAGTATATTTTACTTTTTCAATGGTGCGAATCCATTTTTTTTTTTTTCATCATTAGTACGAAGTATCATCATGATAATGATTTTTTTTTGGTAAATTTAATAATATAAATATTTGTATATTATAAATTAATAATACATTATTAGATATTGACTTTTATAATAATTATTTAAAATGAAATATATTATAGAAAATATACAAGATAAAATATATAATAATTAATATAATATTAACAAAAGAAAAACTATATATTCTAAAAGAAAAAATCCTCTATATTTTCTTATAAGAAAAAAAACCTTTTTTTTATTTATAAGGATAAAAAATAAATTGCAATATTTTGCAAATAATTATTTTTTATCGAAGAATCTAACTAGTCATATTTAATTTAAATAAAAATAGTTGATCATAAAATTATAATAGACAGTCTATCTTATTCAACTATCTTGTAAGAAATTATCGAAAAACTATTACATACAAATATTTTAGAAATAAAAAACTTAGCTATATAATTAAACAAATAGAAATTCATGTTTCAAATTAATCTTAAAAATTAGTTTTCAATAAAAAATTTTTTTATAGAAAAGGATATAAAATAATAAAAGATGAAATGCATTATACAAAAATAAAATAAAAAATATATATATATATACTGGATAATTAATATTTATAGTTTAACCAATGAAATTGACTTAAAATAATATAATAGAAAACATCCTTGAAATAAAATATGAAAAACATTTGGAAACTGTGGGCCCGGAGAGCCACGTGGCAAGCATGTCGTTGCCACCATTCCGTGCGTTTCCTCACCACCATGGACCATACGGTGTGACAACACACAGGGTAGTACCCAATCCAGTGGCACTTTCGTAATCTCTCCTAACTGAATAGCACCGCTCTCGTTCGTTTATCCTCATGGTATTTACACCGTGCTCTCATACAAAACAAATAAACACATTTCTCTCTCTCTCACTGAGCTCGATCTATTGGGCTCGTGGAATTCGAAATCTGATCTCCGACGATTGATCTCGACAGAGGCTAGTTCACTCTCCAATCTGCGAAAATGGTGAGCTTCCCCTTTGATCTGCTCTTCCACAAACGCTTTTGCATTCTTAACAACCTTAGATCTGGACCGAATTCGCTTCGATTTCATGTTTTCTCATTCCGACGTTCGCTCTTTCAATTTGGAATGCTTTGCTGCCTCTTACTTGAAATGCGAACCTCACAATTCGCTCATCTAGCTCTTGCTATTTCAATTTCAATGTGATCTACTGTGGAACCGTGCACTGACTCGTGTTTTTTTGTTTGTTTCTTTCTTGTTACTTGCATTTGCAGCCTCTCAGACTCGAAATCAAGGTACTAATAGTTTTGTGGTCTGATTCAATGTTTATTTGTTTTCGGTTGCCTACAAATTGTTGATTTCCTTGCCTGCGAGATTAGATTTGTCTGAAACTAAGCCTAGTGTGAATCTTTAGCTTTCTGGCTACTTAATTTAAGGTGTTATTGTAATTTTTGATCAGCGAAAGCTTGCGCAAAGATCAGAGAGAGTGAAATGTGTGGATCTACATCCAACAGAGCCATGGTAATACCTCCTCTACTGCTGTTGTTTTGTTTCTGAATTTATGATGTGATGCTAACATTATAAATGGGAATATCTGTAATTTGTGAGGATTTAGACACTAATAGTGATGTTTGTTTTACAAGTTTACTGTGGCATCATTTAATTAATGATTGATGCAACCTTGTTAATTCAGGATTCTGGCAAGTTTATACTCTGGAACTGTCTGTATCTGGAACTACCAATCTCAGGTTTGCAATTCCTTGTAAATGAGTTTTTATTCCTAATTGAGAAATGTAATGGTGGATACGTATATATTGGCTCTTAAGTCAGACACGGGTGTTTGTTGATTGATCTCTAGACAAGCAACCTTTTGCATGGTGCCTATATATAATGGAAGGACCTATTTTATCCATGGTTTCCTTCAAATTTCAAGCATCTATATTATATGATTGATTGAACTTGGTGTATGATGTAATGACTCATTACATGAAGAAAATATTGAATGGAATTAGCAAAGCTCTTTTAGTAATCTTTTATCTTGAAACATGCCTAGAAAATGTAAATAGTGTTTTCTACTTCAAAGTGGATAGAAACTGGGAGTTGTGTGAAATTTACACGTGGGTAAGTAATTTGATGAGTAAACTGTGTGTTTCATTAATCCAAATCACGCCCTTTAAAAATTTACAAAGTAAAACTAGTAACTAATCTTATTTAACAAATCTCGGATTCTGTTTTGGGAAAGTTTTAGACTAAATTAGGTGCTTGTGAATATTTTGGATGTCTTTATACTTTTTCGTTTTTTCAGTTGAGCTGTGAGATTTTGGCACATTTTCATAGTTTGGTAAAATCTGAATAATTGTAGATATCATGATCATCATCTGGCATTAGTCTTTGTTTTCGACACTTAAAATTATGCAAGATGGATTTTGCAGTTTCTGGTGTATTAGGCTAGGATAAGTATTCTTGTTTTTTCTATCTTGGCATCATGGTCTTATAATGTTCATTTATAATTTCATATCTTGCGACACATTTCATTTATCTTCATAGATTGTTATTAAGGGATTGTAGTTTCCAACACTCCTGTTTCTATTTTTCACAAAACTTCTGCTTCAAATGATCCATTGTTAATTGAAATGGAGATTTTCTTGTGTAATTAACACTAATTTTATTTATTCTATTTCAGACCATGGCCAAATCTTTTGAGGTTACCGAGTTACCAGGTGCATGAAGTCATGAACCTTTTTTGGTCCATTTGTTTGTATATCTACCCTTTTGATGCATTTGCTTGAAGACATGCTTTTCTTTGTATATTTCATGCTTTCTACTTAGAAGACCACTGAAGCTCTTATACAACATGATTTTGCAGTTAGATCGGCCAAGTTTATTGCACGCAAACAGTGGGTTGTTGCTGGAGCAGATGATATGTTTATTCGTGTATATAACTACAACACAATGGATAAAGTCAAAGTATTCGAAGCACATACTGATTACATTAGGTGTGTGGCAGTTCATCCCACCCTTCCTTATGTGCTTTCATCATCTGATGATATGCTCATAAAGCTTTGGGATTGGGAAAAAGGCTGGATCTGTACCCAGATATTTGAAGGCCATTCTCATTATGTCATGCAAGTAACATTTAATCCCAAAGACACAAACACCTTTGCTAGTGCATCTCTTGATCGGACAATAAAGGTATAATCATGTTCTTGTTCCTGGTTGTTTCCTTTTTTTCAAAAAACAAAACTATAATCCTATGGTATAATGCATTAATGCACTTGTTATATTCTCTTTTCAGATATGGAATCTTGGCTCTCCTGACCCTAATTTTACTTTGGATGCTCATCAGAAAGGAGTGAATTGTGTTGATTATTTTACAGGTGGTGACAAACCGTATTTAATCACTGGTTCTGATGATCACACTGCTAAGGTTTTGTTTTAATTTTTTTTTTCATTTATTGCTTGATCTATCTGCTTACACATATACATATGTACATATATATGAAAAGAATAACATGGGTGAAACTTATGAAACAGGTATGGGATTATCAGACCAAAGGTTGTGTCCAGACCCTAGAAGGTCACACACACAATGTGTCTGCTGTATGTTTTCATCCTGAACTTCCTATAATCATTACTGGTTCTGAGGATGGCACAGTACGCATATGGCACTCCACAACTTATAGGTAATGTGAAATACACAGATTACAGAGTTATGAGGATTAACTTATTCTATTTGGCATATGCCTCTAGATTTTATTCTCCCATCATCATCACTCGTATTGGAAATTGGATTATTTTCTTGTGGTTGACCATTGACCTTAGAGAATATGTGTTTGGTTTAACGTTAGGTTGAGTGGACACACGTTCTGTGAGGAGTAGGAATTCAGACCTTTTGACTCAACTTCCGTTTGGGGGGCTCCCAGCGTTAAACCAAACATGCACTAAGGCTTATATGAGTCTGCCTTATTGTTTTTTGAACATTATGAATCTATGATATTGTGTTTGATGTGTTACTTCTTTACCTTATTTATTTTCTGTTTGCATTGGTACACAAAAGATTGGAAAGATTTATTTTGGTGACTGCAGAGTATAGATTTTGATTTAAAATTAAGATAGCACTATTAATATTGAGATTGACAGACTTCATTTATTTCTTCCTTTTCAATTTTATTTCAGTTTACAGTTTTTAAGATGTTACTAAATTTAGTTGGAAGTGTATTTTGGAAGATATATACTAATTCTCCATTTCAATGTTTATGGTTCAATGTGCTTGCAGACTTGAGAACACTTTAAACTATGGTCTTGAAAGAGTCTGGGCTATTGGATACTTGAAGAGTTCTCGTCGGTAAGTTTTTTGAGGATAGAATTTTTGCAAGTAATTTCTTAATATAATTTTTTAAGTCCTTGAATAATGTTGAGTGGGAAACTGTGTCAAATTGTACCTGAATTATGAATTTTTCTTATCTTTACTCTTTTCCCATAACCAAAATTGTCGGATTCATTCAAACAGGGTTGTGATTGGCTATGATGAAGGAACAATTATGGTCAAACTTGGTCGAGAAGTACCTGTGGCTAGCATGGACAACAGTGGGAAAATTATTTGGTCTAAGCATAATGAAATTCAGACTGTCAATATAAAAAGTGTAGGAGCAGATGTAGAGGTATGGGTTCTATTATTCCTTTTCTTGACTATATAATTTGCCAGCAATAAGTGTTAAGTTCTCTTTATTTTTAGTGACATGTGCAAGTATTATGCTTCTTAGGTTGCTGACGGAGAAAGGTTACCTTTAGCTGTTAAGGAGTTGGGCACCTGTGATCTCTACCCCCAAGTGAGTTAACATACTTTTTAATATATTTGTTAATATTTTGTTTCTAATCTATATTCACAGAAGTGAGTTTTAAAATATTAATCCTTATTGCCGGTTCAATTATCAGCAATATTTGTTTTATGGGTGGTGGCTGATTGTTGACTTAATTTATTGTGCAGAATTTAAAGCACAATCCAAATGGGAGATTTGTTGTTGTATGTGGAGATGGTGAGTACATTATATACACTGCATTGGCATGGAGAAATAGGTCATTTGGTTCAGCACTTGAATTTGTTTGGTCTTCCGAGGGAGAATATGCTGTCAGAGAAAGTACATCGAAGATTAAAATTTTCAGCAAAAATTTCCAGGTTTGTACTTTTTCAAAAACTTCATTTCCTCTCTAATCTTGTGCAATCTTGTTCTTTGTGTAATGAACCAACAACTTCTTGCTATTTCTTAAAAGGAAAAGTATAACAAGATGCTGGCATTATTGTACCATGTTAGACTGTTAGGCATCCCAGTCCCACAGTTACAGAAGTTAGGAGAGGGGGAAAAAGATAATGGAGGGTGAGGGACAAGGGTCAGAAAGAGGAACTAGGCTGTAATGACCTTGCTTATGTGGCAAGGGAATGTGGGGGAGCAAGGATGAAAGGATTAAAGTTAGAAGAGGATCCTAGTGGAGTCATTCAGTCGTGGAGTAAGGAATCGAAACCTTTGGGCAGGGAGGAAGCAGTCCCCCTATGTATTGCAGTATCTCTATCTATTCTTTCTATTTCTAGTCTGTTTTCCATAGTTGTATGGATTAGTTCCCGGACTGATATCAGTAACAGTGATCATATTCCGGGTATTCAATAAAATTACTGTTATATTTGTGGGTTCTTATCATTCTGTTTACGACAAGTATTGTGTAATAAAACTATGTGAGCTATTAATTTTCCTTATGACAATCATTTATGTCTGAACTAGAGATTGACAAATGTGTTTTAAAGCCAATACCTAGACTTCTTTACTTTCATTTTCATTTATTGACTGCCTTGGTTATCACTCTGGAAAGTTCACAAAAATTTAATCCTCCCATTCTTATAGGCTTATAGCTGTCTTCAAATTGAAATAGATTTGCTCTAGGGAATACTTAGTCTAGTTGGAATTTAAGCAATGGCTATTTCAGGAAAAGAGGAGTGTCAGACCAACATTTTCAGCTGAAAGAATATTCGGTGGCACTTTACTGGCGATGTGCTCCAATGATTTCATCTGCTTTTATGACTGGGCTGAATGCAGGTTGATCTATCGCATTGACGTCAATGTGAAAGTAAGTACTTTGATTAGGTGACATTGAGTTATCTGCTTTTTTCCTTCTTATTCACTGTTTAATTTTCTTGTGTCAGAACCTCTACTGGGCTGATAGTGGTGATCTAGTAACAATTGCTAGTGATACATCATTCTACATCCTGAAGTACAATGTGAGGATTCTCATGAACTTCATCTTTTCCTTAGTTGTTGGCTTGCAATGAAGAATATTTTGCCCCCCTACAATTTCTGCTGGATGTATATTTGGCAGATCTTTACTGGCAGTGCCCTTTAAACATTTTGACTTCCATTATTGCAGCGTGATGTTGTTGTATCACATTTAGATAGTGGAAGACCTGTAGATGATGAAGGTGTTGAAGATGCTTTTGAGCTCTTACATGAAATGAATGAACGTGTTAGGACAGGCATCTGGGTTGGGGATTGCTTTATCTACAACAATTCCTCTTGGAGACTTAATTATTGTGTTGGTGGTGAGGTATTAACTCTTTTCCCTTCCTAGATTTGTAGTTTAAAAAAAGAATTGTGCATTCTTTTTAAATTGAACTACAAGGATCATATGAGACCTCTTGATACATAATGATTATGAATTTAGGTAACTACGATGTTTCATTTGGACCGCCCTATGTACTTGTTGGGATATCTTGCAAACCAAAGTCGTGTTTATTTGATTGACAAAGAGTTTAAGTAAGTGAAACTTGTGCTTGGATTATTCAAAGTTTTAAATTGCAGTAATCTTGACTTTTTTTCTGTTTATCAATTGTTTTTCTCAGTGTTATGGGATACACACTGCTTTTAAGCTTGATTGAGTACAAGACACTTGTGATGCGTGGTGATTTGGAAAGGGCCAATGAAATTCTACCATCAATCCCTAAAGAGCATCATAACAGGTAGCAGTTACCTTGTGTTACATTGTAAGAGAATGATTAATTTCTTTAAAATGCTTTTGGTAACAGAATTATGCTTTATAAAGTTATGTATATCATGTATTAATTACATTCCTCCTCCACTTCTTTTTGTTTTGTCCAAGACAAGTGTGGTAATCTTTTGACACTTATAATTTTGTATATGATTGATTAATTGTTACATTTAATA
The DNA here is from genome assembly GCA_014843725.1 of Amphicarpaea edgeworthii. Taxonomy (NCBI): domain Eukaryota; kingdom Viridiplantae; phylum Streptophyta; class Magnoliopsida; order Fabales; family Fabaceae; genus Amphicarpaea; species Amphicarpaea edgeworthii. The sequence continues at coordinate 13,256,448 of CM026319.1, forward strand.
GGGACTTGGTACAATCTTATTACTTCTCCCCATCTTTGCTTGTCATATGTTTTTATGGTATTAAATATTAAACATTAAACTATTAATGCATAATGTTGTACAAATAACTACATGTTCATTTACCCGATACTTTGATTTAAAATTTGTTCTATAGCCTATAGGCCATATTTGTTTATTCAAATTTCAGAGTTCAGTCTTCAGATCTGAAGTTTGGTAATTAGTGCTAATATATTACCTGCATCCTAATCAAAATACTTGATTTTATGGTAGTGTGGCTCATTTCCTGGAATCACGAGGGATGGTAGAAGATGCTCTTGAAGTAGCTACTGACCCTGATTACAGATTTGATCTAGCAATACAGCTTGGAAAACTAGATGTTGCAAAGGTATGTTCATGTAATATGTCTACAAGGAGATAATGTTCAATTTGTGAAAGTTTTAACTAATTTTCTTCATTTCTCTTCATCGGTTTGATTTGTCAATTATATCCCAAATAATATATCTCCTTTTTCCTCGCAGAGTATTGCAATAGAATTGCAGAGCGAGTCTAAATGGAAGCAGCTGGGAGAATTAGCTATGTCTACTGGAAAGGTGTTTTCTGTGTGATTTGAATCTTCAACTGTATTTATTTAACCTATACTTAAAGCTTGATTGCACTCCTAGATATCCATAGCCATGTCAAGTGTATTTAAGATTGTCATGATGATGTGCTACTGAATTTGACCATGTGCACATCATGTATATAGACCTTATTGAAGCTTTTGAGATGCAAGATACTATAGAGATTTTAGTTATGGCCAAATTAAGATTTGCTCCGTTGCATGTTAGAAGTTATTGTCAGGTGCTTTGAGTTGTAGATGACGACTCTAGTGTATAATTAGGATGTTAAGTGTTTACTTTTTTTCTTGTCAGAATAAGTAATGATTCTAGAATCTGAGGGAACTTAAATGTTGATTCTTGCTGGAAATTTCTTGCGATCCATTGTAGCTCACCTTATTTTCCATTCTTGCAGTTAGAAATGGCTGAGGAATGTTTGAAGTATGCAATGGATTTGAGTGGCTTGTTACTGCTCTATTCTTCTTTAGGAGATGCTGAAGGAATATCAAAACTTGCAATCCTTGCTAAGGAGCAAGGGAAAAACAATGTTGCATTCCTCTGCTTATTTATGTTGGGTAAATTAGAAGACTGCCTTCAACTGTTGGTAGAAAGGTAATCTTCTAAAGCTGTGCTCTTTTCCTTCCTGACATTACTGATAGAGAGGATTGATTAGAATGCAGTTGCATTTATAGCTGAAGTATGCCTTTTGCAGCAATCGAATTCCGGAGGCAGCTTTAATGGCTCGATCTTATCTCCCAAGTAAGGTCTCAGAGATAGTGGCAATTTGGAGAAAAGATCTCAATAAGGTAATTTCTGATTCAGGTAGATGGTATTTGCTTATGTTTGAACTTCCTGTTTTTCACCTTTGTGCATGGTATTGTGGGAATCTGAATCCTCTACAGTCCTAAAACTAACTGCACCTTCTGGTGTTGAAAGTATACAAATTAACACCCATTCAATTATATTTGGTTTCAATATTTTATCATAAAATCATTTTTTTTCAAGGGCTAAGATCTTCTGGTCCTAATCCAATATTGCAGGTAGGAGCATCTGTTCTCATTCATTTGCCTTGTTTAGGTAGTCTTATCCTGTTGACTAGTGGCTTATGGATTAAAGAGAGTACAAATATTTTATTGCAGGTTAATCCAAAAGCAGCTGAATCATTGGCTGATCCTGAAGAATATCCAAATTTGTTTGAAGACTGGCAAGTTGCACTTGCTGTCGAATCTAAAGCTGTGGAAACAAGGTCAGTGCAGAGAATGCATATTTTATTGCATGTCTCTTGAAATGTGGATAGTTAGTAGATTAGTTTTTTTTTTTTTTTTTTTTTGTGCAAAACATCTCTAACTCCAATAAATGCTTACTTACTCTTTAACTTTGTTCTTTTATTATAGGAATGTGTACCCTCCTGCAGAGCAGTACGTCAACCATGCTGACAAATCACGCATTACCCTTGTTGAAGCTTTCAGAAACATGCAGATTGAGGAAGGAGAGGAGCATCTGGAGAATGGGGACTCTACTCATGAGGTATTCTAAATTTAAAGCTAACATGATCACTCAATTGGTTGCAAGAAATTCTCATAAACTACATGATATTATATTTTGTTTTATGCTACATAAAGAATAACCTCAGTGCATTGTTAGTCGTGGTGTTAGACTGTTGATTTATTTTGTTATCCTTTTGTTGTAGTTGACTGAACAAAATGAAGAAGAGCACTACACAGAGGCAGAGGAGCAGGAGGAAGGAAGCCAAGAGGAGGCAGTTGTAGTGGATGCCGATTCTACAGATGGTGCAGTACTCGTTAATGGTAACGAGGCTGAAGAAGAGTGGGGTACGAATAATGAAGGAGCCCCGTCAGCCTAAAAGCAATTGGTTGGGGTGGTGTGAAAATCGAAATTTTGTCTCTGGTGATTAATTGTTTCTGAAGTGCCATTTCTAACTACCATTTAACAACTGGATGTTTTTACTATAACTACTTCTACCACCCGAGTCCTAACAATTCTAATTCCTCTCAATTTTTAGTGTATTGGATACCACCCTGCAATTAGGCTGTATATATGGGAATCAGGGAGGACATAATAAAATAACGTCCATTGTCAATGATGAAACATTGACTAAATCTTGTGACTATTTTTCCCAAGATTATATACAACTATTGGGTTTGGGAATTTGTAAAAGTCACCTCAATAAAGCTGATTCCTTTTTAAATATGTTTTGATTGGTTCTTAGCCCTCACTTAAATATTCATCTTTGTTGGCAGTTCTTGCACCACATCACTAGGTGCCATCAAGACAGTCGGTTCCAGCTTCTGGGATATTTATCTGAGGTTAGGAGGATTAAACTTTCGTATTGCATTTGCTATGACATCTTGCCTTGCATTTGCAAAAATGTGAAAATCAGTAGTCAGGCTGTTTGGTCAATTTACTACTCTAAATAATTGGAGAGGATCCATGCCCGTTCATCAATATGTAATCAAATAACAGTTTTTAGTCATTGTTATTATGATCTTATTACCAGCTGCTGATAGACTATTTTTGGTTTGATAAGGCATTCCTGCTCGTGTTTGTGTGCATCTGCAGATATCTCTATCTGCATTGCATGTTTTTGTATGAGTAACATAAACCTGATGGTTTTCTACTTCATTATTGTCGTTTACATGTTCTTTAATTTAAAATGCAGGTCTTCTCAAGGAGTCATGTGAAGAGATTTTGTGGACTGGTTGTTTGTTTCCTGGTGTTATGGTTTTGTAGTGCCCTGAATTTTGTCATTTTGCACGTGGTATGAACAGTATTCCTTAGGATCAGTTACAATTTATTGGTTTATATAGCACATTCTTTTGAGGCTTTCTCAATATACTCGTGCCATTGTGAATGTAGAAAAGCGGAACTAGAGACGGGTGCCTGTTTAAATTTTAGCTAGTTTTTTAAAAATATTTTTTCTTGACCATTTTTTTAATTTTTATATTTTCCTGGATTGTAAACATGGATGGTTAATAGAGAAAATAATGATTCTTCCCAAGGTTGCTTCTGTCGTGTGTTGTCAACTGAAAAAATGCTCTCCCCAAGTTCTTCAACTTGCTGTTTGCAACCTCCTTGCATTTTTCCGTGGACTCGTGCATTCGTGGATTGGGAAACAATGGCATAGAACGTAGGTGGGATAAAGCTTGGTTTCTTACAAAGGATCGTGATTTGATAGTTCATAGTTCATCCTCTGATTAAATAAAATAGGGTTGGAGACAAGGTTTTGTTGGGCCATTTGACCATGGAATTGGCTATTAAAAGGGATTAATTTTAAGCTAAACTATCAAGTAAGCGTAAAATACCCGCCTCACCGAAGAATAGCAGACCCCCTTGCCCCCAAAATAAGCACATTCATTGTTTGTTTTTTCAGAAATTAATTGGAAATTTTTTTACCTTTAAAGACTAAAAGTAAAAAACTAAATACTATTTTTTAACTAAAAAAATCCTACATAATTCGTATTTACAATTGGATTTACCTTTGATTCATTATGACTGTTTAACTATCATTTAGTCCTATATTGTCAAGTTATTAAAATTTAACTGTTACGGTCACTATTATAAAAGGTAAGTCTTTTGTTAAACAAAATGAAAAGGTTAGTCATTTTTATTGATGCAATTTATTATTGTAACTAGATAATAAAAAAATTTAAAAATAATTCTATTTTTTAAATAGACATGACGAGGATCTTCCTTTACAAATAAATGGATATTTATTTTTGAAGTCTTATTAAAATGTTTTAAAAATCTTCCTATTAAAATAAAATATTTTAAGCATTATGTGCAAATCATAAACATATTGAATATAATTAACTTAATTACTTTAATAATTTTTTCTTCTTATGAAAAAAAAATATTTTCATAGTTGGTTGTCATAAAACTAATTTCTTGAGAAGTAACAATTTGAATTTGATCTCTTTGAACAAAATCTCTGAATGGTTTATATTTATTTGTGCATAATTCTTTTTTATTATAAATATGTTGTTTCATCAGTTTTTATAAATATAATTTTTAAATAATGTTTTAGCAGCCAAATTTTAACAAATGTTTGCAAACTATTTATGTTAGCTGAAATTCGTCTGAAAATCTTCATCCTGAAAGAAAAGAACATTACTAATTATTATTATGTTTAATAAATATATAAATTAGTCTATTATTCAAACACAGATAATATAGGAGTTAAATTGTAAAAAAAGCCACGTGTCAGTACTCTGAACTTTTTTTTTCCTTCCCCTTGAGTTGAGAGAGAGAGAGAGAGAGAGAGATACTGCTGCCTGCCAGCTATTGTGAGTATATTGCTATTGCCTATTGGTATTGCTGCCGCTATCTCTTCCCTCTCTCCGCACTCTCCATCGTTTTAGGGTTTGTACTCTTTTTTGTCTCTTCTCTTCATTCCTTCTTCCTACATGTTTTCCTCATTTTTAATCTATATATACTTCACCGATGTAACAGAGTACCACGATTTTCGTTTCGCCAATTCGTGAAATAGAAAATTCCGTCAGAATCATACGAATTATTGTTCATTGTTTGCCTGTAAGTACTCTTTGCTTCTATATTTCCTTCATTTTTTAAATATTTGATTTGCTCCTTTGGCTATTGTTTACTATTTGCCCTAGGTTTTTACGTTTCCACACCCACAAATAATTCGTATTACTTTTGCTACCCAGATCCCTCTGATTGATTTTGAGATTCTAATGTTTTTTCTTGTCTGTTAGTCCTCATGTAGTCTTCCCTCGCTTTGTTTATTTTGCGTCTTTTAATGAGATTATTTAGGGTTCTGTATTTTTTAGCTTAAAAATTTAGAGCTGGGCAGCGTCTGAAATTATGATGTTTGAAGCATTGTTATTCTTAATCGGTGTTTTAGTTATTTCTAATTACAAAATGACCAAATACAAACTTGTCGTATCCAATTAATGCATTAGCTATTTACTACTTTGAAATAATGATAATAATAATAGTTGCAATTCTTGTATATTTTACATTCCTGTCGCTGGAGTGTTGCTTTGGCTGGTAGTCAGTACTTACTAGTTCTTGTGTAATGTTATGCCTCAAATGCTTTCTCGATATGTTTGTTCTCCCCCTTTAGTTTGTGTAATTATTTTGAGTTTCAATTATAGGTGCTGATGTTTACTAAGCCTTCTGTAGTTTTTTCAGGAAAAAAAAATATGGTTACCTTGTTAAATTTATATAGATGGGATTTCTAATGTGCATGTGTTTTTGTTGGATGGTATTTTCTTAGTTTATGGTACTTTTGCTATAGTGTCAAACTTTATGAGGTTTTGTAACTTGTATTGTTTGTTTGATTTTGTTTTACATATTATGTCATTTGAGGAGAAAAGAATGAAAATTGTAATTTCCTGATTGCAGCTACTGTTGTGCTCCAACTTGGTAAACAAAAAGTTCATATATTGTTTTATTTCTTCAATGGGGGATGCTGAGAATGCCCTTCCACCTTCAAAGAAAAGGGCTGCAGGAAGGGAGCTCACTCGAGATACTCCCATTGATGATGAGGAAGATGCTCCTGAGCTTGAGACTGGCACTTTCAAGAGAGCCACTGAAGAGGTCTTGGCAACCAGAAGGATAGTCAAAGTTCGTCGCCAACAAACTAATTCTACTCCTTCTGCAAATCCTTTTGCTGGAATACGCTTGGTTGCTCCCACTGAGCCCAGTGTCAATCCCACCGAGACTACTACTGATGCACAATCAGCTGGGGAGAACACCGTTGCAGATGATTCAAAAAGAAGTGATACAGCTAAGGATTCTGAAAAAGCTGAAGATGGGGAAACTAAGCAATCAGAGAGCAAAACTGATGAAGCAGATGATAAACCTACCGAAAGTAAGGATGCTGCTGAAGAAAGCAATGCAGATGAGGAGCATACTGCAGAAAAGGTTAGTACTGATGACAAATCCGAGGTAGATAAAGAAAGTAAGGATGTCACTGAAAGTGGAAATGAGGATAAGAAGGATGCTACACACAATGAGAATGCCAGTAAGCTGGATAAAGAACAAACTGGGGATGGAAAGGATTCTGGAAATGATGATAAGAATGAGAACACTGACAATGAGGATAGGAAAGACAACAAAGCTGACAGTGCAGAGCCAAGTGCCGAAGGTGGCCATTTGAAGTCATTTCAGCTGCTCTCAAGTAGCCAAAATGCCTTTACAGGTCTTGCTGGTACTGGATTTTCTACTTCCTCATTTTCCTTCGGTTCCATTTCAAATGAAGGGTCTGGTTCTGTTTTTGGACTGAAAAGTGATAAGCCCTTTGGTCTTGGTTTATCTAACAATGGAAGTTCTCTTTTGGGGGCATCTGGTGCCTCTGCTGTTTCTAAGAATGAGGGAAGTGGTTTAGCAATGCAGGAGGTTGTGGTTGAAACTGGGGAAGAAAATGAGAAAGGGATTTTCAATGCAGATTCAGTATTGTTTGAGTTTGTTGATGGTTGGAAGGAACGAGGGAAGGGAGAACTGAAGATTAATGTTGCCAGTGAAACCAAAAAAGCCAGACTTCTGATGAGGTCTAAGGGAAATTTTAGATTGATTTTGAATGCACGGCTTTACCCTGATATGAAGCTCACAAATATGGACAAGAAGGGTGTTACCTTTGCCTGCATCAATAGTTCCAGCGAAGGGAAAGGTGGTCTTTCAACATTTGCCTTGAAGTTCAAGGATGGCTCCATAGTGGAGGAGTTTAAAGCCGCTGTCATGGCACACAAGGGTGAGACATCCTCCACAGTTCTTAAGACCCCTGAAAATTCTCCAAAGGCTTCTGATGATTGAGAGAGAGACACTCCTTACCCATGTCTCCCAATGTCTGTCTCGTTAGATAATTTGCTATTCTGAGTTCGTTTGCCCTTGTGTGGCATAGTCTATTATACTTAATTAGTGTACTTGAATTTGAGTCAAGTCTCCAACTGTTAATGGAACTTAATTTTGGATTTAGACTGCACAGTTTCTCTTGAACCCTGAAACGTTCGATGGTGCTGTTGTTTCTTGAGCCTGGAATTTTGTCGAATTTCAAAATGACATTGAACTTTGCTAATTGCTATTGTAGGGTTACCGTAACAAGATCACTTTTTAATTAAAACTATGTTATATTAGCTGTGAACTGGTCAAAGCTATTCACTTCTAACCGTTGCAGTCGTCGCAAAAGAGAGCACGACTCCCATTCATATATGAATTTGAGTCAATTGGCTAAGATATTCATTAGGAATTATTAAATATGTTTGATAAATTTCAATATGCCAGTTGCATATAACTAAATGTTTTTTGTTTAATTTACTTTTGGGTCTTCTAGACTTCTACTGTAATCCCTTTGGGATTAGAAAATGGAATGTGAAAGGAAAGCACATTCTACTTGTTCCTCCTTTATGAAAACAAAATCTCACTCGTAGGTTATTGTTTTCCTTTATGAAAACAACTACTTGTGTTAATCAGTAAGCGAAAAAAATCTCCTATTTTTCTGTTTTACAAGACTAAAACGTGGAGAAATGTAATACAAAATTTCAAAAGAAAAGAAAAAAAAGAAAGATAAATATCATCTCTTTTCCTTATTCCTAAGTTTACTATCTATAACTTTTTATATTATTATATTTTTTAATATATTTGTCGATTATTTTTAAATTTAAAAAGCTAGAGTGCATTAAATTTTTTTTAAAAAAAAGTAACAGTAATGTTTTGAAAATTTTAAAATTAAGAGTAATGAATTAAAAATTTCAACAAAAATGAAAATTTTATAATATACGAGAAAATAAGAAGAATGTCTTGAATTTTTTTTTTTAAGTAATTAAAAATATGAAAAAGGAAGAGTAAAAAAAGTTAAAAATAAAATTTTTTTTTAAAAAAAATAAAAAAATAAGAGTAATGTCTTGAAAATTTAGAAATATTGATCATAAAAATCATTGAATAAAATAAAAATATAAAAAAGCAACAGTAATATCTTTAAAAATTTTTAAAATATATGAAAAAAACAAGAGGAATTTCATAAATAAAATAATAATTTTAAAAATATGAAAAAAAGAGTAATGTCTTAAAATATTTTAAAAAAAAACAAGGAATATCTTGAAAATTTGAAAAAAAAAAAAAGGATGGTCTTGAAATTTTTTTAAAAAAATGAAAATTTTAAAATTATGAAAAAATAAGAATAATGTCTTGAAAATTTAGAAAATATGAAAAAGTAAGAATAATGTATTGATTTTTTTAAATAAAATTTTAAAAATATGAAAAATAAATTATTGTATTGAAAATTTGAATAAATATGAAAATTAACAAAATATGAAAAAACAATGTCTTTAAAATTTTGAAAAAAAAAAATTTGAAAAAAAAATGAAAATTTTTAAAAGTGATTTAGGATTTTATAAATAGAATCCTATATAGTTTAGGATTTCACAAATAGGATTTATGATTTTATAAAATGAAATCCTAAATGATTTAAGGTTTCACAAATAAGATTTAGGGTTTCATAAATTGAAATCCTAAATTATTTACGGTTTCACAACTTAGATTTATGGTTTCATAAAATGAAATCTTAGATAATTTAAGATTTCAAAAACGAAATCATAATTTAGGATTTCAAAAACCCTAAATAATTTTAGATTTCATTTATAAAATCCTAAATTTTATTTGTAAATCCTAAATCATTTAAGGTTTCAGTTTATCCTAAATCCTATTTATGAAACCTAAAATCATTTAAAATTTTATTTATGAAACCCTAAATCATTCATAATTCCACCTATGAAACCCTAAATCTTATTTGTGAAACCCTAAATTATTTAGAATTTTATTTATAAAACCCTAAATATTATTTATGAAATCCTAAATCATTTAGGACTTCACTTATAAAATCTTCAATAATTTAGGATTTCATTTTATGAAACTCCAAATCACTAAGGGTTTTATTTTATGAAACCTTGAATCATATTTGTGAAACCCTAAATCAATTACGATTTTATTTTTAAAACCTTAAATCATTTAAGGTTTCATTTTTTTATTCTTAGAACATTTTTGATAAAATGAAAAATTGCATCTTATATGTGAAATCATAAATTATCTGGGGTTTAATTTTATTAAACACTAAATCATATTTGTGAAATCTCGAATCTTTTAAGATTTCACCGATGAAATATTAAATTATTTATGGTTTCATTTTATTTCATTTTATGAAACCTGAATCTATTTTTTGAAGCCCTAAATCCTATTTGTGAAACCATACATTATTTAAGGTTTCATTTATCAAATTATAAATCCTATTTAGAAAATCCTAAATCATTTAGGATTTTTTTTTATGAAACATTGAATCATATTTATGACACTTTAAATTTTTTAGATTTGACATTCTAAAGGATTTTATTTATGAAAGACTAAATCATTTATGAAATCTTAAATTGTTACAGTTTCATTCTTTAAAATAGAATTTTGTTTTTACTATGATGCTCTCAATCTAATGTCATTATTACGTATTGCACTATTTTCTTGCACAATTATTGAATATGTTAAAGAAAATATAAAATAATATTAATAATTAATTAATTATCTATTTTGGGTGTTGTTTTTAAAATTCTCAATTATTTAAGGGTTTGTTTGTTTTTTATGTTCTAAATAATTAAGGTTTCATTTTATCCAAAATCTTATTTGTAAAACCCTAAATTATTTAAGATTTCATTTATAAATCTTATTTGTGTAATCTAAATTATTTAAGATTTTATCTATGAAACCTTAAATCATTCATGGTTTCACATATAAAAACCTAAATCCTATTGTGAAACCTTAAATTATTTAAAATTTTATTTATAAAATCCTAAATATTATTTATGAAACTTTAAATCATTTAAGATTTTATAAAAACCTGAATCATATTTGTGAAACCCAAAATCATTTAGGATTTTGTTGTTGAAAATATTAAATTATTTAAAGTTTCATTTTTATCCCTAAAACATCTAAGATTGCGTAAAATGAAACCTTGCCTCCAATATATGAAAATGTAAATTAGATAAAATTTCATTTATGAAACCCTCAATCATATCTATGAAACTCTTAATTTTATATTATATCCTAAATTATTTATGATTTCATTTTATAAAACCCAATGAAACCTATATTATTTAAGATTTCATTTATCAAAACCTTTTGAATCATATTTACGTAATCATAAATCATTTATGATTTATTTTATGAAACACTACATTATATTTATAAAACCTTAATTTTCTTTATGAAATCCATAATCTTATTAATAAAATCCTAAATTATTTAAAGTTTCACTTTAAATCCCAAATACATTTCATTTTTAAAATCCTAGATCATTTAAGATTTTATTTTTATAACACTTTTCAATTCAGTCATTATTACGTACTACACTATTTTCTTGCACAATTATTGAATGTTAAAGAAAATACAAAATAATAATAATAATAATTAATTATCTATTAAGTATTTATTGGGTTTTCATAAACCTCAATTTTTAAAATAATTCGTATCACCACTTAGTTTTATACATTTATCGATATTTATTGGGTTTTCATAAACCTCAATTTTTAAAATAATTCGTATCACCACTTAGTCTTATACATTTATCGATATATCTATATCACGACAACAATAATTCTAATGTAACACGTAATAATATATATCTAAATACGTGTCGCGTTACATATACTACACAATTTTTTTCTAAATTTATGAAAACCGAAACTATCTTACAAGTTGAAGGAAGAACAGTTTAATACATTTGCAAGGACTCGAATTATATTTCATTATTGTCGATTTAATCAACTAAGGTAATAGAGTATAACAAAATAAAACCATCCTTTTCACCGAATACCAAACCCGTCTCTGGTAAGTGGTAACAATACTTTAAGTCTTCTTCTCAACAGAAGAAAGAAACAATAAATTCAAAAGCAAAAACCACTCAGTCAAAAACACTAATTTGAATTTGGAAAAAATAAAAGGATTACACTATTAACGTCTCGTAGTAATTTAACACAAGTCCATACCATACCAGACGAACAAGAAAACCATTTACACGAGAAATTTTCAACTCCACGAGCAATCTCAGTTGCTGCAAAACAATCGTCGTTCGTTTTTCCCACATTCATAGTTGTAGAAAACCCTGCCTATGTTTCTCACGAGCTTCACGAAAGCAAAACGCAAGAAAAATCTGGCAAAGAAGCCAACAACTGTCATAATTTCCTCAGCAGCAAGGATTACAAGGACAGACATCAATTGCAAAATTATTTATACTTACCGCACAATTACACAAGCAACTACCACCTGTCAAGCTGCAATAAACTTCTTTAAATGGAGAACAGCGTGTACAGGCGTTACATAACTGCAAGAGAAAAAAGAGGTGTGTATGAGTGTACAAAGCCCGAGGAAACGGGGAAAATAACTTCAAAAAGACAAGTATTCTGCAATCACCTAAACATTCTTGAAACATATCGCTGCCCAAAGTACTCCAGAACATAAGCTGGAAGACAAAGGACCAGGAGGAAGAAGGCCTGCAATACAAAAATTATGAATACTTAAAAAACTGTAACACTAATAAGAAAAATGATGCATTAATTGATAGGGGAAAATAACAAACCTTATCTTTTTATTCAAACAAGGTGTATTCTATAATATTTCATTGCCCAAAATTCATCTCCGAGTATCTGCATGGAACATAACCAACATTCATTGAGATATATGTTGATCTTAAGAAAAATGACCCACCTCCCCAAAAAAGGTTAAACCATGCTCAAGCATATTCCCAAAAGGATTCATTAAGATGACCAAAATGAAAATGTTTCCACAAATCAACTTGCCTGCGGGGCTTATTTTGCCGCTGTCCAAACTCATCATTTACAGGCTCTGCAGCCAGATCAATTCCAAAAAATAAATTAACATCCAATGGCAATGGGTAAACAATATATCTCAGTGGAAAAGGAATATCAATGTCTTGCCTGACTTCTGTGGTGGCTTCCATTCATTATTAGCTTTATTCACATTATTTTCCTTGCTGCAAAGATTCAATCATGAAAACAGAATCACAAAACCAGCAAAAAGCTACAGAAACAACAAAAGCTTGCATGGAGGAAAGAAAAGCATGACAAAAGCCATTTCTTTATGAATCCCCTCTCCCAACCCCACACATTCACACAAAATGAAATAAAATAAAATAAGATCACCGTTCATGCCAAGCTATGCAATTTTAAGTAAAATATAGTTGAATTACGTGTTCATAATAAATCTATAAAAGAACTAACCTTGAAGTAGCTGTTGCGGATGTTTGTCCTGATTGTCGGGCATGATAAGCACCATCAACAGTGAGATAGGGTGGACAATACGAAGCCCCTAAAGCACCTGCTGCCCCTAAAGCTCCTGCTGCCCCGGTTAAAACTGGTAGCCTAAACCAACAAAGGAACTACTTAAATAGTGTTCCAAAAAGGAGTTAAAAAGAAACAAAAGTTTTTTTACTTTCACAAAAAGTATACAGAGACACTTGTAAGGATATTTCAACCAATAGAGTAATTAAATAACATATTGATTATTAAATTCATAGAGAAAATTACAAGTGTGGACCATACACAAATGCACACACTCAGAAATTTCAACCATGTCAACATCTGATAAAATTCAGTCACTAATATTCTTACCAGGTCATTTCAGAGTTTCCAAGACCAAGTTGAGGCTGACCAACATATCCAGGGAATGCCATGCCAACAGCAGGAACTCCTATGCCACCTGGATGCTGCCCTCCAAATTGCATAACTGTATCCCACCAATGCCAAACCAAAATCATCAAAATTGATTAAACAATAAAAAAAAGCTGCATCTGATCTGAAAGGATCACAGGTACAAACACACAACAAAATCAAGGGGATGTTTATAAGTCAGGACACCCTCACCACAAAAACTCATTTGTAACACAGTAAATAATGTAACGCTGCTATCCTACTTCATGTGTATGAGAAGATTGTATTCCAACAACAGATATGCAGAGTTACAGTAAATATATTGGATCCCAAACAGCTGACTAAAACTGACCTGGCAAGAAGGTAGGGAAGTTCTGATCTCCATGACTACCACTGATATTTCCAGCAGTCCCCATGGCTCCAGCATAAACAAAAGAGCCCCTTCCACTACCCTGGGGAGCTCCCCTTCCCTTCCCAACCAATGCACCCTTTAATTTACCAGATTCTGAAGCTGCATCAATTTCTCCAGAATCCAATGAACTAATCGCGCTGGATGTTTTGGGGGGAGATGAAGCTTGAGACCCACTACCAGGTCGATTACCAACCTGTGGAGCAGGGGCTTGCACAGAAGGTGAAGTTCTCCCTGGAGCAGTTCTCTGAATAGCCTGGAGTTGTGTTGGATCAATTTTATTTACTTGATTACGAGAGGTAGCAGACTGATAATTCATCTGTACTGGTACTGCTCCACCCCTCCCATGTCCTCTTGGATGAGCAGACTGAGAAGCATTAACTACAGAAGATCCAGGTGGTGGAATATGAATATTGTTAAAAGCCTTTCCAACAGATTGAACGCTGGTCCCATCGATATACAGCTTCTCCATGCTGACATGATCAACAACATTCTTTCCCCGAAGAAGTGCATTGTTCTGTTGAACCAAAAAACCCTCATCTACAACACCAGGACGAACATTTCTGCCTGTACTACCTATATGAACATCCCCTTTTGGTGCCACACTTAAATCTTTGTTGGAAGAACTCGAAGGGTAAAAAGGGGGAGATGCATAATTCAAATTTGATGCAAACACTTGTTTCTTAGCAGGCACAGGATCAGGCTCCGAATTAGAGACAGGAGCAAAAGTTTTTCCAGAACTAGCATATGAAGTTTTCTCAGGCTGCTTCCCAAATCTTAGAAAATAGGTAAAGAAAATTATGATCAGAAAGCATTAACATGTATAGGCTGCGTGAATCCAACTAATCCTACAAAATACAAAGTATGTACTCACTGTTTATTTTGCACCTGGTATGCTGAATCATTGTTCTTATTAGTAGGCTCATATCTCCGGGGTCCTCTCCCTCGCACAATACTCTTTGGTGCCTGAGTTTGATTGCCTCTATTATCATACCCTTTCTGGTTATCTCGAACATATCCTCCACTGCGATCAACACCTCGAGTTTTACCACCACGGCCCCGAAAATTGCCCTTAGAAGGTCTCCTACCCTAAATTTTATACAGAATGCATTAGCAAGGTTTCTTTAACTTCAAAAATCCAAAATAAAAAAAAAGTTCTAGAGTCGCCGAGTCTTTCAAGCAAAATCATCACCTCTTTATAGTGCCTCTCTTGCAAAGTAATTTCCTCGAACTTGTCATGTCCCCACTTCCTGTCATCCTTAGACTCCCAGAGTCTCCTTCCACCACGCATACGCCTAAAAGACAAAAAAACAAAACCTTAAAATCAACCACGTGACATTACACTATGCAAAGGTTTGAGTGAGAATTTGGATACCTGTTGCGTGCACCGGCATTATCCCTGAACCTATCATCGTGCATATAAAATGCTCCAGCAGTGGGGACCGCAAAAGGTTCATTCTCCTTCTTCTCTTCTTCATCTCCATTCCCTGATTCCTCCAAAGGGGCTTTCACATCAGCTTCATTAACCACTGTGTCATTGGCACCTTCTTCATGTTCATGTTCATGTTGACCCCTCCTCTCTACTCCTTCCAACTCTTCTTCATCTAATACTATCACCTCCACTTCTTCTTCCTCTTCTTCTTCCAACTCTTCCTCGTCATCATAATCAGCCACGCCACCCTCTCCGTCGGATTCATCGGAATGAGTTATCCGGCGATTGGCGACGGCGTGTCTTCCATCAGCGTCGGCGTAACCTTCCTCGTCATCACTGGCCTCACGCCTTCTCCGCATTGTGAGCGATCTCGTGGCCTCTTCGGGATCACTATCGTACTCAACACCTTCTTCAGCCGGCGTAGCCATATTCCTAAAACCCCTCAAAAACCTGAATCAGTCGCAAACACCGAAACGCGCGAAAACTTTGTGGAGCGTCGAAAAGCGAAGAGACAAATTGGAAACCCCAAAGGGAGAAATTGGAGGGCTTGAGAGGCGAGAAGAGAATGATTATTGGGGGAGGGTTGTGAAAGTGGAAGGTAAGGGTTGCGTCTTGCGAACACGAAACCCTAGATTAGATAATTTTGGGAGATTTGATTTTATTTGATTTGTGTCGCTGGCAATTGAAACTGAGAGACGAAGAAAAAAGCGCAAGGGTTATGCTGGAATTATCTTATCGTGCGGGGTATTTCAGGAATTTTCCGGATTTGGGACCGAGCAAGTCAGTGGTTTCTTTATGACACGTGAGAGTGAGATGTCTCCAATATCACGTACAGTGTGCAGTTGTAATTGTACATCTAAGGTGCATTCGGTTTATTATTTTTAATTTTGAAATTTTTAAAAGTTAAAATTATTTTTTAGTTAAAAATTGGAGATGAATATGTTAAAAAAAAAATTAAAAATGATTAAAATACTTTTAAATTGACAATGATGTTGATAGTGGAGAATGATGATTGCAATGACAATGTTAATTACAATGATGATAACGATAATAAATGATAATTAAATAGTACTCTCTCTCTAAACTCTAAACTCTAAACTCTGAAATATAAAAAGAAGAAAAATGTATGGTTGAACTAAAATATAAAAAATAAAAAATAATTTTTTCATCATTAATGATATTATATTTAAAATACCATTCATTTAATTAAAGTTTTATTTATAAACATTCCCTTTTCTTTATCTTATCTTATGTAATTAAATCGTTTGAATAATTGAATTGTTTGTTTTATTGAAACTATTAATATTAAATAACCTTAAGTATATTTATTGAGGGAAAAAAATTAGTTTTTTTTCCTTATATTTTAATCCAAATAAAATAGTTGTTAAAACAATAACAATGATAATAATGATAGTAGTGTGGTGAACCTCAATGATTATGATAGTGTGATGATGATGATGACGACAACGATAATCATATAATGACAACAACATGATGAGAATATTGATGGTGATGAGAATATGTTTTTTTAAATTAAAATCAAAATTCACAAAACCTTCTTTTTATTGTTTTATTTTTATTGTTTTAAAAATAATGTAAAACTATTTCAAAATTAAGTTAAAAATCAAATAAAAAATATCACTTTATACTTCTTTTTTTACATCTGAGACAATAAAATTATTATAAATAAAGAATTATAATTATTTTCTAAATACACTATCATTGTTCTCTTGTTACATACCAAAAAAGACTAAACCATTTTATATATAAAAAAGATTAAACTTCTTAATAATCATTAAATTAATGATTTAACCTATCACGAATTGTGTATAGGGTTTTAAAAATCAAACCAACCCAGTTGGTTGGATTGGAACTCAGTGGTCAGCTCGAGTTAAATTGACCATGTAGTTAGATCGGTTTCATCCAGTATAACTCAGTCAAATTTGCGATTAAACTGCTAACTCGGTCCGGGTCACTTAAAAAAAATGTGTCATGAAAACAACACCGTTTTGAACCATCCCAAAAATAGAAAAAGGGCTCGTGTTCACCACCAAGCACAAACCCTCTGCCACACCTCAGATAATTTATTTGAAGTTGTGTATCAGTTATCTCATATTTGTTTCTCTGTTTAATGTATATCTGTTGTTTTCTGATATTGTTAAATGTGTTTCTTGTGAGTTTGTTCTTTGTTTAATATGAATAGTTATTGTTACTTTGTTTGTGATTCTTATAAAGATGACATCTAATGAAACACCAACATTCTAATAAACTTCCACTCAAAATTATGATAAGGTTGATGATGTACCAAGTAATACTATAAAAAATACGAATTTAAATAAAAGTAATATTGAGGAAGCCACTATGAAAGATTTTGAGTTCTTAAATGAAAGAGTTCATAAAATAGTTCATGTTTCTTGCCAAAAAAAAAATAAACTTATTAAAAACTTATGTTTAAAACTTATTTATTTATGTTTGTTAAAAACTTATATTTGAAATTAATTTATTCATGGTTTATAAGTTTTATTATATAACTTTGATGTTTGAATTTGAGTTCATTTGAAATTTATGTTATGAGATTTTGTAAAATTATATAATTTTTTAAGAATATTTTTTAATATTAAGAATTGAGACAAATATAAAATTTATATTTTTTTTAATATGCTATTTACCTAGTGATCCAACCATTGATGCAGTGCCTCAATTGGTTCACCTATTCAGTTTTTAAAACTTGTTATGTTATGTATAGTAATATTCATAATAAATATTATTTAATCATTTAACAATATTCTCATAATTAAACAATTCTAATTGTTTGCTCCGAAAATATCAGTTCCTCGCTAACAAGAAAGTCAAAGTGGTGGGAGCAAGATCAAACTGCAAAGAGGCCGTTGGATTGATCTAAGGGTGAGAATGTTTGGGCGATACCCACCGACGGTGCAGTGCAGGTGCAGTAATTGAGGGAAGAAAGATCGCACGTGCAAGATGCACGTGATAGTATGAATTTGTCTCAGAAACAGAATCAGACTCAGAGTAAGACCCTTGTTTCTTTCTCCCACTCTCTCAACTCTCAAACAAACCTTGTCACACTCACACTCATAGAGTGCCAACTTTCTTTCTCTCTCTCTCTCTCTGAACGTTTTTTTTTTTCTACCTTTGTTGCCTTAACGTGTACAATACAACGGTTCCAACGTGTTGAAGGAAGCTTAGCTCAGCTTCAAGAATCGGTCTTGAAACTCAATCATGCACAGATCTTCAACGATCCATGTAATGCCCTTCTCTTCTCTTTTCTGTTTTCTCCCTCCGCATACTGCTATTTCCATTTTCGCATCTTGGGTTTCTTCGTTAAGTTACTTTACTTTCTTTCTCCATTTGTTGCTAAAACATAAACACGGCTTTCCCCTTTTGGTATGGAATAAATATATAAATAGAAACCCGACTCTGTTTCGCAACAGTTCAAATTGTGATCTTTTACTTCCAATGTTTCTTGGTACAAGGAGCAATCTTGAAAGTTAAGGAGTAACAAGAAACGAATTGTTGAATGTTAAGGAGAATAACTGAACCAACTTGCAAAACTACTTTTTCTTGTTTTCTTTTCGGATCAATTATGATGGAGAAACTAAATCATTGTTATCTTTCTAGCTTACTTCTTCCGTGTGGTGAATTCAGAAAACTACTGTTCGAGCTTGAAGAAGCATTTCTGGAGGCTTTTGGTTCAATTTCCAGTGAGAAGTGTCCCTAAAAGAGGATAGGGTGAAGCTTCTTTAGTGATATTATCATATGATAGTTCTTGAAAGTGGAAACTAATGGAGGAAAGCATTAATAGAGGGGAATTTCAGCCTAATTTGGCTAAACAGACTTCTCTGAGGTTAGGTGGCAGTTTTAAATCAACATTATCTGGAAGAACAACTCCGCGAAATTCCCCTTCGTTTCGACGACTAAATTCTGGTCGAACGCCAAGAAAAGATGGAAGGAGCAGTGTAGGCGGTGCACTGTGGTTTCGGAGCAATCGTTTACTTTTGTGGTTGCTTCTAATCACCCTCTGGGCTTATCTTGGATTTTTTGTACAGTCCAGGTGGGTACATAGTGATAAGAAGGAGGAATTTTCTGGCTTTGGAACCGGGCCCAGAAATACCAACTCAGATGCTGAACAGATTCAGCGACGTGATTTGCTTGCTAGTGATAAATCATTATCGGCTAATAATGAGACTGATGCAGATATAGCAGAGCTTAGTAAAACTGTAAATGTAGCTCTGGCCAAGAAAGACAATGATGTTCCATCTCGTCGTAAAACAAGCTTAAAGAAGAGGAGCAGAGGCAGACGTGTTTCAAAAGGTAAATCGCATGGTAAGCTGAAACCAACTAAAGAAGTTAAGAACAGTGATATAGAAGAGCAGGAGCCAGAAATTCCTACAACCAATAGTACATATGGATTGCTAGTTGGTCCGTTTGGCTCAATGGAGGATAGAATTCTGGAATGGAGTCCCGAGAAACGTTCTGGGACATGTAACAGGAAGCAGGACTTTGCTCGTCTAGTTTGGTCCAGAAGATTTATCTTGATATTCCATGAGCTTTCCATGACTGGAGCTCCACTTTCAATGATGGAGTTGGCAACTGAACTTTTGAGCTGCGGGGCTACTGTTTCAGCTGTTGTGCTTAGCAGGAAAGGTGGTTTGATGTCAGAGCTTGCTAGGAGGCGGATCAAGGTGCTTGAGGACAAAGCAGATCTCAGCTTCAAAACTGCAATGAAGGCTGATCTTGTCATTGCTGGTTCAGCTGTCTGTGCATCATGGATTGGTAAGAACAGATTAGTGACATTTCCTTATGTATATTGTAGTTTTTAATATCAGAAAGTAGTTGAAGTTTTTAAACTAAACAAGGAAATGTGCTTCACTAAAGGAAAGATTAAAATAAACGAATGTGCTTTGAAGGACTCTAGTCTTCTGGATACAAATTGCAACAATGTCAAAGGCTTGGTTCTACATCTAATATTAATTATAGAATTATTGGTCTAGGACGTTCTAATGTCATACAATAATACAATATTATTTTGCTGTCTCATTAAATGGCATTGGCAGAGGATCCTCACTATGCCTCACTTCCAGCATATAGACATAAACTTCAAACCTTTAATCATTTGAAGTTTGAACCATGGAAATTGATAAAACAAATGAGTTTGATTATACATGGAGGTATGCATATTGCTCTATTAGTCTATTGGAGTCTTCTACTATTATCAAGTTGAAAACCGTGGTATATATTGTTGCAGTTTATAATTTGTCCATGTGAGTTTGTAATTCCACTGCTCTACATGTCTTAATAGATAATCATTATCTTTTTATATGTGTCCAGAACAATATATTGAACGTTTTCCTGCTGGTGCAAGCCAAGTTGCCTGGTGGATTATGGAAAATCGACGAGAGTACTTTGATCGTTCAAAGGATGTATTGCACAGAGTAAAGATGTTGGTTTTTCTTTCTGAATCACAGTCTAAACAATGGCAAAAATGGTGTGAAGAGGAAAGTATAAAACTTAGATCCCGCCCTGAAATTGTTCCGTTGTCTGTTAATGATGAACTGGCATTTGTAGCTGGTATTCCTTCAACACTTAACACTCCATCCTTTAGTACCGAGAAAATGTTTGAGAAAAATCAGTTATTGCGAGAATCAGTCCGAAAAGAAATGGGCCTGACCGATAATGACATGCTTGTGATATCTCTAAGTAGCATCAACCCTGGGAAGGGCCAGCTATTGCTTCTTGAATCAGTAAGCTCAGTACTTGAACAAGGACAGTTACAAGATGATAAGAAAGTTAAAAAAGTATCAAATATAAAGGAAGGCCTATCTACTCTGGCTAGAAAGCATCGTATTAGGAAATTGTTGCCATTGTTGAAAAATGGCAAAGTAGCTTCGAATAATATCTCAAGCAATTCTTTAAGCAGGTTACATGAATTTAAAAATAAAGTTTTATAACTTATGGTTATGTAGTATCCAATTTTTATATGTTGCACTGATTATGAAAACTTTGACATTCATAGAAGGAAACAGGTCTTGCTTAATGATAAGGGAACAATGCAACCATCTCTCAAACTTCTCATTGGTTCTCTTAGATCAAAGAGTAACAAGGCGGATTATGTTAAAAGCCTTCTAAGTTTCTTAGAACAGCATCCAAACACCTCGAAATCAATTTTTTGGACCCCAGCCACAACACGGGTTGCATCACTTTACTCTGCTGCAGATGTTTATGTTATAAACTCTCAGGTAAGTCTTGATTAAAGGTTAAATTATCTGTAAAGTAGTACGTAAAATGTTTATACATGCATACGTAGGTGTAAATATGCTTATATAAAAATATAACACTTGTTTCCTTCATTGTTTGAATATGCATGTGTTTATGAATCCAGTTTATTATGACATCCAAACAAAGCTATGAATGAAAAAAATGTTTCAGTTTGTTGGGAATATTATCATGATGTCACTGTAAGTTATTTGTCAAGGTAGATGAAATATATGTATTTTTTTTTTTTCTGATTTGGATTCTCATCATATTAACTTGAAGACTTGGAGTTCTTACCTTATCCCATTTCTAGATTATCCTTGCCTTTCTTAAGACTCTTTATATTAAGATGTTTGAATTTTGACTTAGCCTGTTTAGTTTTCTCTATCAATCAAAAATAAGATTTAGCAATCAATAAAATTGTTGCAAATAACAAAGAATCCCGTTTTTGGCTCTGTTTTTCATTGAAAAGAAAAAAAGCACTTCATTATACAACTTGACATAATAGCTTAAACTACACATTCCAGATATTACTACATTTACAGTCATCGAGTTAATTGTAGAAAGAGATATTTTGCATTGTGCAAAGTTGTTCCTAATTAGCAAAAAATGGTGAACAGGGGCTGGGAGAAACATTTGGACGTGTGACTATAGAAGCAATGGCGTTTGGTCTTCCGGTATGACTTATATTTTCTCCTTAAATCATCAAGATCATTGTTACTGAAGCATATGCATGTAATTGTAGCCTTTAAAGTAAAAGACAGTGCCTTCTAATAACTTTTTTTTGGCTCTAATTATAAAAAAGCTGCAATTGGGGATGGATCTGGGATTTCTTTCTGTTAACTTATTCAGTGAAATTAGTTGATAATTTCTATGATTTTTATGTCCTCTTATGTTCATTTCTGTGGAGTAGGTTCTTGGAACGGGTGCTGGAGGGACAAAGGAGATTGTTGTGCACAATGTTACAGGTCTACTTCATCCTGCTGGACATCCGGGGAATCGTGTTCTTGCACAGAATCTCCAGTTTTTACTCAAAAACCAGTTGGCAAGGAAGCAAATGGGGGTGGAAGGAAGAAAGAAGGTGCAGAAGATGTATTTGAAGCAACACATGTATAAGAATTTTGTAGAGGTTATTACTAGGTGCATGAGAAACAAATAAGTAAAAGAACTTGCAATGCTCCTATTCTTTTATTGGATTGCACAAACCCGTGACTGTTAGTTTCTTTGTACTACTACTACTGAGTCCAATTTATGAGAAAGATTACCAGCTCCTCTGTTTTCTTTCATCTGGACAAAATAAATAAATAAAAATAGATGTTCCTGAAAAGCAATATTCATCTGTGTTTGAGTGCAAATCAATAAATTTAGTGGCTACGATAAATTGAATAAAACTGAACGTGTACAATGAAAGTGAAAAAAGAGTATTCTGTCTCCTCCAATGGGTTCTTGTGGCCTTACAGTGCGTGATTAACGGTAAGTCTCAGTGTTGTTGTCAATCGCAAGTTGTTTTTTTTACAAGAAAGTTATTAAAACTTGTTTTAAGTGTCAAGTGAAAATAACTTGGGACTATAGTAACTTCTCGTATCCTAATTTGTTGAAATCATAGTTCTTCTTGAAAAAAATAGTTTAATGAAAACATATATCCAATCTCAAGCAGGGCGGTAGTTTAGAGTTTAACATCATTTAATTAATTTAATATGTACTGTATGATTATGATAGTTTAAAAAAAATGGGTTTGACGAAGAAAATAGAGGCAAAGGTGACTTGGATGATGTGTACTGTATGTTTAAAGAAATTAAAATCAGTCTTCTACTTAAAAAATAGTAGTAGTAGTTATTTGTTTTTGTAGAGAGCTTGTTTTCTTGGCACCGCGAACGGGCAAACAGCACTAGCTAGCTAATGAAAAAAAAAAAAAGTAATATATATTTGCAGATGATGTTGTGATAATTATGAAGATGTGGTCACGTGTTAGGAAAGTGATAGCAGAAGTGAAGCCTGCGATTCTGATCCTTATGCTGGGATGAGCTTGAGTGTTCTTATCGTGCATGCCATGCCATCTTTTCTTTTTTACTACACACAATTGACGTCGTGAAAGTACTCTCTCAAGCATTTCTTTGTGGATTATTTGGGTCAGTTTTATTTAATCCATTTATAATTTTATATATATACATATGCTACGGCCATGTACAACCTCATTCCTGCTACTCTCTGCTTTGGGTAAAATCGACAACAAATTAATTAATGTTACTCCTACAAAAGACATTACATCAGAAGGGAATGCGAAAGTGGTTGGCACAGTGGTGGAGCCATGAAGAACACTGAGATTGACATCTGATCAACGCATGTCAACCTTATGCCAAATATATAATAAAGCCACACGATGTATCTCCCACTTGTATATCCATATCATTAACTAGTCTTATAAAAACATTAGAATTTCCTTGGCATTACACAAGTGCAGCTTTGATGTTAGTGATGGCCTGCATTCAATCAATAACATATGCTCTGTCTATGGAAAGAAATCATTGGAGGCTTGCCTGGAATATCAGACTTCTCACTGCACTTTATTCGGTAACATTCATATCGTTGACTGCGCTTAAGATTCTAGTCACCATTGCAGGCTCTAATTATTGGATGAAAGACTCTATTCGGGAAGGTTCAAATTCAAACATTCATTTATATTTTATATATATAATTGATTGGTGATATTATTAATTGGCGTATATAAACTGAATGTAACTAATTACAGCATAATAGGATCAATTCTGTCTTGTGGGGTAAAGGTAAGGAATTAAAGAGAACTTCCGAGCAGAAGAATCTAACACTTATAGAAGATTCACTTGGTGATGTTGAAGTTGAAGTTGAACCATTGGAGCAAATTACCACAGTATATGGTGGCGAAGGAAAAGGACAAAGTGTTGCATGCCTAGTGCGCAGCGCACTCTCTTTTCATAGCATTGCTCAATTGAAGCAGAAAAAGAGGGAAACAAATTCAAGAGAATTAAATCGAAAACTATACAAGCAACAGACAGGAATAAATATGTTCAGAATAATATCATTTTTATCGTGGAAGTCGACCCATAAAAGCTGGAATTCAATAATTAGCCGTTTCTAATGTCTTTTTCCCATTTTAGATACCCAAAACTTATATACCCGGTTTTAATAGTAAGTACTTCAACACTTTTAACAAAAGTGGAGATTATAATTAGCCCATAGTCTTAATTAATTCTTATTGTTGCTTCTTATCTCAATTCCTTTTTATCCATTTCACTTTATGTCAGTATCATAATAATGTTCAATGTAGGAAAATACAACTTGGAAGAAGTGGCATATATAGTGGTCAATTAGTACAGCCTTTACTCTCTTTTTTCTTCTTTTTAAGCATCAGCCTTTACTCTTAAAAAATACAAATAACATATTGTTTGACAATTTTTTAGTGAATTTATTTATTATCCTACTTAAAAAGGCAGTGATTTATTCATGCGTAGCTCTCAATAATTGAATGAGAATACAGAAAAAAAAAAGATGCGAAAAAATCTGCACTAATCTAGCCAGTCTCCAAAAAGTAAGACGAAGGATGTATTAATAACAACTTAAAAAGTTTAATCAGGAGATTACACATAACTATGATTTTCTATTCATCGAACATCATGATTCATGTTGGTTAGAGAGCCTTGCACGCAACCCTCGAGTTCTATGCTAAGAAAGCGATAAATTTTTGTGTGGAATTATTCAACTCTTTATAATTGCTTAAATTTAAGTAATATTATTTAATTTATTTTTATCATGGAAACATGAGAGTATACGATGTGACGTTTAAAATTATATTATAAATAAATTCTTGTAGGTAAATAAATTCTTATTTTAATAATTTTAACAACTTTAACATTGAAGTTAATTTTTTATTAGAGTATTTTTAAGTTTATGTAAAATTATAAGAATTACCAAAATAATATAAACGTTTATGTAAAATCATAAGATTAACTAAAATAATATAAACAACTCACTCATAAGTAATTCCACTGTTTTAATAATTGTAAATCAAAATAGATATATAAAAATGTTCAAACATAAACATACTTACCGAGAAGGATAATTTTTATATCTTTTACTCTAAAAATATTTTCGAAAGCAGTCTAACATCCAGCATAACCAAAGTCTTCGGATCCATAAAAGGATATTGCTAATACTTTCGAGTAAACAGATCAGATCAATTATTAAGTTTGTTGGGAGGAATAGATGTTTTGTAGTCTAAGTTTGTTGAGACCAAAAACGTCAATAAAGTGTAACACGCATCTTCATTTGTTATCTGATTTTATTTTGTAGTTGCAGCATGCATGTTGGAAATGTTAATCCTATTTATCAAGGTCCAACATAATTCTTTTTTATAAGCAAAAACAGGCCTGCAAAAGAGCAAAAAACAGTTAAAGGCATCCTAAGTAAGCACACCCAAAATATATTAAAAAGAAAACCCAAACCAACACAATAACTGTATTCTTTTAAATATAAGTACAGGAACCATGCATGTGAAAAAAATCTTTGTTAAATAGATAAATTACTCTTACTTTGGTGATTTTCATGTTTTGGACAATTAATCTTATGACTTCCCCGTTACAGAGATAGATTTGCAGGAAAAAAAAATGTTATTCAATTCCTAGTGTACGCTCTTGTCAGTCTTGCGTCAACCCATTTACAAAAAAAGAGTAATAAATTAGAGAAAGGGATAATGTCCATTGGAGTTAACAATTTAAGCTGTCTTTAATTAATTCACAGTATAATTTATTTATATAAAATGAAACACTTTAAAAATTATACATGATTGACAAGGAATTTAACCGTTCTGACGTGGTAGACAGACAAAGTCTTAATTCGAACCAACAAAACTATCTTGCCAATAAGTTTAATTCGAGTAAGCTATAAGCATAACAATGAATAAGTTCGTTGGATGTTTTTAATAACTTACTTGAGAGGGATCCAAGAATTTAGCAAAGAAAGTTAAGACGAATTAATTTTTCATTTTAGGCAAAACGTCAATGAAGCACATCTTCGTTTGTTACACTTTCACATCCCGTGTTTCCACTTTTTCAATATCGCAAATCGCACTCCATCTATATACAACTCCTTAAAAGCTAAACTAAAATAAAGCAACCTAGATAACAAAAATGTTGCTTCATAGTTCATATTTACACTAAATATCCAAAAGGCAACCAGATTGGACGTGACCAGTGTAGTCTTCTGGGCTGAGGAGTTTAGTCCAAGTCCGATTTTTGAGATCCAAGAGAAAACTCATGTGTGGTTCCCCAAACCCACTCGATCCAATTACCATTATCACCCCTTCCCACACTCCCACGCAAGCTATGTTCCGTATCTCGCTCGGCACCTTCGCCACCTTCCGCCACGTGTCCCCATGCAGTGCCACCACGTCACCTCCCCGGCACATGTACATTCTCCCCTCCGCCGCGTCCACACACGTGCGCGGGCACGAGGCCGCATCCAAGAACTCTTCCTCCACTGTGCCCCACTTCCACGTGGCAACGTCGAATACCTCCGCGCTCCGCTCGAACCGCCCCTGCATCTCGGTGCAGTACCCTCCGACGACGCAGAGAGTGCCTCGGCGGAACACGGCCTTGCACTCGTCTCGCTCACGGGACATGTCGGGGAGCGGGACCCACGCGTCTCTGGCCACGTCATACGCAAGCGCTGACCTCAGCGCGTTCTTCTCCTCGTCATGTCCGCCTGCGACGTACACCGTGCGATTCTGATCCGACGCGCATGCGAAAAAGGTACGGGGCCCACCAGGCATGTCGGCCCCACGGCGCCACTTGGCCGACAGGAAGTTGTAGATGAAAACGGAATTCGATGCTTTCCACGAATCCGGGTCCCACCCGCCCATTACGACAAGGTCGAATCCGACACCCGCTATCTGACAGAACATGGGTAACCCGAAAGCGAGTTCGGGTCCTAAGGGTAACTCGCTCCATGAACCCGTTTCCGGTTCGTATACACTGAGCCGGTAAAGCGGGTTCGCGGTGGACTTAGCGAGCAATCCTGTTCGGGTTTTTTCGGAGTCAATCTTGGATTGAACCGTGACGAGGATTTTCTGTGTGTGTTTCGTGGTTCTCCTCCGACGGTGAAAGTCCGGGGAGTGAATCTCCGTGTTCCAGCCTTTACAGACGGAGGCAACCGCCGGGAATAGGTCATACGGAACACGAATCAAGCAGTCTCGGGCAACGTCCTCTGGTAGACCAGAAATCAAGTCCATGGTAAGGTAACAGAACAGAAAATGAAAGATTGAGATTGAATCAGTGAAGAGCCATGCACGATTGAGAATGAGAGGGGGAAAAGTTTATTATCGTATTTGAAAAGGAGAATCTTAACAAAGATAGTGTGGTGTGGAGATGAGTATGAGAGAGGGTTTTATTTTATAGTACGGGACGCACATGGTGTTCCAGATAAGTTTTGAGATTTGTGAACAAAATAAATAAATAAACAGTGGGTCTTCTAGAAGGTTTATTTAAAACCGGCAACTGGCAAACAGAAAAGGGGGGTGTGGGTGACCACTGGAAGCATGGACATGGTCTTGTTTCTTTCGGATCCCCACTCAAATTTTCAAAATCACACTTTTAATTATTTTCTACACACAATTCATAAAACAGACACTGTACAATTTAAAATTACTTCATCTAATATTTAATATTGTTTTATTTTATTTTTTGTGTAAATGCAAAATTGATCTGAATTGAGTTTTGGAGGTTCGTTAAAATCAATATATGGCTTATTAAATTACTTACAGAAGTACACTTAGATAAGTACGTACTTATTTACCACTCACTAACAAGATGGCCTACCAACAAAATATTTATATTGTCATTATCTTGATTTGTTAACATAAATAAACAAAGATAAAACTATGGGTGTTCTAGAAGGTTTTCAGGAAACCGGCAACTGGCAAATAGAAAAAGTAGGGATTATTAATAATTACAGTACCATTGAAAACAACAGCTGTGTTAAATAAGTTCTCACTCTTTTTTTTTCTTTTTTTTTAAGTAGATTTTTGTTAAATAACCACTGCATACTTCATAAGAAAAAATGAGTTCTAACTCACTCGATAAATTGATTTATCATTTTTTTTATAAAAATAACATGTACCAACAAAAAAAAATACGTTAATTTAATTAATTAACTTTCTATTTTAAATATGACCTAAATTAAATATAATTTATTTGTTTTTTAATTTAAATTAATTTAATTACTTAATCAATTATACTTATTTTTTATATTATATTTTCTATTTTAGAATGTACTAAGTAGTATTTATGTTGTACAACACACGTAATAAATATTTATTTTATATAACAAAAAGTCATAATAGTAAATAAATAGTAGTAGTTGTAAATAAACAATTTAATCATGATTAAAATTCGTAACATATAAATGTTTTTTAATATAATCTTTTTTTAATTTAAGTTAAACAATTTATATTACAATCCAAAGTTGTTTTTTAACTGATGATGTTTTATAAATAAAGACGAATAAGATAGATCATAAGAGATAAAAGATTAAAAAAATTGAAAAACATTAACATTATAAAACAACTCCTAAAGACACTCTCAACTTTTTCTTTCTTAAAGTCAAGTGAAATTTATTACTATTATATGTGGGATAAAAATACTAAGTTGTGTTTTCTCTGAGATAAATATATATACAAATAACAAATTAATAGAATATTCTAACAAACAAATAGCAAGTTATGTCCACAAGACACCCTCATTATATATATTTTTTTCACGAATATATGTTAAGTACCCTGTACCTATCATGGTCTTAGGATGATATGTTTTGAATTGACATGATTTGCCATATAAATTAGCCCATAAACTTAATTCATAACACAACTTCATACAATTTTAACTGAATTGGTTTATTTACATTGATAAAATAAAACTAGAACGTAAATCACATAAATCTAATTAAAAATGATCGATTCAATTTATTTTGTTTACTCTAAATACGATTCAATTTAACCCATACATACCCTATAAACTAGAAAGCAAGCATGGTCATTGTCACCGGAACCAAATTGAATATTGATTTATCATTTATTTTCTTTATTGCAATAATTGATAATTGATGATTACTCACTTTGTATTCAATGTATTGACTCCGAACAATCGTGATACATCCGTATAAAACCGCGTCGACTCGCTGTGTAATTTTGTGTTGACTTATTATGCTAATATTCATTTAAAACACAAATTATTTTTCTCATATTATTGAATATGGATTCAAATATCACAAGAAAATATATATTTAACGAAATTATAATGATTTATTAAAAAAATATTTATTTAAATATTTTAATTCATTTCATAAAAAAAACAAAACTTTTTAATGATTAATTTATTCTTTACATGTGACCTTATTTTTATTTTTATTTTAATCCATGCATAAAAATCTCTATATAAAAAAAAAAGTCTACGAATTAATCCCTGGTATTTATTGGAACTATAATGGTATTAGTTTGTTTTTTTATAGTAATCTTTATGTAGAAATTAAAATGTTTTTTTTTTGTTGTGTTCGTGTGTGAATTAAAAAAAGAAGGTGGGGAGTTTAAAATTAAATTTTTACTTTAACCTAATTTAGAAAAATCCAACACTATTATATCTCGAACAAATGATAATAATGATCAATTTACAAACAGTTTTTTACGTGTAGGGGTTGAAAAAATATTATCATATTAAACTTTTAACTATATTTTCATAATTACTTAAGCGATAATTTAAAATATAAAATAATTATTAAACTTTTATGTCATTATTTTGGTCTACTCTATAAATAAATGTTGTTCATATTAATATCATGCTTTAGATATCAATTAATTCAATAATTAAAAACCTTAAATGACTAATCTAATATAAAGATAAATTCAAGATAGGATAGAATTGGAGGTATGAAGCGTGAAGAAAGGGGAAAGGGGAAAGGACGAATGAGAGAGATAGACGTTAACAAATTTAATTGAAATTGAAAAAAAAAAAAAAAAAAAGAGTTTAGCAACATTGATGGATATTGGATAGGATTGGCATCTTGAAAACAACACTATGGCCCACTTATGAGATAAGAGTGAAGGGAATGAAGTTTTCAGCCCCAAAAGTCCAAACTGCAAAATGTTCTCTCCTATCAATATCATATCACTCTTGCTTCCTATTGTATTATTAGACTTAGTTATTACCCATTTTTCATCTCTTCTAGAACACATGCACATACTTTCTCTTACTTGTACTTATTATCACTACTCACTAGTAGCATCATGACTTTTTTTTATGGGTGCTACTATTTAATTTAAGATAAACGAACAACTTTTTAGTTACATAATTTTCACTAATTAAGCCAGTAAAAAAATATGTAATTATATTATTTTGTAATTTTCTATTTTTTTTATAAGCAAAAAAAAAGTCTTTCTCCCACTTAAATATAAGCAAAGTCAATTTTTTTTTTGCTTTATTTAATGCGTTATCTTTAAAACATTCTCTGTATTTTGGTATCTAATTTTAATGAATGATAGTTAAAAAAAAAAAAAATTTAATTAAAAATGACACAATTTAATAAATTAATTAATTTTCTTAGTATACAATCTTCACTATATACTTTTCATACAAAGGATCTTCCCCAATCTCATTCATTCCTTCGATGGGATAGGATGGGATTCCTATATAGTTTAATTTCAAACGTTGGATAAAGTTTTCCTTTTCTTTTGTTTTTTCCTCTCCCACTTGATTTTAGAAACAGACAAAGGACACTTGCAATTTGGGTGTCACAATTCATATCTATTCTTGCTAGATAGTTGTGTTGTGTAGCTTTTTCATTTTTCCCCTTTGAAGATCAAAGCTTTATACTTTCACCGACAAATGGAGTGAATGTTGACCTTTAGCTAGCTTTAATAAACTCTTCGTATTTAAGTTGAATCATTCATTCTAGTGATAAGTTGTTTGTCCACATTTAACATCTAATGACGTGGCATTTCAAAGGGAGCTTTTTCTCAAACCCATTAATTTGGGAAATCCATATTTGTCGTTGATTTGGCTAAAAGTAAAGTAAAGCACCAACATATATACAGCAAGCATGTGAAACGCAGTGGTAATCCATGGTGGCTTTAAAGTTCCTATGCATTGTGTTGGAAATAACGTGCATGATACTAGCCGTTTTGAAGGAGTGTGTATATATATATATATATATATATATATATATATATGTATGTATGTATGTATAAACAAAACTTGTCCAGTAGTATGAGCAATTACTTCCACATGAATCATACTCAAAGCTTCGATTTAATATTCAATTAAGAATTTGATTCAATTCCGTGTCATTTAATTGAAAGTTAAATGTAACTGGTTTGATTATACAGAAAATTACAATTGGTTAA
Organism: Amphicarpaea edgeworthii; assembly: GCA_014843725.1. Taxonomy (NCBI): domain Eukaryota; kingdom Viridiplantae; phylum Streptophyta; class Magnoliopsida; order Fabales; family Fabaceae; genus Amphicarpaea; species Amphicarpaea edgeworthii. The sequence goes on from CM026319.1 coordinate 13,288,267, forward strand.
TTGATTCTAAAAAGTCCCATATAGAAATATATTTATTAGAATTAAAAGTAAAAAATCATCCTTTCAACGCATATTTTAGTTTGAAAATACGAAAAGTTAAAATAGTTTATTAACAACAATCATATATATTTTACTTGTTTTAGTCTAGGCTTATTTATTTCTAGTTTGCATGAACATCATAGTTTTAACCTTGAAAAACACTTTGATAGGTTAAAGAATGAGTGTTTATAAATTACTATTGCTCTCAATCCTTAAATGACATAAGATTTATCGGTCGATGTACCGGAACATATTGTATAAGTTTCTATATTTTATTTGATTAAAACTATTAATAAAAAAAACACATAAGACAGGGCATGATATATTTTATTATCATTAGATCTTAGTTAAATATTCAGCTTTATTTTTTTTAACTATAATTCATTACGTATACAGTTAGTCTCACTCTTAAGTCATATCTTTTGATCTTGAAAAAATGAGAAAAAAAAAAAAATCAAAGAATCGAAACACGTTTTTGTCATTCGACTGTGTCAGTACAATGTAAATACTAAATAGAAAAGATGCAAAAAAATATATGTTTCTATTTAACTAAAATCGTCACAAAAAGAGAGTGTAAAGAATAGTATACATACAAAAAAAAGATATAAAATTGTCATGATATTTTTTAAATAAATGTTGAGTTTAATGATAATGTATCACTAATGTAAAATAATTTTATATTATAAAATAATTATAACTCTTAATTTTTAATAAATTATCTTAAAAATTATATAAACTGTGGTAAGATGCATTACTTAAAACTATATTTTGTTTAACTTTTAATTATGCAGTAAAAAATAATAACTTTTATATGATGACATGTATGCATATAAAATAGTATAAAAACTAATAATTGCATTGTCTTTGAATTAATATGACAAAAAGTTGAGTTGATATAATATAAATATGTAGACCACTGTATAAAGTTTACTCAAAAACAATTCGATGTTATTACTGAATTAATAAATAAAAAAAGAGAATTAAACCGATAATAATGATAAACACACTTGAGTAATTTTGAAATGGTTTATAGTAGAAGATAATTAGTACTGTATGAAGAGAAACATCATTATTACCCCCCACACACGTGTAAAGTGCAAGTCCATGTATGTGACTGACGATTGGTATTAATACTAGTATTATGTTGTTCGAAGGTATAAGGTTTTATCAGAGTCTGAACCTTAATCCGATTATACTAGTGGACAGAATAGGTAAGATTCCTACCGATCCGATCCGATCCGGAAGATGCATATGCTATAGTAATAGTATATGGAAATCAATCAATTTTATCTGTAGCGGTACATAATAAATGGTCAATGTTATGGATCACGCCCATGGAAAAGGATATGCATTATTGATATGAGATTTGTCTAGCTATATGTGTAATGTGTCAGCACTATTCTTCTAGAAGCATTTCATTGCTGTCATGTGACCACCGTCCCTCTTTCCAAATTGGCGATAACAACATTAACTTCATCGATCATAACAATTCTTCTAGAAGCATTGCTGTGTCATGTGACCACGGCCCCGTATTGTTTAAAACATTAAATCACAGCTTATTATATAGTTAGGTCGTTAAAAGATGTGAATATTTATCTTTTGTTCAAACGAGGTCATTTTTGTTTTCTACTTGTGTGGTCATGTTGCGAATGTATTGACCAAACTAAACTGAAAGCTGGCCCTTTTTTAACTCAAAAACAGCTTCTCGCAACTTCTTCCGTTTCCTATTTAACTTCGTTTTGTTTTCTATGCTCCACGACCACATACAGACCTTTATTCACCTTTTTAGAAACAAAATTAATAAGACAATGCCCAAACTTAACGTAAGTATTATTAGTATATGGAATCTCAATTATTAATACTGTCATTTTAACAGACGTGTCGCCCATTCCATAAGACTTGCCTCACTTTTGCAATTCACAAAAAATATTTATCACATTAGAATTTTATTACAAAATATTAATTTTAAATAGTCAATGCTTACAAGAATTACATAGCTTTGAATTACTTTACAGTTGGGTCACCCATCACTAAGTCTTTTATTATTATTATTTTTTAATTTTGATAGTACAAACATAATCAGTTACAACGCCGGAACGGAGCTGCTATTAAGTTGAATATTATATTAAAATCAAGATAGATGTTTTCCAGCCTCGAATCGAATTATCAAAGGCAATGAAGTTGATGATAAATAATTGAGTGCAAATCATCGACATAAAATAGAGCAGTTTTGGAGCTATTTTACTGCTGAGAATTTGTACTGGTAATAATTCGATCATATATTTTTCTTTTATTGTTGTATAATTCGACTATATCCGTATAAGTTCGGCGAATGCAGCCAATAATATATAAACACAATATGTGTTGTACACGTTACATACTAATTACTTATTTTATTCTAACGAAATAAATAAAAACTGAAGATTCTGTGAGAGGCGAAGCTTTCTCCATGGTTGATTGTTGAATGTTTATATTTTTATGTACACATAACTCCAACCTTGAACCAGTAATGTTGAATATGAATTCGTTTGCTGGAATGGATACTCTGATTTCGAGATTTGAAGGATTAGTGACTAAATCCGATAATAAATCAATTTGAACTTTGACGTTTGAGTTTTTTAATTCACACATATTTTATTCCTGGCTTAATTTTTTTTTTTTTTTTTATAGATTTATAAGAAAGCAAATTAGTTTATACAGAAACTTTTTTCATTTTCTGTGTAATTGAGTTTTCTTGCCACTTAACTGATCTTGTGATTATAGCTATTAAGCTATAGACAATGCAACCCATGCCAGCCTCCACTTAAGATGTGATAGGATGTTACAGAAAATAAATCTGAAGAACTTATTATTTTACATTCAATATAGAGATGCCAACTCGAAAAGCTCTTTGTATTTATCTGACACATAAGATTTCGCCTTCATAATCGGTTTTCCATCAGTTCCTGGTGAAATACACTTCACCCCGATGACAGTAGCCAAACCTGCACACATGACACAGAACTTGGAGTTACTATTATAATAAAAAAAGAGGCTTAAATCAGGTGTCCGTGACAGTCAACAAATAAATGAAAGATTATGATTTTACTTTGGTGTACGCGACCATACACCGGTCTTTCCCCTTTCCAGTATTCCAATGGCCTTGTTCTGATCCTTGTGCTTCTTCTTAGTCCAGATGCCCATGATGTACCACCAGCTGGGAACAAACAAAATTTATTTCGTTTCACAACAACCAAAAGGATGAGTTAAAAAGGACGGGTAGAAACCTGCAAGGCTATGCCTATTCGAAAGTTTTTTGTTCTTTGACACTTTTTGCACACATGATTTAACTCTCTTTTGTCCATTACCAGGCACCATAGAACTGTCTGTCTTTTCCTGTACCAGAAGACACAGATTCAATTCAAAATGCAGCTAAGCTAGCCAAAAAATGGATAGCGATTAACCTATGGAATGTGTCAGGACTTATACAAAACTAGTTTTACAGAATATTAATTTAGAAAGCAATTTAAAACAACATTTGTAATTTTCTAATAATAATTCATTTCTACACCATCTATTTACAATCTGAATTGTATGGTACAATAATTTTACCTTCCTAGTAGGATAGAGTGAAGGGAACTGATAGTTCCAGGATCGCTAATCATGTCTGATTTCCTTCCACCAAGTGATATAACAAATAACGCTTAATCACATTTAAAATATGGCAGTCCCTCTTCCTTTTACAACACTTTTTTACAATTTTTTGTTTCTCCCTATCTCTCTATCACATCATGTATCTCTTCTCTTTTTATCTCTCTTATTTATAGAAAAATATTGTACAAATAGTTGTATAGGTATAATTTCTTTCAAAAACACCTTGATTGCTACATTATCTGTTCCACCATTTAAATTGCTAGTACATCATAAAATGATTGAATTGTTATGACACAAGTAGTTTAAAGATTGAGAGATAAAAAAGGAAATGGACAAATCTAATAACCTGTAAACAATGTTCTGGATCATTATCTGAGCTTCTGGCATTTTTATCCACAGCATTGACTTCATGTCCAGCAGGATTTGATTGATCAACTAATGCAAACCACAACAGAGTTAGTGTCATCAAAGGTACAACCACACTAATTTAAAGCCATATTCTTCCCTGATTTCAGATCAAAGGGCAATTTAGGAGGAGAGTTTGGGGCATTGTTATATCATGTCAGCAACAACAATAATCACTGCGAGGGGTAAACTACATAGATCAAATGATTTCATTGACTTATTCCATAAATATACTTTGTTTAGGGCTTTTGGCACAGTTTTTTCGGGCTTTGCTTTCATTACAAATTACAAATAGCCTCTAAATAAGCCAGATTTTCTGGGATTTTGTCAATTGAAAAAAAACTACATTTAATTTTAAAAGCTTTTCTAACATTGTATTTAGCCCGACTTCTCTTCTAAACTTCTTTTAAGGAGAAGATAAAACAAAGAAAAGAGGGTTAAACACTATCTTAAAGTAGTCTTATGTTACATGTTCCTGAAATTCTAGTGTTGGTTTTTATTCACAAATCTATGAAATTTACAGTAAATGGTAAAAAGGATATTAAATCAAATGTACTCCAAGCAGGAACATGACATCATATCAGCAGCAAAGATATCGTGTAGAATACTAGAAGACTTAGTGAAGCTTCTTAAAGAGATGACTCTGTGTTAGCCAAGAATTCAGCAGCTGTTGATTTAGTGTTTATGCATTCTGCTTTCAATTATTTGCATTCTGCATATATCTCAGAAGCAGGTGAATATATACATACCTAGTGGATTCACTAGGTTGAGATTTGTGTCATCTGTTGGGATAGAAGCTGTGAATGTCTGCATATTTTCTGCCTGCATCAATCAGAATACAAAAAAAAAATTCAATCAGAATACAACTTTGCCAAAGGCCAACAACTTAAAATTGTAACACTAAAATATTCAAATGAAACACACTTTGTCCTCAGATTGACAGGATTCATTAGCCTCAAAATTCGACCTGTCATCAGTGTCATCCGTAACCCTTTTACCCTTACCACTGCCTCCAACATCTACATCCATGTCAACATGAGGTTCATTTGAGTCAATATTAACATCAAACCTAGATTCCTTTGAAGTATCCACCATGGTCTTTTGAGAAGTACTGGCACAATTTCTGGCAGTGTCCTCAGGCAAACTTGTTCCATCAACTGCAATTATATCTTCAATTGAGGGCACATTCAGTTTAGTTGATGACTTCCCAGAATTGTCTTCCTTTGAAATTTCAGAAGCGTTGGTGCTATTTATGTCTGTGTCCAAAACTGTACTTGTCTTACCAACAGCAATATCATCTTCAATCGTGTGTGCCTCAATATTAGACCTGTCCTCATTGTCATCAATAACCCTTTCACCCATACCACCGCCTCCAACATCTACATCCATGTCAACATGAGGTTCATTTGAGTCAATATTAACATCAAGCATAGGTTCCCTTGAATCATCCACCATGGACTTTTGAGAAGTACTGATGCCCTTTCTGACAGTGTCCTTGGCCAAACTCGTCCCACCAACTGCAATTATATCTTCAATTGAGGACTCATTCAGTTTATTTGATGACTTCCCAGAATTGCCTTCCTTGGGAATTTCAGAAGTATTGGTGCAATTTCTGTCTGTGTCCAAAACTGTACTTGTCTTACCAACAGCAATAACATCTTCAACCATGTGTGCATTCAATTCATTTGACGGGTTCCCAGATCCAACAAGATTGATTTCTGGATTTACCATATGAGTTGGAGAATAGTTTTTGCTAGATAAATGATCAATTTCATGAGCTGAAAAAGGATCCACTGATTGCTTTGACCGTGAAATGTGCTTATGCAACAATGACAATGAAGCAAATGGACTCCTTGGAGGGGTGGGTGAAGCTAATTGCTGCACAGAACACTGTACAGCCTTTTTAAGAGGTGTCTTATTCATATTCATATTCATATTCATTCCTTTCAACAAATTATCTATATTGGATAAAGCCTTCCTTGGCTTTGACTTGTTCCCTTGCAGAGATTTCAGATCAACCATTTGCTTATCTGGGAAGTCTGGAACAGAAAATTTCTCTAAAGCAACGGGTTTGATCCTTAACCTCTCCTGCAAAAGAGAAATTGCCGCATTCCCCTGTAGATCTTCAGAATTGCAACGAAGCAATCCATCCAGCAATTCATCAAGCTTGTTCCCTTCAGTAGCAGATGAATCTGCAGTAATACATAATCAGAGTGCTTGAAGTACGAAAAATAAGAGGGAGTAAAAGAGTACTGAAATGTCCAATGTTAGGATGAAAAAAGCATCAAGCTTGCCAGCACACCCATATAAGAATTGAGTAGCATTCACTCACCCATTACTTCTTTTTCCGGAGATGCCATACAAGCTTCACCTTTGTCAGTGTTCTCGGTCACAGGAACAAGACTCTGAGACCCTAGTGTCTCTTGAGAGGACAGAAAATCATATGGGGTTTCTTTTGGATACCGATGCTTGTACTTGATCGGCCTGATCCATATATCATTAAGACCAAGTTAAACAACCGAACTAAAACTAACAAACATAGTTGATAAAAAAAAATAAAAATAACAAACATCACTCGCAGCACAATGTAGACTGATTATCAAAGTAATATGAGAGTACAATTGATTATTCCCCAAAAGCCCGGGACGACGCTGCCGTGGTCTAGCATCCACGTTATCCTGATCTGACTCAAATGAGGCACCACCCAGCTGCTTCTGTATTTCTCTTTTCGTATCTATCCATCAAATGCAAACCCATTAAGATAAAAACAAGTCAGAGGGATGTCAATGTCAGCCACAGGAAAGAGAAATAAGAAACAAACAGTGACTTACTTTCCAACCGTTCATGAGCCAAGAAAAATTCCACCGGATCCTTCAGGCTATCAAGGTCCAGAGTTGGTAGCAAATTCTCAACAGAGGGCCTATCAGATAAAAAAAAAAAAATTCAAGTCAGAACAAAAAAACAAATAAAAAAGGGATTCACAGAGAGAATGATGAGTATAAGCTTTACTTCTTAGTTGGCTTCATAGAGAAGCGTGGACGTTTGAGTCCTAACCCCGGTCTCGGGTTTCGACGAAATTCCCCATCCCCTTTGGCATCATTTGTCGTCTGAGATGTTGTATGGTTCGAAATTTCAGAGTTGAAGAGTTGAGGATTACCATCCACTATGGAGTTGGCCTGGTGCACGAGTTTCGCAGGACTTAGCAAGGCCTGTGCAAGCACAATATGCATGAAATGGAAGGAAATGCTACAATTAAAGTTTAAATAAAGTTTTGAACGGTGGAAGAGGAAGTTACCATGGATCTGAGGTGAGTGTGGATGGTGTGAAGATCTTGGTCGGAGTTGTAGGGTTTGGACGGAGGGAGAGATGGTGAGGGAAAGAGAGAAAGTCCCCAATAGTTGGCCAGAGGATCCACTAATGCATCACCTTCTTTTTTCTCCATTAACCCAAACCCTAGGTAGATCTATGTGCTTCACTATCGCTGCTTGTTTTTGTTTTTGTCAATTAATAATTCAAAACTTGAAAACAGAAAACTGAGCGGGAGGGAGTGCCGAACTTTGCTTCCAGCACCCCATTAAAAATTAAAATCCATCAACGGACATAATTATCCTTATTTAATTAAAAGAGATAAAAAAATCGTGAACGGCAGGATTCGAACCTGCGCGGGCAAAGCCCACATGATTTCTAGTCATGCCCGATAACCACTCCGGCACGTCCACTAATATATTTATTCATACACAAATAATATATTTAATAATATATATACTGGCTTACTGCTGTTTTCTTCCAGTACCATATCGCTACCCGTACTCATACAACCCAGCACACAACAGCAGCAAAAGTAAGAGGAAGAAGCAAAGTAATTTTTTTTTGTTCATTAATTTGTCTACCAGTTTTTACTTTTTCTTTACCTATTTATTCATTGCTATTCATCTCAATGGGCACACGCTACACGATCCTCAAATTCTCTTGCATGTCTTTGTTCGCCGATGCAGTTTCTGATCAATTAATGGAATTTCATTTGGACCCCAAATGCAGGTTTCTCCCCTAAAACTTGCGCGTTTTTCAAATTTGGTACTTTGGCACCATGTCTGATACTAAAAGAAGTTCCAACAACAACGGTTCCAAGCGGAGCCTGCCATCATGGACGAGTTCAAGGGAAAATGAAAATGGTGGAAAATCTTCAGCCTCAAGTTTGGAATCTAAAAGCTTCAACAAGCTTCTGGTACTTGATTTATAAGGGGAACAATTTAGGTCCCCTTGCGGTTTTTGGCTTTGCTTGCATAGTTGTTCATTACTTTAACTGGTTTTTGTGGACAGGAAGGGGTGGTTTTTGTGCTTTCAGGGTTTGTGAATCCGGAGAGGGGCATGTTGAGATCACGAGCTATGGAAATGGGAGCAGAATATAAGCCTGATTGGAACTCTGATTGTACTCTCCTGGTTTGTGCTTTTCCAAATACCCCTAAGTTTAGACAAGTTGAAGCTGATTGTGGAACCATAGTCTCCAAGGTTTTCCTCCTTCCCTGTTTTGTTTCCGTTTGAATGGTATTTCTCTGTATATTCTTTAAAACACTGCTTATATTTATTTCTCTGTTTTTCTGGGTGTCATTTTTATACCTCCATTGTTTATAAAAGAGTATTAAGATATCTGGAGTTCATTCATGGGTTATTGATAGGATCATAGAATTAAAAGTTAAACTATTATCTTAATGGTCACGAAAATACACGATTATCTTAAAGTTCAGAGTCAATTTCCTTTGTTCATGCATTAATTTTCTTTGTAAGCCCGTGTGTGATGTTTAGCTCCACGTTTAATTCAATGTCAAATTGTCAATTGCTGTAATACCCCCCTTAATTTTTGGTGGTTGTTGGACATCGTTTCACTGTTTGAAAGTTATAGGCATTTCTTTGCCGTCATTGTATGAAGGGAATTTTTACTTAAGTGTGTTAATTGAAGCATTTTGCTTATTTGCTAAGTAGAGGTTGTCTATCACATAAAAGAATCTGTGCCTTTCTTTTTTCACTAGTTTTGGCAGTGTTAAGTGTTAACTCACTTATTTGTCAAATTTTAATGGGTATCAAACTTTAATTTAACACATTTTTATTTTTGTGGGAAAATTCTAATCATGCCATGCAGATTCTTGGTTGTATCATCTTCTAAATATTTTGCAGATGATAGTCTTACATGATATTCCATGATTTATCCTTTCTTTTCTTCTTTTGGGGATTAGGATTGGATAATAGAGTGTTACACCCAGAGGAAGCTGATTGAAATTGACAGTTACCTTTTACATGCTGGGAAACCATGGCGCAAAGGAAATGGATCACTTGAAGTCAATGAAGGTGATATAATTGGGTATATACTTGTATATGGGATAGGACCTAGAGTTATATATAATCTCCAACCCCATGGCCCCACTCCCGTACCATTATCTCCATTCAACTTCACGTCTTATTTATCCTTCTTGTAAACCCTGCTGGTTTGTGCAGATAAAAAACCATCTGTACCCAAAAAGTCACCAAAGCACGTTGAAAGAGAACAGCCTTCAAATTTGACTGCCTCCACAAAATCAAAGGTAAAAAGCTGAGAAGATGATTTATAAGGGACAGTACTTGATTTGAGAATATTTGGTCTCTAAAGAACCTTTATTTTATCTGCAAACAATTTGTTATAGAGTACAGACTTTTATGTTTGCTGCATATTCCAGGGAAAAGACACTGAGGTTGCTAGGAAATGCTTTGAGCCTTCGGAAGTGAAGAAGTGGGCCATTGATGATTTGAATAAAACAATTCAGTGGCTGGAAAGTCAAGAAGAAAAGGTTGTTTTTGCTCATTCTAGAGGTTACAATTCTTATTTGCAACCAGAACTTGCATAAATCAGACTAAAGTGCAAAATAAGAGGTTTACATTGGAACTAAATTCACTTGTTAGAAAAGCATAGTATATCTGATGTTCCCACTTAATTGTGCTTAAGATTGATAGTTATATTCTATATGAATCTAAACTTTATGTTAATCATTTCAGCCAGATCCAAGTGAGTTGAAAAAAATAGCTGCAGAGGGGGTTGCAACTTGTTTGCAAGATGCAATATGTTCTCTAGAGGAAAAACAGGTAATGTACACAATAGAATTATAGAAAATCGTTTATCACTCTTTTTTGTTTGCAAACAACTTTTCTGATTATTTTCTGCTGGCATAGGTAAAATTTCCCCCTTCATAGAGATTTTAATTTTGTTTGCAGTACTTTGTTTAAATCCACAAACAGTTTTACACTTGGACTTGTTGAAATTTTTTATATCTTTCCTTTATATCTGGCCTCAGACAGTTGTCTGAATCCCATGCCATAATTGCGAGCGACTGTTACTTTTAGTTTCAAATTTGAATGCGGTGTCTTTAGCATAGGGATGAAATAAAAAATATGATTTCACAGCTGATGGTGTTTGCCTTATTATCTTTAACCAGGACATCCGGAAAGGAACTGAGGACTGGATGTTCTTACCTCGTGTTGTTGAGGAGCTTGCAAAGTTGGATGTACTAGGAAACATGTCAAAGGAAGATCTTCACAGACAGGCTTTGGATTGTAAACGTATTTATGAGGAGGAACTAAATAGTTTAGATCATGAAAGGAAAAAAAAATCAAAGGTAAATAAAGAACAGACGAACAAAACTGGAAGAACAAATGCCATGTCTTCTGGTGCAGTTGAGTATGATAGTGATGAGACAATTGAGATGACTGAACAAGAAATAGAGCTTGCATATAAGACTTTGTCTTCTAACATCTGCCACTTGTGAATGATGATTGAACTTGTTTCTTTAGGGATGAAAATTAGTTGTCTTGGTTCACCTAGATTTTTCTTTGGATATTCATATATTCTACTGTGTATATTACAAGTTACAACGAAAGTAAAAACCCAAGTGTGTTAGAGAATACCTAACTCACGGTCTTTGTTAAGCCTTACATGTTGACTTGTTTTGCTGCTTCCATGCATATTGCGTTCGTGAAAAACCGAAAAGTCGAGTTTAATTCATTTAGTAATTCTTTATTGGTAGGTTTTTTATAAGTATAATAGTAAGTCTTACTGAGAATTATACCACGGTGCAACTTTGAATTGAATTGCCTTGAAGTTGAAGGTAGTATATGAATAAGTTTGACGTCATTTGTGGCAAAATTAAAATTGGCTTTACAATGAGTAAAAAACCTCATTTTATTTTTTTTCGTATATCATTTGTTTGGATTCACCTAAATATTATTTAAACTCAATTATACTGATCTCATATTTTGATTGAGAAAGAAGATACTAATCTACAATATTTTGTTTTATACGATGGAACTCTAACATCACATATTTTTTAGAAAATAAATGTATATTACTGGTAAAGTATGGTGATTCTTTAAATACTATTGTTTTATTTTTAAAGTAACTTTTACAAATTTATTTTGTAAATATTATTAAAAACAACTTAAAATAATTATTTCAATGTGGATATTATTATTTTTAGTTACTTTTTTTTATTACATGATAATCATGTTTTTTCAATGCATTTCATTAAATTTTCACTTTTGAATATGTTAGCATAAAATAGTTACATTTAATGCATTAATTTTAAATTATAATAATACTATATATCAGGAAAATAGTTATTTTACATTTTTTTTTGTTACATTTTATTTTACATATGCATATACATATAATTAAAAAAATTATATTATATTATCTTAAATTAAAACATATATTTTTTAAAAAGATATACCAATATATTTACCGTTTGGTCTGTATCGACAAATGTTTGACTAAATTATTATTTTTTGGACTCCCAAATCAATCAAATCTGATGTAACATAAGAAAATATGATGAGTGACCCATTATAGATCGACCCGATCCGACGCAACAGGTGTTGTAAATTGGTAAATTGGGTCAGTTTGGAAGTTAACCGCACAGGGGCGCACAATGTTCTTGCGCAGTGAATATTATTTTTAGAAGAAAAAGGAAATATAGCAGCACAACACGTCGTGGTTCTTTTGGTTGCTTCTTGTTGACAATAGGGTTGCACTGCCATCCACAATCCTTTCTCTTTTCTTCTCAGTGTCACTGTCACTCTCACTCTCTCTCTCTCTGTCACCGCAGCAATGGGTGCTTCTCTTCCTCCTAAAGAGGCCAACCTCTTCAAGCTTATTGTTGTAAGCTCTCTCTTTAATTTATTGCTCGATCCAACTTCAATCACTTTCTCCTTCGCGGTTGGTTCTTCTCCATCTCAAAACCCTAGATTCTTTCTCTTCTTATTCCTGACTACTGACAATCCAGTGAAGACTTTATGTAAATTTAAAAAATGAAAATAAAAATAAAATCGGAGTATCCAGGATTGATTGCAGTTTTCCGTCTGTGATTTGTGAGCTTCACAGTTGTGTTGTATTTTAGCTCTTCTGCAAGTTAGAGCGGGACTTGAAGTTACCTTACTCGCGTGTTTTGAGTTTGTTGCATTCTCTTAATCCCTGCGACTGCAGGAAGCAGGAATGAAGTGTGAACTGCTCTCACCTGGACTATGGATGGGATTGTTTCTATCAATGTGACGCCCAGACAAACTGACATAATACATAAAGGAATTAATAGAGATAATGAATTTTTGAAGTAGTAGGGGACAGTGATTTCTTTGCTTTGAATATGTTGGAATTTACTTGTTTCTGTAGATAAATAGCTATGTTATATGATCTAACTCTCAGATTATACCCACCGAATTCCTTCTAGTGACAGTGTTTTGGAGTTTGGTTACAAGCAAATGTGTGCTCACTACTCTATGTAATTAAATTTTAATCATCTTGGCTTAATTTCACTTGTTTGCATTGCTGCAGAAATCCTATGAAACCAAACAATACAAAAAGGGTCTCAAAGCAGCCGATGCCATTTTGAAAAAATTCCCTGACCATGGAGGTATAACTTTTTAGTACTTGTTTGTTTGTCCATGCCTTTCCTGTCTAGTCCGGAGATATTTTCTTTTCTTTTAAATGAGTAACACAAAAAATTATTTGATTTTTTTTCTTACAGAAGTTGTTTTCTCTCCATCTTTTGATTTTTTTGTTTCTTTGTGTTGTTTTCTTCTTATTTATGTCTCTGTTCCCCCTTCTGGTTGATAGAAACTTTATCAATGAAGGGTTTGACATTAAATTGCATGGATCGTAAGTCCGAGGCATACGAACTGGTTCGCCAAGGATTGAAGGTGTGTTGCCTTGCCTTTGATTTTGCACCATTTATCAATCTTCCAGTCAATGTTTGTCAGATGATCCAAGCTTCTTTTTTTTTCTTGGTGCAGAATGACCTTAAAAGTCATGTTTGCTGGCATGTTTATGGTCTTCTGTATCGGTCAGACAGAGAATACAGGGAAGCAATAAAGTGTTATCGGAATGCACTGAAAATAGATCCTGACAATATTGAAATCTTGCGGGACCTATCACTTTTACAGGTAGCATATGTAAACTTATAAAGTCTCTCAATCTCTGTTTCTGCAACAGCTTTTACTTTGATGTTAGTTTTTGTGTACTGGCATTATCTATGACATTTTCTGATCATAAACACGTAGCTTCATGTTGTTATTGTTTGTTGGTATGGAGGGAAGTTTATGCTGAACTTTGTCCTTAACTTACCATGATTGCCAACAATGGTACTTTTATGACACTGTAATTTCCTTTCTAAGTTCATTTATGACTCTTGGTGAAGCTCATAGGTAGTTAGAAATTACTGCTCTTCTGGTACCTATTCAAATAGAATTCAATATAAATCTTTCTAGAATTATTTGTTTCATTAAACATAGGCGGGATTAACAATAAAGCTGAAAGAAAAATCTCTCTCCAGCCTTTCCATTTGGAATCTTCCATTGCATAACCAAAGGTCACATCACTGGAGAGTCTGGAGGATGCAGTTGAAGATAAAAATAAGAGAAAACTGATTTTCAGTGAATTTTCTTGATTGCACAATTCACACATAGTTAAATGGTTTATATCCACAGAGATTAATATTAATACATAATACAATTCAGCAGAAGGGCAATTAAACTATGTCGATTTCCTATTGAATCTAAGCTGCTCAATGAACTAAAGCTAATTGGAAAGTGGATAGTAATTAAGTTATTTATAGTTCCAAGTTCCAACAGATGCAAATATTTTGCAAAGATATTTTACTGTATCACTTTCATATTATACAGTGAATTCTTCTATAATTTATTTAATGTTTTGACCTGTGTGAATGTGCTTTTACTTCTCACTGTCAGGCTCAAATGCGAGACTTAATTGGCTTTGTTGAGACACGACAACAACTTCTGACACTCAAATCAAATCATCGCATGAATTGGATTGGCTTTGCTGTTGCACATCATTTGAACTCTAAGTATGATTTTTGTGTATATAAAATTAAATGCTTTGTCCTAATGATTGCTGCTTGGGCTGCCTTTTTCCTAAATAATATAATATATAATATATGACCTAAGATTGTCTTCTTAAATGTTGTTTTCACTATTTCATGTATGAATCATTGAAAACTAGAAACAAAGTAAAAACAAGGTTGCATATTTGTAATTATTAAAAACAGAAAATGAAAATAGGAAATGTTTTCCCTAGCTAAACAGACCCTTAGTTTGTTGATGCTTTTGAGATAATGTAATTGGTTGCTATATTTAATCTATTTTAGTCAACTTACCCATGTCTTTAATTGCTTTGTTGCCCCAATCACTTTTTATTTCAGGATCTATAGAAATATTACATTTAAGAGAAAAATAACTAATGTTTATTGAAAGTGAATGTGAATTCTGATTACATGGAGGAGAGTCAAAAGACTCTTATTTATACATGATAGGTTTGATATACAAGCTTCTAACTTAATCATTGGATCATGCTAGTACGGTAGTACCCATACCCAGGCTTCAGTATTGATAGTTGTTATTCAAATGGCATAATTTGATTTTGATAGTTTGTTGTACTGACCTTTTTAATGTGAAACAGTGCATCAAAGGCTATTGAAATTCTGGAAGCGTATGAAGGGACGTTGGAAGATGATTATCCTCCAGAAAATGAACTGTGTGAGCATGGGGAAATGCTTTTGTATAAGGTCTTTCCTCTGGCTATTGCTGCAGCTATTTCCTGTTTAATGCACATAGCATAATACCTCTTGACATCATTTTTGTTTGATATAACTTTTACCTCAATTATCGTTTGCTATAAGATGATAGGATTTTGAATAGGTTTTCACTGTTTGATAGCCTTAATGCATTATAGCCATTATAACTCAAATAGAGAACTTTCTCAGCATCTATAATTACATGTTTTGGATATCTTGCTATAGGTAAATTGTGTTTTGTTGAATGTGAATATTTTTGTTGTCACTAGATGTGCATGTTTAGGAATATGAAGTCTTTTATATGGTTCATATGCCACTATTAATATTTCCCTGACATGGTGATTTTCTGCATCAAATATATTCATCCAGATCTCCATGTTAGAAGAATGTGGAATTTTTCAGAAAGCTCTTGAGGAGTTGCAAAAGAAAGAATTAAAAATTGTATGTGTATTTTATTGATTGAGGTAATTTGATAAATTAACTTGTTATGAATGAGAAGCATGATATCTTACCTGTTTCTGATTATGTCTTTAGGTTGATAAGCATTCATATAAAGAACAGGAGGTTTCACTTCTAGTTAAGCTTGGCCGCTTAGAAGAAGGGGAGAAATTGTACCAGGCATTACTTTCCATGAATCCTGACAATTATAGGTGATATTAATTCTGAGAACAGTTTTCTAAAACTACTCTTATGAAACAAGTTTTTTTTTTTTTTTCAAAAGCAGAAAACAGTTTCTAAAGCAAGAAATAGATAGACCCATAATGTTTCATTTTATTGTTTATATTCCCTCAATGTCTCCAAAATGTTTTGGGTCATAGTCTCTTTAGTTCATTTTAATGGTGCATAATGGTTGGCTAATAACTCCCTTTTCTTGATATTCAGTTTGCATTTTATCTTGTATACAATTTTACCGACTGGTTGAAGCTAAACAATTATCTGTGCTTCATGTTGATGCTCAGATATTATGAAGGCCTCCAAATATGCGTCGGATTATATTCAGAAAATGGCCATTATTCTTCTGATGAAATAGATCAGTTAGATGCCTTGTACAAAACACTTGGGCAGCAATATAAGCGGTCTTCTGCTGTTAAGGTAAGGGCAGCCAATTCTTGTAGTTATGCATCACAGTATCACATTTACTTTTATAGCTTTCTTTCAGCATCACAACCTGCATTAATTATTGTTTTAACATAATTATCTGTGTAAAAGAACTCCCTCCCTCAGTCTGGTGAAATGGTATGCTAGTTTACTTGATGTAATCAGTGTTAATTTTTGTTTCCTTCCCTTCTATAGTCATTATTTATAACTACCCTGGTTTTGATGGGGGAAAGCTCTTCATATCAGTGTGAGTGTGTCTTCCAATGATTTATGATACATTACAGATGAATTTATGGTGCCACAATGTTAATATTTTTTGATTATCAGCATGAGTAATACTATTTGAGCCCAATTTTATTTAGAATGAAGCTCTGGATTATCAGCGTGAGTAATACTATTATTTTTCCTTTTTTTTAGAGAATACCTCTGGATTTTTCACAAGGTGACAAATTTCAAGAAGCCGCAGATAATTATATTAGGCCTCTCCTAACTAAGGTATACACCATTTTTGGTGTGATATATTCTGCCTACTTTATTACTTCCAAAATTAAATTGAGATTTCTTTGTGTTGCTTATAGGGAGTTCCATCTCTTTTCTCTGATCTGTCTTCGTTATACAATCAATCTGGGAAGGTAAGTTTTATTACTATAACATTCCTGCTTAAATAACTTGGGTTGTATTATTCTATAACATAGCGGTAGAAGATACTTTTTTCTGACTTCAACTCTGATTTTTCTCACTTTTGTCCAGGCAGACATTTTGGAACAGACCATTCTTGTGATAGAGAATTCAATGAAGACCACTGGTCAATACCCTGGAGGGTAGGAATTAAGATATGTTTGTTAACATTTATGTTACATAGTTGTGATTAGGATATTCATATAGTACATGTGCAAGCTTGAAACTTTTTTTTTCTGTGTATGACAATGTTTATTGTGTTAGGAGGGAGGGGAGAGAAAATTAGTAACAGTTGGAGTGATTAGTTAGTTAGTTAAATACTGTCTGATGTTGATATTAATAGTTCAGTGGATTGATATTTTTCAAACAAGCAATCCAGACAATTTCTCTCTAAATTGTCTAATGTTTTCTTAAATAATGTAAAGTATTGCCAAGACAAATCAGGCATGTTGAGCTACTAAATATGAAAGTGGCTTTATATGTTGTGAAGAATGTTCTTTTCATAAATGTTCTATTTGATAAATCTATTAGCATTCCCTTTTATGAACATTTTGGGTCTATCTTATATATAATACATATAATATTTTATAAAAATAGAAAACAATTTTAAAAACAAAAGAAAGGATGTACATCTTGGGGGGAGGATAAGTCAAATTAGATAAAAAAAAATTGCACAAAGAACTGAAAGAAGTTATAAGGACAATACTATCCAATTACAATTGAATGGAAAGATCTTATAAGTTTACATTAAAGTTTTGATGCCTTTGAACTTTTATTATCCAACTAACCAATCTTTATATCTTGTATTCAGGATGGAAAAAGAGCCACCTTCAACTCTTATGTGGACTTTGTTCTTGTTGGCTCAGGTTTGTGCATATTTTTTCGATGATGTTTTAATACATTTTTGTGTGGGTTCCTTTGTGTTTTTTCTACTCAGTGAATTTTTGTTGGTGCAGCATTATGACAAACGGGGCCAATATGAAATTGCTCTGTCTAAAATCGATGAGGCTATTGATCACACACCTACTGTCATTGATCTGTATTCGGTCAAGGTTTGCTTATATTTCTAAGTAGTTCTCTGCTTGTTTTAGTTTTTTTTTTCTTTTCTACATAGTCCTTGTATTGTGTAAATTTGTTTGCACATTTGTGGTTGTGTGTCTCTATAAATGTGTGCATGTTTTCGTATAACAGAGTCGGATACTGAAGCATGCTGGTGATTTGGTTGCTGCTGCTGCATTTGCAGATGAAGCTAGGTGTATGGATCTTGCTGATCGTTATGTTAATAGTGAATGTGTTAAGCGCATGCTGCAGGCTGATCAGGTTTTGTCTATCTATATATTTGAATTTCATTCACATTTGAGTGTTGTAATATGTGTAGTTTTCTCTTTTGGCTTTTCTGACTTTCTTTTGGTCCATTCCCTTGATATTCAGGTGGCTTTGGCAGAAAAAACCGCTGTGTTGTTCACAAAAGATGGTGATCAACACAACAACCTACATGATATGCAGTGCATGTGGTCTGTATCTAATGATGTGTAATATTCTGTACTTGCTAGAAATTATGGTTTCATTTTGTAACACATTGTAACCTTTATATTTTGAAGGTATGAGCTTGCCTCTGCTGAAAGCTATTTTCGCCAAGGTAATCTTGGAATGGCTCTCAAGAAATTTCTTGCTGTGGAGAAGCATTATGCAGATATTACAGAAGATCAATTTGATTTTCATTCATACTGCTTAAGGAAAATGACATTGCGTACATATGTTGAAATGCTTAAATTTCAAGACCAATTGCATTCACATGCATACTTTCATAAAGCAGCCACTGGAGCTATCAGGTGAATATATGTATTTTTTAATTGGTTTACTGCATCAGTTGTTAAAATAGTATCAATTTACCACTGCCATAACATTTCAGCCTAAATTCATATATGCAAATGATATTTCCTTCTGATTTTGCATTTATGATCTCATGCTTGTAATATTTGGAGCTGCAGATGTTATATCAAATTGCATGATTCTCCCCCAAAGTCAACAGCCGAGGAAGATAATGACATGTCTAAGTTGCTTCCTTCTCAAAAAAAGAAAATGAGGCAAAAACAGAGAAAGGCAGAAGCAAGAGCTAAGAAAGTAATAATCACTGCTTTTGCTTATGTGGGGAAATTCTTATTGGAAAAGTATTCATGCCATTGTTTTTCCCCCTTTTAGGAGGCAGAAGAAAAAAATGAAGAATCAAGTGCTGGTGGGTTATCAAAGTCTGGGAAACGACATGCAAAACCTGTTGATCTGGATCCACATGGTGAAAAGTTGTTGCAGGTTAAATTTTAATACTTTTGTTTTCTTTTAGTAAGCAAAAAGTGTAGGTAAGTATAACATGTCAAGAACCAACTCTTCCAAAATTGTATGATGTGGAGCCATGAAGGCTCATCAAGACTGTCAATTTTAACTTTAACATGACACCACATGCTAGAGCTCTTTGGTTGTAAGTATGGATATTGTCCATGCCTACACCACCTTGTGTAGATTTTTATTTTTATTTTTTTGAAGAATGGGGTGGCAAGAACTGAGTTATTACAACTTGGTCATGCCTGCTCTGATACCACATCATGTTCCAGCATTCCCTAAAATATGTTTGGTGAAGGCTATATTATATATCTAACAAATCCCATTTATTCGAAAGATGGATCCTTGAATGATGTGTCAATGTGATTCTGGTAGTTTGGCGGGATCTGTATGCAATAGATTCATGAGATTCATGGTTAAAATGACATGTTGAATCCAAAGACAACTTTTACATTATTTGGTTTATCAAAAGTCTAATCAACAGTGAAAATATTTCTGTGAAAATTCATTGATACATTTTCTGGAAAATGGAAATAAATTATGCTTATTGATTTATTGTAATTGTTAAGGCTAATATTGTCTGTTTATTGTGCAAATTTATCTGTTTAGGTCAAAGATCCTTTGTTGGAAGCCACAAGATACTTGAAGTTGTTGCTGAAGAATTCACCTGATTCGTTGGAGACACACTTTCTCTCTTTTGAATTGTATATGAGAAAACAGAGGATTTTGCTTGCATTCCAGGTAAAAAATGTAAAATTGAGAAGACAATTTATTTGTCAGGCTAGTAATCTATCATCTATTTTTATTCTATATTATAAAAAAAGGTTTGTCACGTGAACATATGTCACGTGTCATCAACATGTTATGCCAGTTAAATGTGTTTAGTTCTCAATTTTGTCTTGTAGGCTGTGAAGCAGTTGCTGAGGTTGGATGCGGAACACCCTGATTCTCACCGATGCTTGGTATGATCTTTTGAAGAACAAATAAATTTTATGCCACTGGGATTAGAAAGTTGAGGATTTTAACATTTATCAATATCAAAACACTACATAATAATATTTGATGTTGCTTGTGCAATTTCTTGAAAAAATGTTTATATTTAGCATTTAGTACAATGCAAATTGGATAATCTACAAAAATCATTCCTTTGAATTTGGTACAAGGTGCTCGTGGTTCCCCCTCCCTTTTGTCCTATTTTTATCTCCTTTTTTAGGATATACTGTCCTCTTTATTTTTGGTTTCTTCCTTCCTCAATTTAAAGAAAATGATTCTTTCTGGTGTCATTCATTTTTAAGTCCACACGTTGCAGATTAAATTCTTCAATAAAGTGGGATCCATGAATGCTCCTGTGACTGACAGTGAGAAACTCATTTGGAGTGTCTTAGAAGCTGAGCGCCAAACTATTAGGTTCTCTGGTGCACTTATTTACATTTTCCCCCCCTTTTATTGTCTTTTGGGGCACTGGCATATTCTTTTTATTTATTAATTTATAATTTAATATTAACTTTATTTGGTTGTTCTTTTTATGTAGTCAGCTGCATGGAAAATCTCTGTTTGAGACAAATAATTCTTTCCTTGAAAAACATGAAGGTTATACTCAGCACCAACATGAGCATTCATTGACAACCCATATGTTTCAAGCTTGATTATGAAGATTTCTTATTCAGTTTTCCTCCTGTTTACAGAATCTTTGACGCATAGAGCTGCTTTTGGAGAAATGTTGTATATTTTGGATCCCAACAGAAGGTCTGAGGCTGTCAAGTTGATTGAAGGGTCGGCAAATAATCTTGTACCAAGGTAATGTTCTTATACCACTTCATGTTTTGTGCTATTAAGCACTAACACAACATTGTGTCATGTCTTCAAACTGGTACAGTACACCACTCACATGCATGTGATGCACACCTGTTTTGGTTTAGGAAAGTTTCATATTTCATACTTTAGCATGGCTTGACATGTCTCAGCATTCTATTCACATTTTGACTGACTGGCTGAAAAGGCTAACTGAAATTCATTGCCTCACCTAGCTAGTATTGAGCCTTGTCGCTTATCCCCTATCAATGAAAGGAGACACAGGAGAATCTTGTGTAGATCAGGCGCTTAGGTAGACTGTATTAGAGAGTGAATGGGAAAAGGGCTAGCTTATCCGATAATTCTTGGGGTGTCTTGTGCAAGTGTTTATGGTGTTATTCATAGACTTAAGTCTCTGTTTTTACCTTTCTAAACAGTTTTGGTTTTCTAATTTGAGTAATGGGTAATATTTAGTCTTGCAAAATTTTGCTTAATAGAAATGGAGTGCTTGGACCGATCAGGGAATGGAAACTTAAAGATTGTATTGCAGTTCATAAACTTCTTGGAACAGTTCTTGTTGATCAGGATGCTGCATTAAGTAAGTATCATTGGGATTTTCTGTTGCTTGATTCATTTTTTTTCATGTTAAATGGCTTTAAATGCAGACAAGCGCATATGATGAACTTTTGGGAGAAATTGGGTATGATGGTGCTTGTGATTTCGAAGAGTAATGTGCATTTTCTTTCTTATATCAACAATTTACCAATTTCTCTGAGGAGATCCGGATTTTTTTAGAAGGAAAAATAATAAAGAAATAAAACTGTTACTATTTTAACTGAAATTTATGTTATATTTAATGACTGCAAAAAGGAATTTTAATTTGTAATTTTCACTATTTTCTTCTGAAATTTGAGTTTCTATATCTGCTTGTTATTTGTCTGTGTTATTTCTGCCTTGAAAACCGTGTATTTATTTAATACTCTAAGAACCACAAGAGGAAAACCCCCAAAGGAGATACAATATTTGATACTCTAAAATTTGGAAATGGTAAATTTGGTTGCAGGATGGAAAGTTCGTTGTGTTGAGTTTTTCCCATACTCCACCTACTTTGAGGGCAGTTGCAGCTCTGCCTCTCCCAACTCTGCCTTTAATCAGATACGCAAGAGCACTGAAAATGGGAGTTCTAACCATTCAGTGAGTGATCAAAATGCTGCAGAATCAAATGGCAAACTACAGGCATTCAAAGATCTCACTATCTGACAAAGTGGAACACGGACAGACTAAAAACATGGTATGCAAGTTATACCTAGTTTGGTTTGGACTTTGGATCCAAGCTATGCTGCAGTTAGCAGTTCCCAGTTCCCAGTTCCCAGCAAGGTTCGTTCATAACAAGTTTTGGTGCCGGTGACTATCGAGTCACGGATGCACGAGTTCTCTCTCTAAGCTGACATGTATTCCATTTGCAAAATGTGTATAATTTTACCGCAATTATGTTTTAGGGTTGAATTTTTTATTTGCTCACCCCTTTTTTTACCCGAGATGTTAAGAGAGAAGGCTCCAAGGATTTACAACTTCGTCCAACTTTTACTTTTTAGGTCGCAGGGAGAGCTACAGAAATTTTAAGATTCGGCCACCACATATACACACCGAGAGCATGTTGTACTTTTTCTATTTGTTGCCTTATTTATCATGTATTCATTATTTAATTTTACTATGTCAAAATTTTGCTTTAGATTCCACATGTGAAAACCCTGCTGTTAAATATTTGCCGATGGTTGAGAAGACATGTAAGAGTTATGATTCAAAACATAATTTACTGACAAGTGACACAAAAATGGTATTTGGCTTTAGCAGGTATTAGTTGAATTGGCAAAGCGTTTTGAAGGTGAATTATAAAGTTTAATATCAAATTTCGTCTTTATTCATACCTTTCTCATGCAAGAGAAAAAAAATATTTCAGAAATCAATTATTTGTTGGCCAAAAAATAAATTATAATCCAAGTTTTATGACCTTTCTTCATATGGTAGAAAGTATTTTTGGTGAGAAAAATGGTCATTTTGCCGGTGCATATTTTTTCATGTCAATCTAATTACGAAAAATATCATAAGAGTACCAATTTCATTCTTTTGTTTTTATTTCCGCAGTTCATTTTAAATTGATGATTGCATAAATAGGTTTAATAGTTTAATACAAGTTAATTTAAATAGTAAGTTTTTTTTATCGAATGAAAATAATAAAATTGATAAATGGTTAAATTTCAAACATAAATGAACCAATGTCAAGCTAGTGGTAACAGATGGTTGGGTTGACATCGTCATATCGAAATAGTAAACATTTAAGAAAAACATTAAGCTCATTTTACAGATTTAATTAAAAAAATAAACATTTTCACTAAATTTTGTTATATATACAGAACTGACAAACGAAGAAAGATTTGAAACATCCTATTTTCTACAAACAATACTTGGTGAGTATGTAAAACTGGTGAAAAAAAACGGAAATGAGAGGTGACTAGGGCGAGTAGAAACACATTCTCAACTTTTCACTAACACGTAACATCACACATGTTTAAGATATTACTTGATTTGCATCTATCTTTGAATCTCAGCTTCAAAGCAGAATCCAAAAGTTTGATGTACACTTGAAAAGCTGCAACTTCATTTGATTAGGGAGATATGTGCCTTCAGCAGTGCAGATTGGAGTCCATTCTTACTTAATGAGTACTGGAGTCCCAGGCTGAAGGGGAATCTCCATTACTCATTCCAACTTCATTTTTACAAAGAGGGCATGATGCATTTATCTTTAACCATTTATCAACACACACTACGTGAAAAACATGAGAGCAAGGTAACTCTCTAAGCTCGTCATCATCTGCATATTTTGCTAAGCAAATGCAACAAACCTGCAACAAAATTCAGAAATTTATTCAAAGCCCCATCCCTAAGAATTATCTAAACTTTGTTTTTCATTCTTCTTTTGGCTGAATGTAAGTATAGACTTGAGGACTCTAGGAAATTATTGCCAATTCATAACTTCAAAACAATATAATCACCCATTAGACTTACAGCATCTTCTCCTGAAATTATTCGCTCCTTTTCTGTCCCTGCAGCCAAAATTCCACCTTCATCTATAGCTGCATTGACATCCTGGTCATCACCATTTTCACTGTTCTTCAATTTGAACTTGAAGATTGGTAAAGCATTAATTGATTCTACTGTTGCTCCTCTATTTTGAGAAAAATCCTCTCGAATGCCCAAAACAGAAATTATACAAGGTAAGCAGCAACAAATAGTTGCACAGAGTATAAATGGCATTGCATATCCGATACAGCTAAAGGTAAGAAACACAATACATAACCTGCATGAAATGAAGCCCAGATTATTTGAAGACTCGAGAAAGTAAAATAGTGGTTGAGCAAAACATTACAGGTACCTATACAATTGTGGAGCATCAGAAGGAGAAGTGTGACCTCCAAAGATCCAAACATTTCCTACTACAAACCAAACTGCAAAGAAGCAATCCAAGGCCATCTTGAAATGGTCTACTAATCCATTAAGCCTGCAATTTAGCAAGAAATTTCTCTGCTTAGTGTGCTAGTGATTCATTAAACATGGATAAAATTAGACCAGGTATCAACGTTTTGTATTAAGTTGAATTTGTCATTCAATAGCATGACAAGGAAATAGTATTACAATATTTTAAGTCCCCCCCCCCCATCTTCCCCAGTCACCAAGCTCTAGATGAAGCTCACAAGAACCCTTGGGGATTTGGCCATGTGTAATTCTGTTGTGTGCAAAGGTTTCCCCCAACAAATACTGGGCAAAAGTACATAACAGGAATATGGTTATTTGCCTAAAACAACAAACTGGTAGTGTACTCAAAAAGTGTAACAATCAATTATTAATTTAGGAAAATTAAAAGATCATATATATCCAAAAAGGAATGCAAGTCTAATAAATTTAAAGGGTTCAATGAACAAACCATATACTCATCCTTTTCTATGTGAAAGTACTAGCATATAAGAGTTTTAGAAAATGCAAAGAAAAAAAGTCATCCATAAGACAGATGTGTCATCTAGCATTAGCATATTAACATGGAAAATTAGTTTCTATTACTCTTCTTCCTTTTTAGGCAGTATTTAATATAATATATTAGAGACATTATCTTATCAATGGGGATTAAAGAGGAGTGATACTCATCATAATAAAAGGCGAATACTGAATACCAGGAAAGAAAAGGGTAAAAACAAATATACCTAGATGTAAAGGCTCCAGGAATTATAGTGTTTCTTGAGGCTGATTGTGTAGCATGACTATTCTCTTCGTCTGAGACATGAGAAACATAGATAGAAGTATAAGAACGATCTGGAGGATTGATTCCAGAAGATCCTTGAGATGCTTGAGAGGTATCTCGTTCAATGCTTTGATTACGGTTTCGAAAACGCCAGTAGAGAATGGGAAGTGTGGCAATACAACCAGATGCATAACCAACAATCCATGCAAATAATGGGGCCTGGGGATTTTCATTCCTGGACAATGACAAAACGACGATAGATGCTATGATCTGACTCACAGTGACAACAAGCTCAACAGAAATCCACAGTCCAGAGTTCAATGGACTCCTTCCGCGATGACCATACCCCTCACCTCTTCTCAACGAAGCTGAATTTCTGGAGTTTAATCGGGGTGCAGAAGATGAAGATGTTTGTTGACTGGAATCTTGTGCATCCCCAACTGGTTGATCTTCATTCTGCGGCATATTCATTTCAGAGTGTTGATCATTACGAGATGACGTTGTTAGAGCTTCACCATTCCTTGTAATGTCAATTACATGCTGATGACCATTACGGGTCCCCGGCTGCTCCATCAACAAAGGGTGTTGGTCGGTTTGGGTATTGCTATTTGAACCCAGAGAAGTAACGTCCATCTAAATCACCAAAGTAGAATGCGATCAGGCATAGATTAGTAGCAACAAGGTTTCCTCTCTGATCACGTATATAAATCCACCCAAATATTCCGAACCAAATGGAGCAAGATCTTTGCACCAGGCCTTGAAAAGGAGATTAACCTTTGTCCTAATCAGGAAACCACAGATAGATAAGTAAGTTTAATGATTATATATTAAAATCTTGCTTCTCCCTAATCCTATAACCTGTTTTATCCAAAGTAACCCATTCTATATCTTGCAAGTGAGAACACAATATTGCGTTTTATAACAATAGATTATTTTGCCAATCATTTACATGAAGATCCAGTTGATGTAATGCCAATTCCAAAAGTAGTCCACTGAGGGTTTGAATTCAGCATAAAATAAATGGCTAAATCCATGTTCATAAATGGTTACTTAATTAGGTAACAGTAAATTGAGAAGAAAAGAGTCTTCCCAGAAACAGAAACAGAAACAAAAACCTAGTAAATCCTAATTCGGAGTTAAACACAAAACTCAATCCCACCCCGCATCAGTTTTATTAATCTGTGTCTCATTAAGGCAACAAGAACTCTGATCCGCACGACAGAAACAGCAAAAAAAAAAAAACATTTGGCATCCGAAACAACAATAAATCGAAACGAAAGCTTAGAACAACTTTGTTTAGTTCAAGTTGTGAATGTGAGTCAGTGAGTGTGAGGAACAAAGTCTTTACCTGATTCAACTCATCCACACGATTCCCAGCTCACTGTGTCTGCCGTTTCTTTTGCTTCAGATTTTCGATTTTTACTAAACAAAAAGAGAACAAACCAAACAAACGTTTAATAAAATTAATATTATATTATAATTTATTATCTACTATTATCTATAACTATAATAATTGGGAAAAAAAAAAAAAAAAAAACGTCAGCAACGCTTAACACGTCTCTGTGCGAAAAGAAAGGAAGCGGAAACATTGATGTCAGATGTGTGCTGTCGTGTTGATCCACGCGCTTTTTCTACCGTTCGATTTTAAGAAACGCTTTCTTCATAGTATTTGATGATGCCAGGGTAACTTGATCCAACGGCAGATAATATTTATAATTTCTAATGTTGATACACGTTAAGGAACTGTTTGTTTTGGTGTTCATGAATAAGATTAATATTAATTTCATTTGACAAAAACAATCATTTAATTCCATTGTTTGATGCACGCCTTATATATTACTGTGCTTTTAAAATATAAACTTATTAATTTATTTACAAGTAATATTTTAATAAACCAATAAAACTATGATTCGTGATAAATTGATTTAAATAATATAAACGAGGTGATAAATTGATTTAAATAATATAAACGAGGTCATGGAGCGTATTGGTTCAATCACAAATTTCATTTTATGATTTTATATTTGCTTGTATTACATTTAATTATGTGTATTTTTAGATTTAAATTATATAAAAAAATAAGAATAATATCTTGAAAATTTTGAATAAAGTAAAAAAATGTATATGAAAAAATAAGATGAATGTTTTAAAAATTAAAAAATAATTTTTTTAAATATAAAAAACAAGAATAATGTCATAAATTTTTTTAAAAAAATAAAAATGTTAAAAGTATGAAAAGTAAGAGTAAAGTCTTAAATTTTTTTAAAATAAAAAAAAAACATGAATAATTAAGAGATATGTCTTAAAAATTTGAAAAAAAAATTAAACATATAAAAAGTAAAAATAATGTATTGAAAATTTGGAAAGAATTAATTTTTTTAAAATATGTAAAAGTAAGAGTAATTACTTGAAAATTTTAAAATACTTTTTTATAAATATGGAAAAACAAAAATAATGTCTAGAAATTTGAAAAAAAAAAAACATATATATATATAAAAATAGGAATAATGTCTTTAAAAAATAGAAAACATTGATTGAAAAAAAAAAAGAATAAAATAAAAAATTTATAAACATACAACAGCAAGAATAATGTCTTAAAAAAATTAAAATAAAAATAAAAATTTTAAAATATAAAAAATCAAACCAATTATTTTATGATTTTATATTTGCTTGTATTACATTTAATTATGCGTATTTTGAGTGTTAGATATTATATATATGATGTGTATTTTCACTATTTTGTAGTCCTGCTCCCCCTCCGTGGCCACAAACAATTATTTATAAGGGCCGTAAGTTCATAATGGGCCAATAGGCTGAAAAAGTGAATAGTGATATTTGAACTTAGTTCAACAACAACCAGTCGCTCTGTTGAAAGTTGAAACTTGAAACGAAGAAGGGGCTAATATCATCTGAGGCTATAACATTTTTGCTTGATGTTGATGGATTATATTTTGCATAAAAAAAATGTTTTATTCCACCTAAAATCTTTGAAAGTTCAAGAAACAAAACATAGCTTATACCCACAGCGTGGCTTTTGATGGGCCACTGGAGAAAAATCTGAAGGAAATAGAGGGTTGGAATACACATTGCATAGTTTATACCAACAGTTACAGTATCTAATGAGCTCAAAATTGGCAATGACATGAGTGACAAGTGTCGAAAGGCCCAAGCCCATCAGCTCTGGCAGCGAGGAAAATGGATTTGGTTTCAAGCGGGTAACTCCCGCTATATTTGTTGAGGGACTCAAATCCTTTTCAAATTTAATTCATCACCCTCCATCTTTTGACTTCAATTGTTACTTTGTTGGTGTCAGTACCCAGGATACATCTATCTTAGTCCTATGATGTTGTTGCCATTATTATTCTTAAAAAAAAAAATGTAATACATCTATCATACAGTTTTGGTTTAAACTGGAAAAGAAAGGATGACATTGTAATAATTAATTAAGTAATCATAGAAACTCCACTGTTGAGAAGCACAGCCATTTTTAAACAGTACGTATTTAATTTTAAATGTTAAAGAAAAATTGTTACATTCTTTAATTTTTCTTTGTGTACTTTGTCATAGACTCATACTTATTCTAGTTATAAACAAAAAGAAAAGAGGGATGAATAATCAGCATAATTTTTTTTGTATGAATGGGAAAATAATCAGCATAATTAGTTGCAGAAGTCATGATTAGTATTTTTTATTTTATTTTGTAGTCATTATAATTTTGTTGGAATTAATGATGTTAATTACTGTACTGATTTGTTATTTCTCCCTTCCATTTTAATTGCAATTTTAGACTTTAAATTGGGACAAACGGGGTATGTTGTTAGGTTTTTGATGATGTAGAATAATTAAGGGTCTGGGAATGGGCTTTGATTACTCTTTCCAGCAATCTCTGCTCAATGCATTTGTTCTGGCACCGGTTATGGGTAATGAATCATGGTGCTGCTTTTGTTTTACTACTGGCGGTGGTGTATATAGGACTTACACACACTTTTTGATAGTGTAGTTGGGACTTGGGAGGAATCTTCGTATAGATTAAGATTCTCATTCTTGTAACTACATGCTTTTGCTGTTACATGCACTTCTTGTGCTTCCTTTACACTAGGGCATTTTAAGTGAGAGTAAATATTTATTATGAGAGATTAAAACTTTAAATAATAATTATTAATTAAATTTTAATAGTATAAACGTAGTTTTGAATTAAAATTAAACGTGATTTTTACCATATAGAATCATATCTTTTTTAATTATTATATATTTATTGTCTCATTACCAGGCCGCCACCAATATGGTTTCTGTCATCACTAACAGGGCCACCATCATGATCGTTATTCTCGTTATTGTTGCCATTACCATCAGTGGTAGTGACGACAACAACCAGGGATAGACCTACATATGTCATGGAGGGGGCCATGGCCCGTGACTTTTTTGTGCATAAATTCTTTATTATATTTATAGTGTGATGTATTCATAAGTTTTATGGTGTGCGTTTAATAACTATAATTTTACATATTTATTATTTTTTGAGATGATTTCTATGCATAAAATTAGTGTATATACTTATATATAATATATGTTGAAATGATTTAGTTCTACGCATAAAATCAATGTGTACACTATATACCATATATTATTAAAATATTTTTTTTTTATAAAAATCTTATTTAATAATATATGTGACTCAATTTTATTATTAATATTATATAATCTATTTTTATCTCTTTGACTATTCTCTCTCTAAATTATTAAATTAATAAAAAACTTATTATTTTTAGGAAATCTTATATAAATATTATATTTTATCAAACTTCAATTATCATATGATCAATAGTATTTTTTTTAACAAATCTTACATGAAATTATATTTTATTAATTTTATTTTTTATATAATTACCTTTATCTCTTGGCTTTTTTTTTTTCTAAACTATAAAATTAATAGGAATGTTTTTTTGAAGTATTTTTTATTTAAATACTATATTTGATCTAATTTTAGTTATTATACCATCAATTTTTATCTTCTATTTTTTTTAAATTATAAAATTAATAGTTATTTTATTTTATTTATGTAAATAAATATTATTTAAATATTATATTTGATTAATTTAGTTATTATATAATTTTTTTCCTAAGCTAAAAATGTAATTTTCAAACTTTACTCTTTTTACAATCGAATAAATTTTTATTTCTCAAAATATCATTTGATTGATAAAAAATTGTTAAAATTTCTAATTTTTGGGAGGACATATCACCAAACAATATAATGATAAATTATTGTATCAACAAGAAATAAAGGTGTAAAGACATCATCGTGTAAAAAAAATATTCCTAATTTTTCATTTTTCATATTTTATATTTTAATTGATAAATTATTGATGTAATAAATGCTTCTAAATATATAATTATTCCATAAACCACTTAAAAATCACTAAAATTGAGAGGAAAAAAAAAACCCTCTCTTCTAATCTTGGATCCATCGTGGCAATAATAAGGACGACGATAGGTGGTTATGGTGATGGAACAACATTTAATTTTAATGCGCAATAATTATGAGAGATATGATTGTATATGATGAAGATCACATTTTAATTCAAAATTATATCTGAACCATTAAAATTTAATCTTATTTAAACTTCTTATCTCTCATATCTTCTCAAATGTTTATATATATATATTTCACCGAAAAAAAAAACAAAAAAACTTAGAAATGAACATGGTAAGTTTGAAATAAAATCCTTATGTAAGATGTTCATTAAAATCCTAGGAAATACTAAAAAGATAATAAAGCACGGACACAAAACAAAAGATCATTAAAGGGTGTTGGCTAAAGCAAGAAACATGTTTTTTTGTCGTGAAAATTAGAAGAATATCAATAAAGTAAGAAGAGAAATGGAGGAAAAGCAACCAATTAATAAAGAATAATACAATTTCCTAAACAGCACATTAATTCCCCATGTTTCTCGTGTTTTGTTAGTTTATACAATCTTTGATTTTTATTGAATGAGTTGTTACTTCTACGCTTTTCTAGATAGAAACTTTAGTATATGCACATAATTTAATTTTTGAATTTTTTGATTATATAGTTGAATGAACGTTAAAATGATGCCGGCCTGCAGACATCGCGACCGAAATGAGAGACCAATAAAAATGTATGGAGTTGACGTAAAAACTAATCTGAATGGGTTGGCAGACACAAAGGATCATGCATGTCTCTCAAGAATCGTTAAATGAAGGTGGACATGTGTTCCCTTCCCTTGTCAACACGTGTGACTGACTCTGTACGTGCGAGACAATATTAATGGTGTGAATCTCATGCCCTTGTCGAAGCCGCGGGAAACATATGCTTTAATTAATTAATAACAAGGTTTGAAATATATAGGTTAGTTGTGAGCATTTGGTTCATGATCTATTATATTAGTATATGTTTAATTACCTAGCTAGCTAGTGGCAGCATAACAAACAATATATCATGTCCAAGAGTGACCCCAGTATATACTGCACATTGTTGATTCTCTCTCTCTATATATGTTATTTTGCCGCGTATATATTGACTCCATTTAAATTTTAAACTCCGCAAACCAATTTTAAAAATGGATGTGGATACTCAGACATAATTGTAAATATAGCACGATATGCTTAACTAATTTAAATGACTTTCAACTAATATCACTGATTAGTTTTATGTGTTGGAAGGGAGTATATTGGGCGGTCACATTAATTGTTATAACAAATCTTTCTTGAACACAAAATAATTAAGGATAATAAAAATTTGTCGCTTGGATTTTATGATATATTTTTTAAGCGTGTATAAAAAAAATACGTTAAAGATAAAAATAATAATTATATATATAGATCTTTTATACTATTATTTAGTAACGTACTGTTTGGATTGGAGTGAGAAAGAAATGATTTTAATCAAATAAAGTGAGTCTTATATTTGATAAATAAGTATTTTGTTTTTCTCTTCATTAAAAAAATGGTTTTAATGATGAATTTATCCATTTTTGAATTTTTCATATTAGTCTCTAAATTAATTAAAAACTGATTTAGAATTTAGTTTCATAAGTAATTAAAATATTGATAGTTAGTTTTTTAAACTGATTTAGATATTGTTTCAAAAATCAATTCAGTAAGTATTATTATATAAATTATTTTAGTGAGTAATTTAATAATATTAGAAATTAATTTAGAGACTAATTATTTTTTAATCTTCAAAATGATTTTTAAAGTAATTTTTGTTGTGATAGTAAATATTAATTTCTAAATCAGTTAATATTCAATGAATTTCTTACCGTGAATCATATCATATTATTAAAAAGTATAAGAGAATTTAAACTCAAAATAATAACACGAAATCATGTATTTCAATTTTTTAGGTTTACGTAATTAATTTCTAATTGTTATCACATGACTTAAGGTCCTCCCTACCAATAAAATAATAAAAATTAAATGTATAATTTAAAAAAGAAAAAGTTTATTTATAGAGTGTTAATTAGATTATATTGTAACAGAACCTGTATAATATAGCTATTAGTATTTCGCAATTCCTTAGTCCATTTCACTAACCTGGAAGTTCAATCCGGAAGCATGCAGTAAGATGTGGTCCAGAAATTCCTAAAATGAAAGACATGCATACTCAAAATGCCATGAGAACTTGCCGAAAGTGAAAAGGCTATCATGAGTTGCTAGCTTGAACTCACGCGCTAATTACATGAAGCAGATATGAAACTCATTAGAGAAATAAACATTGGATCTTACGTACGTACGAATCGTGATTACATTAAGACTAAAAAGGGAAATTAATCTTTATTAAAAATTATAGTAAAATATATTAATAATGTTTTTAATAAATTTTTTTTTTTTTTTTTAACGATGATCTTAATTTTTTTTTTACAGCACAATGATCTTAATTAAGACAATGATTATAATTACTTCCCCTAAAAAACAAAAAGACAATAATTATTACTAGTGTTTATTAAACATTTTGTTGGAGTATAGATCTAGTCTCGGGATTACCACCTTGAAACGAAATATTAATAAAGATTTAAACAGTGAAACATGCACTAAAGTCGAAAAATACGTTTCTAGCTTTCTTGTTTCCTTTTCGTACTGATAATATATATATATATATATATATATATATTGTATTTAAATGTTAATTGACATCATATATTAATTTATATCTTGAGAGGAAAAAAGAGAAAAATATATGTTTAAGTGATATAATTTGATAAAAATATATATAAATAAAAAGAATAAATAAATGTTAAGTAGTTATTTATTATTTTGAGGGTTGAAAATCATAACCCTAAAAAAAAAGTCTAAAAATATGTACTTCCGTTTTAGACTTTTCTTAACCATGACCATGAGACGTCTCTGATCAGTCATAATAACTAATTTTACTCTATCCTTGAGACAATGTATGTAGCTATCCTTCATCAAATTGGCTTGTTTATCTTTCTCTGATTCTGACACATGTTTATATAGTTTCAGCTAAGCATTAATCATAATATTTAATTGTGGTTAGTTAAGATTCATATATACTCATATCTTAGCTAGCGTATTATAAATGGTATGTTCTTTATTTAGTGCTTGTAGTCCTAGAATATGGATCCGTCCAACATCATCCTTACAGGAATTGATTGAAATAAAGTTAAGGTTATTGTGCCCTACTGTCCTCCGCAATTCAAGATACAAGACGATTACTGCAATCCAAAAAAAATAAAGGATTTGTCGGGAATAGAATTCAAATCATTCAAGTACCGTTAACAAGCATTATACAATAATTTGTCTAATAACTAATGTTAGCCAGTAGCTACTTTATCTGAAGACATGTTATTATGATTCTATAGGCATATAATTGATCGTGAAATACAAAAAAATGTATATTCCCTCAAAAGTTTCATTTTATATGAAATTTTAGCAGGAAAGAAATTATTCCAAATTAGTTATATTTTACAAAATCAATGAATTATTAAATATATTTTATTTCATAAAATCTTAAGAATATTATTTTTCAATTATTAAAATTAATGAAAATAAAATATATGTTAAGAAATTACATAATATTTTTTTTATAAAATTTAAAATATAAATTATGGAGTATTTTATAATCTGTGTGTCAAAATAAAATGAAACTGAATTTTCTGAAGTAGTGACTCTGTTTTAAACTTTTGTGAGTGTTCCCTAGACCTAGGAAGGAACAGTTAAGTTTGACTAATGATTAGCTGTGATCCATACACGCTTCGCATTGCTCCTCATCATCATCTGATTTGAAGGAATACACATTCTTCATGAAACCATGGGTATGAATAATTGATTCTTTCACTCTTTTAATGAATCTGAGTGAAAAAAGAAAAAAATTGAAAGACTTAATAAAGAAATGATCACATGGGGTGTTCCCAGACGGGCACGAAGAAATCGCAGGATATGTCCCCATGTCCAAGGGAAACAACGCGTCCCTACATTTGTTTCTCATGTGACCGACCACTTCGCCTCAGTTGACCTGTCACTATGCACATAACATTCACTTTATAATTTATATATACGTACCATTAATTAATCTGCATATATTCACTGAGAAGAGAAAAATGGAAAAAGAAGGTCTTGGGCTTGAAATAACTGAGCTGAGGTTGGGGCTTCCTGTAGCAGCAGCTGAGCCTGAGAAGAAGAAGAGAGTTTTCTCGGAGATTCAGCAAGGTGAAGGTGATGATGAAAACAACTCCTCCCAAGACCATAAAATTCCTCAAGTCGTGGGTTGGCCTCCGGTGTGTTCTTACCGCAAGAAGAATACTACTACCACCGTCAAAGTTAGCATGGATGGGGCTCCTTTCTTGCGTAAAATTCATTTAGCTATGCACAAGGGATATTCGGACCTTGCCTTGGCCCTCGACAACTTCTTCGCTTGCTATGGAATCGGTAACTTACATTTCTTCCTTCTTATTACTATTTCATGCAAGCTATCAACAAGAACAGGCTTTACTTTATTTTTTTTATTTTAAAAATCCTATAAAGAAAACAATTTCGAGGGCAGACAATGTCATATAGAATGGTTTGACTTTAACAGTGTTTCATGTTGTTTGATAATTTTGTTGAGTAAAAATAAAATAAAAAATAGTATGTAAAATTAATTGAGAGAAGTAAAAAATAAAATAAAAATTTTGGAGACTCGCCAAAATTTTGAAAACACATATACCCTATCATTAAAAGAAAATTAGTTCTTCTGAATTGTCTTTTAATATATATATATATATTATTATTATTTCTAACACAAGTAATTTTTTAAAATAATTTCTTCTAAAACTAATTTGATCAAAATCTAATACAAACTCATCTCTAGCTAGCTAGCCTCAAGAAATAAAGTTTTAAAAATTAAAAAGGTTGAGTTGTTTATGGGAAATTGGCAATGAACAATTAATAACGATTATAAAAAATGTTGACAGGCGAAGCGTTGAAGGATGCGGAGAATGCTGAACACGTTCCCATATACGAGGACAAAGATGGTGACTGGATGCTGGTTGGAGATGTCCCTTGGGAGTAAGTCCTTCTGCACTTTTCTGCCCCGGCCCCTCTTCCTTATAATAATTTAATATATATATATATATACTACTGTATGTTTTTATTCTTTATATTTAATTAGTAGCTAAAAAGAAAATTGTTAGAATATTGATGTAAAGGTTTACAATTATTATCACAGTACGTAAAATTTCCTGTTCTTGGGTGGGAGCATCTATTCATGTTTCAAGAGACAAAAGTGTCAAATACGGGTCAAGAGTCTACCACTGAGTCAGCTTCAATCTCGTGTTTTTGCTCAGCAAACCCACCAAACAGTACTTAAGTAGTGCATTGTATATACCACCAACTTTGATTCCGTGTCTCAAAACTGGGTGCTCCGCAATTTCGCTTCTTTATCTCTATCAGTAGTAGTATTATTGATGATTATTGCGTGCTAATTACAATTGTGTCTCAAGATGCATGCATGGTTTTCTTTATAATCTAACCATGAGTCAAGATACAAATTAAACAAAACAGGTTTGGCGAAATCATTTTGTAGTTCCCCGACACAACACTTGACTTGACAAGTGCTAATTAAGTTGTCGATTGACCTAATTACTCCATCACAATCGCTAAACAAAAGCAAATTACAAAAAGTTATTTGGATCATAATCATATATTGCCGACATGCGTGAATCCGGCCTCATTATAATGTTCGACACATCAATATGGGAAGGGTGGGGGATAGATAATAATCAATTGTGGCCTGACCTAAAAAGCAAGCCTTTAGTGGTGGATACTGGATACACCCAATATAAGAGGGAGAAAAGCTTCCTATTAATTAGTTGGCCACATTTCCCCAGAATGAGCAAATGTTCCAACTTCCATATGAAGATAAACTTTTTTGGTAGAATATAAATTAACTTTCTAATATAAAAGGTAAATAACTAAATAATATCTTTTTAACAATAATAAACTAGTTTTATTTTGATATTTTTTTGGTACTTTAAATTTATACAAGTATATGTGTTTATAGAGAAATTAAAGTGTAACTTTTTTGCAGGATGTTTATTGAGTCATGCAAGAGGTTGAGGATTATGAAGAGATCAGATGCAAAGGGCTTCGATCTGCAACCCAAAGGGTCTTTAAAGGGATTTATAGAAGGCGTGACAAAATGAAAAATATAGATGAAGCGAAGATGATAGGCTTCTAATCAATGTCGTACACGTTTTGAAGACATCCAATTTCATGTTGTCATTTTATTATATTTGAGAAAGCAACATTTTATAGTATGGTGCATGAATCAGATCGACTTCTGTCTATGATAAGACCTAAGTCTGAAGGATATATACAGAGTCTGTTTAATTAAATAGGGAAAACTCATCGTTTTAGTAAATGTCTTGCCATATTTGTTAATATGCTGCACATTTCAGCAAACTTATTGTCGATCCATTTTTGCTTGCTATTTTCCATCTCCTTTAATTTTTTTTCTGAAAAATTGATATATATTGTATTATATAAAAATGATTCGTAAAAAAACCTAGTTCATGTACAGTAGTGAGAATACGGTTGTTTCGTACAAGGGATACACAGTACATATGATAAGAGCGCAAAATTCAAGCACTTGCTTAATCTTAGGTACAGAATCTTAGTTGAATCTGAACATCCCAAAATAACAAGAATTCTAGCAATACGTGACTTTTGATAATCCTGATGCAAAACGCATTTTCCTGCTACAGTAATTTAAATATCACTTTGAAAATTATTCTAAAAGAAAAAAGGAAAAAAGACAAAGATGAGATTGGATTTAAAATTTTGAAGTCATATTTTCTAGATCAAACTTGACTGTCATGTGTTCTTGTCACCCTCAACCTTGATTTCAAGAACTAATTTAATTTAATGATTCTGTACGTGAGAGGCGATGCAAAGAATTACGGGTTGATGTACTCATAGATTAATTTTTGTAGACAAATTTAGTTGATTATTTTTAACGGAATCTCTTTTCTTAATTGTATATTTTTTATTCAAATTTAATTAACATTATACTTAAAAATTCAAGTCTGGTTTCAACCTGCATAATCTTTGGACCATGTGACGATATATAACAACAGTATTCTTTAATTGTCAAAAAAAATAAACAGTATTTTAATTTTTAAAAATTTCATCAGTCAAAGTAATCAGTTACTATAAGCTAGCCAATGTGAACCATTTGATTTAATGAATACTATTATTACATGATTAATGGTTATTACTATAGTGAGTTGTCCACAAAATGTTCCTTAGGTTGTACACCGGCCGAATGCCATGAATCTAATAGAGTAATAGACAGTTACACTTACACACAAACTAACTAATTAACTAACTCACCATATCAAAAGTCAATTCATGCACGCGGTTGAATGTATGGAAATGGAATCTTGATCCCTTTTTTTTTTTTCGCCCCTTTTCTGCAACACCAAGACTCGCGATATTAAATAGGATTTGAAGCTATATTAATTATCTGTATTCTATTTATTACTATTAGATAATTGGAGTGTAATTGGCTAATTAGAAGAAGGTCAATTTTTAAGTGTGAAATTTTTTGTGTCGATTAATGCACACATTAACTGACACAGTAGTCTTTCCATCCTAAAATGATCTATACAAAAATAGAGAACTCTAACCTAAAGAGTTTGTTGAATGAAGTAATATTTGATAGATTTAAACATTGATGTTTTTATTTTCTCGTCTTTTTGAAATGAGATAAACGTAAGTTAAGTTATTTATTTATAAATAAAAAAAAACTGAATTCAATAACTTTCCTTGATGATATATAAATAATCAACCCATTATAGATTATACGTACAGTAAAAGTCTAATTACAATTTTATTACCGTAATTAAAAAAAAAACTATGATATATACTGCATTAATAATATATTTTAAAAAAATTAATTTTTGCTATACTCTACATGTTCTCCAGATATCACATGCACGTAAGCCGCACGCATCGCTATCAATGTTTCTTTGGGATCTTAATTGTCTGCCTGCAATGTATTTAGTTTACCAATACTATGCAATTAAAGGAACTGTTTCTTTAATTTGTATTCATTGCATCATGTAAGAATTTTTGGGAGCGTGAGTTTGAACTTAATTTAAAGTATGCATGTATGGGCAGTGTACATGCTTGGAAGATTGCTGACTTTCTGGTATAGATAGATAATAAACTTAATACAGCTAGTGGAGTACTAATTAAGTGTGACAATTATTAAAACCATTGTATTGAATTGAATGAACAAAAAAGAAAGATTCGAAATGGATAGGAAACAAGGTGTGCCCTCTCAAAAGAAGCCATACAATACAAAATAAGTAGCTGGTGCATGTCGTATTTGGCAAAACAGGGTTCTATTGATCTTAGGGTCTCGCCATAGCATGTCTATGTAAATTGGGCTAACCATCTAAAGCTAGCTAGCTGTTGCCAAGGCCCACATCATGTGAATCAGGCCACACTAAAATTAATAAGAAGAAAAGAAAAAGGGTTCGTTGTTTGTGCTTGCATTCTGCTATCAAGTGGGTGCATACTGCCACATTTTGACAACGCACAAGACTATTTATAAACCAATTGATCTAACGTTACTAGTTATTTTTAAATCTTGTGAATTCTATGGTACGGTCTTTCCGAGTGGGTCATTGAATCGGAGCTTAATTAATTAATGCCTATTTCATGCGACATTTTATTGAAACATAAATCATTTTGTACAAATGAATTCTTCATTTCTCCTAATCATGCATCATACTTTCTCTTGCCCTCAAATGATTATTTTCTACGTTTCTTTTTTATTTTGATTCTTTTCACATGTAAAAGGGTGGGATAGATCATATGAATCTTGCTATACTATGTTGACCAGTATGAACAAAATTCTACCTCTTTAATAAAGTTTTCCTAACCAAAACAAACTTCATTATCATGGTATATTAACAGATTAACATGGACATGAGATTTATGAAATATCTTCTCATTTAGTGGTCAAGATAAGATAAAAAAAAGAAAAGGATAATGTACTGGCAGAAAAAAAAAAGAGTAAATAAATTCTACACACACATATAAATATATAAATAAATAAATAAATGTGAATAAGGGTGAAATTATATCTACAAGAGAGAAAAATATAGTAGTATAATTAGTGGTATTTTAATTTCTTGTTTAAGAATGGCAACTTATAAGAATTCATGAATCATAAATTATGTAATTATTTTTTAAAAATAAATACTTAATTATTTGTGAATTTAACTAAAGCTTAAAATACGTACTTAATTAAACCTCACAAGCAAAGAAAAGAAACTATTGCCACTTGTAAAAAATATAAATGAAATGATTTTATATTTATAATTTTTTTATGAATAAATAAATTAAAAGATGACACTAAAATCTATAAAAGAGAATGTGACATCATCAACTAAGTAATTCGAAACTGAGGCTGAATAATAATTTAATAAAATAAATAAGGAAGGAGATTTGACTCCTAACTTAACAAAAATGTCTCACATAGAATTTTATGTTTGATGTAACATAATATCAAAAATATGTCTAACTCTTACTTTATTTGTACAATAATAAGGTTATTGAAACGCTAAATAGAAAAAAAATATATAATAAAAGTAATATATTGTTCAATGTAATTAAAATAAAAATATATATTTGTACTAAATAATTGTGTAAGGTTGAATTTGAAATGATATTCATTCAATAGGTTAAAATTTAAAATTAAATGTTGAGTATTCAAAATGATATTCATTCAGTGTTTTCAAATGTTTATTACGATATTTTTTAGTTAAAAAGAGATCCATTTACATGATTGATTGATTTATTTATTCTTAAACATAGTAAAAGTGGTTTAAGTACGACTTTAACAGGGAAATATATATCCCCTGGAGCTTAAGCATGAGGGAACCAACAATGAAACAAGCTCACATGCTTTGGTGGGCCCACCAACCCTTAACTATGACTTTTTTTACGTGACATGCGGACCCCACCTGTTCCCATATTTTTCCTTTTTCTCTTCTTCTATTCTACTGTAGCACGATTACATTTTACAGCCCCTACCCATGGTTTTGCCCTTTTACCAAACGTGTGTACTGTGCTGTCCCCCCCTTTTTTTTTGTTGATAAATTTATGATAGTACAGTTTAATTAATTAACATGTTAAATATAATAATAACTGATAGTATTATTTTCAGAACATTTTTTTATTATTAGATTATAATTAAAAACTAATTAATTGAAGCTCCAAAAGTCTTGTCTTACAACATCATATCGCATGCACTATTCACTAATTTGTCTCCATAGTACAGTGTGAAGATAATTGAGTATGACAATACATTCTTCTCCACGATTTGGATAATACCATTACCAAGGAATTGTTATAAGTTACATTATTTAGTGTTTTATTTTACTAAAACATTTGCAACAGTAATATATAATTAATGGATATATTACGTCGTCATTACGTGGAAGTTGTTCGTGTTAGTTGAGTTGGCAACAAGTAGAAAATGAAAGGAAAAATAGATTCGAAACAAAGTTGAAAACAATGAGAGAGTGAGAATCACACGCTTTGGCTGGTCACAACTGACACGCACGCACCAATGCACCATAATATATATAAGCGCGCACGTTGCCGAATATACCACTACTACTGTGGTTTCAAATCGTAAGTTAGTGATAGACAGGAAAGAAGGAAATAAAAGAATGTCATCAGAAAGTGACGTTGAGCTGACC
The DNA here is from genome assembly GCA_014843725.1 of Amphicarpaea edgeworthii. Lineage (NCBI taxonomy): Eukaryota > Viridiplantae > Streptophyta > Magnoliopsida > Fabales > Fabaceae > Amphicarpaea > Amphicarpaea edgeworthii. The sequence goes on from CM026319.1 coordinate 13,329,882, forward strand.
TTAGGGCTTCCCGGCAGAAAACGTGGGTTCTCCGTGGTGGGGTGGCCGCCGGTGAGGGCAAGCAGGAAGAATGCCATGAGTAATTGCAAGTTGGTGAAGGTGGCGGTGGATGGAGCTCCGTATCTAAGAAAAGTGGATCTTCAAATCTACGAGAGTTATCACCATTTGATGACGGAATTAGAGACCATGTTTTCTGGCCTAGCCATTCGTACGTACACACACTATTAGCTATTAGCTATTGCCTATTGAGTTTGAGGGTAATTGTGTCTGTTAATTGCATTGCAGGTAATCATTTGATGAATGAGAGGAAACTGATGGAGTCTGTTAATGGGATTGAATACATGCCCACCTATGAGGACAAAGATGGTGACTGGATGTTGGTCGGGGATGTACCCTGGAAGTAAGTTCACTAATCACTACTAGTACTGTACTATATATATTCTTTCATTTTCTTAATAAAATTATCTCTGGTTATTTATTTTTCCAGGATGTTTGTTGAATCATGCAAGAGGATAAGACTTATGATTAGCTCAGAGGCCGTTGGTTTAGGTTCGTTGTTAATTTTCTTAATTTCTCTTTTTTCTTTATACGATGATTTTGATTTCTCTGATCGATATTGCAGGTCCGATGAGGTCGTCTACTTCTTCAAAATGTACGGGTTCCACCTAGCTAGAAGAATAATTAGTTAGTGTGTAATCCATATATGGTGCTTGATGTACATGTCCCTTTCGATCTGGTTTATTAGTTACTTTTTCTTTTGCTTAATTTAATTATAACAACTAGAACGTACAAAGACTGATCTCTATATTAATTAGTGATCTAAGGAGGCTGGCATGTAATCAATATTATAATGATCGATCATGATTCATAGTTATAAGATCAGTAGATTACTTGGCTTTCTGCATGCTAGCTTGTAGTTGTTAGATCTTTTCAATGACCATTTTATGATCCACGTACTTCATAATTCACAAGATTTCTATACTTTCATCGGTTAATATAAGATCATCATGTACTTCAAATTTATTCTTTTTTCTTTTTGAGGGGAAATTTATTCTTATTCTTCACTCTTAATGAGAGATGGATTTATCCTTAATTAGTTGCTAATTTTTTAGACAAACTCATTTTAATGAAAGATGCATATGGATTTATCCTTCATCAATCATATCTATTATCTAGCGAATATGATTTATATAATACATGTTTTTAATTAATTAAACGATTACGTGAAGACCAATGAAAATAGAATTTTGATTCTTTAATCCAAGATAGTCCGAAATAGAGAAGGCTGAGATTGAACTACTAAAGCCCAAGTTCTGGTTATGACTTATGACTATCATACAGTTAAAAAGAAAAGAAAAAGAATTTATGTCCCATAAAGCCTTGTTGTGTACCTGTTCTGCCCAGTACGAGACTACAATACTAACTATAAATATGCTTGGAAGTTGGACTCGTCTCTTTTTTAAGCTAGCTAAGCCACCGCAAACAAACATAATGTGATTCAAAGTTACTATACTAGTTCGATCAAGTATAAATTGGATTTCATTTGACAGGTAGGTTGGTAGTTGAGTTTCTAGCGCAATGAATGGTGGTTAGGTAGCACTTTGAGACTTGATAATTAATTTCATTCATTGTTGGCACGGACCATATGATTATGATAGATGGCTTGATCTTTTTCAAATATTAAATTATTTCTAGTAGCACTGTCATTGCTTTTTACTTTTTTGGGTGTGTCATTCTGGGGTTGGTTTCGTCACTGAATCCAACCAATTATTTTCTACTAACCACCCTAATTAATGTTAGGAGGCAAAAAGAGGGGATGATGGTGGAAGCTTCAGCTTATAAATAAATGTATGGTCTAACACTGTTGCATGAATCATCATCTTATTCTTCAACAAATCCCAAAATATGACGGGTTCTGCTCCAGCACCAGCACAGCAGCAGATGTCATACACTGATCATGCTCAGACACCCCGTGAGGAGAAGGGAGGCCTCTATGGTTGGTGTGTACTGTACTTTTTTACTGTACTTTCCAATTCTCTTTGTTACACACTCATCACTCATCACTTGTCTCTTTGATTCAGTTTGTATACACTCTGTTGCTGCTTTTGCTGCTATGAGAGTTCTAGGTGCTGCTGCTCGGAACGCACCTGTTGTTGCTGTTCCTAGATTTCCCAATTTCTAATACACATTAATTTCTTAACTTTATGTTTCATCGTTATTGTTGTATTAAATGATGATTCTTGAAGTCAATAAGGAATAATCTTCATGTACCATGTAATTCAATTATTTTTAGTTTTTTATATTGTTCCCAGAACAAATGAATTCCTTATGCAGAGCAACACATAGTGTATACTATTGAAGTCCCTGGTGTGATCATAATCAGGATTTTCTGAACAAAGTCGATCTTGATTAACTATCAATGACTAGTAGTACTCTAGGGGATTCTAACTCTATTTGATCAAAAGACAGACATTTATTCCTCAAGGAAACCAGAAAGCATTAGCCGTTATTATGTATTAATGAAAATATTTCTCTATACATTTCAAGGGAAATATTAGTTCAGATTCATTGACTGCAACAAATCAATGCTGAATAGCCATTCAAATTCAAAACATAAAGTTAACCTAGGCAGCAAGAATGGGGTTTCTCCCTTCATCTATTTCAATGGTTAAGAGATGTTGGGGATCTGATCCATTTGGTCCCTCCGAGTAAAGTGTAGGAAGGTATGCATAGTACGCCGGCAGGTAGCGTGAAACAAAATCTCTCACCTGGAGAGTGCAAACCATGAAAGTTCCTACCTTTAGTCATTAGAAGATAGATGTTGCACCATTATTTATCACAAAGATACATCATCATACATAAAACACAAATCCATGTGAGCAACAAACCTCTTCATCTGTCATTCCAGGGTTGCCTGCCTCCCTCATTGCAATCTCAGCCTGCATATTCAAACAGCTCAATAAATGGATGCTACAACCAGGTTCTGAACACAAAGTTTGTAATTTCTGAAAGAGGATGTTAAAACAACCTACCTGCAAGCGCCATTGGAAGACACAATTTGGGTCCTTGATCTTGATGACTATCCATGACTTTATGTATTTGTACCATGCATCATAGTAAGCTTCAAGGTTTTTATTTACAATTTCTAGCTGAAAAGTAAGCACAATTGATTATCTCTTTATGAAAAAGAAAAATTCATTAGCAATTTCTCCCATTAAAAGAAAAGGGTAGAAATTTGCATAATCAGTGATTCAGTATCATAAACTCCATGCGTATAATCTTGAAGAAAGAAAAAGAAACTTCACCGGTTCTAACCTGGGGATCAACAGCCTTTACTGCTTCATTTGGAAGTGGCTTGAAACCAAGCATCCAACCTTCGAACAATACAACCTAGAACATCCATCCATGTATCATAATGGAAGGATCAACACTTTTGAAAGGATATTGACACGAGATGAACAAACCACACATAATACCACATTTACAGGTATCATATTATAATCTGACTTCTGGCAGCAAATCCAATTTTTTCAAAGGTGGATACTATATTATCTTCCTCCAAACTACAAAATCTAAATGTTGAAATTCCCTATTTCTTTTTAATTGGGGAGAAGGGTAAATTTTGGTGGTCAAAAACTTAACATACTTATTTCAGCAAGCTGCTGCATTTTTTATCTTTTGCCTGGGTTGGATCATGTTTTACCAAGAAAAAGTTACCCAAAAGAGGCAGCAAAAGTTACAATTGAATATTCTCTTACCGTCAGGGGCCCTTCAACTTCTGGCCATGTTGAAGGATCAGCACGATCACCTCTCCCATTGAATGCAGACTGCATCAAAAGGCAATTTGCTGTTAGCAACTACAGTTCAAAAAATGTTTAAATAATCCAAATATGAAAGTTATGCCCTTACTTTATCATATCTTGGTAACTTCATTTTCACACCTGAACACTTCAAATAACAAGAAATTACATGGAATACAATATAAAAAGGAGGAAAACAAATTGAGTACAGAGATCCACCTTCTCTTGTCATTTTGGTTACAGCTGTTAGAGTTTCCACAGACAAAGCAAGATCATGGCTTCCTGCATTTCCACGCAACTAGAAGGAAACAATGCGAACAAAATTATTTCAGTTGTGATAAATAATAGTTTCCCTGGATTGTTTACTGCTCACAACTTCACTTATATGTGCATTAATTACCTCAAGAAGTGCATTTCCTGGATTAGCTTCTCTTAGTTTATTCTACAATCCAAACACAATTTGTCAGCCCAAAAGAAAAAGAACAAGATGGAAGCAACAGCAGAAAAAACAAATATAAGTAACAGCTTCTATATACCTGACCTTCAGCCGTCAAATAAAAATCATCTATAGATATTGTTGCAGACTTCCTGAAAATTTCAGCATGTATCGACAATTTGTTAATTCAAGATCACACTATCACAGTTGCTTCAAAGTTCAGAGGCTACCTGCCAATCACTTCGAAAAGATAGTCAAGGGCAAAGACAAGGGTTGTCTTTCCACAGCCTTGAGGAGCACTAAAACCAATCTGTGTTATATAGAATCAAGAAAATTGTTGTTATATGGAAGGAATAAGGCAGAAAAAAAGATCTGAAAATAATATCTTGAAGGCAAAGAAATAGAAGCACAATGTTTATAACAAGAAGCTCACAAATTACAAGCAAGTTATTGCTCTTTATAGAGATGAAACATAACTGAAAAATAAAACATAGACTCCCTAAAATTACTACTCTTAAACCTAAAACATATCTGATAATAACTCAGTACTATCTCTTAAAGACTTGGTCTCTTGACCATTTATCTAGCAACATCCTAACTGAAGCGCCAAAGCATTTTCCAACAAAACTATGAGGCCCTTGAAATGACAAATCCTATAGTTATATTAAAGTTACAGCTTATATAGGCCTTCTTAATATGCTGCATAACACCAACTACATATAGCAAACAAACTATGGGCGTAAGAGAGAGCCTTTTCAAAAGAAAAAAAAAAAAAAAAACTATGACAGAGAGTGACAGAAGGAAGCCAAGTATGTAGCATACCACTAAAGGAGGTATATCTTGTCCATCTTTGAACTTGGACTGATGCTCAGCAATCTGCTGTTCACACCAGAGAAAGACTGGTACATAGTAGTGATAAATCCTAGCCTTTTGAGGCTCTGTAAGGTACAATTCCTTAAGCTGAAACAGTCTGCATAAGTATCGGCCATATAATAACCAGTCATCGATGGACTCGGCCACCTGCTCTTTTGTGAGGCCTATTTTGTCAAGCAAAGGTCCCGAGCAAATAAATTCATAGAGGTCTTCCACAGAGGAAACTTGAGCAGGTTTTGTGGGAAATACAGAATATAGAGGACGCTTTCTGTAGTCAATGCCAGCAGCAAAGGAACTGTTTTGCAGCCATGAACTTCCATTGCTTGCAGGAAGTACTGCAATTGCAAATTAATGATTTAAATGAGATGGCATAAATAACATCCAACAGCAGCATCAACAAATGTAGCTGTTGAAGATGAAAATACAACTCCTAATAAAGTTCATTTCATTTTCCATGCTCCGATTTTGACTAAAAGATCAAAGATGAGAAGTTACTATTTAGTTAGTTGAAGCTTTAACAGCAAGGTAGTAATCAATCAGCTGGGATGAATTTGAATTGCATCAATTATCAATCAAGCTCAAGATTCGTCAGAAATTTTTTAATTCAAAGGCCCTTCAGTAAACATAGTATGATGTATGATACTACCCAGTAGGCCAGTACCCATTTATGCAAGTTATCTAAATATAATGATTTTATTTAACTGGGTTGAAAATTTGTAACCTGGAAAAAAAGTGAACTATGATAATATTGTCAAGTGAGGAAAAGTACCTGACTTTGAGGAGTTGGTGGACAATTGAGAAAGAACAGAGAATTGACGAGAATTGGAAAATAAATGTAACTTAGAATTGCTGTGATTATGATAGGCATAGACAACGTTGTTGTTGTTAGTGTTAGAACAGCAGAAAGTAGGTGAAATTGTAGGTTGCCATGGTTGAGAGAACAGATTCAGAGTCGCCATTGTTTGTGTCTTTCTCTCTCTCTCTCTCTCTCTCTCTCTCTACTGTGAGACAGAAAACACCGACGAGGCTTAGGCGCCACGTAGTCTTCACCTCTTTGCCCAACAGATTGGAAGAGGAGCACCATAAAAAAATTCTAAAAAAAATCTGCTATTTTATCTACTTCTCTTTCTTTCCATCAAGTGTTTTCTTATACTCGTGTGATCATGCATTTTTTTTTTTTCTAAAAAAAAGTAAATCTATATTATTTGTAGGTTTAATATTTTTTTAGTTCTCAAATTTTATTTAATTATCTGTTTTGGTTATTAAATTTTTTAAAAAAATTAATTTGATTTTTAGGTTATTAAAAATATTTTAATTTAATCATTTATCCGTTAATTTTAATAACTTGAGAATATATATATTTTTAAATTGGAAACCAAAATGAGCAATTAAATAAAATTTAAGAATAAAAATTGCATTAAGCCTTATTTGTACTAACAAATTATTTTACTTATTTTATTAATTATAGCAGTTTTTGAAAAAAAAAATCTTGCTGAATGCAGCTTTTAAAACCTTTTGAAACTAAAAAAAAATTGAACACATTTTTTTATATTTTAATTCATTAGTTAAAAATTAATTGTCTATTAATTAATTCATTCTTCCTTAAATACTTTTAATTTATAATTGTCTATTACTTAATTTTTTTTATAGATATGTATAATGTACAAAATATTTGCTAATTGGTAGTATTATCTTCTTTTTTTTATTATTATCACCACATAAAACGGATGATCAAGCGAGCTGGGCCGGGCCACTTTATCCCGCCCATCACATAAAAATAAAAAACACTTTGTTTGATATAAAAATATCCATCATTATTCATGTATAGCTTTGAATTTAACAAGGGTATGCTATTTTTGTAAAATCTGAAATAAACACTTTTTTGGTAAGTTTGATTGCATTAGTAATAATTTTATCATTATTGTTAATAAAGTGAAACGTGGTTTGCAATAATGCCAAAGAAATAGTAGTAAAAAGAAAAAGAAGATACGACATCGTTTTGGCATGCCCATCGGACCAATGTTTTGTCCGTATGTGCATGAGCCAGACAGTGGAAAAGAACGCACGCAATCCAAAATGCACATTGTTTTTGTTCAAAGATTCTTTGTCTTCTCTTCCCAGAAACTCACCCAACTAACCCAACAACCCTTTCTTACCTCAATTTCTGCGAATTACTGTCTTTTTTCCATAATTCCCGCAATATCCCCGCTGTATTTCAGTTCAAAAAATTACCCCAAACACAAAAGAGACAATTTTGACACAGACAGAAAGAGAATAATTACTTATTACTACGGGTTGGGTGGATGGAGTTGTTTGTTTTGTTCCATTCTACAAACCCATCCGATTCTATCCTAGTGGGAACTGACTCACTGGTTCCCTCAAATTATATATTCTGACAAGCCAGTGTCAAACAGAGACACCATAAAGCAACTGAACTAGATAGATAGATTGTTTCGTGATAAAAAGGCCTCATACCCTGTCTCCCTTTTGATCAAGCGTGACAATTTTGACTTTTTGTAAATCAAAAAGTTCCCTTTCTTTTTGTATATTGCTGTTTATTAATTTGGAAAGGTATAATGTTAGCGTCTGAAAGTTGGTCTCTTTTGGTTAGGTAGGTTCACTGGTAGATATTTTTTTTTATATATTTCTGGTGACTGGTGAGGGCAAGATCACAGAATTGGTGAGAGAGAGAGAGAGTGATGGGTTCGTACGTGAAGCTTTCAAGGAGGGCCTTGGAAACTGAGATGCCCGTTATGGTCCAGGTTCTCTCTCACTCACTCACTCACTCTCATTCTTCATTGGAATTTGATCCCTTCCAATGAGTGTTTGTTTGGTCTTTGGTTTGATTTTGAGAATAACATGTTTTTGATAACCAAGGTTGTCTGTGTGTGTTTTTGCAGATGCAGGAAGTGCTCCGAGGAAATAAGAATGCCGTGTCTTTGGCCCAGGTCTTTTTTGTCTCTCCAATGCTTGTTTATATTTATTAATCTGCCCCCTTGGCGATTTTTGCGAGGCACTCAAAGGAGGAAACGGAGTTTTCAATGTCTCGTTATAAATTAGTATACTTTGCTTGCTTGGGATTGAGAAATGGGAACACTTTATTTACTATTCTTCAACTATTATGTGGTTTTGATTATGAATCTGATTTGGGTTCATGACGCTAGGATTCTTTTAGTTGCAATTTGTGATGAATTTTTTAATTATCTACTGTAGGGGGTGGTTTATTGGCAACCTCCCAAGCAAGCATTGGAAAAGGTGAAAGAACTTGTATCTGAGCCTTTAATTAGTCGATATGGTAACGATGAAGGTATTCCTGAACTCAGATCAGCATTAGTCAAAAAGGTAAACGGTATCATTTCTTCTTACAATGTGTATTATGTACTAGTGGGAATTTGTAAACTCTAGTTATCTTTTTGAAGTTCTTCATTTGAACGGAGCTTGGGGCTTGCATCAAGTCAAAACCTGTTGAAGTCCCTTTGTAGCAGTTGAATTGGACAATCCAAAGCAGTTTACAACATAAATGTTGATAGTTGTTTTGCTTAAGGATGATAACTATTATTATTTAAATAATAATAATATGTGCTATTTTCTTTCACCTTAAGTTGAAGCTGACTATATGTAGACAACATAGTAATGTGTTGTTCACAAGACACAACTTGTGATATCATTTGGGATAATAGAAATTTAATATTGTGTAGATTCTGAAATATACTGGAAGTCAAACAAAGATTGACACTGCAGTCATGTTTGCATATATAAGGAGAAACTAATTTAAATTGATCATTAATTAGCTCAGCTAAGTTATTTGCTTTTATTATAAGGCCTTTTGTATCTTATTGCTCTGTGATAGATGATTTTGCTACATGAAATCAGGATCTTGGTGACCAATGAAGTAACTTATTTGCTTTTATCATGTTCATGTAGTTGCGTGATGAAAATAATTTGCACAAATCTTCAGTAATGGTTACATCAGGTGCCAATCAGGTGAGATTAACAATAATAATCGACCTAGTAATTTTTGTTTTATATTAATTGTTTTGTTATATCCTTGAAAAGATAACACAGTTTCTGAAAAGGTGAAGTGTATTAGCATTTCGGCTTCCATTTGACTGAATGTTTACCCATTTACAATTATAGTGTTGTTACTTCTCCTTCCTGTAACTCAAAAAGCATTTGAAAGAAAAAGAATCTGATAGAAATAACATGGTTTTGCAATTGTAGAGGCAGTAACTATTAGAATTGACTAAATTAGCTCAACAATTTATAGTTTCTATCACTTGTGGTCTGTTACTTTTATGCTACTTAGATCTCTTTCCAAGTTTGAGCTTTCAACAGTATTATTGTTCTCATCTCTAAACATCTGTGGTAACTTGTTCTATTCGTACAAATGCAGGCATTTGTGAATCTAGTTCTTACTCTCTGTGATGCGGGTGATTCTGTGGTTATGTTTGCTCCCTACTACTTCAATGCCTACATGTCCTTCCAGATGACTGGCATTACCAAGATTCTAGTTGGTCCTGGTAGCTCAGACACACTCCATCCTGATGCAGGTAAGAAGCTGCAGGATCTGGTTACTGTAATCCATTTTTTACTGGATTGGACTAGGGAAGCAAAGGCAATCTTTGGTTGCTAAGAGCATCTTTTTTCCTCCATCCAGGGGGTTCACATATTGGTTAAATGTTGGATGGATTGTGTCTGTATACATATAAACATTTCCTCTTTTCAAAAGGTATATTGGGCTGTTTTAAATTTATGCATGTCCAATCAGTTGAGTGTTTTGTGATATTGGATTAAGTTGCAAGTTGCATTGTCTTAGAAGGGAGTATATACATGACAATTATCTTAGAAGGCTGATTGATCTCTGTTGGACATTTATCATTCAAGTTTACAGTTTCTTTTGATGTTGGATTTCTATGTTTAGGACATTTATCAGAACTGTATTGATTTTCAGATTGGTTGGAAAGAATACTTTCAGGAACTAAACCGGCTCCAAAGCTTGTTACTGTTGTAAATCCAGGCAATCCATCTGGAACTTACATTCCAGAGCCCCTTCTAAAGGTCTCTCTCTGTCTCTCCCTCTGAATATATCAACACCTAGATTTTAGAAGTGCTTTTTTTTTTATCTTCTTGTGTGACCAATATGCCTGAATTTGACCACACCAGATAACATTTCCCAAAGAATATGCTGATTGACCAACAGTAACAGTATTTTCTTTTCTTTTTAAATTTATAAAATTTCTGATTAAGTATTTTCTCTTATTTGATCAGAGGATTTCAGATCTCTGCAAGAATGCTGGCTCTTGGCTTGTTGTTGATAATACATACGAGTAAGCCTTTTAATTTTCAATGCTAATAGAAAAAAAAAAAACATTTTCTAGAAAATTCATAATTATTTAATTGACAAGTTTTTCCATTCTTTATCATTTCAGATAATTTTTTAATCTGTTTCACTTATGTTGTGGTCATCCACTGGTGTACAGTCCTTATGAATCATATCGTCTGAGCTGCAAGTTGTTTGTATTTAAACAAATTAATTTTGTGTGCAGGTATTTTATGTATGATGGCCTGAAACACTCTTGTATAGAGGGAAATCATATTGTTAATGTTTTCTCATTCTCAAAAGCATATGGAATGATGGGATGGCGGGTTGGATATGTAAGTACCATCTGTTGTCTTGATAATTCATGTTTTATGTTGTATTGTCTCATCAGTTTCTTCCCTGCAACATAGTAGTTAGTTAGATTTTCATGAGCATGATTATTGCAGATAGCTTACCCCTCTGATGTAAAAGGCTTACCTGAACAACTTCTGAAAGCACAAGACAACATTCCCATCTGTGCTTCAATATTATCACAGTATCTTGCCCTGTATTCATTGGAAGTGGGGCCTCAGTGGGTTGTAGACCAGGTAAAAACTCTTGAAAAGAACAGAGATATTGTTGTAGAAGCTCTCTCCCCTCTTGGAGAAGGTTCTGTGAAAGGAGGAGAAGGTGCTATATACCTGTGGGCAAAGCTCCCACACGAAAACACTTACGATGACTTTGATGTCGTTCGCTGGCTAGTCAACAAGCATGGGGTTGCAGTAATCCCAGGGAAGGCATGTGGTTGTCCCGGCAATCTTAGAATTTCATTTGGAGGCTTGACGGAGAATGACTGCAGAGCTGCCGCAGAAAGACTCAAGAAAGGCTTAGAAGAATTGGTTAGAGACGGACTGCAGGACTAACTCAAACTAATCAATATTCAATACTGAATACATATTTCACTTGCCAATGTAGCAACTTTGCATTTTAATAAATGGAGGATTTTCTATCTTTTACTTCTTTTTATTTTAATCTCTGATCACATGTTAACATTATTATACTTGATTTTTTTTTACTAATGTTGGTGCTGCTCTTTTAGAAATTTACTAGCACAATAACAAGGGTCTTCAAATTCAAACAAGTATGAAAATGCTAGAAAGTAGAAAGGAAACGTGGCAAGCCAAAAAAGCCTTCTAGTTCTAGAAGAAGCCCTTGATTACTATTGAAAATACTTAACTTATTAGCATAACATCAATTATTTTCATAAGCTTTTTCAGGCCCAATTGAACATGTAGCCAGGAAGTCCATATGGCTCAAGGAGAAGTTTGCATGCAAATTTATTTAGATATTTTCCATTCCATTAAATGAGAGGATGATGCTAGATGCCACCTGCAGGGTTATTCGAATTCCGAAGCAGAGAAGAAGTATTTTACCAATTTTTTTAATTATACTTTTCTAAGGTCATAAGTCATAACCTACTCTAACTCTTTAGGTTTATATAGCTTAGCTGCATGGAATCATAGAAGACACGTCCTTCAAATTTGATTCTTGATTGTGTTGTGAGTGAAATCCAATCTCTTGTCAGTGTTGATCTAACTCTTCATCCAAGTACAATGAGAAACATCACAATTGTCACAGACACAGACATATCATGGAGGGGAAAACATACATACACAAGAGTAGAGAAGCCGAACCCACGAACCCCAAAATTCATGTACTCTAAACTTATTGTCAACTACATTGACATTGGGGACCATTGGAATTGTCATGAGTTTTTTTTTCTGTTAAGCATTTTTGGCCATTGATAGATCAATTATTATTCACTTAAATGTAACGCCATGTCACGATACAGAGCCTAACTCACAAGGCCCAAATTCATGTTTTTTTTTTAACAAAAGGATGGCCTAATTAACTTGTACTGGTTTGTAAATGACTACTCAATCCCACGTTTGGAAACAACAGTGGCCCCTAGAAGACAAAATTTCGGCCTGCAAATAGTTAATTTTAAAATAAAGAAAATTTGCATAAAAATAAAAATAATATATACCATTCTCCGAGAGAGAATATCCCAGAAGGTTTATATATATTTTATTAATACTAATTCAGTTACAGTTAAAAAGAATTAGATGTAACAGGACGGTCCAATTTGAAGCAAACACGTGAAATAATGATCCTGAATCTTGTCCCTAGCCATAGTTCGATCGGTGTCTTGATCTTCAGAGGCCTTTAGCATGTCGTGTGACAGAAATCAGAATCAAAACCCTTGAATCATGCATGTAATGTGTTTTTTTTTTTTATCGATTAATTGCTACAATACTATCACCCATCACATAATTTTTAAGATTTAAAGCAGACAGAGAAGCACTTATACAATGACTTTCAGACACATACATAAGTATATTCATTTACTCGATCGTCTTAGACTTGAGTTGTATCCAAATATATTCATAATTATTTATCGTAAATTAATACTATTTTGAAGACAAATTAAAATGAAAACAATTAATCTACATATAATTGTTAACATGAGGATATAGGGTAGGCATATCAATCCTAAGCATATATTTTTATAGATAGCTGCTGCCTAGGCTTACGAATGAATATGAGGAAGATGCCACCCAATTATGTTGAAACATGAAGAATCTTGCTTTTCTTGTGCTACTTTCTTAATCAAAATCATTTGCTGCAAGTAGAAACCTAAACAAAGTGGGATATCTCCAAACTTAGACACACTAACACTAAAGATAAATTTCTGGAAACAAAGTAAAATTGACTTAAAAAAAAAAGGTGTGGGTTCAGTAGCGACCCAAACGGTCCCGGGTCCCGGGTCCCGGGTCCCGACCTCGGCATGTGTATGTGTTGAGCCACGTGAAGTGCATGTGCACGTCGAGGGACTATTACAATACAAAATGTAAATGTTGTTGTTATGAACACACCACACACGAGCCCATGTCCCGTGAATGCATGTCATGTCATGCGCAATTACAATAAGAGGGCCATAACTCTTTATCTATCCTATTAATCAATCACTGACGTCATTTTTATCTAGCTAGGTCAGGTCCCAATGCACGGTCATGGTGTTGGTAAGTATAGTACTGTCAACCACACAAAATTTTTAGCATTTATTATCACCAGTTAACAAAATATTGCCTTATTTATATTTTATTTATTGTTTACAAAAATTAATAAAAATGGAAAATATATATTTTTCAAATTAACCAAACAACTCTAAGTTTATTTAACTTTTAAAATCAAACAAAAAGGAAAATTAATATATAGCTGTGGTGATATTATGGGGACAAGGACAACCCACAAAATTGTTGTAGTTTTGTCGAAGTTGCTGAATATCAGTAAGGCCATTGGGCACAGGTAAAACACTAATCTAACTGCAAAATACGAAAAATGCTTTGAATTAAAAAGGTAATGTAATAACAAATAATCACAATTTTTTATTTATATTAAATTAATTAATTTTTATAAAATTAAACTAATACACTACATTTTTACTGTTTTTTAGTGAAAATAATCATATATAGACACAAGTGAAGGGCAAAGGGAATCGAAGCGCTAACTCCCATTCACTCATTTATACGATACCTTTGTGTATTCATTACTAATATTTTTGTTATTATTATTCGTTTTTTTGTTGTCTTTAAAGTTTAAATAACTATTGAGGGCTATTGTGTATTTTTTTACGAAATTGTAATTGTTTTTTTTTTATTAGAAATAATCTTATTTATTTCAAATAAAATTATTATGGACGATAATTATTTTTTTAAGTATTTAAATTCATAAACTACTAATTAAATTGGATCAGCTTGTTATTAATATAATTGATATGATATTTTCACTTTGTGTATGTTGCTCAATTATTTGCTATTATTGTCTTCTTCCCTTTAAATTTTTTAGATATGTTTGTGAGTTGTCATCCGTCAGTCAGTTCGTTCTAATTCAGTTTTCTAATTGGCTGAATTGATAAATTTAATTAGGTTTTTTTTTGTAAATAAATAAATGAAGTCAATCGAGTCATTTAACATGTAGATATTAAAAATAGCGATAAAGTAGTCTCATGATTGAAGCTCATGATTGAAGATAGTAGAGGAAAGAAGAGGTAATAGATTCTACTTCCTCCTACTAACAAAACATTTTTTTTAAATTGATATTAACAGTGTTGAAATTTTCAAATGATTTACAAATTTTAAATTTATTAATAGTATTTATATTTTATTTTTATCTATTTTTTCAAAATTTCCTTAAACTTTTTTTTATTTTTTATTTTAATTTAAATAAGTTAATTCACTTAACCCACTTACCCATTGCGCTCAAGTCATTTTATGTTTTTTCTTGTTAAAAAAAGATTTATTCTTCTTTGAAGTGAGAACAAATAACATAAAATCTCAATTAAATTATTGATTAATACTTTAATATAATCAATTATATAATTATGCACATAAGGTTAAGGTTGGATTATTTAAGTTTATTTAGTGAAATAATAATTTATTTTAATAAAATAAATAATATTATATGTATTTTTAGTAGATTTATCTAAAAAGTTTTTGTTTAAAATAAATTATTTTTTATTTATTTAAAAAAATAAATTTTATTTATTTATGAAATAATTATTTTAATAATCACTTATTTTATAAATACTTTATTATAATTTTAAACAAATTCACCTAACGTAACTTTGATATAATCTTTGATATAATCTCAATTGTGTATGTGATTTTTATTTATCAGTGTATAAATTATAAACTCATTTTTATTTTTCTCTGAGAGATGGGCAATTTGGTCACGATGGCAACCAAACCAATCCAAATTGTGATTATCATTGTATAGCAAACAGTGACAGATTTAATAACAGTGATGGATTTAAGAATGCAGTGAGAGAGAAGGGTTAAATTTTTTTTTACACCATTATTTTTATTTATATATTTTATAAATATTATTTAACAAATAATAAATATAATAAAAATATTTATTATTAATTTTAGATATAAAATTAAAGATATAATCTATTATTAATAGAAAAATTAAACAAATCTAAGTTAAAAATCTTATTTTTCTTATAATTTTTTTTATTAGTATTTTTTTTTATTATATGTTGATAATGATCTAGCTAACGAATTTGATATATCATAACCAAGTTGGGAGGGTTTGATTTAAATGTTATTCTACTTGAGGACAAGACAAGGGCACATGTTGAGGTAGGTGCCCCTATTCTTTCTTGGAACCCTTTAAAGTTATTGTGAATTAAGATTTAAGAGGTTGAGATGCTTCTTCCATCTCATTTTATTTTAGTTATAATTTTCTGTGTAGAGGACAAGACGGCCCTTTCCCATTTGTTTTTTTTTTTCCTTTGTCTAATTACAATACACCGTCCTATGTTATTTTAAAAATATAGTTTGTGTTTGTACATTTATTTTGTATCACCTTTGTTTTTTTACACCTTAATTAATTTGTACACGTATTTTACATTATTTTTTAACCTTTTCCATGGTACCACTACCACATTTATTATATTTCCTTCTAGTATCTTTGTCCTCACTTAATTAAATTACGTACGTACATATATCGTTTTCTCCCTCAACTCTAGATGAGTTCCATTGTTTTTAAAAATACATCTAAAGTATACTACATTAAATAGATAGGCTTATATTAATTGTTAAAATTGCAACAGAAACAGCAATCAACACCTGGTGGAATAAAAACAAGGCTAGGGGTTTTGATAATTATAATAATAATCTTTAGCTAGGGCATGCAAGGACAAGATATTGTTTGTCCCCATGTAACCCATGATTTCTATATATATACTCGCTACGCACAATCATGTTTCTCACCTCATCATCTCTCTCTAATCTCTATATATAATGAGTAGCTAGTTCTGAAGTCACGAACTTAATTACTATGCCTTCACTCTCAGAGGCCTATCGAGCCCACCCGGTGCACGTTGAACACAAGCACCCTGACTTAAACACCCTTCAAGAACTCCCCGACTCTTACACTTGGACGACACACGACAGCCTCAACGTCAACAACGACAACGACAGTAGTAGTGTCGTCGTCCCCGTTATTGACCTGAATGATCCAAATGCTTCAAAGTTGATTAACCATGCATGCATAAGTTGGGGAGCGTACCAAGTGGTGAACCATGGCATACCCATGACCCTCCTCGATGACATTCAACGCCTTGGCGAATCCCTCTTCTCTCTCCCTTCTCACCATAAACACAAAGCTGCTCGTTCCCCTGACGCTGTTGATGGCTACGGCCTCGCTCGCATCTCTTCTTTCTTCCCCAAACTCATGTGGTCTGAAGGCTTCACAATTCTTGGATCCCCTCTTCACCATTTTCGCCAACTCTGGCCCCAAGATTACCACAATTACTGGTAGGTAACTCTTCCATCTCATTTCTATTCTGTTTTATAAATACATTTTTTTCACCAAAATATCATAGTATATAATGAGAGGACCCACCTTCAAGATTACTAGAGAGATTGTCGAGAATCCAATGGCACCAACACCTCCATTTGTTTTGGTTGTCTTTTTCTTCAGTGATATTGTCACGCAATATGATGAAGCCATGAAAAAGCTAGTGGGAAAGCTGATGTGGCTCATGTTGGATTCTCTGGGTATTACAAAGGAAGACCTCAAATGGGCCGGCTCAAAAGGCCAATTAAAAAACACTTGCGCTGCACTGCAATTGAACTCATACCCGACTTGTCCGGATCCGGATCGGGCCATGGGTCTGGCGGCCCACACGGATTCCACCCTCCTCACAATCCTTTACCAAAACAACATAAGCGGGTTGCAGGTTCATCGTAAAGGCAGCGGGTGGGTGACGGTGCCGCCAGTCCCCGGCGGACTTGTGATAAATGTAGGGGACCTGCTCCACATATTGTCAAACGGGTTGTACCCGAGTGTGCTCCATCGGGTCTTAGTGAACCGGGTCCAGCAAAGGCTATCAGTGGCGTATTTATGTGGGCCCCCACCCAATGTGGAGATCTGTCCACACGCGAAGTTGGTGGGTCCAAATAAACCTCCCCTTTATAAGGCAGTGACTTGGAATGAGTATCTTGGTACCAAAGCAAAGCATTTCAACAAGGCACTTTCAACCGTTCGGCTTTGTGCACCTATTAACGGTTTGTTTGATGTAAATGTAAACGAACGAGCCTCACAGAAATAGTGCTTTGATCTCGATCCTTCCTTCTTGCATGGTCTATTTTGTACCAAACATGAAAGCCCACGGAAATGAAACACCCTTTTTATTATGTTTTTGCTTAACTAGTTATATATGTGATGGGGATGCGAACATGAACAAAAAAATAAGTTGAAGAGGCCAGGATGTATGTTTATATATATTTGTTTGGCTTAAACGGGAGAGAGAATAGTATACAGAGCAGAGGATAAGATAGTCTCATCCGTGTATGTTTCATTTGTCTTTGTATTGAAAGGGACATCGCTAAATTGTCGATTTTGATTATTCAATTCGACCCCAAGTAACATTTTCTTTCCAACTCAACTTCATTTTTGGGGTGTAAGCATTTATGATACTTTTGAAGGAGTTAGTTTGGTCCAAGAACAGATCGATCGCTTGCATTATATTATATATATATGGAGTAACATAAATTACTATATAAAGATCGATCTTAACATATGCAAGAATCTTGCATCACCCAATTTTCGATGTCTCAAATTTGGAGGAAAACATATTTATATATACAGGTAAGGTATAGCCGCCCAAACCTTAATTTGTTTTGTTTTTAAGTCTCTCTCATTACTATTGCTTTCATTATTCCTCTGAAAATGGATCTAGTTGAAGCCGTATATGTATAAAGTGAGGGACATGCATTTATGAGAATCTTACAAAATCACTAGAGAATGGATTCCTCCCAGCCAAGTTGTGTTTGCCCACAGAACAATCACTGACACGCTTGCAGTTTGAACGACGGATGTAAGTGTTTTAGGGGATAAAATACTCAAGTTTTGTTTTCACCAATTTTATCTTGAGATTCTCATTTTACTATTGGAGTTTTTTTTTTTTTTTCATACTTTACCATATAAATTTTAATTTTTTTTTACGAATTTTACATTATTTTGATAATAAAATGACGTCGTTTTATTTTCTCTTTAAATTTTAGAGTGACATTATTAAGTGATAAAATTTGAAAAAACAATTTTGATGATAAAACTTACAAAATAATAAAAATTAAGTAGTAAAATTTGCAATTAAACCTAATAGTTATATCAATTAATTTAAATTTATACAAAATTTTTAATTCATTTTATTCTTTTAATTTATTTTATTTTCTTCTTGTATGATATAAGGTACATAATCACAATATTTCTTATAATAATTGAAAGAATTATTTTCATTTAAGCTAACTTAATTTGCATTGAATTAGATCTAATAGTCGTCTTTTTCAAATTCAAGAATTGATAAATTCTTATCACTTATATAATGAATAAACTGAAATAATACTAGATTTCATGAATTAATTAATAAAATTTAGAGTATAGTAACATCTTTTTAGATTTACTTTAATTACACACACATCTTCTTTTTTTTTTTTTTTAGTTTTTTAAATGAATTTATATTTAATTTTAATTGATTTATTTAAAATTTTATAATTACCTTTATATTTAAAGTGATCCCAAAAAGAGAACATATTTCCTTTGTTTTGTGCTATTCTTTCAGGGAGAAAATTATTTTATTTATTTATTTCGTACTACTATTTTTTCAAAAAAGAAAGAACTATTATTTTTCCTCTATTTCATGTTACTGTTTTTTTAAATGAGAGATATTTTTCTTGTACGCGAGTTATTTGTTCTATGCTTGATGACCACGTCCACTGTCGTAATTTTCAACCCCAACGACGACGACTTCCAACCCCATCAATGACCTTGTTTGTGGCGACGATGACCCCATGTATCCCCCAACCTTTTAAACTCATCACACATGTACCTCTTAATTTTTAAATGTATCACACATGTATTCCTTAACTTTTAAAATCATTACATGTACCCATGAACGTTTTAATAAATTAAACACCCCCCTATCCTCTATGTTTAAAAAAAGAAGATAATAATATTTTTGAAAAAAAAGAAAAACATAATGATATTTTTGAAAAAAAATATATATTATAAAAATTATGTGTCAGTCGTCACATAACATAAAAAGTTAATATAGTTAATTCCATTTTTCGTGTAATGGGTACAAATGTAATAAATACAAAAAGTTAAGAAATTTATGTAGGCATAAAAAAAAGAAAAGAATACTGGTATAATTGAAATAAATTACAAGTAGAGTGTTATTGAAATTATAATTTGCTCTAAAATTTAAAATAAGACTGAGAAGAATAAAAGTGATATAATTTATTCATTCAACTCCCTAATTGATTAGAAAAGAAAGAAAGTCAATCTCTAAAAAAAAATAAAAATTATAAGATCATATTCCATTTCATTTTAAATTAATATCTAAACACAACCTTAAGCAAATTAATGTTTCTTTTATAAAATGCTAGTCTATAAGTTAGGCATTGGGCACAGACGACAGCGCCCTTTCTATAATACAGCTTCTCACACTTTAGGTGACAAAATAACAATTCCGTAGATAGGTCATGGACGGACATGGACGTGGTAGATAAGTTTTTTGACAGCTTCATATTATTTTACTCCAAAATAAAATAAATAGCACTACTGAAACAAACTCGCGGGAATAATTCTCAATCATTTGGGTTATGAAAACAATATTGTCTGAACATAATGTTGTTACTGTCGTCTCTCTGCAACCACGTGTTGCAACTGGAAAGTGCCTATTTTTACCACTCATATTTTGCATCTTGTCCCTACGTCTGTGTTTTGGGGTCTTCACCCATGTTTGTTTATTTATTTATTCATTCAACCTTGCATCTGCATTTACATGCCTCTCCTAAAGTTTCTTTCTTCCTAATCATTTTCTTTATTGAATCAAAATTAATACTGAGAAATATATATATATATATATATATATATATGAAGATTGGATTAGATTGCCAACACACCGCTCGCTAGCTAGTGTCTGTTGATAAGAAAGAAATGGTGTACAATTGATTTATTTAAAATTAATTGGCACACCGGCCAGCCAAGATATATAATGGTACATTCATTCCTAGCTATAGAAACTTCTCCTCGATCAATTCAAGATTTTTGGATATATGCGTTCCTAACTTATTTAACCGAATGAGGTAAGATTTTGTTACTTTTATTTGTTATCTTAAGTTCAATTTAATTACTTTTTACTGTCAGCTAGCTGTAGTGTGAATTGTGGTGCTGCATTAATTAACTACAGTACTGGACCTATAGTGCAAGTTGATCATCCTGCAGCTGCAGCTGCAGCATATAGGTTAAAAGTACTGTTTGTTATATTCTCAAATTGGAGTTAGGCACAACACGACGACATACACTAATAGTACTACAAAACAAAAGACATAAAGACACGGAAAATGATATATATGAACGAACGCTTGAAAAATACATTAATATAATTAAAAATTATATATCTCGGATATGCATGTACGTACTCGTCTTTTAGAAGGTGCTAAATAAGAAGAAAGCGCAAAAAGCTGATTTTCTTAATTTTTATAAGTATTAGGTGTTGAACTACTTGTTTGGCCATATATATATATAGTGTATATTAATTATTGACACACGTCGGTCAAGGTTGAATAAGATGATCTTTTTAATTTCTTAAAGTGTCGGCGTACGTGGTTTCATTTAGTTCAGAGAGAGAGCCTACGTAATGAAAAGAGCTTGAAATTTTGTGGCGTTTATATATTACTGTGGTTTGATTAAAGAGTTTGTGACGCAAGGTGCATGATTTAATTTGTAATTATGATCTTTATCCTATATAAGGACTCCATGCATGATGGGAATGATTGAACTGCCTCAAAGCGAAAGACAGCTAAATCCCAACTTTGAACAAATAATTGGTGATTCCATAGATCGATTGTGGTGAAGTTTAATTGTTGTGTCTCAATATGGGCGAAATGTTTAGGAAATCACTATTATTATATATATATATATATAGTTGAACTGACTAGTTTTGTTGCTACGTACCTTGAGCTGCATTATGCAATGCCAGTTATAAATTATATATGCGGCTCTTTCCAATGAACCTAAATCAAGATTTTGTTCGAAGGTTTTTGTCAAATATCAGAATCAAGCAATATCGATCTGAATCAATCTCAGTCACATCAACTATAGATCATTTAAGCTAGATTTGAGTTGCGATTTTTTGAATGAGATGTTTTACTTACACCAATCGAATAAGACCAACGTTCCTAGCTCATCAAACTTTTCAACACGGCTTCAATATACACCTTTTCAATTAATTCATACATTGACGTGTGAAGCCCAAAGTCACCTTGAGAGGAGGATGGATCAATATGCATGATCCCATCACACGAGAAGCAATTAATTAAGGCTAAAATTAAGAAAACAATATTAGTAATAATGTATAAATAAATGGACTGATGATTTCTTTTTCCTTAGGTCAATGTCTTTTCAAATTGTGAATGACTAATGTACCTCTTTGATCTATCATTATTATTATTATCATCATTATTATTATTATCATCAGTGTGATAATCAATCCCTCTTAATCAATCAAGAAAGCTCAACCTCCGTGGGTCTATATTTGATTTCAAATTACCTTCCAAAAAAAGCATATCATTTTCAATGATTAATTAGGATACCGCACGGGTTGCTGGCTCCTAATTGGAAGCAAAGGCCATTACTGGTTTTTTCTAATTTTCATATCCTTACCCTGTTTTCAGTTTTGACTTCCTTTCTCATTTTTCATATCCTCGTAGCTGGTAATAGTTTCAATTTTTAATTACTTTTTAGATTAGAGTTAACGATCGATATAGTTAAGTACCAAAGATTAGTATTGGAATTTGGAGATATGCAGTACTAACACCGATTCTGTATTCCGCGTTCAATAGTAGACGTGATGTGACAGATTTGTCTCTACCATATAATAATAGACTTGTGAATTATATCATTAATGAAGATCGATTGAACTCTAAAATCTAAACTGCTTAATCCAAAGAAATAGATATGCTATTATAGTATTATCTACATTAAATGAATTAATTTATCATCTCAACTAATTTTCATGTGACATAATTGAGAGAAAAAGTTAATAAAAGTGGGTTATGTGTTAGTAATGAATAATGTAATAATTTCTGCCTCTATGGTTTATAAACCAAACAAACACAAGTAATATGAATGTCTGCTAGATTCCCGCGGAGACGGACCACGCAGCTAAAAGCTAAAAAGAATGCATGCGATTGCGGAGTGATTATAAATAAATAAAATAAGTAAAGGAGTGTAATTAATTTGTTGCATGGATATATAAGAGACCAAAAAACAAGGCAACGAGGTCTAGCTATTCTATTCCTATACCTTTATATATAGTACAGTATCAGTTAACTGAGGCAAGTAAATCTAATGACTAATGCTATATAAAGTAAAAGCAAACAAAATACTGTAGCTGATAATGATATGGTCAAAAGCACAAAGCCACTAATAATTTCATCAACGAAAAACATGGGAAAATGGTAGACAAAGCGCTTAAATTTTGGAACCGACCATACAAGAAATATTGGAATCTCATTTCTACTATGCAACATAAATTAAGCGGTTAGAATCAGAATGTCATGAGTATCATTTGAAGTAACAATAATATAATTTCTAAGAAAAAAACATGAATAGTCGTTGTAGTATAGTGGTAAGTATTTACAATGGCATAATTACCGTGTTTAATTTGTGCTATATCCCAAGTACATGGTCTTTTCATTTCTCGGTTTTTTTTTTGATGTCCCTCGGATTTCTAACAAAAGGAACTGGACTTACTGCATCTGATATAAGAAAGTGGATGGGAGATTTTGATGAAATTAGAAATGTTGCCAATTCAACTTTTTCAGGGAAACAGTGAGGGAGTGTTGGCAGACATGGAATTGAAATTATTCCTGATGTAAAATAGAATTAAGAAAAGGTGATATCAAATAATGTTTCTTTGAGGGCATTGGGAAGATATATATCTGCTGAATTGTGTGGTTGAAGGGATAATATATTCCATCTGCATTTCAAATCATATAACTAAGGAGCCATGATGTTGCAAACATTATATGCAGGAAGACTAGGATATTTGTTACGAAAGGCATAACAATGTTAAGAGGCTTAGATGAAACTGGGAAATGAAATATTTAGAGATATTTGTGGAGATATCTCACTAAAGAAATAAGCAATTTCATGCTATGTCCTCTATTTGTTCTATCAGATATGGATCAAACAAAAGTAGGGAAAGGTAGTTGTAGCTAAAATTTATTTTGAAAGCAATACATCTTAGTGTACCTATATTTCGCTTGAGAAAATTACAAGCTATTAAGAGGATAACGTATAAGGCTTATATATTTAAAGTTTTATTATTGAAATCCCAAATATTTGGGGTTTTGATTTATTATTTTAATTAGGAAACGTCAAATATTCAGATATTTAGAGTATAAATTTAGAGTTTTATTTATAAAATTTTAAATAGTTAGGGTGAAATTTAGGGTTTTATTTATGAAACCTTGAATATTTATGGTTTCATAATTTAAACAATAAATCAAAATCCTAAAATGCTAACTATTTAGAGTGAAATTTAGGATTTTATTTATAAAATACTAAATCATTAGGATTATATCATTGAAACCCTAAATCATTAGTGTTGTATTCACAAAATCGTAAATACTTAGACTTACATGCATAAAATATTAAATCCTTAGGCTTTCATCCATTAAACCCTAGACCCCAAATGATTATCATTTTATTCATAAAACCCTAAATCCTTAGAGTTACATCCACAAACTAATAGTTCTTTAAGGCTGCATCCACGAAACTCTACGTGTTTAGGATTGCATTCATGAAACCTTTAATCCTTAAGATTGCATTCACAAAACTTGAAATCTTTACAATTACATTCATGAAACCTTAAATCATTTGAATTGCATGCATGAAACGCTAAATTCTTAGGGTTTCATCTAGTAAATCCTAAATCCTTAATCCTTACAATTTCATTCACAAAATTCTAAATCCTTAAGGTTGCATTCACAAAACTCTAAACCCTTAGGGTTGCATCCAAGATACCCAAAGTCTTTAGGGGTTTATCCACGGAAATCTAAATCCTTAAGATTAAATCCACAAAACCCAAAATCTTTAGGTTTGCATCCATAAAACCCAAAATACTTAAGGTTACATCCATAAAATCCTAAATTCTTAGAGTTGTATCCACAAAACGTTAAATTTTTAGGGTTGTATTTACAAAACACTAAATCCTAAGGGTTGCATCCATGAAACTCCCTATCCTTAAGATTTCATTCCCAATCCTTAGAATTTCATGAACGAAACCTTAAATCATAAATTTTGAAACTTTAAATGAAATCTTAGCATCTAGGGCTTCAAAAATATGAAAAAAAAAATTAAAATTTATGAAAAACCAAAAGTAATGTATTGTAAATTTAAAAAAAAATGAAAATTGTAAGTATGAAAAATGAAAATTTAGAAAAATATGAAAAAACACAAGAGAAGTGTCTTGAAAATTTGATTTTTTTTTTACAAATAAAATAACAAATAAGTGTAATGTCTTAAAAATTTGAATAGAAAATAAAAATATGAAAAAATAAAAGAAATGTTTAGAAAAGTTATGAAAAAAAAGAAAAAAAAAGAGTATTATTGTCTTGAAAATTTGAAAAAAAAATGAAAATTTAAAAAGTATAAAAAATTAAAAATAAGGATTGAATGTTTAACCTTAAAGATTTAAGGTTTCATGAATAAAACTCTAAGGATTTCCAATTTAAGATTTTATTTATGAATGAAACTCAAAATATTTAGGATTTAGTGGATGAAAAATCCTAAAAATTTAATGTTTCATGGATGTAACTCTAATGATATAGGGTTTCATGGAAGTAATCCTAAGGTTTTAGGGTTTCGTAGGTAAAATCATAAGTTTGTAGGGTTTCATCGATGAAACCCTAAGGATTTAGTGTTTCATAAATGCAATCTTAAGAATTTAGGGTTTCATGAATTCAACCTTATGGATTTAGGGTTTCATGGATGCAACACTAAAGATTTAAGGTATCATAGATGCAATCCTATGGATTTCGATTTTATGGATGCAACCCTAAGGATTTAGGATTTCATGGATGCAATCATAAAGATTTAGAGTTTCGTTGAATGCAATTTTAAAAATTTATGATTTCATAGATGCAATCCTAAATATTTAGGATTATGTAGATGCCACAAGGTCATGCATTAGTCTAATTTTGTGGACTGCTAAATACAATTCAATTCAATTTACTTAATTTTTTTTTTTAGTTTAGTAAAGTTAGTTTCTTTAGAGCAACTTATTTTTTCAATTCCGTTTTTCTCCAATTCAGTCCAGTTCTATCTTTTTGAACACCCCTATTAATCGTACATCTAATTGTAGACGAGGTAGGTGGGGATCAAGAAGACAGTTAGACAGCAAAGATAATTTTACCAAAGATTGTCAGTCAGATCACTCCAACTTCTAGTTCAGCATTAAGTGAAATAATATCAATTATTAAGAAATGAAATAGAAATTCAGAACTCACGAGTGTTCATTGTAGTTTGGGGTAAAAAATACATTATCTTTGATTGATAATACAAGTACTATCTTATTCATCTGATTTCGTATGTATATAAAAAAAAAACAAATCCCTTCGAATTGACCATTGTAGCCTTGTTGCATATGATAGATACAAGTATCATAGGTATAAAGCTAATATGAAAAAAAATAAAGATTCTATACGGTTGGGGAAAGACGACAGAGTCCAATCTATGGCCATCTATCTCTTTTGGAAGTTAAAGGTCTTGATTGCAACAGCAAAAGTGAATGCAAAGAGAACCGCGATGCCAGCAACCACTACAGCACAAGCCCAAATGAGGTCATGTTTGATACCAAAATAGTCTTCTATGAAATCTTTCACAGTAACCCCATTATCTGCACCCGTCATTGTTTCGGTTATGTCTCCCCACTGAGATGCAACCAATCCATATAAGGTCCAAGCCACCGGACAAGCCCAGTAGTACCATCTCCACCACACCGGCATGCTCTGTTCAAAATGGAAACAAACAATAAACATTATTATATATGTACATCCATTTAAACCATGCATGCATGTCCCTTCTCAATGTATTTAACCATTTATTTATTCAAAGGGTGGTGCAACTTGCAAGTGCAACAACTTACAGGTCTCACGACAACAAATCCTGAGAAGAGATTCCAAATTGCATAAAATGCAGAAGCCACAATGGAAGCAACGTGGTGGTTTGGCGTCACTCCCACAGCCATCATGCCATAGAAGGTGAAGTACAGCAATGTGAAGTACATGAAAAATAGATACCAAAAGAATTTCGCTGCAGTCCATTCAAATCCGATCATGGCATATACTATTACACCATATGTCACGGCTTGAGCAAAGATATAGGGTAGCTCTACCAGAATCTGTGACAAAAAGTAGGGACTTTGTTAACAAGATCCATATATGCAAACTGGTGTACTAATAATGTGTGGGAAATAAACAAATAAATAAAAGAAAATAAAGTTAGTTACCTGTGCAAATGCATAGGGTAAGGCAGAATACATTCCAGCAGCTTTTTCTCTGTAAAAGACAGTCCTTTCAACTGCTACCACTGGCTGTACAGTAGAAGCATTTTGTACTCCGAGGAAGAGAACAGCACTATACATTGAACCTAGAGCATTCAACAGGTCTCCTCTTGTTGTACTGTAAAATCACCATAAGCAAATGGAATTTACAATATCTGACAAAATATATTATATGGCTATTTCTTTTGGTGAGTAAAAAAATTGTTTTAAAACTTTACTAATATTCAACTTACCGTTTGCTTCCGAGATCCCAGAACATTGTTCCAAACATCAGGGCTATGAATGTAGTGAAGAAAAACCTCACAGAAGTGTATGGTGGATTACGCCAATATGAACAACGTTGCTTCCATAAGCAAGCTTGGCATTGGACCAAGAAGGACTGAGAGAATTGAGTAGGGAAATAAAGATCCTTTGAACCGGGAGCAGGTTGACTCAGTTCTTGTATAAGCTGCTTGTTTCTCCTAAAAGGACATGAAAAACTCATTCAAGCATTTTGAAAATCAAGAAAACAAAGATGGCAATAGCTAGTTTAGTTAAAAAATTCATATCCACATGCATTAGTCTACCTATATAGATCAGAATTCCTGTACAAGTCAGTAAAATCAACACCCAAAGTAAGTTCTTGTGCTGAAGTTGTAACTTCCAACATCCAAGTAGCCGGGTTATATCCATCTTTGATTTTGCTCACCCCTTCAATGCTCTAGACAATGGAAATTATTGGAAAACTTTAGTATTTCTTGTCAAGAACTATAGTCGTTCACTTAATAATATTGAATTTTAGTATGATCTTACCTCAAAGTACTTGATCAAATGACTAGAGTGACGACCTAGTGGCCCAACATATATTTCTTGTCCTCCACGCTTCATTAGGAATAGCTGGAATCACACATAAAATATCATGTTAGATTCAAGCCTGTTGTAGAAAGAAACTGAACAAGACACAGCTTCATTTATCATTGTCGTCACTCACCTCATCAAATGCTTCAAATATGTCAATGCTAGGCTGATGAATGGTGCATACAACAGTTCTTCCGGTGTCCACAGTGTTCCTGACTGTTCTCATAACAATTGCAGCAGCTCTTGCATCTAACCCAGAAGTAGGCTCATCCATGAAAATTATGGACGGGTTAGCCACTAATTCAACTGCTATAGTCAGCCTCTTGCGCTGCTCAGTGGAGAGACCACTCACACCGGGCAATCCAACCAGCGAGTTCCTTAATGGGTTCAGCTCCACTAATTCCATGACTTCCTCAATGAACATCTGCAACCATTTGGAAAATCCAAAAAGTTTGAACAATCAGTCTCTAAGAAGTGAAATCAAGCCATCTAAATGACCAGATTAAACATGTTTTACTGTTTGTGGTTCTTAGTTCTCACTAACAAACCTTTCTGGTTTTGGAATCAACACTTGAAGGTAAACGAAGCCAGGCTGAATAAAGCAAGGATTCGTAAACTGTAACATGAGGTGAGTGGATATCATTTTGCTCACAATAGCCAGAGATACGAGCAAATGTTTCTTGCTTTTTAGGGTACCCAGAAATTTTGATGTTTCCTTCAATGTATCCACCGGTTTTCCTACCAGCCAGAACATCCATCAAAGTAGTCTTACCAGCTCCACTTACTCCCATCAAAGCTGTGAGAACACCAGGCCTGAATGCACCACTAACACCCTTCAAAAGAACCAATCTGTCCTCTTGTACACCTTGTTCCTTCATTTCCTGCCAGTTGAAAGTAAGAGTTAGAAATGCAAATTATTTCAAATAGAAATACTATTAGAAATCCAAATGCTAAATTTATAACTTTGAATGTGATTTACCTGTGGCATGTCAACAGAATATATGACGTCATCAAAGGTGATAGAATGTGGCTCAAAAGGAAGAACCATTCCTTTTTTCTTTTCATGGCTGGACTCCACCACAGAATCACCTCTTCCTGAACTTTCTGCAAGACATTTGAAAAAATCTTTAGTTATATAATGAATTGTTGCTAATCAATGAGTATGCTTAGCATTGAGAATATGAGTGGTTTATGAGCAACATGGCTCACCTATGCGTGGTAATTCAACATCTGCTATGGTTTCTTCATTAGGTGATTCTTCTTCAGATATTGATGCTTGTGGCTTATCAAATGCTGCATGCACATTCAGATGCATAGTTATTAATAAAACCTTGCATTGCATTACTGAAAGAATTTCAAAGTACAAATGATGTGAAAAGTACTCACGGCCAAGGATTTCAAGAGCAACACCAAATAGCACATTGAAAAGCAAGACAAATCCAGCCATTGCCCCTAAGCCTAACCAATACCAATATGCATTTGAGGGGAAGCCACGAGACTCCAGAAAATCAACTCCTAAATCATAGGTAGCCTGTAATTGGAGGACTAAAAAATTAGAAATGCAATTTTGTTACCCAAAAGTATACAAATTATGAAGTTGCGAGCGAGTTCAAGAAATTACGTTGTGCCAACTGTTTGAAAGAAATTCATTGACCATCAAAGCACTCTGCCCATACATTAAAGGTGAAATCCAGTAGCCCCAAATCCACCAGTTTTTTATATCCCCTGTTTCATTGGCAATAAAATGCAGATTCATTAATCATTAGCTTAGGTTTGTTCATTATGATAGAAATGCAACAAATTTTGTCATCTGTTTATGTTAACTGAACTTACTTTTTGACAGAACGAAACCACCCAATGTAAGAAACGTGAGAACTGCAAAGGATCCAAAAGTGTTGGCAACAATCATGTTTCTACCCAGTGCTGCAATAGCCCGGAATAGTGCCGAAGCCATCTGACTGATAAAAAATAGAATGAGGTACTGCTTAACAAACCTGCACAAAATTCAAAAACTCGCGTAAGTAACGTGCATATTAGTAGAAGCAACAACATTCACATACTACTAATTGTTAAAAGCAGTTTCTTTACCTCCCAACATTTGGATCAAATCCAATAACGTAGTAGGTGAGGAATACCCAAACAGCAACTTCCAATATTGTAATGGGAATCTTGAGAATCCATGAAGGAATTGCATATGCCCAAGAGGGATAAAATAGGAGGTCTCGTTGCTTGTAGAAAACAGGAAGCTTAGCAATGGTCATGGAAATGTCAGCCATTCCATTAAACATAATCGTTACTAATGTAAAAAATAGAGCACCAGCATAAACACCCGCGTCATCTTGGTTATTATGATGCAACTCGGTTCGCAAAAACAGTGTCATTGCAATTAAAGCCATGATGAAAAGCTGAAAGGCATCAAGAGCAAAATGAATAGTGTGTTAAATAATCATCATATATGTGTAGATGATATAAATGAAATATAGTATATGGTTTTTATTGATATAAAACAAGATAGAAATTTAGAACCAACCTGAGTTAGCTTGAAGATGTAAACAAATGAATTCCTTTTCATAAGCAAATACTCCCTTGAAATGTTAGCCTTTAACAGCTCCTTCTTGTTGATACCATACTTCTTAGTGGTTAATGCTGCAGGGTGACTCTTAGTCCTGTCAAATGGAACTGCAAGCTCCTCTGCAACTTTCCTACCAATGTGGAATGATTGAAAGGCCTCAGCAAATTGAGTAACAGTGACAAATCTGTATGGTTGATCTTTGTGCGCCCAATATTGTGCTTGATCTTTTTTGGAAGTCACTTCTTGAAGGAAGTCAGCAACACCTTTCCTATCAGGACATCTGAAACCCATAGATTCAAAGAAGTCCAGAACATATTCACGAGGGCCATGGTAAGCAATTTGGCCATCAGAGATTAAGATAATGTCGTCAAAAAGGTCATAAGTCTCGGGTGCTGGCTGGAGCAAAGATATAACAGCAGTTCCATTTAGAATGTGAACATATTGCCTGAGAAAGCTCACAATCTGAAATGTTGTGGAACTGTCCAACCCAGTAGAGATTTCATCCATGAATAAGGCATTTGCTGGTCCAACCAACATCTCTCCTGTAGTAACCCGCTTCCTTTGTCCTCCAGAGATCCCACGCAACATTTCATCTCCCACCATAGTATCAGCACATATATCCAACCCCAAAATCTGCATAATTATAAAGTTAACTAGTTCAATATAACAAACTCTAGCGCATGTCATCACACAATTGAATTGAACCTCTTGTTTAAGCATTACCTTCAGTGTATAATCTGTCACTATGCTTGACTCTAGGCCTTCAGTTACAGTTGCCTGTTATATCAAAAGATAATTAGATGAAAAGATACTATATAATATGTTTTTGGGTTTTCTATGTTTATAAAATAAAGATTAATATGAGCTTT
The DNA here is from genome assembly GCA_014843725.1 of Amphicarpaea edgeworthii. Lineage (NCBI taxonomy): Eukaryota > Viridiplantae > Streptophyta > Magnoliopsida > Fabales > Fabaceae > Amphicarpaea > Amphicarpaea edgeworthii. The sequence goes on from CM026319.1 coordinate 13,361,276, forward strand.
CTTTTGTCACCTTCATGTAGACATCAAGATCTGGGTCAGGCTTGATATTTGCTTCTTTCTCTCTTCTAGACAACTCAGATAGCATGTCTGTGGATTCCAAAAATGCTTATTAGTCATGCTTAGGCTACATGCATGTTAAATTAAATATTGAAAAGGTTAGCAAGTGAGATGGACTAACCATAACGTGATCCAACTCCTTGGCATCTTGCTGAGAAAGCCAAGGTTTCCCTCACAGTCATTTCTCCAATATGAAGATCGTGTTGGCTAATGTAAGCAGCCGTTCTCTGAGGCACAAACTCGTTCATTTCATGACCATTGTAAGTCACTCTCCCAGACACCTGAACAACACAAACATGATTGATACATAGGTGTTCATATTAGATTTTCTTTTCATTTTTAAAGAACAAGTAATGCTATAGTATATATTTAAGAGAGATGTGTTTTACCTTAAGAGTTTTATCAAGCTTTCCTGATAAGGCCAAAAGGAGTGAGGTTTTTCCTGAACTTGGAGGACCCAAAAGCAGTGTCATTCTGCGAGGTTTAATAACTCCGCTAACATCTTGAAGAATAGTCACGTGTTTCTTATTGCTTGGGATGATATGGAGAAAGTTGAAAAATCCCTGTAATCCGAAATAGAGGAAGAGCGTGAGATTAATTGCAAAACAGAAAAAGAGATCAAAATTACAAAAAAAAGTCTAGAATACCTCAATGACATTAGTAACAGAGTTGATGAAAGAGGGCAAAGCTCTACTTCCCGCAAAAGCCTCAGCCTCGATATTAAGGTGCTCATATCGAACTTCAATTGTTGGAATATCAAGTCCAACTCTATATATATGCGAAAAAAGAAAAGACATGAGACTCCACAAGGCTTATTAATTAGTATAGTACAGTGATGAAGAAGTAATATACCTATCAATGCGCTCCTTGAGCTTCAACAAGAACCTCTCGTTGTCCTCTTCAGCTACTTTGACCATCTTCTCAAGAATTTTCTGTCTCTCTTGAAGGCCGAGATCAGTAACATCAATTTCGTTGGCGCCTCCATGGGAAGCTGTCAACAAGCCTTTTCTGAGACGGTTGTAGGTTGGGAGCTTCTCAAGAGCAGCCCATTTCAGTGCTTCTTCATCATCCTCTTCTCTTGAAGACTTTGAAAATACCTCCACGCCATTGTTTCTCCAAACTGTTGAACTTCTTGCTCGTAAACTGTTACTTGCTTTGTATATATCGCTTCCTTCCATTATTATTCTTCTTCAAGGTAGGTAAAGCTTATGTGATGAAACCGATCTAAGCACACCACACTACTCTTTTTGTGTTTGCAAATGAATGCTGAAGAATCAAAGAATATAAAAAATGAAGAATATGTTATTCGTGAGAACAGGAATGAATGAATGAGTATGAAATGGAAAAACAAATGTCTATATTTATAGCTTTTGATGTCTGTTACTTATGTCCAAAATAAAATAAAAAATTATAAAATGGGTTTGTTAAATTGGTAATTAATAATCTATTTTGTTATATACATAATCTTTATACAGCTTTAGAAGGAGTGAAAAGAGAATAATAATCTCAAATATTTTTTTCTATATCTTTTAAAACAATAAAATGGTTATATATACTGCAAAATAAATTCCTAATTACCCATTCTAACAAATTTATTCTATAACTTATTTATTTGTATTATTTTCTATTTTTAAGAAAAAAAAAAACTAATAATATGTTTTTTAGGTTGCCCATAGTAGCCGCCGGGCCATAACAATGTCAAATAAAGTTGGCTGGCTATCGAAGGGTCAAACGTTCAAAGAGAATAGCAGTGCCACCTTTTTAAGTTTTTTTTTTTTTCGTAATAATAAAGCCAGAAAAAAAAGGAAAAAGCAAATGAAAGGAAAGTACCACTCTCCTGTCCGATGAAATTTACTAGTTAGTTACTTGCTCGAATCTAATTTATCTTATAGATAAATGCATGCCACCTATTAAGTTTTTTTTTTATATATATATTTAATATCAATATCATATTTTATACTGCTACATATATTTAAACTCAAAACTAATTTTAAAAAAATATTTTACAAAAAAGTATTTCTTAAGAGGCCGACAGAGTTTAATCTTAATAAAAGTAGAAAACTGTTATAAAAAAAAAAAAAAAACAGCTTAAACAAATATAGTACAAAATATTAAATTACTTATTTTGTTAAAAGAATAAGCGGCTACTAAGCCAACTTGCTCCTGTCGGTATGTAATAATTGCAGCTAATATAAAAATAATCATAATTGAGCATAGAAAAAATAATTGGGAAGGAACTGTAATAAGATTACAAAACGAATATATCTTAGGAAGGTATAGTCAAAGATTTTGCATTTGAAAATCAAATAAAGTGTATGTTAACAGGAACACACAAAATGTAAAAAATAAAATCAACTAATAAATTTTATCAACAGGAAGTCAGTAACAGAATTTTCATTTTTAACTTTAAAGAAATTAAATGCCTGAACTGAGAACTGAGTTTGAATTTCACGTGTATTGCTTTTCAGCCATCGTTTCCGAAACATCCGCAACTAGAAGTAACAATCAAAACCTTGACCTTTCTTTCGACTTCTAGATTGATAAATAAATACACATGACAATTGACCAGTTCTTGTGGGCGTTGAAAGGAAGGAAGGAACCTTTGACCAATAATTCAACTTCTGGATGAAGTAGCACAACATATGATACACGGTCACATCCTTTATTACTTACACATTATTATACAAAATTTCCACTCAAAAGTTAATAAATATATTAGTAATTTCCATCACTATTTATTCATGTACAGTTAATAAAATATAATGAAACTTTTTTTTTCAATTAAAATTTATAGTTAAAGATCAACAAAGTTTTAATCCATCCACAATCAATCATTTATTAAATATCTAGGTTAAACTTTCTAATTAGTAAATGTACTAATGAAAGAAATAAAGACTAAATTTTCTCTCACACAAATTACAAATTATAATTAATCAACATTATCAATTAATTTAATTTAAAATTAAAATTACATGTGTGAAATAAAATTAGAATTCACAAGATTTAAATATTAATTGTAAATTTAAATTTATATATATATATTTTTCAGTGAATATTTATATATATATATATATATATATATATATATATATATATCTTATTTTATTTATATAAATTTCAGAATAAATGAAAAAAAAATATCTTTCAAGTTAATTAACAATTTTTTAAAGTTCTTTTATATTTTAATGCATAACTTTTCAAAAATTAATTGAAGATTGAATAACTTTGAAATGATGATATCTTTTGTTAATATATAAAATAAATGAAATTTTAATATAAATCATTTATTACTTAAAAAAACATACATAAGATGTAAAAACTTTCACCCTAAAATTTTGAAAAATAAAATTATAATTTTATATTCTGAATCAATATTCATAATAATTTTAATATTAATTATAAATTTAAATTTCAAAATTTATACCTATATCTTATTTTATTTATTTGTATGCATATAATTTCATAATTAATTAAAAAATTCTTTCAAGTTAATTAATAATTTTTTAAAGTTCTTTTATATTATAAATAGTTTTTTTTAACTAAGAAAAGTGGGTTTGAATAATTATTTTTATACGTACTAGCTTTAATTATGAAAAAAAATTATTTCTTAAAATTTTATACTTTTAGACATTTAAAAATTCAAATTTATTAAAATTTTAAAATAGTTGTTTTATGCGATATTAAACTTTCAAAAAATTTACAAACACTTTTTTAATATTGAAAATTACTAAAATAAAATAGTTAAATTAAGATTTAATAATTTTTATTATTTAAAAGTTGAAATAATTTTTTTTATTAAAATTACTAAAATGTTATAAGTGTTTTTTAAATTTATAATAGTTAATATTAAATAATGAAACTCATATTTATTAAATTTTTAAATAATTTCTTATTACATGATTGACATGTAATATTTTAAAATTAAATATATAAATTTATTTATATATTATTAAAGATAAATTTAAAATTTTATTAAATCTCATGAAAAAATTATCTGGTGTAAAAAACTAATTAAAATTTATGGTTAGATACATTTGCAAAAAACATAAACAATTTTTTTTTTTGACTTACTATTTTTTAATATTTTATTTTACAACCATATTATTCCTGCAAAGTATTTGGTAAATAATTTTTGTAAGGTTGTCCCTCCCAACTATGTTTATTATATTCACAAACTACAACTTAAAATCTTGTTTTTCATTTCTTAATATTTTGATTAGAGGTTTGTAGCTCTAATTGTACTTGCATCAAAGGGATGCACTTGTAAAATACTATTTATTACAGTTTGAGTTTCTGTTATGTTCCCATTAATCCATATTTCTTGCACTCAAATGAGAATCCAGCTGTGCCGGTTGTATAAACTATAAATATTCTGATTCTGATGGATGAAAAGTGAAAAGCACCATTCGGAAGAACAAGAAGCAGTTTGTTGATGGAAGTATTCGGAAGCCAAAATTTGCCCCTACTGTATGTAACAGTTGGTCACACAATTGACAGTTATTACAAGAAACATGGCTTCCCCCTAATTACAAAAGGATGAGAATGAAATTGATGATGATCAAAGTTTGACATCAAGACAGAGAACATGTAACGTAACACACAAGTCAACTGGCGCAGCCCTTGCTAAAAAATGTGGACAAATCAGCTAACAACTATTCCCTCTTCCTGCTGCCACAGATCATATCAGAGAACATCAAACCAAGGCTTTACGACAGAAAGTACATTTAATTAATCTCGGTTTTAGAGGAATTATCTGAGCATTCATTCAGTCTTGTTGGTCTCGCTGGACTCATTGTTGAAGCCATAGTGATTAATACTACTCAGTTACTATAATTTTATTAATATCACAAAGCCACAGGGATTAATAAATATTATTAACTCGTAATATAAGTTTTTTTTTTATATATTAATTTATGGTATGTAAGTCATTATGATTATGATGTAAGTATCAATAATCTTTATTCTGAAATTCATCATACATGTATTTATAAAGAATAACCTAAAAACTGGTTGGTGTTGCACAAAGAGTTCAATCCATCCATCTATCTCTTTTGGAAGTTAAAGGTCTTGATTGCAACACCAAAAGTTAATGCAAAGAGAACCGCGACGCCAGCAACCACTACAGCAGCAGCCCAAACGAGGTCATGTTCGATACCAAAATAGTCTTCTATGAAAGCTTTCACAGTAACCCCATCATCTGCACCCGTCATTGTTTCGGTTATGTCTCCCCACTGAGATGCAACCAATCCATATAAGGTCCAAGCCACTGGACAAGCCCAGTAGTACCATCTCCACCACACCGGCATGCTCTGTTCAAAATGGAAACAAACAATAAACATTATTATATATGTACATCCATTTAAAACATGCAACATGTCCCTTCTCAATGTATTTAACTAATTATTTATTCAAAGGGTGGTGCTAGTGCAACAACTTACAGGTCTCACAACAACAAATCCTGAGAAGAGATTCCAAATTGCATAAAATGCAGCAGCCACAATGGCAGCCACATGGTGGTTTGGCGTCACTCCGACAGTCATCATGCCGTAGAAGGTGAAGTACAACAACGTGAAGTACATGAAAAATAGATACCAAAAGAATTTCGCTGCAGTCCATTCAAATCCGATCATGGCATAAACTATTACACCATATGTCACGGCTTGAGCAAATATATAGGGTACCTCTACCAAAATCTGTGACAAAAAGTAGGCACTTTGTTAACAAGATCCATAAGTACTAATTAATGTCTGTGAAATAAACAAATCAACAATGAAGTTAGTTACCTGTGCAAATGCATAGGGCAAGGCAGAATACATTCCAGCAGCTTTTTCTCTGTAAAAGACTGTCCTTTCAACTGCTACCACTGGCTGAACAGAGGAAGCATTTTGTACTCCGAGGAAGAGAACAGCACTATACATTGAACCTAGAGCATTCAACAGGTCTCCTCTTGTTTTACTGTAAAATCACCACAAGCAAGTGAAATTTAGAAGATCTGAAAATATATTATGACTTTTTCTTTTGGTGAGTAATAAGAAATTATTTTAAAACTGATAAAAATAAAGAGATTAAGGATAGTGCACTAACAGTGTAACAAAAACAATTTACAATGTTAGGTAATCACAATCCTCTAAGTCAAATCCTCTAAGTCAATTGACTTTTATAAAATTATTTTAAAAGTCACATGAATGGAGGATTGTGATTGCCTGACACTATAAAACTTTGTTGCATTGTCAGTGCACTATCCTTAAAAAATTATTTCAAAACTTTACTAATATTGGACTTACCGTTTGCCTCCGAGATCCCAGAACATTGTTCCAAACATCAAGGCTATGAAAGTAGTGAAGAAAAACCTCACAGAAGTGTATGGTGGATTACGCCAATATGACCAACGTTGTTTCCATAAGCAAGCTTGGCATTGGACCAAGAATGACTGAGAGAATTGAGTAGGGAAATAAAGATCCTTTGAACCGGGAGCAGGTTGACTCAGTTCTTGTATAAGCTGCTTGTTTCTCCTAAAAGGACATGAAAAACTCATTCAAGCATTTTGAAAATCAAGAAAACAAACATGACAATAGCTAGTGTAGTTAATAAATTCATATCCATAGTCATTGCCTACCTATATAGATCAGAATTCTTGTACAAGTCAGTAAAATCAACACCCAAAGTAAGTTCTTGTGCTGAAGTTGTAACTTCCAACATCCAAGTAGCTGGGTTATATCCATCTTTGATTTTGCTCACCCCTTCAATGCTCTGGACAGTGAAAATTATTGGAAAATTTTAGTATTTGTTGTCAACAGCTATAGTCTTTCACTTAATATTGAATTTTAGTATGATCTCACCTCAAAGTACTTGATCAAATGACTAGAGTGACGACCTAGTGGCCCAACATATATTTCTTGTCCTCCACGCTTCATTAGGAATAGCTGGAATCACACATAAAATATCATGTTAGATTCAAGCCTGTTGTAGAAAGAAACTGAACAAGACACAGCTTCATTTATCATTGTCGTCACTCACCTCATCAAATGCTTCAAATATGTCAATGCTAGGCTGATGAATGGTGCATACAACAGTTCTTCCGGTGTCCACAGTGTTCCTGACTGTTCTCATAACAATTGCAGCAGCTCTTGCATCTAACCCAGAAGTAGGCTCATCCATGAAAATTATGGACGGGTTAGCCACTAATTCAACTGCTATAGTCAGCCTCTTGCGCTGCTCAGTGGAGAGACCACTCACACCGGGCAATCCAACCAGCGAGTTCCTTAATGGGTTCAGCTCCACCAGCTCCATGACTTCCTCAATGAACATCTGCAACCATTTGTCAAATACAAAATTTTTGAACAATCAGTCTCTAAGGAGAGAAATCAAACCATCTCAATGACCAGCATAAACATGTTTTACTGTTTCTAGTTCTCATTAACTAACCTTTCTGGTTTTGGAATCAACACTTGAGGGTAAACGAAGCCAAGCTGAGTAGAGCAAGGACTCAAAAACTGTAACATAAGGTGAGTGGATATCATTTTGCTCACAGTAGCCAGAGATACGAGCAAATGTTTCTTGGTTTTTAGGGTACCCAGAAATTTTGATGCTTCCTTCAATATATCCACCGGTTTTCCTACCAGCCAGAACATCCATCAAAGTAGTCTTACCAGCTCCACTTACACCCATCAAAGCTGTGAGAACACCAGGCCTGAATGCACCACTAACACCCTTCAAAAGAACCAATCTGTCCTCTTGTACACCTTGTTCTTTCATTTCCTGCCAGTTGAAAGTAAGAGAGTTAGAAATGCAAATAATTTTTGGCTGAAGTAGAGTTCAATTAGAAATACTATTAGAAATCCAAATGCTAAATTTATAACTTTGAATTTGATTTACCTGTGGCATGTCAACAGAATATATGACGTCATCAAAGGTGATAGAATGTGGCTCAAAAGGAAGAACCATTCCTTTTTTCTTTCCATGGCTGGATTCCACCACAGAATCACCTCTTCCTGAACTTTCTGCAAGACATTTGAAAAAATCTTTAGTTATATTATGAATTGTTGCCAATCAATGAGTATGCTTAGGATTGAGAATATGAGTAACATGGCTCACCCATGCGTGGTAATTCAACTTCTGCTATGGTTCCTTCATTAGGTGATTCTTCTTCAGATATTGATGCTTGTGGCTTATCAAATGCTGCATGCACATTCAGATGCATAGTTATTAATAAAACCTTGCATTGCATTACTGAAAGAATTTCAAAGTACAAATGATGTGAAAAGTACTCACGGCCAAGGATTTCTAGAGCAACACCAAATAGCACGTTGAAAAGCAACACAAATCCAGCCATTGCTGCTAAGCCTAACCAATACCAATATGCTTTTGAGGGAAAGGCACGAGACTCCAGAAAATCAACTCCTAAATCGAAGGTAGCCTGTAATTGGAAAAAAATTAGAATCACAGTTTTATTAACCAAAAGTATACAAATAATGAAGTTGCAAGCGAGTTCAAGAAATTACATTGTGCCAACTGTTTGAAAGAAATTCATTGACCATCAAAGCATTTTGTCCATACATTAAAGGTGAAATCCAGTAACCCCAAATCCACCACTTTTTTATATCACCTGTTTCATTGGCAATGAAATACAGAAGCATTAGCTTAGGTTTGTTCAATATGATAGAAATGCAAAAAAAAATTTGTCATCTGTTTGTGTTAACTGAACTTACTTTTTGACAGAACGAAACCACCCAATGTAAGAAACGTGAGAACTGCAAAGGCTCCAAATGTGTTCGAAACAATCATGTTTCTACCCAGTGCTGCAATAGCTCGGAATAGTGCCGAAGCCATCTGGCTGATAAATAGTAGAATGAGGTACTGCTTGAACAACCTGCACAAAATTGAAGACCTCAAACTATAAGTAACGTGCAAATTAGTAGAAGCAGTAACATTCACATGCTCCTAACTGTTAGAAGCAGATTCTTTACCTCCCAACATTTGGATCAAATCCAATAACATAGTAGGTGAGGAATACCCAGACACCAACTTCAAATATTGTAATGGGAATCTTGAGAATCCATGAAGGGATTGCATATGCCCAAGAGGGATAAAAGAGTAGGTCTCGTTGCTTGTAGAAAACAGGAAGCTTAGCTATGGTCATAGAAATCTCAGCCATTCCATTAAACATAATCATTACTAATGTAAAAAATAGAGCACCGCCATAAACACCCGCATCATCCAAATTGTTACGATGCAACTCTGTTCGCAAAAACAGTGTCATTGCCATTATGGCCATGATGGTAAGCTGAAAAGCATCCAAGCGAAAGTGTATCAAATAATAATCATATACGTGTAAATGATATAAATGAAATATAGTACATAGGTTTTATTGATGTAAAACAAGGTAGAAGTTTAGAACCAACCTGAGTTAGCTTGAAGATGTAAACAAATGAATTCCTTTTCATGAGCAAATACTCCCTTGAGAGGTTAGCCTTTAACAACTCCTTCTTGTTGATACCATACTTCTTAGTGGTTAATGCTGCAGGGTGGCTCTTAGTCTTATCAAATGGAACTGCAACCTCCTCTGCAAGTTTCCTACCAATATGGAATGATTGAAACGCCTCAGCAAATTGAGTAACCATGACATATCTGTATGGTTGATCTCTGCGTGCCCAGTACTGTGCTTGATCTTTTTTGGAAGTCACTTCTTGAAGGAAGTCAGCAACACCTTTCCTCTCAGGACATCTGAAACCCATAGATTCAAAGAAGTCCAGAACATATTCACGAGGGCCATGGTAAACAACTTGGCCATCAGAGATTAAGATAATGTCGTCAAAAAGGTCATAAGTCTCGGGTGCTGGCTGGAGCAATGATATAACGGCAGTTCCATTTAGAATGTGGACATATTGCCTGAGAGAGCTCACAATCTGAAATGTGGTGGAACTGTCCAACCCTGTGGAAATTTCATCCATGAATAAAGCGTTTGCTGGTCCAACCAACATTTCTCCTGTAGTAACACGCTTCCTTTGTCCTCCAGAGATCCCACGCAACATTTCATCTCCCACCATAGTATCAGCACATATATCCAACCCCAAAATCTGCATAATTATAAAGTTAAATAGTTCAATATATTGGCCTTCATAACAAACTTGAATGCATGTCATCACATAATTGAACTGAGCCTTGCTTGTTTAAGCATTACCTTCAGTGTATAATCTGTCACTATGCTTGACTCTTGGCCTTCAGTTACAGATGCCTGTTATATCAAAAGATAATCAGATGCAAGGATATATATAATATGTTTTTGGGTTTTCTTATTTTTATAGAAGAAAGATTATTAGGAGCTTTTTTTGTCACCTTCATGTAGACATCAAGATCTGGGTCAGGCTTGATATTTGCTGCTTTCTCTCTTCTAGACAACTCAGATAGCATGTCTGTGGATTCCAAAAATGATGACAGTCATGCTTAGGCTACATACGTGCATCTTAAATTAAAGATTGAAAAGGTTAGCAAAGTGGCAAAAATGGACTAACCATAACGTGATCCAACCCCTTGACACCTTGCTGAGAAAGCCAAGGTTTCCCTCACAGTCATTTCTCCGATATGAAGATCATGTTGGCTGATGTAAGCAGCCGTTCTCTGAGGCACAAACTCATTCATTTCATGACCATTGTAAGTCACTCTCCCAGATACCTGAACAACACATACATGATTGATACATAGGTGTCCATATTAGATTTTCTTTTCTTTTTCATTTCTAAAGAAAAAAGAAGTGACGCTATACATTTAAGAGAAATGTGTTTTACCTTAAGAGTTGTATCAAGCTTTCCTGCTAAGGCCAAAAGAAGTGTGGTTTTCCCTGAACTGGGAGGACCCAAAAGAAGTGTCATCCTGCGAGGTTTAATAACCCCGCTAACATCTTTAAGAATAGTCACGTGTTTCTTTTGGCTTTGCTTAATATGAAGAAGATTGAGTAATCCCTGCAATCCGAAACCGAAATAGAGGAAGACTATGAGACTAAAAAACGAAAAACTGTATGAAGTCTAGAAGCAGGCCTTCGCTAATCCCTACCTCAATGACATTAGTAACAGAGTTGATGAAAGTGGGCAAAGATCTACTTCCCACAAAAGCCTCAGCCTCGATATTAAGGTGCTCATATCGAACTTCAATTGTTGGAATATCAAGTCCAACTCTATATATATGCGAAAAAAGAAAAGACATGAGACTCCACAAAGCTTATTAATTAGTATAGTACAGTGATGAAGAGGTAATATACCTATCAATACGGTCCTTGAGCTTCAACAAGAACCTCTCGTTGTCCTCTTCAGCTACTTTGACCATCTTCTCAAGAATTTTCTGTCTCTCTTGAAGGCCGAGATCAGTAACATCGATTTCGTTGGCGCCTCCATGGGAAGCTGTCAACAAGCCTTTTCTGAGACGGTTGTAGGTTGGGAGCTTCTCAAGAGCAGCCCATTTCAGAGCTTCTTCATCATCCTCTTCTCTTGAAGACTTTGAAAATACCTCCACGCCACTGTTTCTCCAAACTGTTGAACTTCTTCTCAAACTGTTACTTGCTCTGTATATATCATTTCCCTCCATTTTTCTTCTTCTCTTCTACTTCTTTGGCTTCTTATCTAACGAAGCCAAACAATTTCTCTGTGCAAATAACTTATGCTAAAGAATGATATGAATGTGTATTCGGGTTTCGATGGCAATGAGTTAGGTGATGGAAAGACATGTTGTTTCTATTTATACTTTTGACGTCAAAAATATCAAATGCAGGCGGCGATGGAAGAGTCAAATGTTCAATTCAAATCATGTTGCCACCGTACTAGTAATTAACGAGGAAAACTATGGAAATAGAATAAGAAAATAAAAGAAAAAATAATTAAACAGTATTCCTAATTTCCTTAGTCTGAAAGGTGAAATTCCACTCTCCCATGGTCATTCAAAGAAGAGGAAATTTCCTTGTTTCTCGAATGCGCATAATTTATAAATAAATATCTATATCTATACGACTATAGTACGTGTTAAGTATTAACGGTTCTATTATTTTAATATTAAATTCTAGATATCTTATTCTCTTACTTAAATTTTATCTATCTTATATATGTCATATAATGAATAATGAATATTGTTTTAAGATTAGTCTCGTAATTAACCGATAGATCAAATCACTGAAGGGCCACATGTCCTAATGTTTTCACACAAAATATTATTAATTAGTAAAGACCCGTAAAATGCACGGGTCATGGAAGTGTAACTTTCACATGATGTACTATTTAGTTATCAATTAGTAACGAGCAGTATAACCTACGGCTGCTACAAAAAATATATATATATAAAAAAATCAATTTAACGACTAGCCAAAATAAAAATTACGACTAATCATGTTCCAAGAATGATTCGTAGTAATCGCACAGTTAGCAATGTTAATCATAATAATTCAGGAAAAATAATTGAGAAAGAACAAAACAAGGTCATTCAAGAGGTTAGGATATCTAAAAAAAAAATATCTTTTTTTTTTTATAAGATATGTAAATTAAAGGACGGGGATAAGATATGTAATTTTGACATGACACCGTACTAAAATCAAATACAGTAATAAATTACATCAGCAGGAAAGCTAGTCACAGAAATTTCCATTTTTGACTTTAATTATATGCCTGAAAGTTGAAAATTCGCCGCGAGTATTGTTTTTGATTAAGTCTTCATTTCCGAAAAACTGGCAAATAAAACACTGACTGACTCTAGATATATTATTATTACACCTGTCAGTAAAATTGATCGGTTCCGTTCGGTTCTTCCCTGCGTTGAAAGTAACTTTGGACCAATAATTCAACTTCTAGATACAATTATTACGACAATAGTACTACTACTAGTAGATCATTTTTCGTTTTAATTTTAAACATAAACTCAAATTCAAACTCCCATCTTGTAATTAAGACAAGTGTTATTTATTAAATACATATATTTTTCATTTATCATTTTTGACTTAATTAATTATTTTCAATTTTTGTTAGTAAAAAGCATGGTATGAGGTAACGTAGAATTTGGGAGGCTTTCATGAATCTCGTGAAACAAGTTGTAGGCTTCTAGATGAAATAAAGCAACAAAAACAGGAAAGCAGCCTAAAATAAAAGGTTTGTTTGTTTATTTAGAGAAAATAGAAAATAGCATAGCAGCAGCAACCTTATTATTATGGACTGCGAGTAACGCAAAGAACCTGCTTTAAGATCAATAAATTGATGTTGGACTTATTCTCTTTTGTTGCTTTCCCATCTAAATTCATTATTCCGACTCGGTGGCTTGACCAATGACGCTGATATTCAATTCGTCCTTTCCTTCTAGATGGTTTTATTATTATTATTACTAATTCATTTGATAAGATTGTTTCATTATTTTAATACTCCTATTCCCATCAAAAGTTTTTAAATTGTATGTAATCATTTAACAAATTGTCCTTAAATATTCTATACACATTGAATATAATAATGTTTTTTGGTTTTGGCCTAAGTCGTGAGGTATGATAGAGATTTTTTTAAAATACACTTAAGGGAGACTAGACTATCTTGGAAGAGATTATGAATTTTGATCTAAGCAACACAAACTAAGGTGAGAAGGTGGAACGGGAAAAGTAGGCGAGGAATTTGTGCATAGAGTCTTTGCCACCTCTTTTGAACCTTTTTCAAAGGCTGATGAGCTAGCTAGCTAGCTAGCAAGAGTGACATGTAATTTGTAATTCGTAACGTGCTGATTGTTTGCAAGTTGCAATTTGCAATTTAGTTTTGTTGTTATTCAGAATATTTTTAACTTTATTGTTTCCCTGCCCCACGCTGAAAAGAAGCTTCACTGTATAATAATAACAATGTCAAGTGTATCCATATCCTTATCCATATAAATAATAAGATGGGGTCAATGTCCTCTATTTATATATCATATCAGGTCAGTGAGGGACATTGAACCTGGTGGAACTCAATGCTTATAAAGTGGTCCTATCGCTTAATGCAAACCAACATTAATAAATCCATGTTGTTAACACTAGTGACTGGTACATGCATTCACTTGAAAGCTTCTAGCTATTCTATCGCCTTTCAAAATTGAAGACCTTTAAAGAAAAAGCAAAGATAGTAGCAAATAGAACTGCAAAGCCAACAACTACACCTGCAGCAACTCCTACAAAATCATCTCTATAACCAAAGTAACTTCTAAGAAACTCTTTCACTGTCTCATTGATCTCAACTGCACTTGTTACATCCCCAAACTGTGATGCAACCAATCCATATAAGCTCCAAGCCACGGGACATGCCCAATAGTACCATCTCCACCACACGGGAATGCTCTGTCACCATATAAATTATTAAATTAAAATACAACTGAGCATCAGCATATATATGTAATTTCCTCAGTCACATGCATTACTCATTACATTATAGATCACTTGACTTACAGATCGTGGAACAACAAATCCTGAAAACAGGTTCCAAACTCCATAAAATGCAGTAGCCACAATTGAAGCAATGTGTTGGTTTGGTGTTACAGCCACAGTCATCATGCCACAAAAGGTGAAGTATAGAAATGTGAAATACATGAAGAATAGATACCAAAAGAATTTGGATGCAGTCCATTCGAATCCGATCTTGCATAAACTATTGTGCCGTATGTTACAGCTTGGACAAAAACATATGGTAGCTCTATTAAAACCTAAGAAGTAAATTAAAGTTGCATTAATTTACATTAATAGGATTGAGATATAAAACTGACATAAAATACTAAATACTATGCTTAATTACTTACCTGAGCAAGAGCATAGGGGATGGCTGAATACATTCCAGCTGCTCTTTCTCTATAAAAGACTGTTCGTTCAATGGCCACCACTGGCTGCACAGAAAAGGCATTCTGGATCCCAAGGAAGAGTATAGCATTGTACATGGAACCAATAGCATTAAACAGATCTTGTTTCCTTCTTCTGCAAGTTGTTCAAAAGGGGAAATGAGGGTTTGTTTAACACAACTCATGCATTAAACATTACTCTTTTTAATTAGCTCTAGTATACAATATACATTTAAGTAATAGTAACTCACGTTTTGGATCCTAGGTCCCAGAACATTGTCCCAAACATCAAAGCTACAAATGTAGTGAACAAAAATCTCACTGCAGTATATGGAGGGTTGCGCCAGAGGGACCAATGGTTGCATTGAATGAAAAATGGTTGTGCATATTGTGTAAGAAATTGAAGTTCTTTGGAACCTGAAGCAGGCTTGCTCAATTCTGCTACGAGTGCTTTGTTCCTCCTAAGATATGAAATACATGTAAGTATATTTTTTCAGCACTAGTTTGAAATAATATCCTTGTAAGATATTTAAAAAATAACTATATACACTACAAACCAATTTACCTATATAGTTCTGAACTTTTGTATATATCAGCAAAGTCAACATTCAAACCCATTTCTCGTGCCGAAGTTGTAATTTCCAACATCCAAGCTGCTGGGTTATGTCCATCTTTGATTTTACCAACCCCTTCAATCCTCTGCTTGAAAGTAAGGTTAGAAATAGCACTACAATAACAGAAACAACTAACAAGCATCATGAACTACTATAAATGTCATTTGATTTTTTCAGACAAGTCTTACCTCAAAATACTCAATGAGTTGGTTAGAATGTCGACCCAATGGCCCAACCTATATTTCTCGTCCTCCTCGCTTTAGTAGGAAAATCTGAAACCATTTTTTTGTTTATTATGCTCAAGTAGTATGGCAAGTCAAATAAGAAAAGTGAGAAAACGCAGTATCATGTGATCAAGAGCAGCACTTATTACCTCATCAAAAGATTCAAATATGTCTATGCTTGGTTGATGGATGGTACAAACAATTGTTCTTCCTGTGTCCACTATGTTTCTAACTGTTCTCATAACTATTGCAGCAGCTCTGGCATCTAACCCAGTTGTTGGCTCATCCATGAATATTATGGAGGGATTAGCCACTAGCTCAACTGCTATAGTTAGTCTCTTCCGCTGTTCAGTGGAGAGACCACTCACACCAGGTAAACCAACCAAAGCTTCCCTCAGTAAGTTCAACTCTACTAGCTTCATGACCTCTTCAATGAACATCTGTAATCATTTCAGATCCAACAGTAAAGATAATTAACTCTTAGACTTATGATCAGTTAGAATTAGTATAAGCAATTGCCAATGTGTCTAGTTGGACATTTTTTATATGCTAACCTTTCTGGTTTCAGAATTGACTTCAGGTGATAAACGAAGCCACGCTGAGTAGAGCAAGGATTCATAGATTGTAACATGAGGAGAGTGGATATCATTCTGCTCGCAGTAGCCAGAGATTCGAGCATATGTTTCTTGATTTTTAGGGTACCCTGAAATTGTGATGCTCCCCTCAACATACCCTCCAGTTTTTCTTCCAGACAACACATCCAACAAGGTTGTTTTACCTGCTCCACTTACACCCATCAGAGCTGTCAGAACACCTGGCCTAAGTGCACCACTAACACCCTTCAGAAGGACCAATCTGTCCTCAATTACTCCCTGATTCTTCATTTCCTGCAAGTTGAAATAGAAAGGATTCTGTTTTAATAATGTACTTTTCAAGTCCTATCTCTACCGTGTTACTTTTCATGGAAATCAATCACCTCACCTGTGGCATGTCTACGGAGTAAGTGATTCCATCAAAGGTAAGAGAATGTGGTTCAAATGGAAGAACCATTCCTCTTTTTCTCCTGTGGCTGG
The DNA here is from genome assembly GCA_014843725.1 of Amphicarpaea edgeworthii. NCBI lineage: Eukaryota > Viridiplantae > Streptophyta > Magnoliopsida > Fabales > Fabaceae > Amphicarpaea > Amphicarpaea edgeworthii. The sequence goes on from CM026319.1 coordinate 13,378,055, forward strand.
ACTCAGCAACTGCCTTTGGCTTCACTGATGCATGACAATTGAAAGGTTTTTCAAAATCTGAAAGACTTGATAAAAAATTATAAAGGGAAAGCACAAACATGCTTGTTTATATTCAGGTCATAATGTCATACACATATCTATGTTAATGTTGCTACTGGGGGCATTCCCCGTGAATCTTAGTGATAATCCAATATTGTCTAGAGTTCCATCTTTATGCTTATTGCCATGAGATTCTTTGAAGATGACAGCCCGTGGCTTCTCAAGTGCTGCTCAATCATTAGCATTAGCATTAGCATATCATAAATAATACTATAAATTATTGCAGTAAACTATAAAAGCTGCATATATGGGGGGAGAAACTCACGGTTGAGATAAGTGAGAGCTAGAGAGAATGTGATGTTCAATAGAACAACAAATCCAAGCAATGCCCCAGCCCCTATCCAATACCAGGATGCATGTGTGAAGAACCCGCGGGACTTCAGAACCTCAAATCCCAGTGACTCAGTTGAATTAGGAAGAACCTAAAATTAAAAATTGATGTTCAAGCAACTCATTGGAAACTGGAAAACATTTGAAGTTTGATAATTCAAGAAATTATTACGTGGCTCCAACTCTGCCCGAGGAACTCATTGACCATCATAGCATTCTGCTCATACGTCATAGGTGAAATCCAGTAACCCCATATCCACCATTTCTTGACATCCTCTATTTTGAAAGAGGAAATCAAAAGGTATGGCATACCATGTAAGGTTCAAAAATTTGAATGAAAACTACAAACATTTGTTACATCTATTGAATAATTGTACCTCTTGACAATATGAAACCGCCCAACGTCAAAAGTGTGACAATTGCAAATGATCCAAACGTGTTAGCAATAATCATATTCCTACCAATTGCCGCAATTGTACGGAACAGTGCAGAAGCCATCTGGCCAAGTAGTAATAAGAGAAGATATTGTTTGAAAAACCTACATCAAGAGCAAGAGTATCTCACAAGTCACATCTAAATGTCACATAATAATCACATAGATAAAGATAGATATTTTTCTGACCTGGCAACACTTGGGTCAAATCCAATAACATAGTAGGTGATAGATACCCAGACAACAACTTCAGCCAATGTAATAGGGATTTTAAGGATCCAACTGGGAATAGCATATGCCCATGCAGGGTAAAATTTGAGATCCCTTTGCTTGTAAAACATAGGAAGCTTTGCTACCGTCATAGAAATATCGACCATCCCATTAAACAAGATCATTACTATAGAGAAAAAAAGAGCACCACTGTAAATTCCCCCGTTATCCACTGAATCCTTCTGCATCTCACTTCGCAGGAATTCGGTCATTGCTACCACTGCCATCAGTGCCAGCTAATGCCAAAAGGACAAAATTCACATGTGAAAATCAATCATGTATACACAATGAAAATAACAATCAAACATAAACACTAGCTAAAACTGACTTGACATAGCTTGAAGATGTAAACAAACGCATTCCTCTTCATAAGCAAATACTCTTTAGAGAAGTTAGCTTTCAAAAGCTCCTTCTTGTTTACCCCATACTTCTTAGTACTTAATGCAGCTGGGTGGTTCTTTGTCTTATCAAATGGAACAGCTAGCTCATCTCCAAGATTCCTACCGATGTGGAAGCATCGAAATGCCTCGGTGAATTCGGTGACTGTAACAAAATTGTATGGCTCATCTTTGTGCAGCCAGTACTGTTGTTGATCCTTCCTTGAAGTCACCTGCAAGAGTAGGCAAAGAATATTGATATATCTGGTATTCTAATTCATACACGTATAAATATTTTTACTTTAAATTCCATAATCTGTATGAGAAAAGAATTGATTACTTCTTGAAGGAAGTCAGCGACCGCTTTTCTCTCAGGACATCTGAAACCCATAGATTCAAAAAATTCAAGGACGAATTCACGAGGTCCTTGGTACACTATTTGGCCATCAGAGAGGAGGATAATGTCATCAAAAAGTTCATATGTCTCTGGCTCTGGTTGCAATAGTGAGATAACTACTGTTCCATCTAGAATGTGAACAATTTGTCTAAGACACTTGATAATTTGAACTGTTGTAGAGCTGTCCAAGCCAGAAGATATCTCATCCATCAATAGTGCATTTGTTGGACCAACCAACATCTCCCCTGCAAATAATGCATATAAAATATGAATATAGAATGTAGAAACCTGATTGGAATCAGTTAGAATTGGATCACCACCTGTGGTAACACGTTTCCTTTGTCCACCAGATATACCGCGCAACATTTCATCCCCTACCACAATATCAGCACACATTTCCAGCCCCAAGATCTGTAAATTACATATAAAAAACTAGTTGGGCGAAATTAAGAAAGTATTTGTGAAGTTGGAGTAATCTCAGAATACTTTGAAGAAGAATAATGGAGATCATATCAATCACCTTAAGTACATATTCTGTCATCATCTGGTTTGCTTCCTGGCCTTCAGATGCTATTGCCTGGTATCATTAGAAGCCAATAAGAGATTAGCACTCTTAATAACTGAAATGATTTTTTCCTAAGCAGATTTTTATCGGAAGCATTGGACATAAAAACACACATTAAAGCTCCATATTTACCTTCATGTAGATATCAATGTTAGGGTCAGGCTTAATATTCGTTGCTATCTCTCTTCTTGACAGTTCAGATAGCAAGTCTGTACATGGCCAAAACAATACTATGTCATGCTCGGAGATTAAAGGAAAGCCTTTTAAGGTAAAAACTAAAAACTGACTAACCATAACGTGATCCAACCCCCTGGCACCTTGCAGAGAAAGCCAAGGTTTCCCTTACAGTCATTTCTCCAATATGAACATCATGCTGGCTAATATAGGAAGCAGTTCTCTGGGGTACAAATTCATTCATTCCATGCCCGTTATAAGTCACTTCCAGAAACCTACAGCACATATCACTATCAGCACTTAAGTTGGATATGGCTTATTGAAATAGAAAGGCAATGATAAATGGAATTCTTTTCACCTTAAGATCTGGATCAAGCTTTCCAGCCAGGGCTAAAAGGAGTGTGGTTTTTCCAGAACTTGGAGGACCCAAAAGCAATGTCATCCTGATAAATACAATGGTGAAGTGTGAGAGACTGAGATATAGGAAAATGAATGAGATTTGAGCTTTACAGATCCTTTCAGTTCTATATTCTCACCTACAAGGTTTTACAATTCCACTAACATCTTTAAGAATGGTCACATGCTTCCTTTTGCTTGAAAGAATATGCAGATAACTCAAATAACTCTTGAGAGATCAAATTTTTGAGAATAACAGATCAAAGACAGAAAAAACAACTATGATTTTTTATTTTTTTTGAAGTATCAAACTAGTACATGGTTTACCTCTACTGTATTAGCAATGAAGTTAAAGAATGTGGGTAAGGCTCTGCTGGCAACATAAGCTTCTGCCTCAACATTCAGATGCTCAAACCTGGCTTCAATTGTTGGAAATACATAAAACAAAACTCATTGGTATATTGTCAGGGAAATACATAAAACAAAACAATAACATTTCAACAGAAACTTTGACTTGTAATATTGCCATAAAAAATATTATGTATGGATAACAAGTAGCAAAACAAAGTGGAGGGAAATTAAAAGAGAAAGAAGGGAGAAAAAAAGAGCAATAGTAGCAATGGATTTATTACCTATCAATTCTTTCCCTCAGCTTCAACAGAAACTTTTCATTGTCATCTTCAGTGTCTCTTACCAACCTCTCCAACACTTCCTTTCTTCCCTGTGTTCCAATATCAGTGACATCAATTTCATTCACCTCACCATTGGAAGTGATTAACAAGCCTTTCTTTAAACGATTGTGAGTAGGGAGTTTTTCAAGTGCAGCCCACTTCAGAGCTTCTTCATCGTCCTCTTCAAATGAGGACCGAGAAAAAGCGTCACTTGCATCTCTCCAAATCGTAGAACTTACTCGTAAGCTGCGAGTAGTTTTACTCAGACCACCACTCTCCATTATCAACCAAGAAAGAGTGGGAAAAAAAATTGGAGATGCAACAAACTTTCTCCCTGCTTGTGCAGTTCAGTCCTAAGGGTGTGTGAAATAGAAGAATGACGTGCATGAATATATAGGTGAAGTGAAAGTGCTCCACACTAAAGTTTAGAGAGTAGTCGACAGAGGGTGACACTAGAGCCATGCAAGGATTACGCAATAATCCTGGACTAATCTATCACTCCTGGTAGTACTACTGCGAGGAAAAATCATTCAAATATTAGATTATGGGAAGACAATGCTATCATTTTGTTTCATATTACACTTTACCATGATGAAAAAGGTTGGTAAAGCAAAAAAAGAAGTTGGTTAGATAAAAATTTGAAACGTGGACAAGCTAAAACCTTAAAGAGATCAATACTAGTATATTGCCTTGGGCAGATGGAAATTGATGAAATGCAAACATTGCACTGTTTCACCCGTTTTATTGGCTAGCATAAAACCACGACGTAGAGAATTTGAAAATATGTTAATCAACTTTAACAAATAATGTTTCATATTTTCATGGTTATCTCATACGTAATGTTTAACTATGTTCAAAGGTTTAACAACCAACGGTTGCAGCAAGCGACAATTATGAGCTTCATTGAAATAATAATCAAACAAACTGTCTAACACGACATCGCTCAATAGTCAACGCATGCTATCATGGGCTACACGACAAATCATGTGAATTGGGCTATATTTTTCTGGCCAAAGCCCAAAATAAATGCAAAATTGGGCTAATAGCCAGCCTGTGCAAAAAATATAGCCCAGGGCTAGGATTAATTGGACCTACAACATTCCCATAACTTGTACCGGTAAGTGACAACAATGCATTTTTTTTTTTATGAATATAACAATGCTTGTTTGTTACACCTAAAATTCTAAATGGTTGTCATGTTAAGTACTTCTATGACATTTCTTTGCGGGAGTTTTCGAGTGTTGATCAAGTTTGATGTTCCTAATATTCCGAATGTTCATACAAATAATAGAATAAGAGTTGTATCAAACAACCCCACATCCAAAACTACCTATTTCGTTTTTTTTTTTTTATCAATTATTTAAGGTTGCACTATTTAAATTATAAAAAAAAAGTAATCAACATTCTCATTTATATTTTAAATTATATATAATTTTCTAATATATTGTTTATTTTTTACTCCCGGATAATTCTATTCAAAGCACAGTCAAGCAGTAGTATCATGTATCTTTTCTTTTTACTGTTATATTAACATTTTATATATATTGAGAAAATATATATTGAAATTTTAAAATGACAAATAAATTATAATTATTTTTCTAAAAATAACAGATACAAAAGACAAATATAGAGGTGAATGTGATGTATGACATTTTCTTTTAGTACCAGGTTCGAATGCTATAAGGAAAAAGAAGAGGTGAATGTGATGGGATAGTGAAAGAACATATGAAGGGCAACAATTTTGGCAATGGGGACGATCACATCTGTAACCCACAAAAGCTTCAAATCAGTGAAGATTTCCCCGCATCAAATGGCATGATGGAAAACTTAACCCACTCACAGCATAAAAAGTTCAAGAACAAAGACGGCCACTAAATCCATGAGCCAAATTTTCAACTTAAGTACCGTTAACCCACTGAGAACAAACATGTCTCTTCAATTGAGAATATAGATAGGCCCACGAGAAAGAAAGAAAGAAAAAAACATGGTCCTTTGATTCAAACGAAAACCCAAAAAAAAAAAAAAAAAATGGAGATGGAACAAACTTGATGCGCCTTACGGACCCCACTCACTAATCATCAATAAGTTAAGTTACCTCCCGCTCCCACCACACATAGGCAATATCTACAATCTTATTTCTTTTTTGAGGGTGTACTTTTAAACAAAAGAGACTTTTTGGTAGCTTTTTTTTTGCAACAGTGCCCCCCCCCCAAATTGTTGTTGATTTGTCACAAAATCATTTCCTACTTTCTGATTTTCAAACCTGAATTTTGAGGGGCAGTTTAGTCCTAGTCCTAATAAAAACACTAGATAGCTTGTCCTCCGATGTAGCCGTTAACTGACCCTCATCTCAGGTCAAATTTATTACATGTAAGTTGTAACACGAAACAATTTGAAAGCCAAAAAGAATTCGACCGTTGGGTTAGATTACTTGAACAAAAGACGCTCCTGCTCCTCCACAAGTGAAAGTGAAAGTAATGGCAGAAGCTGAAGATTATGGGTTCCTCCCAGAGGAAATGGCTGTGAATGAAAACCTTGGCTACCCTAAAGCCTTCGCTAAACTCTGCCGTGACCGGGGTTTCGGTCCCTACAGCCATGGCCCTCCCTTTACCTTCATCCCTTATGCTTTGCAAGAAGATGAGGTAAACAAACTAATTCAAAATTGTATCACTTGGTACCTAATCTTCAAATTCAAAATTCAATTTTGTGTTGTTGTTGTTGTTTTAGGCTGAGAGAGCAAGGGATTTGGATGAGATGTTTCCGATTATTGATCCCAAAGCTAAGGCCACCAGCAAGCCCAAAATCTTTTTCAGTGTGTTGTGGAAGCAGCTCCGCCATCTTGGGTAACCATTTGGAACATTCTGTGTAGAAGTTTGTTTTTAATTATGATTTCTGATGCATTTGTTTCTCTTCTCAGGAATGCTGGCTTTGACCCTGCGGTCATTCGAATTGATGCTTATGGCAATGTCCTCTATTATCATGCAGACTCCGCCTCTCCTCTCGCTTGGGATGTTGATCACTGGTTTCCTTGTTCAAGTAATCTTTCTCTTTTTATAATTATTTGTGCAAGTAGTATAATGTGTTACAACTTACAAGGTATGATTTTTCAGGGGGAGGTTTAACTGTTCTTAGCAATTTAAGGTTATTACAGCGGCAAGCCTGTAAGAGGAAGAAAAACAACCTCGAATTCTTGGTCCCATGGTGGGATTTCCAATTGGGGATCTCTGTCAACCAGTTCCTGTCTGCTTTTGCTTCTTCAAACTCAGACTTCAGGCATAGAGCCTTTTCATTTTTCTTCTATGAAGGAGAAAATCAAGAATTGAATGCTTCACAAATAGTGGATTCTCATTCTTTTCCACAACACTTTTTTGCGTTGAAAGAAGAGGTGGGCATAGCTCCAGCTGCAATTGTAGAATCTCGAAGGGAACCTTGCGATGCATTAGCTTTGAGACAACTTGATTACAATAGGAAGCCAAGGCCCATGTCTCCTGCGATTGGTTGGTGGCAGTTGATGATTTGAATTTGTTAATTGATTTCAAACCAAGAGATTGATTTTTTATATCTGACCAGTGTCTGATTGAAACTCTTTTCAGTAGCTGCACGGAAAAGAAATGGCAATCTCCTGAAAGAAAATGAAGATCCAGACTTTGTGAAAAACCCCTACCAAGCAATTGTCATGGCTAGAGATTCCCTGAAGCAAAGAGAGGAAACTACAAAAATGCAGGCCGGAATACAGAAGCTAGATGATGAAGTGAATGAAATGAAGCTCAAAAATGAGGAAGAAAAGCTCACTATTCAAGACCTGGAAATGGCACTTATAAAACGTAGGAGGAAGGCAGAAAAGTGCAGACGGTTAGCTGAGGCTCAATCTTCTTACAGGACTATGCTAGAGAAGATGATTAGAGACACTATGCACCAGTAAGTCCCAATAACCAAAATTGAAATGGTGTTTGAGAGTTTTATTATTTCTCTTTACATTTTCTTGGTGAAGAGCATTAACTATGCCCTATAAATGTTTTCTTTGGACTTCAACAACTAGTTTAAAAAATTGGTTTGATTGCAGGAGTGTCATTTATAAGGAACAGGTAAGATTGAACCAGGCTGCAACTAATGCACTAATGGCTAGACTTGAAGCACAGAGGGCAATTTGTGATGGTGCAGAGAAAGATCTTCACAAGAAATACAAACGAAGAGATGAGATAGAGAAACAGATTAGACCTGAATGGGAGCATGGAAGGAAGAGATCAAGGATAGATGATGCCACTTTTGAAGAGAGAGACAGTAAGCCTCCTGCTGCTCTTTATTTGCCTTGGTCCAGACCAAGAACACCTTTGCACAAAGAGCTCAGAGTGTTTTTAGAGGAGGAACAAAGGAGGGCATCCGAAGTTGACTTTGACTTTTCTGCAAACGAAGAGCAGCAAAAGCAGGAAGAAAAAGAAGAGAAGCTGAAAATGGCAGCTACTAATAGTGACCCTTTTGAAGAAGAGAAGCTTGAGGAGGAGGAGGAGCGTACCAGATCATTTGCTGCATTGGATGAAGAAAACTCAATTGAGCAAAGACTTCAGAAGCTCAAAATCAGCGAAGGCAAGAGGACTTATGGCATTTCATTCACAGCAGGTCTTCATGAGATGACAGAAACTGAGGAAGATGAAGAAACCAGACAACAACGTGGAAAAGGGAATGTGGAGAAGTGGCTTCAAATGCTTTTAGAGAATGAGTGTCAACAACAAGAAGGAACAAATGAAAATGCTTCTTCTTCTTGTGGAACTGAAGAAAAAATAATCCAACAACTGAATCAGAAGTTCCCACAAAAGGAGTTGAAGATCTCAAAAGTTCCAGATTCTGACTATAAAGAGAAGCAGCTGCTGCAACTTGTTCAAGACAACAACGAATGGACAGAGAAAGAGGATAGAATAGAAAACAAAGATTACTCTGGTGAAGGAAATTGCACTCCTAATGTTGAAGGGGTTGAAAGAAAGGAACAACATAAAAAGGAAAAAAGACTTCCTAGATCAGAGAGTGCCAGGACCTTGAGGCGAATTCCATCATCTCCATCTTTGCTTCTTGGGATCAAAAAAGGTGTGGACTGCATTCGGAAGAAGCCAACAGCAAGTGATGATGCTGATCTTGCAGCCTCAAATAGTTTCTTGAGGTCATCCATCAAGACAATCAAGAAAGCCGTTAAATTATGATGAATAGAGAGAGAGATACATTTGAAAGCTATGCATAATGCATGCATTTGTACCTTAGTTCTGAGCATTTGTACCTTTATGTAATATGTTTCTTGACTATTTTACAATTTGAGTGATGTTAGATGAATAAAGTGAGTGAATTGTGTAATCCAAAAAAAAGAAAAGAAAAGAAGTGTGTGAAATGTAGACATTCCCATTGTTTGATTTGTGTATAAGATTTTATACTGTGAACACCTTGTTTTTGCTGCATGTGTCTTTACACACTGCGTTAGGTTTCTTTTTCTTCTACTTTCCTCTGCTTAGCACGAACTTTGTTCTAGAAAACTGAATTCCCGCGTTTGCTAGAGTTACTTCCTTATTAGTTAGAATTAGTGAATTTCAGACAGCAATGGTCTTAGTTGTTTGTTCCTATGTTTGTGTACATTGTTTATCAAGACGAGTTCTCTACGGTGGAAAAGTAAGTGAAGTTTCCCACCGTGGGAAATGTTTTATACCGTTGGATCCATCTAATTTTAAATCTACAGTTAAAAATTGTTCTTTCTTTTTCTATTTCTTTTTTATCTCCCTTTCACCACACCACCGCTATGAACTATGAAGTTCTCTGCCACTGCTACACTCTATTCATCATCCCCAACCAACAATTCAACAAAGAGTACTTGAGTAAAGAATGAGTAGTTTATCAAACCTGACTCAAAGCAGAAAAATCAATATTGATGCAGGTTGTGCATTAAAACTTAAAAGAATGCAGCTTATCACATCTTCATTGAATTTATTCCAAATACGACAGAGTTATTAATATATCTTACTACATTATTTGTGGAGTCAAAGTCCAAAAGAACGAACTTGTATTATTGTATAACAAAGTAACACAAATTATAAGGAACTTGTTTCAGGACTTGGATTTCCTCCAGTTGTGGGGAGTCCTTTTGACCAGACTGGTTTTCATGTCCATAGGCGTTTGCCTTCCAAATCCAACTTCTTCACTTTGAGCCTCTTCTTCTTCTTCTTCTTCTTCTTGGATTTTCTCCACCTCTCCCACATTTCTACCAAACGCAGGCAGCATTCCAAACTTCCTCCATTTGAATAAGCTCTTCTTCTTTGCGGCCATCCTCTCCATCTGCACTTGCATGGCATTCAACTGGCTTTGCAGCCTGTAAACATCTTCCTTCAGCTTCTTTATCTCCATTTGCTGAGCATTCATTTCACGCTTTGAAAGGCATCGTCCTGGTGCTGCTCCAATGGGACTCCTGAAGGAGCCACTCCAACTCCAATCAATGTTGTTGCGGTTGAGTTTGGTTTGTTCAGAGAAGAGAACCTGAATCACAGCTCTCACAGGCAACCGTTCATTCTGAGCTGCATGAAGTGATGCCTCTGCTGTCAGTTTCCGGCTATCAAGCACCCTACACACCCCCTTCCTTTCTTCCTTTGACACACCTGGATGTGCCTACAACATCCACACTTACAAATTGTATTATTCAAACAACAAGTAATAGACTAGAAAGACTTTCCTATACTCAAGATATCATTAATTACGTTCCATTTCAGTAAAATAGTTGCATAACCTTCCACATGCATCAGAATGTATTACAAGAGAAAAAGCCAAATCTTGAAAAAAAAAAAAAAAAAACCGATCACAGACAGTCACAGCTATGATTCAGTGGTCCCACATGAAGGACATTTACGTTATTTCAGTTTCATTCACCCATTCCACTCAAAAGAATCTCATGCTGGTGACAGCACGAGAAGCATTTTCCAGGATGAACCTTCTTAATTCATCCCCTCTCTCCTTGTCTTTAATAGATAAATTAGGCATATATAAATCAAGTAAGGACAAAACGTTGATACAAATTCGCAAGTCTTTTTTGGTGTTTCACTTAGGTATCATGTATATTACTAAGGTGAAACTCTAATTAATTCTGATTAAAGAATAAGTTTTGTCCATCAAGTGAGTGATTTGAAACTAAAATAAGAAGAGGAAGACATATACCTTGAGATAAGTGTCAATGGCTCGGTACAAGCCATCATCGGTGGCTCTTGCATGGCTTGGAAGGGCAGCAGCAAGTGCAATGAAGTCCGACAAGGTGAAATCGGCATCCAGAGCAGCTTCAGCGAGGTAGCAATCAACCAACTTGGCCACCTTAACCAAAGCAGCACCAATATCACGGTCCAAACTCATAAACCTCTTAACCAACCTGAGGACAAGCTCAACATCCAAAAGAGTCCCACAAGTGTGGCTGAAGGAGGGTATCATCAGCTCTTTCAGAGAAGCCTGGTCTAGCTGCCACGAAATTCGGTTCTCAAGCTCAGCTCTATAAGTGGCGTCAACACGAACCATGTTGGCCGTCCTCAGAAGGCGAAGGAGGAAATTGCATGGGACAGAATCCTTCTCAGGAGGCAGAACACTCACCAGGGTCTCCACAAAGAACCTCTTCTTCATCCATGAATTCGTTACGCTTTCCGGGGATTGGAAATGAGTAGTGCTGACACCATTTTCAGCAGAGGAAGAGAGGTCAGGGAGCCATATGGAGGCGTAATGAGTGATGATGGAGCCAATCAAATCTGCACCAACACCTTTCTGTTTTATGCTTGAAAGGGTCTTCACAAAGTAATCCATGTCAACGATGCATGCATCGTCGAACCAACATTCCCATGAGGATCCAACATTTGTCTCTAACTCTTCATCACAACACTGCTTCTTCATTTCCACTACTCACACACACACACCGCACTGCAATTCTAATGCTACCTAGTAGTGTCTTTGGTTATAAACAACGGCTAGCCAGAGAAGAGAGATAAGTACTAATTCATGTCGCTCGTTCAATTGAAGAAGCCAGCATACACAACAAATGCAATTAAAACACAACATCAAACATGAAAGGGACTCGTTTGTTTTCTGTTGTATCATATGTATTGCGTGAGGGATCTGGACTTGTTCTATTTACATGGGCAAAGGAAGGATATACTAATACAAACAAAAAATGGAGCATTTTTGTTCACTTTATAACGCCACACTTACATCATAGTATATGTAAGGATTGTGCATGGCAGTTGGCACTTGACACAAAATTATGGAAAGTGAAAGAAACGGAAACCTGAGAAGGGGCCTATGTAAAATGCCAAAGTTTGTTTTTGCATCCCAAGCTCGTGAGCCCCCCCATATTTTGTTCCTTTCGAACCTGACATCTGTATCTCTGATTACTATGGACCATTTTCAATTTTCAATTTTATTTTATTTTATTTACAATACCAAAATATTATTTAATTGTGGTGGATGGTCCCAAAATGATTTGCTTGGAAACGTGTTCATTTTTCCATGTCAGGATTCTATTCCTTGCCTATGGCTCTGTGTTCTGTAGCAGCTTGGACAATTGTTATCTCAATTGGACACTATTTTTTGGGTGTTGGCCTCAATAGATAAAGCCCATGATAATATTTAGTCCATAACTTGACATTGCAAAGCTACCTCCAGTACCATCAATTCAAAACCTTGAACTTAAATATTTGAACAAAAATTACAAATGTGTTCATTCTTTAATTTCTTTTCTTTTTTTTTTGGTTTTAAATGTGCTACAAAATAGGAAAGCTTCATATTGAGAGAATAAAATCATTTATCTATGGGGACAAAAGTAACAATGATGAGACTTGAAAAAGAAAAGAAAAAAGTGGCAATGAAACTGAGACGAGTAATGACACCTACAACACAACACATCTCAGTCTGCGAGTTGAGTTGAGTTCAATTGAATGTAGTTGAGGAGTCACCAGCAGTTGGATTTAACAGTGGAACAGTTTTAACAGAACCATTTCCATCCTGATCCTTGGCCACAACTGGTATCTTGACGGCGGCTGCTATCTCCATCTCTTTCTCGAGCTCTTCTTCTCGACGCAAGGCAGTAAACTGAGTATCAAGCGACTTGGCCGCTGATAACCAGGCAAGAACAATCACCAGAAGGATCCCTCCAAGGTATGGAGTTGAGTTTGCCAGTGAACCAAAAGTTAAGATCATGAACTGCTGAATTAGAGCTCCTCCTGATTTCCCCAATGGATTGCACACAACATCAATGGCTGCCTTCCCCTTCACCTATACCAACTCAATTGTATATATATGATTGCATGAATCATGATCAAATATGATTGTAGCAGATAAAAAAAAAAAAAAACAAACCTTGGTATCCTCATCCAAGGGTATGTAGGCCATTTCTTTGCACGGATCGAATAGACTGTACTTAGCACTCTTGCTGAATATGTTCTGCATGGCACCCACATATACAGCAGCTAGCAGTGGAGTCATTCCAAACTTTGCAATAACAGGAGCGATTGGGCCGCCGAATAATATAAGAGAAAAGAAACCAACTCCGGTCAAAAGCAGGACAGTGGGGGTGATCTTGGCAGCAACTCCCCATCCATACTTGTCAAATATAAATTGGCTTAGAAGCATCATTGTGAATGTAGCAATTCCAGTTGCAGTTGAAAAGTCTCCCATAAAAGATGAGTACTCGTTCGGGCTAGGAAACTGCACAAATTCCAAATTCCAGAGAGGTTGAGAGAGAGCACAATGAACTGAAGCCAATAAATAAAGCTTTACATTACCTGAGCTTTGAGCTTTGATTTCCATGTAACCTCAACAAGATTAATGCTAATTCCGTATGCAACCACTAATGTGGCAAGATCCCTTATATATTTAGAAGACACCAAGAACTTTATGCTCTCCATTGTTCCCATATTGGGCTTCTCCTGGAAAAATCCATAACAAGGTGACATTTATTTTATAATAATGGGGATAACATCAAATAGCTAGTACACACAGAAATGACTCCTCATCTAAATATCTAGTTGAAAACCAGTTTTTTTAAACTCCCTGTACCATTTAACACCTAAGGTTGAAAAACTATATGCATAACAAAAAACTACCTTCTTCTTCTTGCTACGTGTTGGAAGAGGAACATAATTGTTCACCCACCAATACAAGAAACATATCGCAAATCCCATGCCCACAACTATGCTCATCATTGCTTTTAGAGAGATGGCCCAACCATCAACTCCAGGACCTAAATGCTTCCTCATATTAGAAAAGTATTTCACTGTCCGACCAGAGAACACAAGGGCTACATTGGCCCCAAGTCCAAATAGAGGATAGAATCTTTTTGCTTCGTCAACAGTAGTTATCTGGAAAAAAAAAACAAAATATCAATATTAACATTCTCCTTCACAAAGCAGCAGAAGAACCACATATCAAATTCATTTTCATACGTTGTATTCATTAGAATTCACATAAAGCAGTTCAAAATTGGACTGTAAACTATAAAATTAGAGGATTCAACACCTTGCCCTGCCATCACATGATTGCATCTTATCCATATTCTTACAAGTGAAACAAGCATGTAACAATCATGAATTAAACAAACAATAACATATAAGTGACTCGTCAGAAGCTAAGCAACTAAGCTATAGAGAAAGAGGCAGAATAAAAATGAGTATGACCAAAACGAATAGCTGAAAAGTAAAACAATCCAACAAACAACAGACAATCATGATGATGATATCAATAAGGCATGTTCAGATACCACAACTAAAAAATGATAAGATGATAACGACACCAACACATACTTTAACAAAAACCAAGCCAGAAACAAATTAGCAAGCAACAAAGTTGAAACAATGAAACAACCTGATTGGCAAAGCCCCAAAACAGAACGGAAACGACCACACTCCCCCACAATTCAGCCATGACATAGAACAAACAGAAGCTCCATATTCTCATAATTGCGAGAGGACCAAGGAACCGCGGGCCAAGGGTGTTAAGAAGCTTATCCGCTAAAGCCTCGGGGTGGATATAGTTGCTGAGAGGGTACAGAACAAAACCAAAGGCTCCAAAGAAGGCAATGAAGGGAAGAATAATAGAGTAGAAGAGAGCCTGCTTGGACAACACATTAGCCAACTTTGTGTACAACAACATGAACCCAATGGCCATGGGAAGATTCACCCATGTTTTGAGAAACGGTATAATCTCAGCACTGCTTCCTCTGGCCGTCACAACCAACACATCTTTTGTGTCTCTTAAGATTGTGTAGTTGAAGAGGATGCAAAAGAACATCATCCCAAGAGGCAGAATCTTCTTCAAGGTGGCAACTTCAACACCCAAAAACTTTGGTTTCTCAGTTTCCGGTTCCCCAAAGGAATCTGCAGCAGTAGCCTCAGCCTTGCATAAGAACAAGTTTTTATTTTTGTCCCTTTGGGTAAAGACATTGGGTGTTGCTGAGAGTTTTTGGAAGCCATTGGATGAAAGAGAAGAGCCAGAAAGGATTTTTGGCTTTGGAGAGAAAAGTCTGTGTCTTAAACCTTGAGAAGGGTGTAAGAGTGAGACTCTGTTAATGGGGTTAGCGGGGAGAGAGAGAAGGCCTCTGGTTTGAAGAACAACGTCCATGACTCTCTCTCTCTCTCAGCTAGCTAGCTCCCTTGGAAGAGTTGAACAAAGAAACAGAGAGAGGGATAAAGGGAGATAAGGTGGCTGGAGCGGAAAATATATATCTTTCTTGAAGGAATGAAGGGGTAGAAGATACAAATAAAATATCTTTTTTCTCTTTTGTCTGATGAAGACAACAATAGTAAACTAGAAGAAGAACTAAGAAGATAAAACCAATACAGTGAGAGAAGAGAGGTGAATCTGCACGAGTGAAAAGGGAAGGTAAGAAAATGTGCATGGGAAACGGTCAAGGGAAGGACATATAGGATCTTTCTCCTTTTTTACATTCAAAAATCACACTACTCGTTTATTTTTTATAATTTCATGGATTTTTTTACATAACACAAAACAACATTACACTCATTACTTGCAAGAATTTCCCATTATATATGCTATTCACGAACGTTGGACTTGGAACTTGAACAGGTTCATGAATGAACGTGGCCAATTAAGAAAGTTGTTTTTTTGTTAATAATATGTCATTAAATGTTTTTAATCATTAAAAATAAACAAAATTAAGTTTGTATTTGACCTATAAACACTGTATTTATATTAACACAGTGTAAATAATCTAACAATTTATTTTTTTTTACATTTTGTCTAAATGCAAAATACCATATATATGATAAATTTATTCATTTTTATAATAATTATATAAAAAAAAAAGTCATAGCTATCATGATTTTTTATTGATTGATATATGCAAAGATTTTTACTATGTAAAAAAAATTAAAATATAACAAAATTATTTTTTATTATAAAAAAATAAATCTTAACTACTGAGTGGAGTATCTAGAAATATTAATTACTTGATCAGTATTTACCTTGAATAAATCATTCAGCAAAAAAATTACCTTAAATAAACATTTGTGCTTATTTTATTAGTTGGAATTTCTTAATTACCATCTAAAAATATTAGTTTGTATTTACTTTAGACAAAGTACAGAGTAGTCTAATTAACAACTTCTCCGTTCACCATTACCATAATATTATTATTATTATTATTATTAGACAGTTTGTTTAAATCTATAATAAATTATTATTAGATAAATAATTATTTTATAAATAAATAAAAAATAATTTATTTTAAACAAATTCAAACTAACATACTAAAAATATAGATAATTATTTATTTTATTAAAATAAATTATTATTTTATCAAATAAATTTAAATAAATCAGTACACGGTATACAATATAAATATAAATTGATTACATATATTGTTTTTATATCAATAAAAAGATAGTATAATACATTATATTATTATTTATTGATATAGTCTCACAAAATTTTATATCAATAGTTTACTTTCTTTAGGATAAATTTATACCAATAAAATTAAACTCAACCCTTCACCATTGATATATAATTATATAATACTACGTAGTACTTTTTATAGTGATATTTCATTAGAAAACTTGGAGAAAAATATATTTGCCGTAACTTCGATACAATACGTTATAAGCGATGGATAAATTTTGAAAGTGATGGATAATATTTGATTCGGAGTAAACGTGGAATTGAGTCATAGCCTTATTATTATATTTTTCAATACAGGTACTTTTTTATAGGAAACGAAACCGTTCAAAGCACAGTAGCATGTTATATGGAAAAAAGAGATATACATAAAACACTGAATTCTGCGCGTACGATCGAGGGGCTGTTTATATTTAACTATTATTTGTTAGAAAAGTTTTTTTATGAGAACTGTTCGTATTAAAGAAGATCCACACTCGATGTGCGGAATCAAGATAATATATCTGTCCTGAATTTTAGTGGAAAGAGAGAACAAATAAGAACTAATTAGAAGAAAAGAGAAAAGGTAAAAAAAACTAATAATGCGTTTAATGTCTTAAAAACATATAAAAAAAACTGTTGAAAATATTGTAAGAAAAATTATAATTGTTCGTTTCCTCCTCTTCCTTTCTCAGAACGTAAAGAAAGGGAAGACAAAGTCGTGATGATTGCTTCGAAGTTCGAACAATGTTACATACTTATATGCTATGCATATTGCTTGTTCTTTTTCTTTATTCCTTTCTAACTATCAACTCAAGTAAAATCAATGTTTGACTAAACAAGCTTTTGGAGGCATCAGTAATAAAACAAAATTATATTCAAATTCTTATCGTATAGACAAAAAATTAGTGTGCACATACTTTTTTTTTTGTATTCTAGTGTCTGTACTTATAGTTATTCGCTAATGCCTAATATAAGTTTATATATGAACTCAGAAGACACTAATTAATGAATCAAATGAAAACAAAAATTAATTTACAAAAAAATAAGTCATGTACAAATAAATAATAATAAGGCTCCTCTTGTGTAAAAAATAAATAATTATAATAAGTGCAACGTATATTTCAGAGGGTAATAAAGTATGCAAATCCTAGCCCTTCGCTATAATAAATGGTTAAGATTGATAACCTTAATTAAAATTGACACAAGATCAGTATTTATTGCTATAATAGTATAATCCTAAAATATTTGGGTTAATCAACCATAAAATAAAATAAACTTGGGATATTCATTTAAATACTTTAGTGTGCTAAATATTTTAGTGTAGACCATAATTTTATTTTATTTTTTTTATGAATACCACAGGTATCTTTTGAGATCAGAGACTAGAGACACTGAACACAATCTTATTTTTATTGGTAGTGTAAATGATGATAAATATGTGAATTTGATTAGTAGAGGTGAATGAACTAAATATTCAACTAAACTAAATTTGTCACAAATCATTTTTTTTTATTGAGTGGCAAAACACAATATGTATATGTGATAATACTCCATAAATTAACCATTTAACACAAAGTCATTTCAAATATAACTTGGATGAAATTATTTGGTCTTGGCATTTGCATACGAGACACTAATGTTAACTTCACATGTGTTTAAGTTAATAAAATTTAATGATATTTTTAGTTTAGAAGTTGCTGAAACTTTTAAATAGATTATAACATTAATATCTTCAATGTAATATATGAATCTGATTATAAATTAGTTGTTGACAATTTCAACAAATCTAGTATTTTCATTTTACACAATATTTTAAATAAATGTAAAACTTTATTTTTACATAATTCAAATTTTAAAGTGAATTTCATTCTACACGACATGTTATTTATTTATTTGTAAGAATATCAAAATTTTTTGTTTATAGTGAAATTTTTAACATTATCTCCAATTGTATTTGTTATTTGATATATAATGAAATACTATAATTATGGTTAAAAAAAAAAAAAAAACAACTGTGTCGGTGTCTCTAGCATTAAAAGATAATTGTGGTCTACGAAAAAAAGAAATAAAAAAACTCATTTACACTACCATTTTTCGTGTAACTCCTTTTCAGGTGGGTATGCCCACAACAAGGCTCTCTTGAGTTTTATTGGGCCACTGTTAATTAGGCTTTGGCCCATATTGAAAAAATTGGCAGCACAAAGCATGTAGCGAATCCATTGCTGTGCCAACCTATAGAAGCATGACAGATTTAGATATCTCAAGTCTCAGCCTCATGTTTTTCCCTTTTCCCTGCGATGTTCGACGTCAATATGGGCTAGTTTATTTTAAATTAAAAAATAATTATTATTATTATCATTTATAAATAAATAGAATTTTTTTAAAATAAATATTAAAAAAAACAGAAACCGTTTAGAAAAATATACTAAAAAAATAAAATAAAGAACTTCTTATTTTATTAAAATAAATATTTTTTTATCAAATAAGTTTAAATAAATTAATTATATATCATCATCTTTATCTTCTATTATAAGAAGAAGAAAAAAAATAAAATAATTTGAGACAGAAACTTCCAACATACATTAATTAAATTTTCCATGACAGAAAAACATGAAAAAATGACATGAGTACTGAGTAGCAATCTTAATCAGCCCGTTACTTGTCTAATTAGTAATTACATGGAAATTAAGAGAATGAGGATCCAAATTAAAGAAAGTAGAACGACTCAGATTTCCGAAACCAGCGTCCCGAACCGAAATTGCTTGCTTCTTCGGACAAATTAGCCAACCCTCCACAGTCCACACAATTGGTCCACCAAATAAATGGGTTAGTCTAATGTTTGTTTTGCATTAAGAAAGGTATAATAAAGGTATTAACAATATGGTCTTAAACTCTAACCAAATACTGTATTAAATATAAAATCTTATTATAGAGTAATTAATCAAAATATACAGTTAATTAATTCATTAAAAAATGTTAAGTGGATGAGATGAGTTAATAAATAAATGATTAAATATATTTTTATTTCTTCAAATAAAGTATTTATTATTATTAGTCTTTTGAAAAAAAATATTTAATTTTTTTAATCTTTATATGATAAATATTATTTTTAGTCATTTTAATTTAAATAAAATATATAAATTTTGTAATTTGTTACAATTTTTTATTATTATTGATTTTGACAATAAAAAACGGTTACAAATTAAAAAAAATTATATATTTTATTTAAAAATTGATGTGACAAAAAGAAGAACTAAAAATAGCATTTAAACCATAAACGACCTTACATATTTTATCTAGCCTACTAAATAGAAGATCAACCAGCATATTACCGCATTTATTTATATAAATAAATTAACTCCCACCAAACCCATACACACAAAGTCTACTTTAATTTCATTCATTCATTGCATTTAATTTATAGACGAGGAGGCCTATTCTATACTGTATATTGGTAATTAACTTCGCTGGTATGATCAATGTACTCCCAATAGTTATTAAGCACTGTGTGGAAAATATTTTTTGCACAAAGTTTTCTTCATATTGAAAGTTTTTTACCTATGGAGGATAGAACCTGATTAATCTCTCTCAACTTTTGCCTAATTATAAGTTTTATTTTTCTCATAATTAGAAAGTCTTATAAGTTTTTTTTTATAGACAATATTAATAGTTAATTATTAATTTTCAGCAGAAGACGATTTATCTCATCATTCTTTTATTCAATTCTTATCCTCAATCAACCTTATAAGCTCGTTAGAAAATAATATATATAAAAAGGAAAGACAAAATATATTGCAGAAATTGAGGCACGAGGCACGTCGTGGTTCATGATTGTTTCCTGAAGAAGATAAAGGTGGGGTGGAGTTAGTGTTGGAATTGTTTTATTGTTTGTGTCTTTACTAAGAACATTATTATGGAGAATATATGAATAATACAAGGGGTTCAAAGATCAAAGCAGAACAATCCAGGTAGGTTGAGTTGGGAGAAATGGTTGTTGTAAAGCCTACAAGAAAGGGGACCATGCCAACACATATACTTACTAGTCTAAGCTATGTGCGTGTTACCTTCTGTCTAATTAAGCTTCTTGCTTACCTTCAAAAAGGAAACAGAAACACAATCGATTATTATAGTTAACGATCGAATGGGAAAATGTTTAAGGGTATCATTAATGTGGTTGCTAGAGACGGGGATTATTATTCCACACTTTATCTACCTGTCTCGCTATATATATATCTCGTTAATTAGATAAATTATAACAACTGTACAGCCAGTACAACTCACTATTGTTCGTTTGTTAGATTATATTAGATGCTAAATTTTTTCCCATTTGAAACTTCGGACATTGGAAGTGGAAAAGCAATGGAAAGAGTTGAAAAACGCCCTCATCCTGACACCACCTCAAAATTATTTTCTAGTACTTAATTGACTTTTTTTACATATTTTTATAGTTTATAGCTACTGCAAATTTGATTGATTCCATGAGATTTGGAATAATCAACTTTGGAAGTAGAATACATTCAGCCACAGATTCTATACCTATGTAAGTAATAAAATTAATTATAATAACAAATTGTGTTAGATTCTATATAGTATTTAACAAATGGAGCACAGTACTCTTATAGCCTATTGAGAAAGTAAAGGGTAGATTCCCAAGTTGCTACTATTATGTTGATGTTATGTTACTGCGGAGAATAAGGCAGAAAAGAGATTCTTCAGTTTTTCTAACGGAAAAACAGTGTATGATGGATCCTGTCATCAAACAGGAAAGAGGAGGATGGGAGAACACCGCACCGCACCGCACCGCACCGCAAATTGGATCACATCCTTTCAAAATATTTAATTAAAACAAATTTTGATAAATTTATGACTTATTATACACATCAAAATAACATTAACACTTAATTATTTTGATTAATTCTTTAGCATTTAATCAAAATACGATAAACAAAATATGGTTAAAGTGACCAATGACATTTTTAGCAATCGTTTTTATTCTGTCCAAAATAAACTAAACAAGGTACTGATTAAAAAGTGGCTCAGAATAATAATGAATATCAATAATCATGAGCAATTTTTTGTCTTACGGTGTGAGGGTGGAGGAAAAGGTCCAAAATCTTTTGATCACATGGATGATGATGGAGAGATTCATAAAAGTGCCATGCCATGGTGTTTATTTGGGCAGCCAAACGTGCAAAACATTTCCCTCTATTTTCTTCCATTTTCATGTTATGAATGAACATATATAAAAAAAATTATAATTAAAGGAAGGGAAATATATATATATAATTCTGACGAGGCTCATGTACTGGATATCTTAGTACTTGCTAAGCTGTGATGTGCCCTAATGGAATGGGATCCAACTCCATTTTCATACGGAAAATATAAAGCGATAATTGATTCTGACGTAATTAATAATTGCTTCGGCATTTACACTAAATTTATTTTAAAATCAATTTTAATTAAAATTATCAAAATATAATTCACTTCGCTAATAAAAATTATTTTTACAAAATCAATTAAATGTACATCCACATTGAAGTAATGTTGATGAACTATATTGGTTGGTCGCACGTGATCGGTGATCCCTGGTCCGTGTCACTAGTGACTAGGCTAGACCCCTAAGTTGAAAAATAAATGGTAAGAAAAGTTGGTACCTCAGGGCAGGGCTCAGGCGCATGCGAGCAGAGCAAAAAGTAAAAGGTTAACACGTGAGACTGAGGTATGGGTGTGAAGTATGGGAACCTTCCTCTCAAATGGAATGGAATGCATATTGATGTAAATTAATCAAGAGTTTTATGTATAGGGACGAAAATAGTATCATAAAAAAAATTGACTCTAGTTAAAAACTTTTATATTAAATTTACACAACTATTAAATTAATAACAAAATGATAAGCAAATCGATGTAACAGTTTTTATTTAATCAATTAATTATAACAATTTTCGATAAAATTTATTTACTATTTGTTATTAGGAAAAAATGAGAAGAGATAGATTGTGAATTCAAGTTCATTCACTGATATTTTTAATAAATTAATATTTGTCAATAATTTTTTTTTTATTATCAATATGAAATTTTTACACTTTAAACAAAAGATAAATCATAGATTTTTAAAGTAATTATTATTAAAATTAATAATATTTTATGATAATTTATGAATAGATGATAGTATAAAATATAAAATTATTAAACATCATTTTTGTATAAAATAATTTTCTTCTATGGTTTGAGAATAATAAAAAAAAACTTTTTATTATTTATTCTTAAAAATAAATTTTAATGTTATAATATTTTTAATTTAACGTTAATTAAATTAAACGAACACACGTTATTATGTGAAAAGTACAAATTGAACATCCTAACTCAATGATGTTTTTGAGTTATCTAAAAAGGCCCTTGTTACCAAAAGGCCGTTGAAGTAGTAACTAACGTTTAATTTTTGAATCCATGGCTTTACCGTTAGCCCCCCAAACAAGAATTTAAATTCCTTTATTATTGTTGTTGTTTTATGGATGGGGGAAAATACTAGTAGCATGAAAATTACAAAACAGAATCTATTTGTTTAATATGAGAGAGATGCAGGAAAATGATTCTCAATCACAGTAACAGGCTGTGACGGTGACTCATAGTTGGGTGGGGACCCCAACCGGACCACCTCTTTCTCCCTATAACCGTTGTAGGAATCCCCTTTTTTTTTTTTTTGAATCCAACACAACAACGACAAATATACTTACCATATTTTTTCGCTAACATTTTTCTTTATGTTTGCTACTTTTTATACTGTTAATGCATATAATTATTATAAGAATCAACATGTTACATGACAATATAAAAATAATATTACGTTTGTAATTTCGTGACTGTGGTTTAAAATAATGAACTTGGACAAGTTCAACAAACATACCTTACCTACTAACAAACGTAATGCAATTTAGGTTTAAATAAAAAATGAGAACGCAGTTTTTGTAATCTGTTCTATGAATAAAACATACACTGCTCAAGAACAAGAAAAAAAAAAAACATACACTGCTCTGAGCCCACAAAAGTTAAATTATTATTACTGCCTCCCGTAAAATGACAACAGTGACCAATTTTAAATTTAAATTTTCTAAAGTCTAAACCTTTGTTAAACATGCATGCGTGCTAAGTAGTTGTTATTATTATATTAAAAAAAAAACCATTATAGACCGTTTCAGGGCTCAAGAACATCGTGCCGTTTACATTATTAAAAAAGTTTATAAATTTGACTTCTCCAGCCTTTCTTCGCACACTTTAGATTATGTTAAATTATCAAATTGGGTCAAAGCTTATAAGAATATGAAGGAGCAATGCTTTTATTTTATTTCAAAGAATAAGTGATTTAAATTACACAACTTTTTCAATGCATTTTAATGATAATTTAGTTCAAATATCGCCTCCTTTTAACCAACGGAATGATCATGATAAATGAACCGCAATATATGAATAAATTTTTTTAACTTTAACCCACGATATAATTTTTTTTTTATATAAGTGTCTTCTACTTATACATGTGAAAGGTTTAATTGATTATTTGGTTGTTATATCTACGTTAACCTTATGTTTTAATTCTCATGATTCGTGCTCTAGTGTTGGTGTTTGGGGATTTCTGTCCTTGGAACAGAAATGCCCCCTCCTCCTTTGTTGTTTGTGTTTATGGGTGAATGTAGTGTGTATCTTATAGCAACTTATAGTGTTAGGTTGCTAATTATGTGAGATTTGATGCGTGTAATTTTATGTTATTGCATTATTTATGTTTTTATTTTTGTAATTATTATTTTATTGAGCGTCTTCGTGTACTTCAATTGTGGTCAATGATATT
This sequence comes from Amphicarpaea edgeworthii, assembly GCA_014843725.1. Taxonomy (NCBI): domain Eukaryota; kingdom Viridiplantae; phylum Streptophyta; class Magnoliopsida; order Fabales; family Fabaceae; genus Amphicarpaea; species Amphicarpaea edgeworthii. Next base: position 13,402,498 of record CM026319.1, read on the forward strand.
TTTTGTCATAAAAAAAATCTCATATCTTAAAAAGTTTCTTAATCAACAAAATAATAATTTATAATTATTTTATCGTTGACTGACAATTTAGGTATTAAGTTAAACTAATTAAAATTCCATCTTAATACTAACATGTATCTTTTTTTTTTAATCATATTTATATTAAGTAAATAATTTAAATATTATTTTTTTAAAAGGAAATTTAAATATTAATTAAAGAGCCAAAGAAAGTAGAAAATTATTTTATTTAATAATTATTGAAAGATAATTTTACAGTATTATTTATATTATTGTAAAAAGTTAAAAAATACGTGTTATAGTATCGAATTTTATTCATTCAGAAAAGAAAGAATAAATGAAGTGGAAGTAATAATAATAATCAGCAAAAAGCAAAAAGGGGGTCAGGTTTGAACAGGCTGTGAATGAATAGTGTAATATCTCAAATAAAATAATTCTAATCCGCCAATGATGATTTTTTTGTCTGCCAACATTGCAAGTGATTATCATTAGTCATTAGTTAATTAAAGAAAGATTTAGTAGCGAAATTATAAAAGCGAGAAGGAGGAAAACAAAAAGGGGAGAGAAAGGAAGAAAGAAAAGAAGAAAGGAGGTTGGAGAAGGCGAAAGGCAAAGAAGGGGATTTCAAAACTCGTGAAAATTCAGAGAGAGGGATTTTCATCGTTCTCTCTCTTTCTTCCTCTCTGCTCTGCTCGTTCGTTACCACTGAAACCCTAGTGTCGTTGTTCTTGTCTCGCACGCAATCGTGCCTGCGACACTGAACTTCCGGCGCCGGGAATGGGCCTCGAGCAGCCGCCGGATAACACTCTGTTGAATTTAGCTAAGCTAGGGTTTCAGTTGGGTATCGGATTCGGAGATCCATCTCTTTTAAGTCTCAACTAATTAATTATTACTAACCGATTAATAGAAGAAGAAGAAGAAGAAGAAAACGACGCCAAGTAACCGTCCGGCGAAACCGGGAACCGTTACCGTTACCGGCTGGCGGATCCCTATTTCTCGTTTGAATTGCGATGATGGCAGCGAGGGGAGGGCAGTGCTTCGAGAAGCTTCGGAGGTTCGTTCGGACGGTGTTCTTCGTGGCGGCATTGGTGGCCTCGCTGCTCGTGACGTCGCTTCCGGTGCTCGTCGCGGTCGTCGACGTCCTCGTCCCTTGCGTTTTGATTTCCAGCTTCACGTGCATCAAGTGCTACGGCTTCAAGGAGCATTTGCGTCGTTACGCTTTCAAGAGCTCCTTGACGGATATTCCTCTCGTTTCGGTCATAAGATCCTTCATCATTATCTGTATGATCCGTTATTCCTCGCCTTTTTTGCTTGCATTATTATGACGTGGCACAACGATGATTATCCTCCTCTTCAAGGAATCACTCACTGTGCTTTTGCTATTATTTCTCGTTTTTTTTTTCTCTTAAGGTTGAGGGTGTTAAAGGTGGATCATACGTTGCTTAATTTGGCTACCTAACCATTTGTTCATTCCTTTATTTTATTTTATTTTATTTCATTTCATTTTTGCTCGTTACATTCTTCTCCGAAATCATTTCTCGTACTCCTTCATATTGTGTTTCAACAGAGATAAAAAGCACGTTGATTTTTAATAAGCCTAGTTTTGTGTATATTATAAAAAGGTCTGGTTCTAATATTAGGCTTTTTGTTTGTTTACTTAAAATGAATGCAGGCGTTTATTCCATTTGTGATAGCCCGGCTCTTTCACATGGTCCTTACCTTGGAACTGTGACTCTGTCGTCCTTTATCTCAATTGTTCTCCTTTCAGTCAAAGCTTGCGTTTTCACTGTAAATTCCCAGATTGAAGCAGAAGCTACGGTTTCCCCTACAAGGCAGAGACTTCATTTAAAGAAGTCATGGGGAATGCCTGTCTTGTTTCTCTCGTCAGTTGTGTTTGCTCTTGGCCATATTGTGGTTGCTTATAGAACCAGCTGCAGAGCAAGGAGGAAACTCATGTTTCATCGAGTTGACCCTGAAGCGGTAAGTTTGCAATGGTCTTGCTCTTAGTATGTTGTTTCTTTCCTTTTAATTCTTTGGAATTCTATTTTCCTCTAGCTTAAAAGGAAATTTCTGAATTCAGGAATCTTAAATTGGTCAGTTGTAATTAGTTTGATGACTCACATGCTAAAAAAAATATTTGTTTTTTTTCTGTCTAATTAAGCAGGTCCTTTCATGCAAAAATATTTTCACTGGTTATCATAAGGTCCCTCGGTCTCCTGTTCCCTCTGAGGGGAGAACCCCAAAAAGTGACAGTGAAATGAAAAGGAGGCCTTTCGGAGCAGCTCACGATGAAGAACTGCCAATCAGATTACTTGCAGACTCGGAGAGCTTATTCATCTCCTGCCAAGGTCTTACCCTCCATTACAAGCTTAGCCTACCTGGTTCACCTCCACTTAACATGTCCTCAACATTTTGCTCCACTTCATCAATGGCTGGGGGGTTGTCAAAATTCAATAGACAATTGATGTTTATATCTCCAAAAGTCCATAAGCAACTCAATAGGAGCTATAGCAATCAATTCCATGGCTCGTCTTTATATGCTCCTCTTTTAGATGGTTCAGTAACTTCTCCCCATCTTACTGAAGATATCCCTGTTTTGCGTCTAGATGAAATTCATGAAGATGAGGAAACATATAAATTAGAGTCTTTGTCTTCGGAGCAAAATTTAGAGGACATTGGCCAAGTCGGTATTGTTTTAATACATGGGTTTGGTGGAGGCGTTTTCTCTTGGCGACATGTAATGGGACCTCTAGCTCGGCAGACTAATTGCACAGTTGCTGCATTTGATAGGCCTGGTTGGGGATTGACTTCAAGACTGAGTCGGGAGGACTGGGAGAAAAAAGAACTGCCTAATCCTTATAAACTTGAAAGTCAGGTGGTTACTCTGAATCCTTAGTATGAGATGTTATAGAAGTCATTCAATATTTTATTGTTTCTAGTTGTATGTACCAGTTCCCTTTGAAGGGGAGATACCAGGATAGTTTACTCTTGGCTTCCAATGCCTAGAGCTTTCAGTTTATATAATGTTATGACTTAAGCACCCAAGGGAGCCCTAACATAGGAATCCAGTCTGTTAGGTGGAAGAGCTTAATGACTAAGTACAACATAAGCTTCTTACCAGGCTCAGTCTAGTACTCAACATTATCACCTCCTTTAAAGAGCTGGCAGTGCCTTACCCTGTCAACACTTTGGGAACTTTACTCACCTATTAGTATTTCGTGTATTATACCTTAATCTAGTCCATAGGTGCCTTTTCCATAGCTCAACTCCCAATAAGAGCACCAATTGTTATGACCTAAATACATGTGGAGCCCAACCCAAAAGGCTAATTCATTTGGTGGGAACTCTCATGACTTAAGTACCATACTGAACTTCCTATTCTACTCAATGAGTCAATGTGGAAGTGTGGAACTCAACATTATCCAAATGACAGTCTTTGCATTGACAAAATCACTTGTGTTTAGTTTTTCATCTGGGTTTTATCTTAATTGCATATCTGTTTGACTTGTGTGTTTCCAGGTTGATCTGCTTTTGTCTTTCTGCTCCGAGATGGGATTTTCTTCAGTTGTGCTAATTGGTCATGATGATGGAGGGTTGCTTGCTCTGATGGTTGCACAGAGAGTTCAAACATCAATGAATTCTTTCAATGTGAGCATTTCTTCCTGCTATCTTATGTTAAGTAGATAACTTAATCAATGGGATTAGCTGCATTGTGCAGCTGAGCTTTTATAAATATATTTGTTTTTGTATATGTCAAGCTGCCACTTACATGTTACTCACATTCCATATAGTTGTCTGATCAAGCTAATGGTTGATGTTTAATGTTGTATTTTTGTGGCTAATGTGCATTTCACATTTGATCAAGTTGTTAGGCGTGTTTTGTGTCATTCAGGTTACAGTGAAAGGGGTTGTATTGTTGAATGTTAGCTTGTCAAGGGAAGTAGTTCCTTCCTTTGCTAGAATCCTTCTGCATACTTCACTTGGAAAGAAACATTTGGTTCGTCCACTACTAAGAACAGAAATCACCCACGTGGTGAATCGGCGTTCGTGGTATGATGCTAACAAACTGACAACAGAAGTTTTGACTCTCTATAAGGTATGTTTGTACGTTAAGGTACACGTAGATATGAATGAATAAGGAGCTGCTCTTTCCTTTTGTTAGTTTCAATTTCAAACATGATTAGTAACTACTATGGTTTTACTTGTATTCTTTTTTCTTTTTCCAATTTCTTCTTATCCTGCAAGTCATGATAGACTGATAGTGTTTGCTCATTGACTATAATTCTAGCTTACAACCTTTTTATTTGATCTATTTGCTCCGCTTTACTTCCTGTCTTGGCATTTGTTCTTAGTACTTTTGTCATAATTTCTGGAGAAATATTTGATTGACTTGTGTTATTGGTGACTACTGTTCTTAAGGCTCCACTATATGTAGAAGGATGGGATGAAGCACTTCACGAGATTGGTAAATTGTCATCAGAAACCATCCTTTCAGCAAAAAATGCAGACTTAATGCTACAAGCTGTAAAAGACATTCCAGTGTTGGTCATAGCCGGTGCTGAAGATTCACTCGTCTCAATGAAATATTGTCAAGCAATGGCCTCCAAATTTGTAAATTCTGTAAGTATTGAAGTTTCTGATACTCGAAAAGTTTGGTGCTAAATGCTGATATGATATTTTGTTTGTCTTGGGGCAGAGACTGGTTGCAATATCCGGATGTGGGCATTTACCCCACGAGGAGTGTCCAAAGGCGTTGCTTGCGGCTATATCACCCTTCATTAATAATAATAAACTCTTGTCTGTATATAACTCGCAAAGCCACTAGATGTTTATACATAATTGTAGGGCGCTCCTTTCTTTCTTACTTTCTAAACAAAAAGTAATTACTACTTCCAAGAGAAACAAAGAGATCAAAGGCATCTCTTGGGCGTTTTTGATGTGCCAGTGCCAGCCTTTAGGTGTTTTAATCTGTATCTTTCTTTTCTAGCCGTCGATATTTTATTTAATGCTCATTTTTGCTGCTTGTCAACTAAAATAAATCGGGAAGATGAGTAGATAACATTTGTAAATTTAATTTATCGTCAGGTTAATAATGAATATAATCTAGCACTTGAAACAATTTATGATTTTAATTGTTTTTAATATACCACTGGTATTCGAGTCTGGTACATCTGTGATACGAGGGTTAACTTAACTGTTGTCAATGCGAGTGGCGAAACAACATGCGGAGGTGTTTTACGAGATCAAAATGGAGTTTATTATGGACATTTGCACATAATCTAGAAACGTGCATGTTATGGGCTATTGCTGTGGATATCAAAATTGTATGAGATAGAGGTTTTAAAAGGGTGTGTGAGGAAGTTACATATGGAGATATGTCACTCAAGAAATAAATATGGTCGCGGATGTTTTAGTAAAATTTGGTTTTACCCTTAATGGAGAGTGATATTTTTTATTTGAGTCCTAATTTTATCTATACTCTTTTAATTGATGATGTAAATTTTGAAATTTGTCAAGTTTTTTAATAATAATATTTTGTAGGGACTCCTAAGTCTCCTTATTTAAAAAAAAAAAAAGTTTTTGTTATGTAATGTAAAGTTACTCTTATAAAACAATAAAAAAAACCTTTTTGTAAAGGGTAATTTTATCTTTTTGTTTTTTTTGGAAAAGTTGGTGATAAATTTGGCAAAATGGGGTGAGTAACATTGTCCATTAAAAACTTACTATTCTTGAATTGGGTAGAAGTAGGGTTGAAAACCCGGACCGGACCGACTAGTTGGACTAGGACCCGGGTGGATGAGCGGGTTGAGTGGGCTTTTGGACTAGCCATGCTTTTAAACTGGTATAACTCGGAGTGACCCATGCAAACCAGCCAGTTGAACCGGTGACTTGGTGGACGGTTGAACCGGGCTACAAAGCCTAGTCTTACACACCACTGCACACATGCAATATTTTTAATCACAAGACCAATGACAAATATATGTTAATAATAATAAACGTAATTTATATATATTATAATTTAGTGACGGCAAAACTAAATTATAATATATTAATTTTAATATATTGTATACTATTAAAATATAAAATAATTAAATAAATAGTCTAATAAATTTTAATTAATAGAAATCAATTAAATAAATCATGAATTTTAATGAATTTGAATTTTAAAAATGAATTTGTGAAAATTATGTTAATTTGTACTGTTATTATTTGATCTTTTAAAATATATAATATAAAATTTTAATAAGTTGTACAAATATAAAATTTATATAAAATAAATATTTTAATTTTTTTAATAGAGACTGAGTTATGTGGTTTCAATCAGTGACCCAATGATCCAATACCTCGACCAGTTCGATTTCTAAAACACTGAATAAAAGTATAGAAGTAAGCTATCTAGAATTATTTTCTTATTCATAAAAAATTTATAATACATTGTTCTATTGACAAAGTCAGACTTTATTAAAAAACTATCTATAATACACATTTTATTATAATTTAAGAATTCCTTTCATTAGTAAAATTTTAGGGGATATAAAAAATTAATTATCCCTTATTTGATTTCTAAAATTAATGTGGTACATTAGTACAATACTTTATTCAGCAGAACAATTACGAAAAAATAAATTTATCCTTATTATTTATATATTATTCCGTTTAATGGATTTCACACTTCTCTCCTCCACTTTTCCTGATTTTTTCAACTTTACACGTTCTTCTTCTCCCATTCTAATCTTCCGTAAAGGCTCGAAGACTTTCATCCTGATTTCACGTTTAAGAAGATTTTTTTTTAGGTAAACCACGTTAATAAATTATAATAAATTAAAAAAGTTAATTTTGTAAATTTATATTATTATATGTGGACTGTATTTAATGCACCAAATAAGATATAAAATAAAAAAATATCCTGTGACTTAATAATTGTCCTGTACTTATTCTGCTTGTCGTTTAACACAGAAAAATAAATGGAGCCTAAAAATTATTAAAAGTTACAGAATCAAATAAACAAAAATACAAGAAGTGAGATTCACAATTTTTAATAAACTTTAGCGAATAATAAAAAATGTTATTAATCCTCATTAAATCGATTGTTACTCAGAATATCTTGCTGCAAACTGACAATTCATGACAAATATTTAAATAGTATTATTTTAGGGGTGGTTTATATCTTTGACAGACCATCACTTAGTTTAGGTAGTGGTAAGTAGTAAATGATGAAACAGAAATAGAAAGGTAGTGAGTGGGTAAGTAGAAGTGTAGAATCAATCACACGAATCGCGAAAAAGCCGTGAAAATGCATTTTACTGCTCATGCCCTGCATGCCTATTGAGTATTGACTAGCTTAGACTAGATTACTGTACAAAAACGGTGTCGTTTTTAACTAGTTCTTCTTCCATTCATCAAACAAACCCATGCTGTGCTCTTTTGCCACCTTTCAGTTTCACAAAACCCCAATTCTCTCTCCCTTTTCCATTTTCTGTTGCTTGGAATGGAAGCAGCCATTGCCCATTGCTGACTTGTTCGGTCAGCCAAATTTCTTTCTTCAACCTTTTATATAAAAAACTATGTTTTTCACGCTAACCTTTCTATCATTATTATTATTATTATTGTTCTAACCCCTAACTATTTTTTTTTTAACTCTTCATCTCCCATCTCTTTTATGGTTTTAAATATATATAATTATTTTGTCTCAGGTTGAGTGACTAGAACAACATGTCACACTCGGAGAATGTTGGAGAATTGATTGGTTTCAAGTGGGGCAACAAGAGCGGTGTTGGTGTGAAAAATGAAGACACACAGTGTCAGTACTATGAGTCCTTTGTTTACGAGGGTGTCGAGTATTTCCTATATGATTCTGTTTACTTGTTCATTGCGGGCTATGTTGAAACTTCCATTGCCAAGCTTGTCAAGATATTTGAGAGACCAAATCGTGAAAAGATGATCAAAGTTGTCTGGTTTTTCCGCCCCCTCGAAATTCGAAATTTACTCCAAAATTATCACCCGCGTTGGAATGAGTTGTTCTTGGCATCTGGTGACGCCAAAGGTGTTTCCAATGTCAATTATCTGGTAATTTCATTTCATTTATTGCTTTTATTATCTACCTATTATTAATCATGTACGCTGTTAATTGCTTATCAAGTTATCTATCTTTTATTGTTAAGAAAAATAATCATCTTCGCAAATGCTAATTAATTTAGTTTGCTCTTTTGCTCTGTTATGAAATTTTGGGAAGAGCTAATGAGTCTTTTTGTTTAACATGCTACTTTTTGTGTAGTATATACTATAACATTTGATATACTTGAAAATTGAGTCTTTGTCATTTTATACATGTTTGTTGATGCTATTTCCTCCATTTAAAATTTTGTTTTCAGGAGTCAATTATTGGAAAATGCAGTGTTGTTTGCACTTCAAAGGACAAGAGAAATCCTAAGCCATCAGAAATAGAGTTAAAGAAGGCTGACTACTTTTTCAATTGCACTTTCGATGTTGTAAGTCATGCAATCACTGATAAATTTACTAATGAGATTGATGGAGTTAAAGGTCAGTATCCATCTCTTGTATTTTGTTACATGCTATCTTCATTAAAATTAAACTGTACACATCACATGTATTTGACCTGTTGATCTGGAGCAATTACTGTTTTTTTTTTTTTTTCTGATACAGTAGCCTGTAGTTGTAGTTGCCTTAAATTAGCATTACCACTCATAGCGCACTTTATTACTGTTCTGCAGTGGAGCAGTTCTTTAACCGGAATGGGGATGAAAAAACCAGCAACCATCTGCATGTTGGGACAAATATAAGACCCAAAGTTGTGATTAAGACTAGGACTAATCCTTGTACCGTCTCATGTTGTCAAGTTAATGATAAAGCTGAAGTTAGGGCTTCTGAGAATGTTTTGCCAAAGCAATCATCAGATTCTTATCCAAATAAAAAGAGGAAGGTTGTAGAAGAGAATCCAACCATTGGTCAAAGTAGAAAATACCCTAAGGTAGAGGAAATTAATGAGAAGAAGGTAGAACTCAGACGGGATGAAAGAGTCAAAACATACAAAAAAGTTATTGATGTAATTGAAAGGCCAGATGCAGTAAGTCTCTTAAATTCTATGTCGGTTACCTTTTACTCATATTTTAAGTTCCTTCTTAAAAGACTAATCCTTGATGACCTGAACAAATCAGATGAGCTACAACTTATCTACTTGTTTGGTGTCTTGAGAAAATTAACCCTGCAAATATTGTATAAATATGAAAGGTTCATCATCATCATCATGTATTCATGTTTATGATTTAAAGCACTTTTTTTTTTTTTTTTTTTTGTCTATTCTTTGACTACAATGATAGGAGTCCCTAAAATGTATAATGTCCCTTTTTCACTGGATATAAAATTATTTAACTTGGCTTCTGAAGCAAGATAATGAGATTGAGAACCTTGATGGTAACAAAGCCGGCATTCATAATCTGTAACCTATAGATGTGGTTTCTTATATGATTCTAGTCACAGTTCTAATCCCTTACGAACCCTCAATTTCATTGTTACAGGAAAAAAGAAGGTGGTTTAAGAAAATGGTGAGTTTTATTTCTGTATATATTGTTAATTCGTGGTCTAGGGTTTGATCATTTTCAAGGTTTGGGTTTATCTAAAAAATAATATTTTTCTCATTTGGATCTATGAAGGATGGACACAAGGCTAATGTCTAAAATATAGGATGTCTGCATTTTTCCCAATAAAGTCTTAAATAAGATCCTTTTAACTTTTGAGTGGTCGGTCAGTCTACATCCTTGTGATATTGATTGAAGACTTACTGATTATTTGTGTGCCGTAATTTCCACTTGAATAAAACCAATTGTTAATTCACTCTATAACAATTGCATGTGGCTAGTTTTAAATGTTCTTTTGGTTCGTTTGGCACATGACACTTGCCTATGTTGGTTTGAAATAAGCAATGCCAATCTTATTTGGATTTTATTGATTTTCAAATATGATCAAACAGTTCTATTTGTGAACTGCTACAAAAGAAGTGTATTTTATAATGGAATATAATGAATGAAGTGAATTTTCCTGTTTATTAATCATTATAAAGATTCTTATTATTATCCGCGTGTAACCATGTTTGCTCATGGCAGATTACATATATAGTACAAAATAAAAATTACACTCAGAGTGAATAAATGCAAATATATTCTTCTATCAAAAGGATATAATATTGTTATGCTTGATTTCCTGTTAACAATTTCATTTGTAGCCATGGGATGAAAGACTGAAGATAGCTCAAGAGATGGATTCCTTGGTTTTACTGAATAATCTGGATCCATCCTACACGTCATATGAAGTAGAGGTATATAGGAGTCAACTTTTCAAATTCTCTAGCGGCTTGTTTACTTTCTACTGAATAGAGCTTGTTTATATTTTACTTGCATTAAGATGATGCTATGGTAAGCAGTCTACTCAATCATTATTGCTCCTACTTTATTTGTGAATTGAACTTTTAAACATTACATTCCTATAGGATTATGACCAACTTTATGGAAATTTCAACATCAGCTTAAACAATGTGACAATTGAAAAGTGAAACTCTTCTATTAGTTGAAATTGATATAATCTATATGCTGATTTAGTTTTAGAAGTACCCTTGACATAGTTAAAAGGTCAAAACTTTGATCAAGTTCCTTACACCCTTGCCATCAAGCTCTCTAAGTATTGTCCTATTTAAAATATGCTGTGTGTTGTGTGCGGATGTGCTATGTATGGCTTTACAATTATCAAGTAATTGAAACTTAAATGAGTTATTCTTCTTCCTAAGAGAAATTTTTTGTTTAGATTTTAAATTAATCTGTTCTGTGTTTTGTGGTCGTCAAGGGAGATCTCAGGCTTAATAATATTTTGGAAACTTTGGTTTTTAACCGTGTCGAATGGCATTTTGTGATCTATATAGCCGACCTCACCTAGTGGGATAAGGTTTTGTTGTTGTTGTTGTGGTGGTGGTGTCTTGTGGTCTTGTTTTTTAATTTCTTTTTCCTCAATTCTTGTTCAGGATCTTGTTTGGTGTGCTCTCAAAGCAAGGGTTGAGGCAAGGATGATAGAATGGAGCCCGAGTTCCAATACATACTATGGTATTTACAGATTTACCCTTAAAATCATCAAACAGTTCCATTTTATTTTTCTTGTGGCTCTTTCATTGGTATGATGAGAAATATCAATTCAGTAGTACATAATAAATGTTGTGACTTTTAGATCCTCCATTGATTATGTTTTCTCATTCACTGGACAGGTAGAGCATTAGTTATTTTTAAAACAAAAGATGCAGCTGAATCTGCAATATCTCAGTTGAACCAGAGAGGCCTTGTTCTTGGAGAAGGAAGGTATTGCATCTGTTTCCTTGTTTTTCATGTTGAATTTCTCTTCTAACTTTTATGAATCATTACAGTGATAATTTGTTCTGTTTAAGAACTTGGATGGCATCTAAGTGATCTGATACCCCCTACCTCCTAAAAAAGATTATATTATTGAGTTGTATATGCAGCCAATAGGGAAACTCCGTCCCACTAGCAGCAGTATAGTTAAGCAAGCATGAAAGGTGCTGCGTATGCTTGCTGTATTTACTTGAATGTTTATTCAAATATTGACAGGCCTTATGCTTGCAGCTGAAGGCTTTACTATTCAATTAGTGCCATTTCCAGGTTAGAGATGCAAACCACATAATAGGTTCTAATTTGTTGATATACTATTGGTAAATATCCAAATATAAAAGTCAAGTCACCATAGAATGACAGTTAAGTTTATATTTCTACACAATTTGGTTCGAGACTTAAAAACAAAAACAGGTATTTTGCACCTTAAGTTGAACCTTGCAACATTGTATTGTTGATCAGGGGGTAAGGATTAAATCAGGAAAACCATATTTATTTTTCTTTTTGCTTGAACCATCTGTTATTATTACAATAGAAGGAAAGAAATATCTGACATAGGATATTTTAAACTTTGCATGATATTGTACTGCATAATATATACAACAACGCCTTATTCCACTAGACGAGGTCACATGTTGCTATCTGGCTTGGTTAAAAATTAAAGCTTCAGGAATATTATTTATCATGAGATTTCTCTTGACAACTGCCTCCAAAGTCTTTCTTTGTCTCCCTCCCCTCCTTTCTTGTGTGACCACCATTTATCTTAACATTTTCATTTGTTACTATTATTTCTCTGGTGTTGTCGCATTAAAACCCAACATTCACTACCATACATAATAGTTGGACTTATAGCAGTACGATAAAACTTACCATTGAGTTTGGTAGATATTATGCAACCACAAATAACCTCTGGTGCCTTCTCCATTTTATCCTCCTGCTTATTTCTTGTGTGTTGCATTCTTATTAATTTCTCCATCATTTTATCCTCCTGCTTATTTCTTGTGTGTTGCATTCTTATTAATTTCTCCAAAGTTATTTTATACTGCATAATATATACTGTTTATAAATTTTCTGCAGGGTTGTCAGTGCCATGAAGGGAACTCTACATGAACCTGGCAAGAAAAAAAAATTCACTGGCCATTTGGTCCTTGACAGAGCTGCGTATCAAAAGCAACACCAGGAGATGGTAGCCTAATTCACCTAATTCATTGATTTATTTTACCTTTACCCCCCACATATTAGAAAATACTATGATTTACATGATGTGTTTTATGCTTTTTTTTTTTTTTATAGAGAAACGCAGTATCAACATCACATTGTTCCCAGCCCAATACAATTGAGTACGGGATGGCTACTGAATGGCTAATGCATTATGAGAAGTCCAATGCATGCTGGAATGCACTATATCAGGTGGAGCATTGTGAAAAATTATTTCTTTTGTGTTGCAATTGCATTGCCTACAATCTTGTTGATCCAACGTCTTATGCCTTGCTGGATGGTTTAACATAATTTATTTGCCTTGCAGAAACAAATGAAGGAGATACAAGATGTGAAGAGTAAACTTAAAATACGCAGGATTTTTTCTGACGAGTCATTGTCAAATCATATTTGATAAATGAATTTTTGTTTTTCTAACTTCTTCTGATCGCAATATGACATAATTTTGAGGGGTGTGTTGAGGTTATTTTTCCGCATGTACAAGGAAAATTGTAGGTAGGATAGGATAGATTCATCTCCTCCACCCTGTTTTGTAGGGTACTAGGGGCCAACCTATGTGGTATTCTCAAATGTTTCAACTGGGTGTAAAGTTTTGCATTTAGTGAGTACATTGTATTTTGAACAGCTCTTTGCTTATTTCATTTGCTTTTTTGCTCAAGTATATATTTCTTATTATCGTAATCCATTTTCTCTTTTGTAAAATAGGTTTACATTTAATATTTTTCATTCAGTTGAGTTATTTGAGAAACCGGTAGAAAATGTGTGTTGATTTTAAAGATTGAACAAATAGGTAGAAAAGGGGAAAAAGTACATAATCTAAATTTATGAGGGTGAGAGATAAGAGAGGAGAGAGATTAATGATTGACTTTAAGGGTAATGCATAAAAGTGTAAAAATTATTTTATTCCGTATATTGATTAAACTCTTAATAATTTAAGCAGAAGAAGAATTTTTTAATGTAAGGATAAAAAGTACAATTGAGTAATATTATTAGTATTAATATTAATGTGACGTTGCAGTAAAAAGAAAAAAATTATATTAATGTTATTATATATAAAATGTTAATTAAAAATTTATTTATTAAATTTTAAAAAATATAATTTTTAAAATAAAATTATTAAAAAAAGTCAAGTAAAGTGAAATAAAATTTAACTGGAGAAACAGAGGCACAACATAGCATAGGAGTCCAGAAATGGTTGGATATGAGTAAAAGGTTAATTAGGGCTTAAAAGCGATCTCAATTCAATGTTAATGGTCTTAATATGTTCCATGTGGCGGCAGAAGCTCATAATTTTAATGGTATGTATGTGAGGCTGTGTATTAAGGCATCATCCATTGATATACCACTAAGTGAGTTATGGGAGATTCTAAGCACTATCAATATCAAAGCACTATTATGAGTTAGGACCAAATGTTCAATGATCTTAATTAATTCAAGCTTAGTTGTGTTGATCTAATCTTGTTTTGCGCAACCATCAAAAGGATATACTTTTCATGAAATCATTTATATTGTACTTTTAGTTAAAAACTCTTTTCAAAATTTAGTTGTTACAACTATTATACTTTTCTATAATTAACTAATATTGCACTACTATGTTAAGCAGAAAATAATATGTCTACCTGAAACACTCAGTAACTTTCATAAAAAAAATAAAAAATACTCAGTAACTTACTATATTTTCTTCTCATGAGACAAAAATAAATACTAGACACCTATAATAATTCCTCTTACATAGTAAGTGTTAATGAAAATAAAACTGTCTACTAGAGATTAAAATAATAATTTATTTTAAGTAATATTTGATTCAACAATTTGCATTTAGTTTATAGTTAATTTAAAATATTGTTTATAAAGTATAAATATTATAAAATTATTTTTTATTTACAATATAGTTATAAAATAATTGTTCACATTTAAAAATTACAACAATATTTAAAATTAAAATAGGTTAAATCCTTTTTTTTTTAACATAAATTTCTCATAATTGTCCAATATTTTATAATAAAGATTTTAAATTTTGATTCCTTAATCTGTTATGATGGTTAGCATTTCTCTTGTATTATTTTAAGAAACAAACTTAGCCATTAAATATTTATGGTGACGGCCTCCTAGGACTCTTCCCATTATCCTGTAAAACCCATTATTATGGTCCTAAAGTTATCCAATAGAACCACCGCAAAATGAAATAAAAATAATAATTTAAGTGGAGGATTTTAAGAACCCATAAATTGTTTTTTTCATTCTATCCTCCACACAAATTAAAACTCTCTCAATCATCCAAGTTGCTGAACACAGCCAATATTAGTATTTGATTTTGATGTCATCAATTTCTGGAGTGCATGCATGGTCTCGTATTCAATGTTCAGTCTGGGTACTAAACGTTGTTTTCAAAACAGACGTTATTAGTCAAAATGTTTGCTTTTGTTTCCACGTTCAACAAAAGAAATCTGAATATTCTTTGTCAACCTCGTGTGGTTGATTTTATTTATTTGGAATATGGAAAAGTGACAAAAGGTGGTGAGTGATACACTGGGAATGGGATTGATTATTTTAATTTCATTTACGAACGAGTGAACAGGATCCAATCCTTTTGGAGAAATTAAAGCTCTATTAATTAGGTCATAGTCACAGCAATTGAAATTTTAAACTGTTCCTCGTCCACGGCACTTTCTTCAGCAACAATAAAAAAGGTATACGCAGCTTTTATTAGAAAAATTAATTAAATAAAATATATTTTATTACAAAAAAAAATTATTATACAAAAAGTACATAATTCATTTAATATCAAGTAATTAAAGTATTAATCAAATAAATAAATGAATTTGACTGTGCCTAATTAAGTGTTAAATATTCTATTTCTTAAATGTACTAAATAATTAACTTAAATAATGTTATTGAATATTACATTCATTAATTATAATATATGCAATAGATTAATGGTTTTTCATGTTAATAAAAATTTATAAAAAACAGATTACGAAACAAAAATGAACTATTACAAATTTAACCTTTAAGTGTATATATATAGGTAACAAGATTATTGTTTAATATTATTTGGAGTAAATTTAGTTATAATGAAATGAAATTTATTTGCTACTACTAATTAAAATGAAAGATTAAAACCATACATTTTTTTTAGTGGAAAGATTAAAATCATACATGATACATATAAGATAAACTATACTATAGGAATTCTTTAAATACGTAATAAAGCATAGTTACTGTTTCTTAACGAACTATGAGGACCTAAAATCGTAAGGATAGAAAAATGAATAATGGCATTAAGTGTCGATTAAGGTTAATCAGATGATGACAACGAATAAATAAAGTATACCATACATTGGGAGATATGAAAACAAAGGTGAAGTCATAAAAGAAAAGGGAAAACAGTCCCAACCACTAATCCTAGCAAGGAAAGTAAAAAGACATGCGTTATGGGTCGATTTCAAGTAACACCAACCGTCATGCTCTTACGTTAACTTATTGCTAATTAAGGGACGTTACCACTTACAATTAATAGAATGATGCCACAAATTAAGTAATTAACTCATTTCTTGTTTTTAGAACTAGAGGTACCATAAAATCCCAGCCATTGAAACATATTATCATGTGACATGCTTTAACTTTAATTAAAACACACACGCACACTTGAGTCTTATTATTTGTTTTGTTCTATATATATTATATATAAGGGGTAGAAAGACAGATAAATAACTCATGAACATGGAATTTACCTTGTCTATAGAGCAATATTAACCACTACTGCCAACCATTGTGTGAAACACTTAGTACGTATATTGTGTGCACAGAAAAAAGTACCCATTACACCTCCAATTTTATTAGATTTTTCCTGTGTAAGACGTGGCAGAAATGCAAAACCCTATGAGATTGGGTTATTGTGACTCATACTATATGCTTCTTTTTTTTGAGTGACTCATACTATATGCTAAACCCACATGGAATTTTAATACTTTCAAATGCTCAAAGAATCACACTGCACTTAACAAAAATCATGTTCTATCAAATCACACAATTATTGTGTTTATATATATGAAGTTTTTTTAAGAGAAAGTTTGGCAAGGTGATGATCCGATTGAGCCATCACACAGCACCTAGGATAATGCCACTTATAATTAGTCTTCTTTCGAAAGATAAAGAAAATAATATACATGATTAATTATATATATGCAAATTAAACTGAATTATCATTTATCGATCTGACGATCTGCCCAACCTTTTACCACTCATATGCAATATAAGATTTTTATTCCAACCAATCATATATGCAATGTAACATTTTAGAATAAATAAAGTTATAGTGTGTATGTGAATATATGTTAGAAGAACATTAAAAACTAAAAATTTAAAATAATTACAAATTAATATCCAATAGGTGTTGTATTAATAATCTCTCTATTATGCGTGATAAAATACTATTTTAATTAATAAAAATTAATACACCATTAATAAATTATTATTTTATAAATATTATACAATATTGATTTTTTTAAAATAATCGAATTTAAAAGTAGAGTTTATTTTATTTTTATATTATCAACATAAATTGATTTCATATGGATAATTAATAAACAAATTATCACAGATATGACATTTATAGTAATTATTATAAAACTTGATAAACCTCCCCTAAATAATAATCTATGATTAAAAATTATGTATAATATTTATCCTGTTAACACATTTTAATTAAAATTTTAAAAACATTAATTTTCATTTGAGAATAATTGGTAGCTTTAGTGAAAGTAACAAATTAGTTAAGAATTTCATTGATTAGTTGTTGACTTGGATAGAAAGTAGTAATAGCTTTTCATATATTTACTTTTTATTAACATACTCTGGGTATATTATTTTAATTGGTTGTTGAAATTTATTGAAAATTAACTATAAAATTATAATAGAGTTATGAAATAGAATGTGGGGATATCTCAATTAATTTAATGGAGAAATTATCTAATTTTATAATTTTTAATAAATTTTCATCAATAGAAGAAATCATGATTAAAAGAGTGTGTTAAAATGCGTTTTTATTTATTACAACACAACTGTTCACATTAAAGCACCAAGCATTAGTTATGATATTATTTAATTCTTTTTTTGTTTTGTTTTATAAATATCATCTCTTTAAAGAGACAATAGCAGACATTTAAAGTCATCTCTCAACGTAAATTTAAACCTGGGTCGAGTAGTTTGATAAGAAGACTAGTCTCTCCTACTGAATTCAACATCCTAAGAGTAGTACTAATTCTTAATTCCTTTTAAATGGTGGTAAAAATTCACCTCCTTCACCAAATTTTGATATATTTTTGAGTGTGATATTAGTATTTCATAATTTTAAACATAGCAATAAGTATTAATTTGTGACAGTAGGGACCACTTAGAATTCTTTCTCGACTGGACTTTGGCCTTCCATAGTCATCTCAATACTCTGCAAAAGAAGCCAATTCAAATACTCATTTTGCTCTCAAGTCCTCGTAGTCGTAGCTACATCAACATCTTCGGTACGTTCAGTATCGTCTTTCTTCTTCTTTTCATTCTAATCAATTCTGCATTAAGTTTTAAGTTTTAACCATATATCATATATGCATTCATTTTTAATCTGCATGATACGATAATGATACCCTTTTGTTGTTCAAACGTTTGAGGCCTATTCACTTTGTTTGTTCATTGCATGTGCGTACGCGTGTAAACGTCATGATTTCGGTTTGCGTCACAAGAATCCTGATTGCTTCTTTGAATTTTTCTTTCTTGCTTCATTACAATTTACAAGCATCGTTTTTGTGTGTGTGCGTGATATTTCTCGTTTGGGTATGGATTTTTTGTTGAACATGGGTATGGTTTTTTTTGTTGAACAGACATAATATTTGAGAAGCCAAAAACAAAACTTGAAATTGAACTTGTGAAGTCATACGTTTCCGTCTTTTTCTCTTCTTATTAATTTCTTTTGACTGTTTCATGTGCTCTGTTTCCAGTAAAATTGGTTCGTGAAAAGAAATCAAAGAAACTTAAGGCATATATATATATGTTAGTTCGTCTTTACTTTACTAGGTTCCTGTTATACGCTTTTCACTTTCACATTTTCTGTTTTTGGATTATTTGATATGAAGAATTTTGTAATGAATCATTAGAGTGTGGATGCAGATATGGAAAGCTTAAAAACACCTTTCAGGGGTGTTATAAACGACCTTCGAGGAAGAGCTTTGCACTATAAAGATGATTGGACTTCTGGTCTCCATTCAGGAACTGGGTAAGTTTCTTGTGAGATTATTAAGCAAACTTTTTATTTAAAAATAAAATTAAAAAAACAGTAGTCTCTAATTAATGAAGACTCACTTTTTAATTTGATTGACAGAATATTGGCCCCAACTACCTATATTTTCTTTGCTTCTGCTCTTCCTGTTATTGCCTTTGGTGAGCAGCTGAGTAGAGACACAGGTTTTTCATCTTCTTCTCTATCCTTACTGTCATACCATATATATGTATATAAAAGATGTTTGCCAACGTAACACACTTCTTTTTAGAAGGAAGGAAGTAACTTGTTAAAGTACTTCTTTTGGGATTTGTTAATCTATACCAACTTGCTTTTGAGGACAAATATTTTAGTTTAGTAAGCTGCACCTTAAGTGTACTTAAAAAAAACTGAAATTATAACCAGTGATAATGCTCCTTTTATAAAAATGAGTGTGTATGCTAATACACCTCATAAAGATTTTTTTGCAGTACACTTACCTTTTGTTTTGAAGTGTTTTAGTAAGGTAAAATCTTGCGTATTTCTTAAGAATGTTGAAATTACAACTTTGAAAAATACTTTTTTCTAAAATACAAGTTAGTGGATGTTATATATTCAGCACAAGTTCTTTGCACCTGTCACTTACTCCCTACGTATGTGTGAGCATGGGAAGAATTAATTTTAACTTAAAAGTAAGAATGAAAGATTAAACAAATTGTTGTTTGTATACAGATGGAAGCTTAAGCACTGTAGAAACACTGGCTTCTACAGCTATTTGTGGAATCATACACTCAATTTTGGGTGGGCAGCCTCTCCTAATAGTGGGAGTTGCTGAGCCAACTATCATTATGTACACCTACTTGTACAACTTTGCCAAAGATAGAGATTCCTTGGGAAGAGAACTC
Organism: Amphicarpaea edgeworthii; assembly: GCA_014843725.1. Classification (NCBI taxonomy): domain Eukaryota; kingdom Viridiplantae; phylum Streptophyta; class Magnoliopsida; order Fabales; family Fabaceae; genus Amphicarpaea; species Amphicarpaea edgeworthii. Next base: position 13,422,291 of record CM026319.1, read on the forward strand.
TTTTTAGCTTGGGCGGGATGGTAACAAAAACATTCTCTCTTCTCTTCTATGTAGCCCAACCAAGTTTCATTGTCTGTCTAATTGATATCATTAACATAATAACATTCCAGGGTTTGTGTATGGACTTCTCTCTTGCTGTTTCTTCTAGCAATATTCAATGCTGGCAATATCATCAATAAATTTACAAGGATTGCGGGTGAGGCTTTTGGTATGTTGATCACAGTCTTGTTCATTCAACAGGCTATCAAGGTCAGTTTGATGTCATATATTAATATTAGGTTAGGTGTGTACTGTGTACTATCAAATGAAACATCATGATTTGGCATAACACATTTGAAAAAGGACTTTGATACAAGATTTTATAAGTTCAGGGAATGGTAGGTGAGTTCCATGTTCCTGAAGAGGGAGACCCAACATTGGAGAAGTACCAATTTCATTGGCTGTATGCAAATGGATTGCTGGGTCTTATATTCACATTTGGGCTTCTCTATACTTCTTTAAAGAGCAGAAGAGCGAGGTCATGGTTATATGGGATAGGGTGGTTCAGAAGTTTCACTGCAGACTATGGAGTGCCTTTCATGGTGGTGGTCTGGACAGCTCTATCATTCATAGTTCCAAGTAAAGTGGCTTCTGGAGTTCCCAGAAGGCTCACTTCTCCTCTTGCTTGGGATTCTACATCTTTACATCATTGGACAGTAATCAAAGTAATCCATAATATTGCATATAAATAGTCACACCACTTCTTACTTTAGTAGTTTTGGGCATTACTTATGTTTATATAACATTTGCTGCAGGAAATGGGGGAGGTTTCTCCGGCATATATTTTTGCTGCTTTTATTCCCGCCTTAATGATAGCAGGGCTATACTTCTTTGACCATAGTGTTGCTTCCCAGATGGCACAACAGAAGGAATTCAATCTCAGAAAACCTTCTGCTTACCACTATGACATATTGCTGCTAGGATTAACGGTATATCTCTCTCTCTTTCTCTCGTAATGAATTGTTTAATTGTCATTTACACTAGTGATCCGATTGGAATTAATTGATGATTTGCTTTGGATAAAAAAAATAAAAAATCAGACTTTGCTTTGTGGATTAATTGGCTTACCCCCTTCAAATGGAGTTCTGCCTCAATCCCCCATGCACACCAAGAGCCTGTCTGTTCTCAAGAAACAGGTGGATAAATGACAATTTTGTTGTAATGTAATGTAACTATCATGATTGAATTGGATATTTGATATGGTGATTTTTTAATGGCAGTTGATCCGAAGAAACATGGTTAAAAGTGCCAAGGAAAGCATAAGGCAGAAAGATAGCAAGTCTGAAATCTATGGGAAGATGCAAGCCGTGTTCATAGAAATGGATAACTGTCCAGATGTAAGCATAATCCTTCAATTCCTTACCCTTGCCACCAATTAAGCCAATTGGTACATGGCTAAGTTCCTTTTGGTTATGATTGTCTGCAGAATCATTTAGTGGTGAAAGAGCTAGAGGATTTGAAAGAGGTTGTCCTAAACGGGGAAGACAACAAAGGACTCAACAATAAGAAGAGCACCTTTGATCCTGAGAAACACATTGATGCTTATTTGCCTGTCAGAGTAAAGGAGCAGAGAGTGAGCAATCTTTTACAATCACTCCTTGTAGGAGCATCAGTCTTTGCTATGCCTGCCATAAAAAAGATACCAACATCAGTTCTGTGGGGGTATTTTTCTTTTATGGCCATCGATAGTCTCCCAGGAAATCAATTCTGGGAAAGGATCCTACTTCTTTTTGTAACACCTAGTAGGTGGTACAAGTAAGTGAAAGTTACCATCGTTTCATCATTTTCACAAAAGCATGAAACTTTCACTGTCAGTGGTTTCATTCAATTAACCAATATATGTATTTTGGGCAGGTTGTTGGAAGGGGATCATGCTTCCTTTGTTGAGTCAGTACCTTACAAATACATAGTCTTCTTCACACTCTTCCAATGTGTATATTTCTTGGTTTGTTTTGGAGTGACATGGATTCCCATAGCTGGAATACTGTTCCCTTTGCCTTTCTTTTGGCTGATCATGTTGAGGCAGCATATACTCCCAAAGCTGTTCAAGCCTCACCATCTTAGGGAGCTAGACGCGGCTGAGTATGAAGAAATAGTTGGTGCTCCACCACTAAGTTTCAATAAATCTTTCAGGGTATGATATGATGCCATGCTTAATTTCATCTTTTACACTCCATTCCAAGGTTTGTTTAATTACTTTTTATTTAGCAGGAAGTGGAATCACCCCGAGTTGGATCAATGGAAATAATAGATAATGCTAAAATATTAGATGAGTTAACTACTAATAGAGGGGAGTTGAAGGTCAGAACTGTCAGCTTTGGTGAAGAAAGAAATCTCCAGGTAACAACAATTCCACTGTTGTATAGTTTAGCATTTTTTGCTCTTTCCCTCCTCACGTAAGTGTATTATTGTTTGTTTGAATGATGAGGATTTACAGGTTTACCCTCAGGAAAACGGATCCCCTCCACTCACAGATTGTTAGGAAAGGTGAAGGATACGGTCTACTCCAGAAGAAAGAAAAAGATGATATCAATATACAGATGAAGATCAAGTTTTAGAATCTATAAATTTTCAAGCTGCAGCAACTAAGAGAGGTTTTGGAACTTACAAAATTACTTACTAACGAGAACTCTCTACTTCAGCATTTCAATTTCAGTCTTTTTCCTCTAGTTACTTGTATCTCTTCCCGGAACGTTTGTCACTGCGAAACATCGTATTATCAAAATTAGTTCTACTGTTATATATAGTTATACCAAGTATAATTTTATTAAACCTATAGGTTGATGCAGTAGTATTGTTGCATTCACATGAAGAACGATTAATTTACTCGAGGAGAAGTGCTATAAACATATTTTTTAACACACTTTCTTTAATTAAAATGGATTAAAAAATTATAAAATTTGGTGGTGTTCATGTCAAATTGGATGGACCGATCTTTGGAGGAAGTGTGTTTAAAAGCAAGGATGGATCCAAAAGTTAAGATTAGAGGATAAGAATTTTTTTTTCAAAAATTAAGGATAAAAGTTAAAAAAAACTAATATAAAATTTATAAAAAAAAATGTAGAAAAATGGGTACAAAATTTGTCATTTTTTTAAAAAAATTGGAGAGTAAAATATATAATCATGTGATGTAAAAATAAAATGATAGAATAAAATTTATAAGATTTTAAAAAATTTAAAATAAAAATATCAAATTAATTTGTTAAAAATAAAACTTATAAAAAATAAAATAAAATGAAATAATAATATAATTAAGTCAAATATTTATTACTAAATGTATGTATAAAATTAAGATATGATTTATTAATGAAAGAAAATTAAATAAATATTATCTTAAAAACTAATTTTTTCAATAATTTATATATATATATATATATATATATATATAATGTAAGGGAGTGGGACTAAAGCCCTTATTCCCTCCTCCCTAATCCATTAATGTCTAAAAGAAAGAACGTGACTATAACAATTTTCTTTGATGGAAGAGAAGTGTTAAGAATATACTCTCATTTATTCCAGTCTTAAATAATGTTTTTTATTCCTTATTTTCATATTTCTTTTTATAAGATCAATCCATAATATATCTTCAATTAATTATTTTAGATTAAAATATTTTTAATTAATTGTATTAGTAAACTGTTAGTTTTCTTCTATTATGCAATAGAAGAGAGTATTACTTTTTATTTTTATTTTTGGAAAAGCATACAAATTTATCGTTATCAATTAAATTAATTGTTTTTTTTAATCCTAATGAATGAGATAATTAAGTCCTATAAATTGAATAGAAACAAGGAGTAATTGATTAGATAATATAAAAACTTTTACATTAACAATGCAGGTCTATTAAGCTTTTTTTTTTAATTATTTTTTTCCATTCAAAATTGGAAATTCCATTTCACAATGTTAACCTGCTAATATATAGGATTAGCTCATGTTATTACTTAAAGAAAGTATTAAAATTTATTAAAATTTATAAATTTTGATAAATCGACCGCCTTCTTATGACTTTCTTAATTTTGTAGTTTTCAATTAATTTGTATCAATAAGTTGATTGTGTAGTCTTGAATTAACTTTGACAAATCAATATAACCACAGTACTCCTCAAAATTTAAAATAAAATAGAATTAAGTGAAAAAATTCAGCAATATAAATAATTGAATACAATTTATTTTTATCTTCTCAGTCAAACAATTCTTCTCCTTTTGCTTAGCTTATGGCTGCATGACCAAAAAAATCTTGTCTTGCGACTTCTCTTCATCTTCTTCTTAGGCTTACTACTGATAAGACCACTACTGGGTATTTTACTTCCGTTGTTTTGTAAAACTCCAAGTCAGAAGATTCTCCCTCCACAATGGCATACCGCTGGAGCAATTCAGGAGTAACGGGTGCTTCTTCTGCTTTTGACTTACATGCTCAATTACTGAAAAATGATACATTTTATAGTAAACTGTATAATTCAGTGACAGAATTCAGTTGTACAAGTACAACTAGCTGTGACCTGTGACAGTTACAGTTCCAATTACAATTCAGGTTTCACATTAGGCAGCTTAAGATGCACAGACACACAGTAAACTAGCATACTCCAACAAAAACCTACTCAGTAACTTCTCAAAATAATCAGAAATCTATTTATTTTTCAAAAGTGATTTTTTTATGAAAAATATGAAGCAAATGATCTCTAAATGTATCTTATTTAAGCAATGATTGTTATAGATGTCAATGATGGAGAGAACCTATACCTTGTAGTCAAGTGCATCAAAACCTTTGCATATAAATTAAAACAAGGTTTTCAAATTGTCAGGGCAGGGTGCAGTTACAAAGACATTTGAATACCTACACAGATAATTTTGCAATAAGATCCTATAAAAGTTTCCTTGTCTATCACAAATGAATATATCTGAAATAGCTCCAGCAATAGATAAACCAAGGGCAGCTGATTTCCCACGGCCACGAGCAGCCAACAAGGCAACAGTACCACGATGTGTCGTGCCCAAAATTGCATCCAGAAATGTAACTACAGCGTGACCCTATTGACACAACACAAACCATATAAAATCACTCACTTTCACCACACAGAAAAATCAATTTGTTTAGCTGCAGTAGACAAGGAAAAGTTAAGAAAAAAATAGTCCTACTGCTTGATTAGAAATTGTTGGCAAGTGCACTAAATCGTATCAAGTAGTAAAATGGACAAATCTAAGTATCGTTTTTCACAGGGACTAGAGCAACATAAATAACCAAGTATTTTTACTATTTTAAACTATAATTAAATGAACAAAAAGCAGTAAAAACATGAACTAGTTTTGTGTAATAGAGGCTGATGTTCTTAGCCAAGAACAAGATTAAAAATGTTATCTTTAATGCAGAATTAAACCAGTAACAGTATCAATAATAAGCAGCAGTAATAGCAGCAATAATAGTTATAACAGATTATAAAATGATGCTGTAAGGGTTTGAATTTCACCATAGCTAACACTCTTGTGGCATGAACGTTCTACATAAATTCCTTCTATATTTATCAGTCAAAATTAGCCAATTACTCTATTCTCTGTGTCGATCCCTCGCACTCAGAAAAACTAAGTTTTTTTAGGCTCTCATCTTTTAACAAAGAAACCAGCAATAAAAACAGTGGTTATGTGATTCGAACAAACCAAGTTTCGATCTCTCGCATCTCTAGTTTATTCTCTCATGTGATTCGATTCCTCGCACCCTCGATTTATTGGACATTTATTTTCAGTTCAAGAAAATAATCCCCGTTTTCCAACCAAGGTTAATATCCTAAAATCATGTTATAAGTGATCAGTCTACAACAAGCATTAAGCAAGGAAAAAGATGCTAACCTAAAATAGCAAGGAAAAAGATGCTAACCCAAAATATAGAAAGTGGAATTTATGCATTAAAAATATCAAAGATACAAATAGAGTGTAGCAGTAGTTACATTCATCCCCTTACAACAATTAAGAGCTTAGCTGCTCTATTTCATGGACAGCAGCAACTTAAGTTTTGAGGATAGAGAATGGGGAGTGAGTACAATGGTAGATGATTTCTAATGTTACCATGGGGTTTCTTTTTTTTAATCTTAAAATTGTATAGGAAAACACTTTTACTCAGTCCAATGTCCTATCATCCTCAAAAAGCAGAGAAAAATAATTTGCAGCAGTAGACTTCTTTTCAGAGCAGAAAAAGGCACTGTTCAATTGTTAGGACTCCGAGCCAAATTCGTAGTTCAAATTTTGGCTTCAAGCCAAAATCGTACTTGACTTTTAATTAGCTGTTGACTCTCTGCTTACTCTTGGGGTAATGCACTCACAGATTCTTCGATTCTCTCTCTTTTATCATCATTATCCTGCAAAAAAAGATGAAAAAAGGTAAAAGAAAACTAAAAGCTCACTCAAGCTATCCATCAAAGGAAGATTTGATGAAATGACAGTAATCATGAGGTAAACAACTCTTTATTTAATCCAAAGGATAGAAAACAAACCCATATTTTACTTATAAAATAAGTAAACTAACAGTTTATCACTTACCTAGTCCAATGTTTAACATTTCCTAATCAATGGCCCAACAGGATGTTTTAGTTCTTTAAGGTTTTTCAGGCACTGTTTTGCTTTTGTGAGTCCCTCAGAGTCCTGTACCATAAATTCAAAGACAAAAATTAGTTAATTACAGAGAACGCCACCAAAATTTAAATATACAAGCATCTTGCTTGGATGCCAAGAAACGAATGGAGAAGAAAATAAATTCCTACAATATTACTTTTCTACTTTTGTCAATATAATTAAAAAAAATTGCTGGCCATGCACTACCACCGTTGTAGGTTAGAATAGAGTGAGATTGCGAGACTAGTAGTTATTCAAATACTAAGACAACGAATACTATACTTTTAAAAAAAGTCATTCTGTTCAGAATTACAAAAAAAACATTTGTACATTGATTAGTATGACCATCAGTAGACAGTGAAAAGTTGAGAACAAAATAGTCTTACTCCTACCTGATCCTAATCAATGGTCCAACAGGGTATTTTTAGAAGCAACATTTCATTAGAATTACAGAGTCAAACATTCATCATATATTCAATGCACAGCAAATAAGACACATTATTAGTACACTTATTTTAGACACGTATTTGGAAAGGAACAGTCTTGTAACTTGGGAACAGGTGTCAGGGAAAAACCATTTGCAACCCCAAAGAAAGAAAGAAAGAAAGAAATAGTTAAAGATGTAACGAGGGTACCTCTTTTACAGGAACTGGCTTAATAGATCTTATGTGAGATGAAATTGGTAATATATCCATCTCATCATTCATGACCACACATGATGTAATACAGCAGTAAGTACTAAGTTGTAACAAACAAAATTTGTAGCATCTGAAGTTGTAAGTTGTAACTAGTCAACAATTTCAGTCTCCTATAGATAGATGCGATCGACAGCCTGCACTAAACTACATAAACCACATGGCACCATGTTAATTAATTGCTGCCTAATACTTTTTGTACATAAAAGCAATTATTCTCAAACCTAATCTTGATGATACACATTTCAGAATAAATAATTATTGCCAATCGCTCAAGAAGAAACAAAAACAAAAAGGGAAATTAAATAATGAATGGCCAGAAATATGTAGGCTAGGTGAAGGGCACACTGAAACTCAGATCACATGGGTTGCCTAGGATAGGATCTGATGGATCTATCCCCTTTTAAATTTTTCATTCAAATAATCGAGGGGCGATATTGTCTTTATCATCCACAGATCTTGGACCTCGACCCAACCCACCTTCTCAGATTCATAGCCATGTGTATCGGGACCATGGTACAACAAAGTTAAAATACTCATCATTTCATTTCTCTAATATATATGAATTATTATGATATGGCGGTCAAATAAACTCAACTGACCAAAGAAAATGTTGGTCCATTAGTATCGGATATAAGAATTATATTTATGATTTAAACTATAAAATTTAAATTAAATTATGATAATTTAGGTCTTGTTTGAATGATTTTTTTCATTAAGTATTTATTAGAGATGAAAATAAATGAATAAATTTATATACTTCAGCTTTCAGATAAGTTAGTAGGTAAAAAAAAAAACTATAAAGTTATATACTTAAGTAGTATATAATCTGATTTGCTATGAGAAAAGCTCAATTTATATTTTCTCATATACTCCGTAGAACTTATTATGGAAAACATTATTACTTTTAGAATAGCTAATCATTTATCGTCACCGACAATATATGTTCTGGATTGAAAGAGCATGTGGGTTTTAATGGCTTTGTCTCACCTTCGGCGTAAAACTGAATGAATTAATATTTGTACTTTATTTTAAGAATCCTTGTTGCAAGCGTAAAATCTAATGACACGTGTCGATATAATTATAAACTGCCCCAGAATATCCCTTTCTTTCACTGCTAAGAAATGATAAAAATAGCCGCTTAGAGAAGTAGAAAAAACGGTGTGAATTTCGTTAGTAATTAAATGAAAATAAAACACAAAATGACTCTTGACACGTGCGAGATTTGTCTGGCAATATTGTCTTCGAGACAAAGCTATCTGTTACCGGAAAAATGAAATCTTTCACGAATAGGATAGTTCCAGTGGCATTAATGTAGTTTCAGGCCAAACCAGTGGCCTTTTCACGTAGTGATTCAAATAAAAGCGAGTGCTCGCTCCCTCTGAGATCTCAACCCCAACCACAACGGTGAAAATGCAGAAACTCAAACTGCAACTAGTGTTATTCCTCACAATCTCAACCTGTCATGCTGTTTTGTCCTTCACAGATGGTTAGTTCTAATTATCTCCATTTATATACATATGCACTTGATCATATATCAACTATGATAATAAGATCCAACGATTCATTGCAAGTTTTATCATCGATCACTCGCAGAAAGCTTTAGAAACTAGTTTTACTTCAATTGCTATAGCACTCAGATTTAAACTCACAAAACTAAGCAAAAGTTCATTTTTAATTTTAAATTTAACCGTTTTAACAAGCTTGCTATTTACATGCACACGATTAGAATATTTCAGCATTGTTCACAACCCCTGAACACTACAACCTTGCTTACATTATATATGTTGTTATTATGATTTTTTTGTACGTACTTAAACATAGATCTAACGAATTTACGAACATAGACTCTATCTATAATGTGTCACGGCAAGTGTTTGTTAATTTCAGGGTTGTTACCAAATGGGAACTTCGAGCAGGGTCCAAAAGCATCAGAATTGAAGGGGTCCGTAGTGAGTGGGCACGATGCAATTCCGAATTGGACAATTAGTGGGTTGGTAGAATACATAAAATCAGGACAAAAACAGGGTGACATGTTACTGGTTGTGCCTGAGGGTGACTATGCAGTTAGGCTTGGCAACGAAGCTTCCATTAAGCAGAAGGTGAAGCTGATTAAGGGGTATTTCTACTCCATAACTTTGAGTGCGGCTCGAACCTGTGCACAAGAGGAGAAGCTGAACGTGTCAGTGGTTCCAACCAATGAAAAGAGGGACTGGGGCATCATCCCCATTCAGACTATGTATGGTAGCAATGGTTGGGAGTCTTTCACTTGTGGCTTTCGTGCAGATTTCCCAGAAGGTGAAATTGTGATCCATAACCCTGGCCAAGAAGAGGATCCAGCTTGTGGTCCACTCATTGATTCCGTTGCCCTCAAGGTTTTGTACCCACCAAAAAGAACCAGAGCCAATTTGTTAAAAAATGGAAATTTCGAACAAGGGCCTTATATATTTCCCAACTCATCTTGGGGAGCATTGATCCCACCTCATATAGAGGATACTCACTGTCCTTTGCCAGGGTGGATCGTTGAGTCTCTTAAGGCAGTCAAATACATTGATTCTTATCACTTTGCTGTGCCCGAGGGTAAAAGAGCTATTGAACTCGTTGCAGGGAAAGAGAGTGCCCTTGCACAGGTCGTCATTACTACAATTGGCAAGACTTATGACCTCACTTTCGCTGTGGGTGATGCCAACAATGCTTGTGAAGGTTCCATGATGGTAGAAGCATTTGCTGGCGCAACCACTGTCCAAGTTCCTTATCAATCTAAGGGTAAAGGAGGCTTTCTCAGAGCCAAGCTTCGGTTCAAGGCCGTCTCAACACGTACTCGCCTTAGGTTCCTAAGCACATTTTACACCATGAAGAGTGATAACTCTGGTTCGCTTTGTGGACCCATCATAGATGATGTCAAATTGCTTGGTGTTCGTTACCCTACACATGCATGATATATATACTGTTGAGCGAACTTAGTTTACCAACTCTCATATTTATGTATCTATTTTTCCATCAAATAACATGTCAATTTTATATTTTATGTGTCTAACTTTTACTCTGTCAAATTAAATACAATGTTATTTGTACTGTGATCCTTTTCATAGCTAATATTAACCCTCGCCCTTGCTCATTTGCTAGCAAAATATACTTTTTATTGTTATTTGAAGGTTTAAATAATTTTAAGATGGGTCATGTTAAATATTCAAATTTGGCTATTATGACGTGACACAATAGTTAATAACTTTTAGTTTTAATAGATATTAATATTTTAAGTAATCTTAAAACTAAAAGTTATTAAGAAGCAATCATCATATCATATGTGTGTGGCACGTGCGATGGGATGGGTCACGTGGCAAGTGTTTGGGTTGGCCCCTTGAAGTTTGAATGAGCAATGAGCATAATAGCTGCGACTCGCAAAGTATAGATTAGAAGAAAACGAGCAAGCAAACAAACATCTCCTGAGATCAGATCAGATCAGATCGAAACCATGTGGCGGAGACTCTTCACTTCTTCAAACCTGAAATCCCTACACACAGCACTTTCACCTTCTCGTCCCAGATTCGTTGCCCCTCTCTTCACCCGCCACGTCACCGCTCAATCAGGTTTTCGTTCTCTCCATTTCCCCTCTATTGAACTGCAATTTCATGTTTCTTAATCCAATTCAATTCAATCCAATCCAATCAGGTGCTTCTTCCGTCAAAAAGAGGGTTGAAGATGTCCTGCCAATTGCTACCGGCCACGAGCGTGAGGAGACTCAGGCTGATCTTGAGGTATCTTATATTCTGCCTTTTCAATCCATTCCATTCCATTTTTATATGGAAGATTTTCTTTGTGTTCAATATTCTCATGATTTTTAGCATTTCAAAGGCGTTTTTCTAATTTTTGTTTTATTTTTTTCTCAGGGAAGGGATATTCTTGAAATAAACCATCCCGTTGGTCCTTTTGGCACAAAGGTTAGTCTTATCACTTTTTATATATGTATATATGTCCGTCACTCCGTCGTGTAATGTTTGCGTTTGCATTGTGTTGTTAAATATTATCATGGGTATGTACATTCTTAACGTTGTTTTAGACCAGAATTATATTTAAATCTTAACGTTATTATTGTCTAAAACAAAATAGAATTTGATTGTAACACTTTAAGAAACATGCACCAAAATGTATAAAATTGGCATAATCTCTACACAAAGTCATTCACATGTTTTTAGATTGTAAAAATATGCAGAAGGATAAAGTGACAAAAATGTCTGTTGGGTTGAGACCATTACCAGAGCTTTATTGAGCTTTTGCCCAGCCACAATGTGGGGGTTTCCTGACATTAAACAAAAAACAAAATTGTCCCTATGCAACTTGGATTTGAAATGGGGAAATTCTCTTCATTCTCTCGTATGAAGGGATCTGCTGCCCTGGGCCTTTCTTTCTTTATTTCCTTCTCCCTTTCCCCTTTTTTTTAAGTGGAAATATTAGGGTGGTATTTGGTTTCACTGTTTTCTTTTTTTCATTTTCATAGGAAATAGAAAATGCAGTTGAAATAGCATTTGTTATAATTTTTTAAAACATTTTCAGAGGAGGAAATATTTTCTGAAAAAGGCTAAAAACAGAAAACAAAGATTCAATCTTTTCAACATTTTCACTTTTATAGACATCTTCATCTTTCAACAACTTTATTTTTACTTTTATAAACAAGTTTTCTCATATTTGAAATGTGAAAATGAAAGTGTTTTTCAGAAAATGAAAATAGGTAATATCTCCTGAAACCAAATGCCACCTTATTTTTTTCAATAATTTCTTTAGATTTATTTGCCATAAGCCCGTAACATGTAACCATTTTGAAGTATGTTTGATATATGTTTTCTTTGTTGTTTGTTTTGGTTGATAGGAAGCACCTGCTGTTGTTAAATCTTACTATGACAGAAGGATAGTTGGATGCCCAGGAGATGAAGGCGGTAAGTGTTCCTTGTCTTTCTTTATGGATCTGTGTGCAAACCTTTTCTTAATCTGATGAAAAATACCAGAAATTGGGTATATTGTGAGGTGACAACCCCCTTTTTTATGCAGAAGATGAGCATGATGTTGTCTGGTTTTGGCTGGAGAAAGGCAAGCCTATAGAATGTCCAGTGTGCTCACAGTATTTTAAGGTAAGTTGAGAATCACATTTACAATTTTATTGAATACTATTGCCACTTACCATGGTAGATTTGAAGTTAAATGTCAACATTTGTGATTATTTTATTGAATATTATTGACTTGTTTGCGCACACTTGCACTTTATTTATTGGGTATGAAATGAACTATCAAGGGCCAGTGTGCACTTTATTTATTGTGTATGAAATGAACTATCAAGGGCCACTGCTTGTTATGTATGGAGTGCACAGGTTGATGTTGCTCCTATAATCTGTGTCATGACAGGCTTTGCCGTCTTGTGTGTATACTAGTACTATTGCTACTTATTTTTTAGTAAAAAATTACATTCTACATTAATGTGAAACTGACACATCAAATTTCGTTAGAGTTTTTTAAAATTTGTTTGGCTTTGATTTTTATTTGAAGCCATTGGGCATAGGTGTTAATCTGGTTTTAACCCCACAAAAATAAGTGATAGGTCAGTAAAACGAACCTTTTGGCTCTAGAAGCAATAAAGTAGCATGGACTTAATTTGAGGTAAAAATAATTTTTTATTCATGTTGGATGGAAAATTTTACAGGAATTGATTTGTTATCTTCTTTTTTTACTAGTGTCACCACTCCAACGCTTTAATGTAATGTCTGAGCTGGTTATGCTTGATTTAGAGAAACCATATGGTGCATGCCTACCCCAATACATCATGATTCATGCATTAAAGGTGCTCCACCGAACCATAATTCCTCTACAGGGTGAATATATAGCCACTCCCTTGGTATGGTTGTGAAGTTGGTGCAGTGCATAATGTTTACAGCTTTTGTGTGCGTATTTACAACTTGAAAATTCGAAGAATGAAGACAGTGGGAAACTTAAATTGAACACTTGTCACCAACTTAGAATTTTAGTTGAATAAAAATAAATGACTGCTTTTGAAAGGGTGTTTTACTGCTCATTGGAACTAATTATTTGGTTTTTCTTTACAGCTGGAAGTGGTCGGACCTGGTGGTGATCCTTATGAACATGGTGATCACGGCCACCATTGATGACATCCCGCAATTTTCCTTCAGAAATAATATTTGCAAAGAAAAGAGAGACATTTTCACCTTTCAAAATTACGAGGCCTTGTTTTGTTCGGATTTGATAGGTCTATACCTTGCGGTTTTACGGCTTTAGAAATAGAAAGTTTCTGTTTTTATTTTTAGAGACACTCTGGTCATTCGATGGTCATTCGATTCAGCTATCAAATCCTCTTAGGATGGTTTTGTTTTTTTTTTTGCTTTGCCAAATAATTGATAGCAACACTGATTCTTTAACGATTCTTGAATATGTAGAGCCTGCAAGTATTGTAAGCACCTAAACCACGAAAGGGAGAAAGAGATTACAGTTTGATCGAATTGAATAATTTTTTGCATCGCAAATGGAGACAACCCTAGGTTTTTTTTTTCTCCGGTCTATGTCCTTGCATGCTTTTTTAATTGAAAATTCAACTTTAGTTATCTTTTCATAGGAATAATACGTTCTTACTGTCGATTATTATTTTCTCAGTTAAAAATCCTTTATGAAGAAAAAACCGACAGCGAGTTAAAATAGTTTTTAAAGTTGGTGAAAATCATCAGTATTCAATCTGAATGAAATTAGAAAAAATGAGAGCAGGTGGTAGGGGCGAACATTGTCATTGATCGAGACTAATTTTGGCAATTGATTTGTTGAATTTGTTTTATGAATTGAATTTAAATTAAAAACTGAGGTTATATTAAATAAACAAGCTGAACTTGAGCCATGTACAATTTCATCCAATTGGTTCATGAATAAGATTGCTCATTTCATGGTAAAGGCGAAAAAGAAGGTATTTGAACTTTTTTTCCGTCTAAGAATTTTTTTTTTGGTGCAATCCGTCTAAGAATTTGTGTTTAGTTTAGACATTAAATTTATTATTATTTTAATATATTTGATTTTTAACAATTTTAGCCGTCATAAATTGTTAAAAAAAAAAAAAATGGAATCAATCCTGATCTCCAAACGATTTCATATCTACAAACTCTGCGGCAATTTCTCCAGATTTGCAAATTCTAATCAATCCCATAAAAGAAATCCCCAATTCGTCACTTTCTCATCAACCATTTTCTGATTTTGAACTAGACCTCCACTCCCACAACAGCAACGGCAACGAGAGGTGCGGAGGACGCCGACAACGACGACGAAACGACGCTAAAGGTCCCGGCATCGACGGCGAGAGGCTTGGAAGTCACCGTCAACAGTTGCGTCGTGAGACTAGTTGGTCTTGGTCAGTCACAGTCCACTCCACGCATGGCCTCCGAGTAAAGCTCGACGTCGAGGTCGGCCACTGCGGTTGCAAGTCGGAACCCTTAGCGCCTTCCGCCGAGAAGGCTTCGAGGTGGGTGACGCGTGGAGTTCGCGGCTTTGTGGCTTCGTGGTGGTGACACGTTGGTGGCCATCGCGAAGAGTTCATTTTAAGTGGTGGTGCGTTCATGGCAGAAGAGTGGTGGCGAGTTCGTGCCGCGGTCAAGGATGGTTGCGGTGTTGTTGGTGGGGGATCGCAGATCTGAAACCAGATCTGATTTGACATTGTAGATATGAAGATGATTTTGTTTTCTTTTAGCTTTTTACAATTGAAACACAATTATGCCTTGTTATTTGAAATTATTGATATTTGGATGATTTTATCATTGATCTTGGTTAATTTTGTTGTGTTGATTTTAATAAAGGGCTTTGTTCTTACCGAGCTGAGGCTTCTTTGATGCGGAGTAGTTGAACAAATTTTTTTTTTCCAAGTGTTTTGTGGCGGCTATAAGCCGCTACAAATTATTAATTTTTTAAAATGATAATGAAAAGTAACGACATGTCATCACTTTAACGCGTAAAATAGATGGAGAGACCAAAATGTTAGACGAAGAAAAGTTTGGGGACCCGTCTTAAAAAAATTTATATTTTACGCAAATAAAAAAGTCGTGAGTGTGAAGAGCTAAAAAAGGTATATAAATAGAAACTCCCTTTCCAAATTCAGAGATTTAAGGCCTTCGGCATCGATAGTGAGCCTAGTCCATGGGCCCAAATTTCAAAATTTTATCCCAAATCTTACACAAGTGTTGGCTTGGGTCTTTGACATGATGAAGTGGCAACCGGCAAGCAAATTGCATTATTACACATTTACATTAGAGTGAATTTCCAATTGAAGGGGGAGAGAAAAAACAAATAAACTAAATTCTGAACAATGGCACGATATTTCTCGCCCAAGTAAAAATAAAAAGAAGAAAGGTCATTTTTTTAAAATGAAAAAAATAAAAAACTGGTGGATGGGGACTGGACAGGAATTTATTTCATACGGAAATATAGATGAGGAAATGCATGGAACACATTAAAAAAAAAATCTTAATTTTATTAGAAAAAAGAAAAGAGTCATTTGAGTAAAAACCGCGAACCTCACCTTTTGCGAAAGGGAAAGAAAAAGGTGGCACTGAAATATTCTTAGGAAGGTGTAGCACAAATTAATGCTTTGGTTTTGTCCTTGAAATGGCACGTCGCATACTCAAGCAATCACATATAAAACAAGAAATTAGAATCAGAACAGAATATATTCAAAGCCTCATTCACATCCCCCCATCTTATCTTACCAATAATGAAAAGGAAAGAGTTGTCATTTTTAAATTGAAAAATTATAAATTAAAACAAACAAATGAAACATAGAAAATGAGGTGAAGATGTTTTACTTTACCTAGTATATATTTTTCACAAAATGTATGTTACTACTACTATCACCATTACTAAATATGTCGGTTTTAGTAAAATAAGCTTCCAAGCTAATCGAATACCTAAAGTATTTATTTATTTATTCTGGATAAAAGGGGCAACCCAAAGCAAGAAAAGAATTACATATGGTTCATGATGCCACAAGCATAACATTTAATGATGATCCGAGGACCAAACATGAAGTGCAATGTATCAAAATGGCTAATCATTTGTATTTGACTTTGAATGATGAGCTCAAACTTCTTTTTCACTTTTTAAACAAGTTTTGTCTTATAATTATATTGGTCAACTCTAACATCAAACGAAAATTTGAAATTTGCATAGCAATCAAAATCTACTTTTTGTAGCCGAAGTAATAATAGCACAATTACACTTTTATTGAAAAAGCTTCTAACTTATTCGCAAAGAAAGTGGTTAAATAATTTGTCTCACTCCATCCCATTATTTAAGATTCAATAGACAATAGTTCAGAAGTTTTTATCGATCAGATCCTACAAATCAAAACAAACATCTCCTTTAATAATCAGTACTATTTTTTTTTTTAAGAATTTAAATTTTGTAAAATGAGAAAATTCTCGGTCCTTTATGAAAACTCAACGGAATAAATTCAGATTTTATTAGGTATAATACCACCAACAATTAATTTAGTACATATTAATTTATTTGTTTTTTACTTTTCTTTCGAAGGCCACACTTCACTTATTTATAACTTTGTTATCTCACGCATAGTATATATATTGACAGCTAATATTTTTTTTGATGAAATATTGACAACTAATATAATGCGCACTGTAGCATGCATTGCGCATCTATCTACATTCTACATTCTACATTCGAATCAACCAACATATTCAATTCAATATTTGAGATTGCACACGAAGATAGATATATATACTATGCTAAAAAGTAACCTCAATTTTTAAGCCGTTCTTTCCATAATAATATTTTAAACGTTTTTTGTTAAATGTTTGAGTGTGTGTTTGAAACAAGTTTGAAACCATAAAGTGATTTCGATTTATAACAACATGATTTTATTAATCTAGAGTTGTTTAGAAACAAATTGCAAAACTTGAATAAAAAAAAAAGATAATCCACTTTGAAACAAATAATAATAGACTTTAAAATTTATTATAAATAAAATCATTCAAACATAATTTACCGTCTCTTTAAAATCAAATCTCTTTAAAATCAATTCTTTTTACACTAATTCAAACACATACGAAAATTACACATCAAAATAAAGTAATCTCAATTTTTAATCACACAGTAACAGAGATAACATTAAAAGAAATTGCACACCAAAATAAAGTAATCTCAATTTTTAATCACACAGTAACAGATAACATTAAAAGTAATTCCATTTAGACTCAACTTTTCTATATCTATTATATACTTAAAAATATAAATAAATAATTTTTATAACTACTCACTTTCAAATTATATAGAGAAGCAAACCCACGATTATAAATAAAGTTGAAGCCCCAAAAATATAAGCGGAATTCTATTTTAAAAGTAGCATAGGAAACTTTAGCATCTTTTCCCATCCATATATAAATCCTTATAATTAACAAAGATGAATTTGTTTAGTTTATCCTCATGACAAAAAGTGAAGCTAGAAACAAGCCTGTTATTATGGTTCACAATCTCTAGTCAATAGACAATAGATGAGCCCCAGCCTCTTAGAGTCTTATAGTCTTGGTCTAGATGATGATGATGATGATAGTAAGGCTAATTAGTATCACAAACCTCAAGTTTAAGTTAGAAACTTAAAATTAAAGTCCCTAATAAAGGGAGAGGGAAGTTTTCAATTTGAAGAATATATATTAGTTGGCAAAGTTTTCTATTTTTAGGTGAATGCAAGAATTTGGGACTGAATCCCCAAACAAGTTTATTCTTAACGTCTGTAAATGGGTTTGTGTTAAATATAAATATAAAAAAAAAAATGCTTTTTTTGAAGTAAATTAACAAAGGAATATTATAATTTATCTCCTCCGTGCACGCAGCACGCCAGCTTGTATTGTAGCAGTGAGTTGCACTATCTATTAAATTAAATTCAAATGGGTACTCAAATATGTTCTGTTCCCTTTGCCTAGCTAATCTTGAAGATCACACCCACCACAAAGTACTTTAATCTCCAATAACAAGCTAGTGCCAACACCATATCTTGTCTCATCATAAACAAAAGCTCCTAGACTTGTATTCTTCTATTATCTATTATCTATTATTATTATTTTAAAAAAAAAAACAAAAAACTTTTAGAGCTATTTCTCTTCGTGTATTTGAGTATTGAAGTTGACGAAATATAAAGTTGATCTTAAATTCTCCTTAGATGAGGGAAAATCCACTAATTTTTGACCCTAGAGGGATATCAGATGCCCAACCATTAGCATTTTCCATGTCACGACTTATTTGAAGTTTAAGTCAACCATTTTAATATTGATGTTGTTGCTTTTTTCTTTTATTTATATATATATATATATATATATATATACACACACGACGATTCTCTGAAAATTACGTTTCTATATAATAATAAAAATAGATATTCTCATTCATTATATTAAATTAGATAGTAAGAATTAACGCAGTCTTTTAAAAATTAACATGCACCTATTTTATTTGATTTATATCATTTCCATCTTTATTGTATCCAAAATTAAAAATTAAAAAGATTTACTAAATATTCAAAAAAGAATTATTTTATCACATTCTAAAATATTAAAGACTTATCATCACCGCTTATCCCTATCACCATGGCCGCACCACCATTGCCACCAATATGGTCACCGCTAACAAGGCCACCATTATCGCCACTATCATGGTCATCGTTCTGGTGGTGGCAGTGATCATGATGATGGGACAATTCTTTGTGACAGTGATGATAAATTTTTAATATTTTAAGATATAATAAAATAATTCAATTGAATATTTGATAATTTTTTTTTAAATTTTGGATGGAGAGGAAAATGATATAAATCAAAATAAAGTAGGTGTATGATAATTTTTAAATGACATGTTAATCCATACTGTCTAATTTAAATATATGTTTTTATTTTCATAAGAGTCTTTTCATATATGTATGTACATGCCCCCAAACCCTAATATTTAACGTCTTTTTATGTAATGTATATATATCTCTAAAGATATTCTTTCCTCTCCCAAATAATTTTTGCATAAATACATTTGGGAGTGGACCCCTTTAATTATTCTATTTAGATTTTCTAATCAAGAGGTGCAAAAGCAAAATAGTTTTTGCTGAATTCCAAAAGCAACATATCATTATTCGAAAGGCTTTATCTTTATCTTACTTAAGCAGACAATTTAGTTAAACACTGTCATTCGATTCTATTAAGACAAAAATAGTGTCTAAATGAGAATTATAGGAAATTCATTCATTCACCTTTTTTCAAGTGGGGACTTGCCCATGTTACAAAGGATAACTCACCTAATAATAATTCTAACCTGAGAAGAAAGCACAGTGTTAGGAAGGTTTGTTACACTAACAATATATATGAAGAAGGAATCACATTCACATATCATGAGTGTTTGACATTAGGCAAAAGAATTGGTTCATGAGTCACGAGTTCTTCTGGAGCTTGATTAGTACATTTTTTCATGTTAGTTCAGAGTCTCCATCAATGCAAGCAAAGAACATGAGAAAAGATGGTGGTGGATAGAAGGAAGGACAGGTAGCATTTTAAGATTTTCCATGTAAGCTGCATCTTATAGGGGAGCAGACATAGTGGTGCACAATGAATGTACTCATTGACCTATGCATAGTGGCTCTACCTCTGTATACCTCAAATTTTATCTTGTTGAGCCTGGGATACATGCCAGGTCCACCTTTCACTTTGCAATAAATTACATATTTGCTATTACTGTGACAATCAAAGCTGCAAATATCTTCACAACTTGGATATGGAGAAACAGGAAAGCCATATAATTATATACCAATAAAAGAAGAAGTTGGTCAGTGGGATATATTCATGTTGGAGTCCACTAAGGCCCTTTCTAACTGGAAAAACAAAATAGATATACAAAAATGAAAAAAAAATTCTGCTAATAGTTTATCACATTGAAATTTGATAAACAATGGGCTTACGTTAGATTCCTTTTGAGGAAGATCATGATCATGGCTTAAACTTTTCTATTTTTTATTTTTACTTCTA
This sequence comes from Amphicarpaea edgeworthii, assembly GCA_014843725.1. Classification (NCBI taxonomy): domain Eukaryota; kingdom Viridiplantae; phylum Streptophyta; class Magnoliopsida; order Fabales; family Fabaceae; genus Amphicarpaea; species Amphicarpaea edgeworthii. The sequence goes on from CM026319.1 coordinate 13,442,670, forward strand.
AAGAAGTTACCTGTCTGCTAAATAAATGAACATGCTAAGACGTTATTTTTTCACCTAAATGTGTTACTTAAAAGAGAATCTCCGTTACTAGTATTATTTGTCATTATGCTTAAGACAAGGTCTACAGCCTTTGGACTTATGCTGTTTCTCATGTGTATAAACAAATAAAACTTTTCCTCAGGTGGGGTTTGAGCAACTAAAAGTTTAGTGGCAAGCAAGACAACAAAAAAAAGGAAGGTTAGAGTGAAAAGCTTACATGCTTTTTCTTGTCAATTCTCATTTCAAATCCAGGTTATGTTACTTAGCTTAATTGTCATCTGTGGGGAAAATACCAATAAGCTCCGGTTACTTTTTCAAGTGCAACAATTCTTGGTGATTTCCATTTTTTTTTTTCTCGAGGAGTTCATTTGTGTAGGCAAAAATTGAAAAAAAAAAACTATAGTTTGAGGTTAATGGGTATCCATCAATCATGCAGAAATTCATAAACAAATGATTGTGAAAAGATATTTTGTTTTACAAACTTAGGCTATTCTGTCTTGTTTTCAGTAATATTCTTCTGTGGTTGTTGTGGTTGCTTTATTTTCTGGCCACTTCCCACAAGCATAGATTCTCTCTATTTGAGAGTCCAGAGCCCCTCTCTCCTAGCTGTGCAGCTTAGGAATGGATGATTGTGCTCTGCTCTGCTTTGATTCTCTCTGCTCATAAAGGTTTCCTGCTTTTGTCTTTGTCTTTACCTCTCCTTTTCATGGATACCCTTCTAGGCGGTTGTAGCAGCACTCTATAGCCGGTGCACTCACTAATCACTATACATACATGGCAATGCATATTCACACGTTTTATTCCAACTCCACCATACCCTTCTGGGTATAAAGGGGCATCACCATCCTGCATTTTCTTCATTGCAGAACCTCTTCATACTCATTTCACTTGCAGTAGGTGGGAGTGCTTTCAACACTTTCTTCAAGCAGAAAAATGAGTCATGCACATTCTCATATGGGCTCTGGTTTGTTTTTTGCTCCTCTTTCTTTATAGTCCTTTATCCTTCCTTGCACCTTGCACGAATATTTTTTTGCATGAATTTTAGTCTTTAGATTGCTATCAGTCAATTATAGAACATTTTTCTTTCTATTTATTTGTTAAGTAAGCCATATTTATAATCTTTTACTCTAGCTTCCTGCATTATTTAATTTCAGTGCTGATATTCTCAGTTCATTTAAAGGATTGACATGATTTTGTACTCATGTTTTGAAATCTGTCAGTAACTATCTTCAAACTTGGTATGTCATAGATAAGTAAGCTTTCTCACTTACAATTGCAGGTAGTAGAACCACTCGAAGAACTTTTGAGTTTGGGAAGACACATGTAGTAAGGCCAAAAGGAAAACACCAAGCCACTATAGTTTGGCTGCATGGTCTTGGTGATAATGGTTTGAGGTATGGATATCATTCCTTCAATATTGTCATAGGTCATTCTAACAATGCCACAACTATCAGTTATTCATTCTTTTTCTATATTCACTTCTCTTTTCCTTTCTCCCTCACCTAATCCTTTAATGTTTTTCTAATATTTACCTTTTTCTTTCCTCAATCTCTCTTTTTGCTTTTCTTTTTCACTCGGCTCTTACTTTTGGATGGACATAGTATACAGTTGAGGTATATGCAAACATGAGAAGGGATCCTCTTGTGTGGAATTTTCACACGATCCAATCACATGAAAATTTTGTCTCTCTTAATAATATGTGGATCAAAAATCATAATCGATATTGGAGAATATTATTATGAAGCCAGAGATCGACACAAATTTTCACATGACCATGTCAAATGAAAGTTCAACATGAGAAGATTCATTCCTGTGCAGACTTTTTGTTGAATGTCCACCCTCACCCTCCACCTCTCCAACAGTACTCTTCCACAACTTTCAGCAAACTCAATGTTTGGTTAGGTTAGGGAACTCAAGGAGTTTATTAGAGGCTGGATCTAGGTTTCACTTCTTTCAAATCCAAAAGTTTGTCCTATTCTTGTTCTCTGTGTCTTACCTCATTCTCTTGCTCCAAGTACACAATCCGTATATAAAGGTTGGAACTTTTATGAGAAAGAATATGAAGTATATCGGTGGGATCCAAAATTGTGTTGTCCTGACTCCTGATGTTGAATGTTCAGTATTGAACTTCTTTCTGTTTAGAATCTGCATGGAATAAATTCTGTTGAAGAAAGTTGTGATTTAAATTCTTGGAATCCTGTTTAGTAAGAGCATATACTAAATTCTCAACTGGAGGACCACAAACTCACTTGTTTCTCTACCAAATGAACGGCTAGACATGACTTTTGAGTTTTGACAAGAATAAAATATTATATGAATAAAAGCTGGTAAATTATGGTGATGTTCTTTACAGTGTTTAGTGTGGCCACAAAATGTCATCGAGTTTGAGCATTTCAATGCATGGTTCAGTACTTTATTCTGGACAATGTTATCTACGAAACTAGTGGTTCCCAATTGATGTCAGATTTACTGGCCGGAGACTCGATTATCTGATTTTGTGCTTTGTTTTGTTGCAGCTCATCTCAGCTCCTGGAATCCCTCCCACTTTCAAATGTGAGAATTTTATATCTTGAATCAGTTTGAGATTAACTTAATTGCTTCTCTAATCACTAGGCTAACATTCTCAGTCCATAACTAAGATAACTTTGGGGTTCTATAATATGATATGATGCAGATAAAATGGATTTGCCCAACTGCTCCTACCCGTCCTGTGGCGATACTTGGTGGTTTTCCCTGCACTGCATGTATGTCAAAACCTTCTTTGCTCCTACTCTTTTTGAATTAAATCATCACTATGTAGCCTAAAACTTTTACAGTCATAAAAAAAGGAAGTCTAACTTGCTTATTGGGTATTAATCAGGGTTTGATGTGGGAGAACTTTCAGAAGATGGTCCAGATGATTGGGAGGGTTTAGATGCCTCAGCATCACACATTGCTAACTTGTTGTCAACAGAGCCAGCTGATGGTACTTTCGACGCCTCAAAACTTTGCTAATAATAATATAATAATTAGACTTCAAACTTTGCAATTCTACAAGGTCCCATGATTTCATTTCTGTATTTAGGATGATTTTTTTTTATCATATTCAAGGGAGAAAAAAAAAAAACTGATCAAACTCTAATTAGTACTATCTATGTACATTCATCTATATCTCTTGGCTGAGTCTGTCTTCTTGAAACATATCCAAATTGTGTATAGTAATAGAAGCAATTGATTAAAGAATTCATTATGTGACAGTGAAAGTTGGTATTGGAGGGTTCAGCATGGGAGCAGCAATATCCCTGTACTCTGCAACTTGTTTTGCCATGGGAAGGTATGGAAATGGCATTCCATACCCTGTCAACTTAAGAACAGTGATTGGACTCAGTGGTTGGCTTCCCGGATCAAGGTATATCATAAGATTATAATAGTCCCCCCTATACAAAATTCACATGGTTGACACTGGTTGGAACCTGGTATTTGTAGGAGCTTAAGGAACAAGATAGAAGTCTCACATGAAGCAATAAGGCGAGCAGCTTCATTACCCATTTTGCTGTGCCATGGAATCAGTATGTATGCTGATGTCATTGTTCCTCATTCTTTATTTGAGAGACATGGTTACTATAAGGATTCTAATGTGTGTTGTGGTATTTGTAATTGTAGGTGATGATGTAGTCCTTTGCAAATACGGCGAAAAATCTGCTCAATCCTTGTGTTCAGCAGGGTTTCGATATGTTGCATTCAAATCCTATGATGGGTAAGTTTTTTTTATAGCTGAACTGAAATCATCCCACTAAGTGATCAAGGATCAGCTAAAACAGTTGCTCAGTTTTTTTGGTTTGACATGTTTGCAGGCTTGGTCATTACACAGTTCCTAGAGAAATGGATGAGGTTTGCACTTGGCTTAGTTCAAGGCTGGGGCTTGATGGGTCCTCTTAAGTCACAGTCAGGACTGGGTCGAAGAAGGTATATCATATCATAATAGGTGGTAGATCGTGGAAAGGTTCATGCGTATATATAAAATATAGGAGAATTTATTTTCTGGGTCCCTTTTTGTCATGTTCCTCAGCAATAAAGATCTGCATGTGTTTTCTAAGTATTTTCATCATTATGTTATTGTAGAGCCTAGGGAGTGGATTGGATTGGATTAGTTGTATTATTGGAGATTTTTTTACTTATTATTATTCTAACAAAGCACGGACTTTGGCCTCTTGTATCTTAATTTCAAGGAAGATATGATTAGAATTGACAGTATCTAAAATTAAAGTTTGATTTTTTTTTTTTTATAAAAAAGAAAAGAAAAGAAACAAAATCCAGGTCTCGGCTAGTAGTGTTCTTGAGTACTTATCAAATTTGAAACCATACCCAAATAGTCCAAAACAAAACGAAATTGCTGTTGCGGCTACAAACTGAGATTACAATTGAGGAAGCGTTGGGACAACAGTCACTCAAGAAAGTCGAATAATGATGTTTTGTGGACACTTGGTTTTGGCATTCGCATGACGTCACGAAATAGAGGAAGCAAACACGACTTCAATTAATCCATCTCATGATCATAGCATACAAAAGTTACTTCTAAAATTTGGGCACTGTTACTTTACAGTTTTTCAAGTGTATTTGTAAATTGTATAAAATGTAACAAAGTGAAGTTTGTTAAAATAGTTGGAATTCCACAGCAACCATCATCAACAAGCATGATTCTTGTCGTCTGGATTTGTGCATTCAATTCTTTAGAATAACTGTATTTGCAGAGTAACAAGATGTAGCAAATCAAAACCAACTCAAATGACCAATACACTTAATCATATAATCCACTCAAAAAAGTACCAAAAAAAATCATTTAATAAAATAAAAACATGCCATTGCATAAAATTTTTGGTTGAGAAACAAAAACTTGTAAATCCAAAAATATGTAGAATCACAAATGGAGTTTACAGAGCTTCAATCTCTTAATATTACAACTAGATAGTATATGCAACTGTCTTACCAGTTTCCACCCCACCCCTAAGAAAAAAAACTACAAAACTATGTGTGTGTTTGTGTGTGTCGCAAAGCTAATAATAAATGAGAGTGAGGTACGAAATTATGCAGTGTTTTCTGAGAGTGCGAGTGCTGAACCTGTAGTTCTGAGAGTACTACCATGTTTGAGAACCACTTTAAGTACAAGAACAGGTTTTGGCTGACTAGTTGAGATGCCAGGAAGCACGGTTTAAGTGAATAAATGACCAAACCTTTACTAGATAACTATGTTGACGATCTTAGTTCATCCATTGGATTCCATATCCATTAAAGGGTGTCATAACATAGGTTTCATTTTTGGACATTATACTTCTTTGTTATGTCGTACAAATGTGCAAATGTGCAATAGGAATAAGAATTAAGAATTAGTTTATGCTCCGTTTGTTTAAAATTAAAAGAAAAACAATTAAAAAGTATTTTTTAGTAAAATAATTTTTAATTAACAAATAAGTCTATTTTATTTTTAAAAAATGGTTTATTTAATAAACAAATAGTTTTTTTTTTCTGATATAGTATTTTTTTAAAATAATCAGTTTTTCGAGTTTAAACAAGAAGGCAGATTCACCAATCACCGCCGCCTGTAGATATACATAAATAAATAAACGGCGGATTTGAACCCTAAATTGATTAAACCCTACACCCTCTTTGTTTCCCAATCACTCCCTTTCTGCAAAGAAGCAGTTTCCATGGAAACCGAAAAAACCAAGAAAAGACTAGCAATTTCTGATCTTCATCTCCCAATCACAACAAACAAGGTCGATTTTGGTAAGAATCATATAACATTTTCAATTTTTGTGTCTTTCTATCCCATTTTGAAATGATTAGTTTTCCCGGTGTTTGATAACTTGAATTTCAGAAAGAAAAAAAAAAAAACTGCTCTTTACTCAGGTGTAGGTACATTTGTGTGCCAAATAAAAAAAAAAAGATGATGAACTCACAATAGTTAGTATAAATTTTTGTTATTCAAATCTGTTTTTTTCCTTCTAATATACGAGGGAATCAATTCTGTGTTCCTGTAGAATTCTTGCTCAAGATGACAAATCCAATACATAGTTATATGATGCTGGATCTGCATTTCAATTAGGCTATTTTATTTTACTTGAAAATCTGTTCAATGTTGAAGCATGTAAAGATTTACTGTTTAGGGTAGATGAATCCTACCATTATTCTGAGAAGTATTGGTTGATATTTCTTCTTATACTGGAATCAGATGTAGATCAATGCGAGGTTGCAGATGGAATCCTTCATGATGTTGATTTAAGTGAGCCAACTATGGGAGAGAAACTTGCTGATCTAAGTTTGCCAGATGAGAACAAATTCAAGAGTGATAAAGAGCAGGATTCTTCTGCCCCAACTAAGCCTCCAAGTGCGGACTCTGTTTATGTTTTTCTTAGGCAAGCATTAAATGCTGATGATCGCGCCCTTCTGCTAGATTGCTTGTATACGCAGGATGAGAAGGTTCTTGTTTTACTTTCCTAGAACTTCTCCAGTTTTTTATATGATATGCATGGTGACTGATGTAGCTCCTTTAATCCTTTTGCAGGTTATTACAAAGTCAATTGCACAGTTGAACCCATCAAACGTCCTCAAATTCCTACACTCTCTCATATCCATTACTGAGTCTAGGTAACACTTCACAGTGATAATTGGAACATTTATGTTTAATAGGCCAAGTAGTTTTCTTGTTAAACTTTTAACTTATTTGTTTCAAGTCTTAATACGTTACTGCATGATAAGCCACTTCTTGAATTTAAATTTTCAAGAAGCTATTTGACGAGGATGATTTGGGACTTTTTTTGGGATATGGATTGTATGCTATACTTGTACTACCAACACTGGAGGGTTTTTTTGGCGGTGGGGGAGGGTGGGAGTAGATGTAGGATAAAACCTGTTAACACTCTAGTGATATTAGTTGAAAACTCGTTGGCTCAGAGATCTTGAATGCACCATAAAGGACATTTGAATATTCAACACTTCCCATATACAGATTCTTGAACAGCAACCTAACATATAATAGTAATTAGAATTTACTCTTTGCCCTGTATGAAAACTTTTGCTAACATTAAGATAAATTTTTAGCTGTCAGATTTGATGCACCAACTCCTGAAGCTATTTTCTCTGATTATTATAGGGGTGCAATTTTGGCATGTGCTCTTCCATGGCTCAAGTGTCTTATTCTACAGCATGCAAGTGTGATTATGTTCCAGGAATCTTCATTACATGTTTTGAACTCATTGTATCAGGTGGGAGCTGTTATATTGTCATTATTATTTATGATGTACTCGACAAGCTCACCTTAGATAGGCTTAAGCTTTTTGCATTTGCACCCATTTTCCTTAATTGAGTCTGTTGTTTTGTTCTGTGTAGATGATTGAATCTAGAGTTTCAACTTTTGAATCTGCCGTTGATTTGTCAAGTTGCTTAGACATTCATTACAGGGTAAGTTTTTTCCCCGTTTAAATTAAACGTATTAGCATAGCAGTATTTGGGAATTGGGATCACACTTGTTCATGGTTGATTTCTTTTGAACAGGTTGTTGATGAAGAAGTCGATGAAGGTCAAACAGTGCCAGCTATTTATGAGGATAAGGATGATAGTTCAGAAGAATCAGAGGATTCGACATTTGAAGGTTTCAGTGATATTGAAGAAGAAAGTAACGATATGATGAGCGAGTGATCGTGTGCGGTAATTATGATTGGGTTTGCACAATATGATGTTTTGTTGTGAAGTGTACGAGAGCAATGTTAATCTTAATTAACCATTCGTGAGACACAAAACAAAAGTGCAATGCCCTAAAAAGAAACACAAAGTAACATACTAGTTGACATTATATATAGAGTTGAACATACATGAAACACTAGAGAATAGAAACTGCGGATAAAAAGTAGTAGGAGTGTAGGGAATAGCAGCTTATTTAATTAATTAAAAGTCATGCTGCCTGGGTAAAGTGAACCACTAGTAATTTGTGCGATTGTCTTGATCATGCTGCTGGTCCAAGCCGAGGGTTTGCTTGACAGCTTCTGTAGCACCTTGGGCCGCGCCCTTCACCTTCTCCCCTGTCTGCTGCAGAAACCCTTGGGTGTTGTCCTTCCCTGACTGGGCCGATTCCTTCGTGGACTGGCCCATTTCTGAGGCCTTCTCTTGAGCAGCACCTTTATTCTGTTGGGCCTTCTCCTTTGCAGCTTCGGAACTGTCGCAAGTCTTGTCCTTCGCAGCTTGGGCTGTTTGTTGGGTCTTGTCCTTCGCAGCTTGGGCCATTTCCTGGGTCTTCTCCTTTGCAGCTTCCGCCTTCTCCCCAATATTGCCCATCATCTGGTTCGTCTTTTCCTATCATATGACACAGCACTTTTTTTAGGTGGAAAAAAGAAACACTTTTTTTTTCTTAAATAAAAAAAGCGTTCTTTTTTATGCGGAACTAACTTTTTTCCTGAAGCAATTGGTGGATACAGGAGGAATAAGCAAGAAAAAAAGTGATTGATTGTTATGCTTATACAGTTATACCTGGGTTCGGCCCTTGGTTTCACCAGCTCCATAGCTTTGCCTATTGGATGCCATATTTTCTTGTGTCTCAACTTTCTCTCTTTCTTTCTTCTTTCTGTTTGCTCACGATAACGATCTCCTTCTCTGTTTTTTTTATCAACTATCGCTGGTACTGCAAGCACTTGTGTTGTGACCAACTTTGAGTTGCATTCTATTTATAGCATTTCATTGTTGGTGTAGTATTAACACGTGTCCAACTTCAAGACACGTGTAGGGCACGTGCCGCTCTTAAAATGGAGTGATTTTAGAAGATTACTATGGAGGGCATGAGCCTGTGGAATTTTGCCACGTTATCTACTTTTCATGATTTTTCAATTAACTAAAAATAAAAATAAAAGAAATATGAAAAAATTAATCTTGTTAAATCAGACAAAGAACATGATTGTATTTTTTTATTTATTTATACTCTTAAGAATATAAAGCTGGTTCTATTTTTGAAGTTGAGTTGGGGAGGATCTTGAATGGTATACATTTGGCTTGGACGAGGTTTTTGGAAAATTAATGTGTATTTTGATTCTAAGAATGCAAAATATTTTTGGTAGAGGTACTTAACGCAAAAAATAAAAAGTAAAAAGTGAGAATTATAGTTTAAACTTCAAACTTAATAAAAACTATACTAAAAAGGACATGTTAGGGAATATATTAACAACATTTATCTTTTATGTAGTGTAACCTAGTGGTAGAAGAGTTTTAATACTATGCATAACATTATAAATTTAACTGTTAATCTATTATCTATTGAAAAATATTTTTTTTAATTCATATATTCACTTAATTATCTTAAATACAATAATTTAAATTATTAGAATGAGTATATATTTTTATTTAATCAATAAAATTAAATCATTAATTCTTGAAATCTTGATTCTATATACTATTAGTATTATAATCAATTATTAAGTTTTATAGAATATTTTTTTAATGTGTATATTTTTTTTTGGTCTAAATTTAACTATTTTTATTTTTAAGTTCATATAAATAAATTATTATATTTAATTAAATTGTTAGAGGATCATAGAAATTATTATAATAAATTTTATAGAATATAAAATTTAATTAATGAAACACTACATCTTATTTATGAAATCTTAAAATCATTTTGGGTTTTACTAATGAAACCCTAAATCCTATTTCTAAAATCCTAAATCATCTAGGGTTTTGTTTATGAAATCCTAAATCATATTTATGAAACTCTAAATAATGAAACACTAAATCCTATTTGTCAGATTTATTTATGAAATACTAAATCCTATTTCTAAAATCGTACACCATTTAGGGTTAATGGTTTCATTCATGGTTTCATAACTTATGATTTAGGATTTCATTCATGGTTTAGGATTTGAGGTTTCATTCATTATTTTGATTCATGGTTTCACTTCATGATTTAAGATTTATGGTTTCATAAATGAAACCCTAAATGATTTAGGTTTAAAAAAAATGATTTAGGGTTTTATAAATATGATTTAGAGTTTCATTATTGAAAAATTAAATGATATAGAGTTTAATTAATGAAACTCCAAATGATTTAAGATTTCATAAATATGATTTATGATTTCTTTAATGAAAACTTAATTGATTTATGGTTTCATAAATATGACTTAGGTTTCATTAAAGAAATTTTAAATGATTTAGGGTTTCATAAATATAATGCAAGGTTTCATTAATTTAAACATAGATTATTAAGGGTTTCATAAGTATGATTTAAGGTTTCATGAAGTTATTCAGGGTTTCATAAATGATTTATGGTTTCATAGATAGGATTTGAGGTTTCATTAATAAAACCATAAAGTATTTAAGGTTTCATAAATATTATTTAGGGTTTCATTAATGAAACTCATTTAGGGCTTTATAAATATAATTTAGGGTTTCATTAATATGATTTAGAATTTCATTAATAAAACCCCAAATGATATACGATCTCCTCAATGAAACCCTAAATAATTTAAGGTTTCATTAATGAACCCTAAATCCCATTAATGAAACCCCAAATCGTATTTAAGAAACTCCAAATAATTTAGGTTTTCATTAAGTAAACCCCAAATCATATTTATAAAATCCTAAATGATTTAAGGTTTCATTAACGAAACCCCAAATGTTATTTATGAAATTCTAAATGATTTAAGTTTTCATTCATGAAACCTTAATCATACTTATGAAATCTTAAATCATCTATTTTTTTTATTAATGAAACCTTAAATCATATTTATGAAACCTTAAATCAGATAAAACTTAATTAATTAACCTTTACTCTTATTTATGAATTCCTAAAATCATTTAGGGTTTCATTAATAAAACCCTAAATCATATTTCTAAAACCCTAAATCACTTAAGATTTTGTTCATGAAACCCTAAATCATACTCATGAAACTCTAAATAATTTAGGATTTAATTAATGAAACATTAAATCTTATTTGTGAGACTTTAAATCCTAGATAATCCAAGGTTTAATTTATGAAATCTTGAATAATATTTAGGAAACCTTAAATCATTCAAGGTTTTCTTAATGTAATCCTAAATCCTGGTTTTGAAATCGCACAACATTTAGGGTTTCAGGTTTCATTCATGGTTTCATAGCTTATGATTTATGGTTTCATTCACGGTTTATGAGTTATGGTTCATTGTTTAGGATTTAGGGTTTCATTCATTGTTTAGATTCATGGTTTCACTTCATGATTTTATATCTATAATTTCATAAATGAAACCTTAAATGATTTAGATTTTAAAAAAAAATGATTTAGGATTTCATAAATATAATTTATAGTTTCATTAATGAAAGATTAATTAATTAATTGTTTCATAAATATTACTTAGGGTTTCATTAAAGAAACTTCAAATTATTTAGGGTTTCATAAATAGGATTTAAGGTTTCATGAATATGATTTAAAGTGTCATTAATAAAAGTCCAAATGATATAGGATTTCCTCAATGAAACCCTAAACCCTATCTAATTTAAGGTTTCAATAATGAACTTTAAATCACATTAATGAAACCTCAAATTATATTTATGAAACCCTAAATCATTTAGGTTTTCATTAATGAAACCCCAAATACTATTTATGAACCCTAAATGATTTTAAGTTTTCATTCATGAAACCTTAAATAATATTTATGAAACTGTAAATCATCTAAGTTTTTATTATTGAAACCCTAAATCATATTTATTAAATCTTAAATCATATTAAATTTAATTAATGAAACCCAAAATCGTATTTATGAAATCCTAAAATCATTTAGGGTTTTTTTCATAAATCTTAAATCATATTTACAAATCTCTAAATAATGTAGGATTTAATTAATGAAACCCTAAATCCTATTAGTAAGACCCAAAATCCTATTTAGGAAAACTTAAATCATCACAGGTTTAATTAATGAAATCTCAAATCATATTTATGAAACCATAAATTATTTAGAATTTCATTAATGTAACCCTAAATCCTATTTCTTAAATCGTACATCATTTAGGGTTCAGTGTTTCATTCATGGTTTCATAGCTTATGATTTAAGGATTCATTCATGGTTTATGATTTAGTTTTTCATTCATTATTTAGATTTATGATATCATTTCATGATTTAAGATTTATGATTTCATAAATGAAAACCAAAATGATTTAGGTATTTTATAAAAAAGGATTTAGGGTTTCATAAATATGATTTAAAGTTTCATTATTAAAAAATTAAATGATTTAGGGTTTAAATAATGAAACTCCAAATGACTTAAGGTTTCATAAATATTATTTATGGTTTCATTAATGAAAGATTAATTGATGTATGGTTTCATAAATATGACTTAGGGTTTTATTAAAGAAACTGTAAATGAATTAGGTTTTCATAAGTATTATTTAGAGTTTCATGAATCAAAACTTAAAATCATTTAAGGTTTAATAAATATGATTTATGGTTTTATAAATAGGATTTGAGGTTTCATTAATGAAACCATAAATAATTTATAATTTCATTAATGAAACTCAAAATCATTTAGGGCTTCATAAATAGGATTTAGGGTTTTATGAATATGATTTAGGGTTTCATTAATAAAACTCCAAATGATATAAAGTCTCCTAAATGAAACCTTAAATGATTTAGGATTTTATGAATATGATTTAAGGTTTCATTAATGAAACCTAAATCCCTTTAACGAAACCTTAAATCATATTTATCAAATCCTATATAATTTAAGGTTTCATGAATGAAACCCCAAATGTTATTTATGAAACCCTAAATAATTTAAGTTTTCATTCATTAAACCTTAAATCATATTGTTGAAACCCTAAATTATATTTTAGAAGCCCTAAATCTCAAATTATATTTATAAAACCTTAAATTATTTAGGGTTTTATTAATGTAACCTTAAATATTAATTTTGAAATTGTACATCATTTAGGGTTTAGGGTTTCATTCATTGTTTCATAGCTTATGATTTAAGGTTTCATTCATGGCTTATGTTGTAAGGTTTCATTCATGTTTTGGGATTTAAGGCTTCATTCATTCTTCAGATTCATGGTTTCACTTCAAGATTTAAGATTTATAATTTCATAAATGAAACCCTAACTGATTTAGGTTTTAAGAAAAATGATTTAGAATTTCATGAGTATGATTAATAGTTTCATTAATGAAAAACCAAATTATTTAGGATTTAATTAATGAAACTCCAAATAATTTAAGGTTTCATAAATATGATTTATGGTTTCATAAAGATGACTTAGGGTTTCATTAAAGAAACGTTAAATGATTTAAGGATTCATAAATATGATTTAAGGTTTTATCAATAAAATCCTAAATGATATAAGGTTTCCTTAATGAAACCCCAAATGAAATAGGGTTTTATGAATGAACCCTAAATCCCATTAATGAAACCCCAATTCATATTTATGCAACCCTAAATTATTAAGGTCTGGTAAAACCCTAAATCATATTTATCAAATCATAAATGATTTTAGGTTTCATTAATAAAACCCTAAATACTATTTATGAAACCCTAAATATTTTAAGTTTTCATTCATGAAATCTTAAATAATACTTATGAAACTCTACATCATCTAAGATTTTATTAATTAAACCCTAAATCATATTTATAAAACCTTAAATCATATAAACTTTAATTAATGAAATTCTAAATCCTATTTATGAGATTCATAAATCATTTAGGGTTTCATTAATGAAACCATAAATTCTATTTATAAAACCCTAATTCATATTTATGAAACTCTAAATAATGTAGGATTTAATTAATGAAGCCCTAAATCCTATTTGTGAGACCCTAAATCCTATTTATGAAACCTTAAATCATTTAGGATTTCATTTATGTAACCCTAAACCTAGTTATGAAACTGTAACTCATTTAAGGTTTAGGGTTTCATTCATGGTTTCATAACTTATGATTTAGGGTTTCATTCATGGTTTAAGATTTATGATTTCATTCGTTATTTAAATTCATGGTTTCACTTCATGATTTAAGATTTATGGTTTTATAAATGAAACCCTTAATGATTTTGATTTTAAAAAAATGATTTATGGTTTCTTAAATATGATTTAGAGTTTTAATAATGAAAATCTAAAACATTTAGGGTTTAATTAATGAAACTCAAAATCATTAAGGGTTTCATTAATTAAACCATTAATTATTTAAGATTTCATAAATAAGATTTAGGGCTTCATAAATGAAACCCTAAATGATTTAGGGTTTAATTAATGAACCCCAAATATAGTTAATGAAACCTGAAATCATATTTATCAAATCCTAAATGATTTAAGGATCCATTATGGAAACCTTAAATCCTATTTCTAAAACTTTAAATTATTTAGGATTTTGTTTATGAATCCCTAAATCATACTTATGAAACTCTAAATAATGTAGGATTTAAATAGTGAAATCTCAAATCATATTTATGAAACCCTAATTTATTTAAGGTTTCCTTAATGTAACCCTGAATCTTATTTTTGAAACCCTAAATCATTTAGGATTTGTGATTTCATTCATTGTTTCATAGCTTATGATTTGGGTTTTCATTTATGGTTTAGAATTTAGGGTTTATTCATTGTTTAGATTCATGGTTTCACTTCATGATTACGATTTATGGTTTCATAAATGAAACTCTAAATAATTTGGGTTTCGTAAATATGATTTAGATTTCTTTAATGAAATCTTAATTGATTTATGATTTCATAAATATGACTTAGGGCTTCATTAAAGAAACTTTAAATGATTTAGAGTTTCATAAATGTGATGTAGGGTTTCATTAATTAAAACTTAGATGATGTTAGGTTTCATAAGTATGATTTAGGGTTTCATGAATGAAAACTTAAAAGCATTTAGGGTTTCATAAATAAGATTTGGGGTTTCTTTAATGAAACCATAAAGCATTTAGGGTTACATAAATATTATTTAGGGTTTCATTAATGAAACTTAAAATCATTTAAGGTTTCATAAAGATGATGTGGGTTTTCATGAGTAAAACCCCAAATGATTTAGGGTTTTTTCAATGTAACCCTAAATGATTTAGTGTCTCATGAATGAAACCCTAAATCACATTAATGAAACCCCAAATCATATTTATGAAATCCTAAATCATTTAGGTTTTCATTAATGAAACCTCAAATTCTATTTATGAAACCCTAAATGATTTTAAGTTTTCATTCATGAAATCCTAAATCATACTTCTAAAACCTTAAATCATCTAAATTTTTATTAATGAAACCCTAAATCATATTTATGAAACCTTGGATCGTATAAAATTTAATCAATGAAACCATAAATCGTATATATGAAATCCTAAAATAATTTAGGGTTTCATTAATGAAACATTAAATTATATTTCCAAAACTTTAAACCATTTAGGGTTTTTTTTCATAAAACCATCATTTTATGAAACTTTAAATAATGTAGGATTTAATCAATGAAACCTTAAATCCTATTTGTGAGATTTCAAATCATATTTATGAAACCTTAAATCATCCAGGATTTAATTAATGAAATCTCAAATCATATTTATTAAACCTTAAATCATTTAAGGTTTTATTAATGTAACCTTAAATTCTATTTCTAAAATCATAAACCATTTAGGGTTAGTTTATGAAACTCTAAATCATATATGATTTAATTAATTAATGAAATCCTAAATCCTATTTATAAGACCTTAAATCATTTAAGATTTCATTAATGAAATCCTAAATCATATTTATGAAACCCTGAATGTTTTAAGATGTCATTAATAAAATCCTAAATCTTATTTATGAAACCTTAAATTATCTAGGGTTTATTTAATTAAACCAAAAATCCTATTTATGAGACCTTAAATCATTTTGCATTTCTTTAATGAAACCTGCGTCATATTTATCAAACCCTAAATGATTTAGTTTTCTTTAATGAAACCCTAAATAATATTTATGATATAAAACCCTAAATGATTTCAGGTTTTATTAATGAAACCTTAAAAGATTTAGGGTTTCATTAATGAAATTTAAATCTTCTTGGTTTCATCTGTGAAACTCAAATGAAACTCTAAACTATAAATGAAACATTGAATCATAAATCATGAAATGAAACCTTAAATCGTAAACCATGAAATAAAATCCTAGATCCTTAACTATGGAACCTTAAATCATAAATACTTAACAATCGGTGAAACCGTAAATCATAAACCATGAATGAAAACCTAAATCTTAAACACTAAACCCTAAATCTTAAATCAAGAAATGAAACCCTAAATACTAAATCATAAACCATGAAATCTTAAATCATAAACCATGAAACATTAAACCATGAAATCCTAAATCCTAAACCATGAAATGAAACCCTAAATCCTAAACCATAAAACAATGTAGCATGAAATCCTAAAATCTTAAAACATAAAACCCTAAACTTTAAATCATGAAACCATAAAATCCTAAATCATAAACCCTAGATAACATCCTCTAACTATGAAAATAACACTAAACCTTAACCCTAAAATCTTAAAACAATGAACCTAAAACATTAAACCATGAAACCATAAACATTGAAACCTTAAAACGTAAATCATGAAACCATTTACCATGAAATCATAAACATTAAAACTTTGATCCCTTAAACCATAAATCATAAACCATAAGCCTTAAACCTTAAAACACTGAGTCATAAACTCTAAGGGCCAGTTTGGTGGACAGGATATGATAGGATATGCAGGCATGATAGGATAGGGTAAGAACAGATATGATGAGAACATGATAAACTTCAATTATATCTTATGTTTGGTGCGTAATAGATAACAAACTTGATAGCGAAAAGATATAATATAAATTATATTTAATTAAATAAAAGAATTATAAATTTCTGATACTCATTTATGTGATTGATTGAAATTTATACAAAATTATGAATTTTGGAAGATATTAGATAAATTAGGAAAGAGAATCCTTAATTGATAGGTAGAATTGATCAATTTATTAATTAAAGAGAGGAGAGAAAAATCGTATTTTATCATGTCGATCTTAACCCAACTTCCCTTAAGATAGAAAATACACTACACTAACAAGATAGGATAAGCGATGAGATATCACTATCATATCATGTTAGCGTATCAAACACAAGATTGTCGAAGGATAGGATAGTTATCCTCTCCTATCTTTTCATATTCTACTACCAAACAGGCCTTAAAACTCTAAACGATGTATGATAAATAAAGTATAAACCTAAAATCCTAATAGCATAACCTATAACCCATAAACGGTGAAACCCTAAATCATAAACTTTAAACCATGGACCCAAAACCCTAAAATCATAAATCATGGATCCCAAACCATAAACCTTAATACCTTAAAATTAGAATATCTAAACCATGAAACTTTAAATACTAAAACCTTAAACCATGGGGACATAAGATTTAAAATCTAAACCCTAAACCATAAAATTCTAAATCCAAAAATCATAAATTGTAGACCATGCCTTTTAACCATGAACTAAAAACACTAAACCCTAAATCCTGAAACCTTAAATCTTAAAACCTACACTAAGAAGCCATAAACCCTTAACCATAAACCTAAACAATTAAACCTTAAACCTTAAAACCTAGCACATGAAACCTTAAACCATAACCATTGAAACTTATAACCTTAAAATCCTAAGCCTCAAACTTTGAACCCTAAACAATGAAAATTAAACCCTAAAATTGTAAATCCTAAACCATAAAACTCTAAATCATGCACGATAAACTTTTATCCTTAACCATATAGACCTAAACCCTAAATATTAAACCATAAATACTTAACCAAGAACCATAAAACCTAGGATCATGAACCTAAATCTCTAAAACCTTAAATTCATAATATATAAACCTTAAACCATAAACTATGGAACCCTAAATTATAAAATCATAAACTATGAACCTTAAACCATAAAATCAAAAATCATGGATCCCAAACCTTGAACCATGGATCTCGAACCAAAAATACTATACCATAAATCATAAATTCCTGATATAATGAACTATAGACATTAAAACCCTCAATCATAAAGTATGAAATCCAGAATTCTAAAATCATAAAGCCTAAATTATGAAACCATAAAATCATGAATATTGGACCCTAAAACCATGAATAATAACCTATGCACACCTGAAATCATGAACTCCAAACCCTAAACACGAAACCTTAAAACACTAAAATAATGGACAATAAACCTTAAATCCTTGTTTGTTTGTTTTTTTTTTTTAAAAGAAAGTAAACATTAAATCCTAAATAATGAATGATTGAACCTTAAACCATTACATCATAAAAATATGAAACCATAAAATCTTAATCTTTATTTAAGAGCATTTACAATGGGAATTACTTAACAAAAAAAAATTACTTAATTATAGGAGTTACTTAATTTAACGTGACACATGTATTTTAAGTTGTTTATATAAGTAACTCTTGACAAGGGGTCTAGCTTACTTGATTAAACAGAATGCGTGAATATTATAAATCCTTAATACTGTATCCTAATCCTACGGATTAATATATATATATATATATATATATATATATATATATATATATATATTTTACTTATAAATTACTTAAATTTGTATTAAACATATGAATAAAAAAATATATCTATAAATTAAATAACTTATTAATAAAAGTCATCGTTGGAAAGAAAATTAATTAAGTTGCTTGAAAGTAAATAACAAAAATTAAACTTCTTAAGAATTTTACCATGGAGATGGTCTAAGTATTGAGATTTCCTTGATAAATGAGGTATCGAATTTGCAATTTATTGATGGAGTGGCATTTGTTTTTGTTTATGTGAAAACACATTGAGACAAGCAAGAAATATTCCAATAAAAAATGAGAATTATAACTATTGGTATCCAAATAGGAATTAAGATCTAGGTTAGGGAGGGTAGTAAAATAGGGATTAAATTAGGATTGGTTGAATTGCGAAGAAGAGTAACTCAACTGAACTCAACTCAACTCAACTCAAGTGTGTGTTTGTTTTGTTTATCGAGCTGAGGTGTGAGGTGTGAGGTGTGGTTTTGTTTGCCTGACGAACGACGGAGAAGAAAAGTAGAGATTAATCGTCGGGGAAGGGTTTAGGTTTGGGTTGGGAGTGTAGAGAATAATCGAGTCGAATCGAATTGATTTGAATTGAGAATGTCTCTGACGAGCGTGAAAATGTCTGAGGAAGTGTGGTTAAGTTGCGTGACTCATGCATTGTCCACTGAGACCGAAGAGATTATGGGCCTTCTTCTTGGGGACATCCAGGTAATCTAACATAACATTATTTCAATTGAACAAACATTTCAATAATGAATAATGAATAATGATTAATGATTGTGGATGGATCCATGGATTGGATTGGATTCAGCATTCTTCAAACGGGAGCGTGACTGCATTGATATGGGGGGCGTCTCCTCAGACGAGGTCTGATCGGCGAAAGGATCGAGTTGAAACGAACCCTGAACAGTTGGCTGCTGCTTCTGCCCTGGCTGAGAGAATGACCACCTCCACTGGAAGAACAACCAGGGTCATTGGTTGGTACCATTCGCACCCTCACATTACAGTTCTCCCTTCCCATGTTGGTATGTTACTTGCTTCATCACACTTCAAATGGAAGCCTTCAAGTGTGGTTTAAGTTTTTGCTTCTTAAGGTCATTTTTATGCAATTCAGCGAAACAATATATAACATACATATTTACTATCTGGTAGATGTGCGGACTCAGGCAATGTATCAACTTCTTGATTCTGGATTTATTGGGTTGATTTTTTCCTGTTACAGTGAAGATGTGAACAAGGTTTGTCTTCAATGCATGATCAAAACATTTTTTATATCTAGATTTTCATTAAGTTTCAAATGAAATAACTTTGGACTGTATGTATTCAGGTAGGAAGAATTCAAGTAATTGCTTTCCAGTCATCTGATGGGAAGCAGAATCACTTGCCAAGACCTATACCTCTGTCTCCTGTAAATAGAAGCCCTGTTATTGATATTGATTCATCACCAAGTTCCTCAGAGAATGTATCAACAAGACCTGGTTACCTCAAGGCAGAGAGTGCTGAGCAGGATACTGGCGATTCAAGAAGTGTTGTTGTTAGTAAGGTATAATTCATCATATCTCTAATTGATTTAAAATCTGGTATGTTGCACTGTGGTTTGGGCAAAGAATAGACAATGGTATTTAGGATGTAGAATATGCTTGAATGCATAATTAAAAAACATGACGCATTGCAGCTTATAGAAATTGCAAGAGGGATGTTTCTTTGTTTTAAAATACGGTAACAGACAACAGTTGTGTTTGTTTTCTACTTTTCTTTCTTAATTTTTAAACAAATCTTTTAGATGATAGTTATGCATTAGGATTATATTTAATAATAGTAGGGTGTGTAATTAAGCTAGTGTGTTGTTATTTGCAGTTTGTGAGCAGAGAATACTCTCTGTAGGAGACTTTTTTGTTTCTGGGACAACAACTATATTGCTGCATTATGTATGATTTCTGTGTTCAGTATTGTATTTTACTAATTGGTGTATCATCATAGAGCCACCCCTGGCCCCTTGGCATGTGTCCAATCTGCATCTTTTTCTTTCTGAAAAATGTTTTGCTTTAAGGTAATGCAGTTCTTTCCTATTACAACGCTGTTTTTGTATACCTTTTTTGTTGATATGGCGAGATGAGGGTATAAGATGAAACACACTCCAGGTTCATCTTATGGGAAATGAATTCAGTCCCTTGAGGCTGTCCTATCAACAATGCTATGCTTTTTTTTTTCTGTACAGTTTTTTTCTTTTTTTATATATATATATTTATGAAATTATATATTTTGGCTAGGATGGGGGGAGATCAGACTTGGGGAATTTCTTCGCTAATGCCGATGCCAACTATCTAGGGAGAGATAAAAGTGGAGGAAACTACCATCCCAACAATTCAGACACCAACATAGTTGATGTTGATCCCATGGATATGTCAGAAAGTATGCAGGAGGCAATGCATCGTTCAAATTTGGACATGAGGTATAGAATACTGATAATTATGCAATTGACCAGTAAGATCTTTATCATTTATCAATCGATAGTTTTGCCCCATCATGTCCCCTTGAAATATAAAGGAACAAGGAGACTGTCATTTCATATCTAAAGCCTCAAATTGAAGGTTACTTGATAAGGATCTTGATAGCTGCTTGGTACTTGACAATGAAGACAAATAGGAAGATTAAGGGAAGACCACAGTATCCATTTATGTCCTGAACAATAGTTGGCTTCTGTATGAACATAAATTTGAGCCTGTCTTGAAAACATCCCCTCTAATGCTTCTCATGGATGATTTCCCTTTGGCTATTTAAAGCTTTCCTTGACACATTTGTGCTAAGTGTGTATGGCAGGCCTTTAATAACCTGTTACACCATAAATTTTCTATTAAGAAATATAATCACACAATTTATACAGGAAATGAGTATAGGCATTCTGTGGATGCTTCTCAATGTTTGTTGGTTAAAGTTCGAATGATAAATGGAAGCTATAACTGTAGAGCAAATCTTAAATCTTTGATATAAACAAAATATTAACACTTTTTTCTGTCTTTGTATTATGATTGATCAGGTCAACCATGTTTAGTCATTATGAGGTTGACAAGATAGTTTCTCTCAATGTTGGGTTTTAAAATGGCTTTTATTGGTTGCAGTGGTGCAGAATTTGTAAGAAAAGAAATTCCCCTTTATGTTTTGCCAGCCCTCTCTTTAGTCAACCTTGATTCGCCACTATCATCTTACACTGATCTGCAACATGTACTATTTGAAGAGGAGCGAAATGCATATAATCAAGCCATCTTACAAAATATGAGGTGATAGTTTGATAAACTATATGCTCATTCTTAATACTTCAATGAACTTTTTAGGAAGCATTTGAGGGGGTTGAGATGGAAGCAATTTATTTGCTTTAATTATATGTCATCCTTTTTGTACTGTCTTTAATTTCCTACGTGTCTTTCGATTGTTCTTTGCAGGGATGGGAAAGTGCATCCACTGACTTTCATACACCACACTTCAACTTATCAGGCTTCCCTGTGCAAGTTGATTGAATATTGGTCAGAGCAAAAAGTCAATTTTTTGTTCCTCCTTTTTTTTGTTACTTCTCCAATAACCATTTACTACTTTCTGACTTTACAGTTTAAGTCCTGCAATAAATGTGCTTCAAGATCGACTGAGAGAGAATGAAATTCGGGTATTTATCAACTTTTATAGTTGCATCATCATAGTTTTCCTTTGACCCTATTACTAGCTTCTAAAAGTTTAGGGGATTTTGGATATATATTTCAAATCCTTTTTGCCCAATCCTCTGAAATTCAACATTTTCTTACTTTTTCTTTGCTGAATTCCCTATAATTTGGATTGCCCATCTGTTTTATTATGTTCTATGTAGATTCAAATGGTATTTCTCCATAATCATGCTCAATATTTATTTGATGATCCAGTAAATTTGAGATTTCTTTGCCCAACAGGACTGTTTAACCATTGTTGAATCATTCTAAATATGTGTTGCACTTGTGTTTTTGATATAACAGTTAGCAGTTCTGAGTGAAGAAGCCAAAAGTCTGGAAGCTGAGGCATATAGAGGGAATGAAACAAGTGTAGGATCTCCACATCGAATTGCCTCTCCTGTACATCGAGGAGGTTCTGCTCCTGGTCTAAGAAACTTGCATGACTCACCTGAATCACCCGGTTCTAGGAATGTAGCTAGTCCTGGTAGCAGGAGCAGAAAAGGATATTAAAGTGATACCCTCTTTGGGAGTGCTCCAAGCAATATAATCGATGATGATTTACGATGGTTTTGCTAAAATGGGATGTTTAATATGTAGAATGTACATGGAAATGATATTTTGCCTCAGCAAAGTTTTCTAGTTGAAAATGATGCTAAATGAAGTATTCTGCTAGTGAGAGTCTAATAGTGTAGAAATGGTGGTTTGGTGATTTCATTCTTTTGGAAGAACACATTGAAATTATCAAATGGCATGCACGGTTGGATTAGAACTTAGAAGCATGTTAAATAGCCGCCCATTGACCCTGATACTTATGCAAAGTGATTAAAAAATGTTTTTTTTTTCTTTTTCTTTCTACTTTATCTCCAATCAAACAAAAGAAGCAAAAACATCATTATTCATGTTTTTGTTCTTTTTTTCTCTCCTCATTCAAACACATAAATAAATGTTCAAACCAGTATTTTAATTATAATATATATGTAACAGTATATTTTATATATTCTCTTCTTTAAAGAAAAAGAAAAAAAAGAGAGATGATGGAGGTTATATGTAATTGGTGGAGTGGTTTATAATGTCAGTTATAAGCAAAATAATCCAAACAAATATGGAGACGAAAAGTGAGTATCGTTGTTGTATATTGTTGTAGATTATCAATATCCAGATTCAAATTATAAATAAAGATCAAAGTGATAGATTGAAAAAAACAATAGATTAAATATATAAGTTTATTGATTTTATAATAATTATTTTAAAAATGATTCCTAATTAGCTGATGAGATAGCTAAAACTTTTACACAATAATACGTTCCTATTCTTAAATATAAGTATCTTCTGTTTTTTTTTTTTAAGAATTAACCCAGTATCTTTTTTAAAAGGAATAAAAGTCCTATCATTTTAACTAAATAAATATTAAATATTTTAATAAAAGCATTTAAAAGTTCAACATTGTTTTATGTTGAATACATAAAAAAAAAAAAGTTAAAAAGCACATTTTCAAATAATAAAACTGGATACAAATTGTGTATTTGTCAAACATTTACGTGGAGATTAAAAAATGGGTGAGTGAAACTGTGAAAGGTGAAAAGTGAGAATGAAAAAGGAATGAAGCAATCCAAATTCCAAGTGTAGCCCTGCCCAGCTGTAACCGTCAATCCTCAATTCATTCATTCATTCTATGTTGCCTCTCTCTCTTCTTCTGTCGTCTTCTTCCCTCTCTCTCTCTCTCACTCTTTCAACTTTTAAGTAACGCCACAATCTTCTCTTACTCTTACTCTTATGCTTTCCACCTTCTGAATCTGAATCACACACACGCTTCCAATGGCTTCATGTGAGTCTTCCTTCCCTCTGTTTTCTTTTTCTCCCATTCATTCGATTACTTACAATTGCTCCTTCCCAAAGGGGGGCGAAAGTCTTTTTAAACACCCCTTTTGCTGTCCATAATTATCTGTTTTGCAGTCTCGTTAATGTGATACCAAAACTGATGCATGTCCTTCTTCATTTTTTTAGCGTCTAGTGAATTACTAAGATGGAAAATGTGATGTTTTGATGTCTAAAACAGTTTACCAAAGCGAGTTTCAGATAAGGTTTTGGGTTCTCTAATATGGTCGTTGCTGGTTTTGTGATATTATTATATTATATTTGCTGACAATGAGTTCTAATTTTAGATAAATAAATTAACTAATCATGATTAGTGCATGGTAATCTACTGTACTAATCCCAGGAACTTCTTTTAAATTCAATAGGTATCAGATTGTTATTAAATTCGTAATTTACTGCAGCCTTCACTTTGATGTCTTTCTGTCCTTTTTTATTTTTATTCAATGTAAATATTTCGATAATCAGCATAATAGGTTCATGTCCATTGTTGACTTGGAGATATATTTGAAAGACTGTGGTTAGCCCTGAGAACAGAATTCTCTCTCTTCTCTCATTGGTTTTTTAGTATCCTTGATTTATATAATGTTTATTGTGTGTTAACTAATCAATACTACTATCCAATATCTTTATTTTGTTTTCTGCTGGTGTGTGAGGCTGCTTGGTATATGCAGTCCATGACTTAACCATAGCTCTCATTTTTCAGGGCTGTTATTGACATTGCATTAGTACAATTCTATTCTTTTTCTAGATTGTTGCATATATTTATTGTCTTGACATCTACCATGCTAGTTATGATAGAGTATGGAGTTGCTTTTCAGACCACTAAATGCTTATTTATCTAAACCCCAAAAAATAATGGTTATTTGCATCATTAATTCTATGACAGGTAGCATAGGGACCCCAAATATTAAAGTATTGAACTTGCACTTTGGTGGTAAAAAAGATGGCCTTTCACAACAATTTGGTACAAGAAGCTGGATCGGTAGGCAGACACTGCAGTATACTAGGTTGGTTATGTCAAAACAGACAGTTGGGTTTTTAGCATCATCCAATGACCCATCAACAGAGATCCAATGTAAATTATTCTATTCTTTGATTTTTTACAATTTTTTTCTTTATAAAAACTGTCATTGCTTTGTTATCTCTGTCAAACGTAAGGGTTCCAGAAGTAATCTAATGATTTTTGGCATGCATGTTGATGTCATACTATGCGTGCATGATATAACATGAATACAAACGCATGCAAATCCTATTATTGCCATTAGACATAGAATCATTCATGTGTTTTAACTTTTAACCCAAAAGCTTAAGCTTTTAGGGCAGCTGCATGCCATGGCATTAGTGCCAATGTTGTCAAGTGGTGTACAGTTTCATCTTTGCTGCTCCCATTCTCCCAATAAAAAATTGAATGCCAACACAATATGAGTTGCATGAGGGGACATTTTAGATATAAAACCATTCTTCTACTTTTGTCCAAAATCTTTCAGCTTTTGGATTAATTGGTTCACAACGACTTCATTATATAAAAAAAACATTATATTAAAATAGATTGCCTAACAAATATATTTATTTGTTTATTTGAGGAAAAAAGAAATTAAACCATATTCAATTTGTTGAAAATTTCATAAAATTATATCATTAGAATTGAAAAAGTTTATTTGCAAGGCAATTGATTTGAAGTTTTGCATAAGGCAAAGACTGTTAACTTGATATTTGTACCATAGTTTGACTTCTATAACATACTTTAAATGGTTACTTAACAGTTGTTACAAGGTCAGAAGGTTCTGAAGAGATTAAATCTTCAGGTTTGACAAGTGAGCTTATTCCTAATCTTAATGAGGTTAGTACTTAGAAAATCTCATTGTCTATTCACCTATTTCTTTTCTCACTATTCAGGGGCAATCATCTATAAAACAGATACAAATTTGTGATGACTTTATTATGCAGTCTTCATCTATTACCTTATTTAATATTTATTCATTTAAGAATTTGACTACTTTTAAGGTTATTTTCAGTTTGCCGCCTGAGGCTTGACCTGATTTCTATTTACCCTGTTTGATTTCTGAGTAAATTGCTTTATATTTTATGTATAAAACTTTTATATGCTCTGATCTGATATATTTTATAGCATATTTTGCCAGTATATATCTGGTCTAAAATTTACCAAATGCCTTGCTTGAAATCTTGGTCTACATTAGGTTCTTGACTTTAAGCTCTTTCTGGGTGAACTGGCAAAGCACATGCCAAAATAAGAGTAAAGTTTGTGTCCAAGCTTATGAGCCTATCAGATGTTTAAGCTTGACCTACAGGCTACAGCACACTGGTTGTCACGACCCACCCTAGGGTCATGACCCGTGCACAGGCTACACTTCCCTTAGCCTGGCTAGCCTGACAACAAAACTTCACCAAGACATAATTAAAAAAAATAAACATAAAGAGGCTACTAAAAATCCGGCAGAACCTCCCCTATAAATAGGGCAAACACATAAGAATTTCACCTGTGAAATCATATATATAATATATATAATCAGATCCAACAAGCAATTCATATCGCAACATGGATCATTTACAAAATATTCAAAGTTTTCTCAAAACATTATAAATGCATCACTCACATACAAGGCAAGAGAATCCCCATACAACTCAAAAAGATTCACTAACAACTCAACTTTGATCGAAGTCTATCTCTATAACTACAGCTGCATCATACTGGAATTATCAAAACATACTCTCCATTATGGGCAATGGAGACCTACCAAAAAGACAAACAATTCCTGGATGAATCATCCAATCACAAGAAACTTGTTACTCTAATACTTGCGAATCTGAAGGGAAAAGAAATGAAATAGGGTAAGTTACAAGGACTTAGTAAGAGCATAAAATACAAAGTGAACAAAAAGAAGAAACAACCATTGTAAGAATTTTTTTTTCATCCAAATAATTTAAATGATTTAGAGTAAAAGAAAGGAATCACAATTCACATTTTGAAGAATAACATTTACTCACTTAATAACTCATCATAAATATAATTATGCATCATACACAAGCATAATTGACATTTATACTAATATTCAATTTACTATATGTACATAGACCACATTTTCTCTTTGTTGTGGCGAACGGTAATTATACTGCATTATCTCTTCGTTACAGTGAACGATAACTATACTGCATTATCTCTTCGTTGCAGTAAACGAAAGTTATTTATATATCTATGAGTATTTAACTCATAGGCTACATTATCTATTCGTTGTAGCAAACGGTGACTAATCACAAACTCCTGATAAGAACTCACTTTCCACATTAACTCACATTATCAAAACTACGAAAATCAAATACAATAAGGTAAAATACATACTTAGTATACTTATTCTTCTTCCTCAAATGGGAACCAAAATCACAAGGAAACTTATATTAAAGTTTACTTTTTCTAAAATAAACAGTCACTTAGTAAAATAGCTACTCACAAACAAGAAGGACTCGAATGAACGACTTCCAACGCCATCAGAAGGAGTAACCATAGTATTTGCCAAAGAATCTAAACACAAAAAAAGAAAAGGGGGGAGAGAGAGAGAGAGTTTTTAATTGGATTATATTATTATTTTATTATTATTATCATTTTTTTTTTTTAAAAACGGTGCGCTTCACTGGTGAGGCATGTGCTCTCATTGGAATGCTGTAACTGTCTCACTCAAGTTCAGACTTAGCTTAGATCCCAAAAAAAACTATTTGGAATCTGTACTACATAAATTTGTATAAGTGTGCTCATTGGAATCCTTTACTTGGTAGTGTTAAATAATCGTTTTGATCTGTTAGTTCTGAAGTTTTGTCATGCTTGAAAAACTTCTCTTTTATGACTCTTGAAAGGAGATATGTTAGATTGTAACTCAAGTCTATTTTCTACCTTATCTTTCATGAATGGAAAATTTGAAGTCATGTATTTCTATATTCTTGTTTCTAAAATTTTAAAACATGTAATGTAATCTCTTTGTAGGTGGAGTTCCTGCTCACAAAATTATGCGACACAAGTTCAATTGGGGAGTTAGATTTAAAAGTAAGCACAATGAAGTTGAATTTTGACTCTTTATCAGCACAATAATATTAAACTTCTATCTCATAAGATATATTATCTTAAATCTTGCTTACTATTGTTGTTTCCTTTCTATATTGTCATCTGCCCATTCTCCAAATGTTATTAGCTTGCTGGGTTTCACCTGCATGTAGTGAGGGATTTGACTGAAAAAACTAAAACTCTACCTCCTCCGATTCTGGCTTCTGTAAGTATAATTAATGTCGCAGAAACACCTAAAACAAAGGGATCAGTTTCTACAACTTCGTTGGCTGTCTCAAAGCTAGTAGACCCAGTACCTTCTTCAGGGTCCATCCAGAGATTCCTAGACAAAGCTGCTGATGAAGGCTTGGTAATAATTCCATCTCCAAAGGTGGGTTTCTTTAGGAGATCACGAACCATAAAGGGGAAGCGTGCCCCACCATCATGTAAAGAGGTGCAGTTGTTTACGGCTTTTCTTTTTCTTTTTTGCAGAGATCTTGTTATCTTCCACATTCACACCTTGCGTGGCTATAGAGAAAATACAACTTCCAAATTTTATTTTTTTATGATTTTCCCATCTCTATCTGTATTGACAATTAAATATATGATCACAAAACTGCAATATTTTGAAAACAAAACTGGTAGTAGTTGTGCAACTACACAAAATTTGGTTTATTATTATGTCTTTGGCTTGTTGTTTTTGATGAAGTTGTGTGCCAATTGACAGAAACAAAATGTTGAGGAGGGGCAAGTGATTTGTTATATTGAACAGCTTGGTGGTGAGCTGCCAATTGAGGTTTGGGTCTTGACCTCTCTTCCAAGTTGCCATGATTATGATATGATGACAACTACTAACCAATTGCTATGACTCTCTCATGTTTGTAGTCTGATGTGTCGGGAGAGGTCATCAAGATACTACGAAAGGATGGTGGTTAGTTTTCCTAATCAATTTAATTTACTTTCTCTCTGAAGACTAGTATTGTGTGCTGTGACACTTATTTTTGGTCTTTGACAGATCCTGTTGGATATGGTGACGCACTGCTTGCAATATTGCCATCATTTCCTGGAATAAAGAAGCTTCAATAGGTCTTTTTTGTTTTTAAAAAAGAGACATTCTTGCCAGCCATGATGTAATTGAGTCATACATATTTTTCATTAACTTTTGAGTTGTTCCTGTGGTCCATAGATTATTTGTTTTTTACCTTTTAGCATTAGTTTTTTTTTGCATAGCAAAGACAGGCTAAAATTAAACAACAACCTTGATTTCTCATACTTTCCTGTTGTTTCTGTTGTCACGCTCACGCTCTTGGCATCTCTGTTTGAAAATAGCCGCCTATCATGAAAATATATTTAGGTGATTCAAAAGCTTTTAAATTTAATCAATTAGCTTATTTAAGTAATTGTAATTTACCTTTCTTGATTTTTTTTTATCATAAGTTATTTCATAGCTTTTTTGTTTGTTTTGTTAAGTATTTTTTATGCAGAGACTAAGGAAAACTTGGTCATATTTAAAAAATGAAATATAAAATTATATACAATGGATAAAATGGAAGACTAATATAGACTTTCTAAAATAATTAATCATTAAAAAATTATGATATTTAAAGAGATTTTAAAATAAAACATTTTTTTTGAAAATGGAATTGTTTCCTCCATTTTTTAGGATTGGTTGAGTAAATATTTTTTTTTAAAGGTCTATACACCAAATAGTGATTGTTTTTTTAATTACTTTTATACAATCTTTTAAAAATAAGAAATAAAGTAAAATAATGTAATATTTTTGTAAGAGATGTGTTCTGTATGCAACTCCTCGTACAATAATACTTTTTGTCATACTTTTTCTATCACTTCATTTATTACATTTCATATCTTTTAGATGTAAAGTTTATGGTATGCTATTTTTCATTCTGTATCAAAGAATACGGGTATCCTTCATGAGCGAGAGACTAATTTTGATTGTGGCATGCCCAATCCTTTGAGTTTTATTTATACTTTGTGTACACATAACAATTTTATAATTAAAAAAAAAAATTGTGTCATTCACAGTCTATTTGGGGTAGAAGAAATGATGATAAAGAGATGGAGAAGGGAAAGAGAAAATAGGTGGGACTAGGCGTGACAATAAAATTGAGACTCATGGGAAAACCAATGAAAATACAAATGGGTTTAACATCCTAAACCCGACCTTGGGAATCCAGTCTCATATTGCCCCGTTGTCATACCTAAGTGGGACGGGAATAACTCAGCTTGTTTGACTGAAGAAAGAGAGAAGAAAAAGATTGGAGTTGGTCCTTTGTTTGATGTCCAATGCAGAGGTAAATATCGATTAGCTCTTTTTCTTAACTCATTAAGATTATGTGAAAAATTGTTATAATTTTTTTCTTGATGCACGATCAATTATACATTTCTCTCTCTCAATTATACACTTTATAAGCAAGAATAAAATGATGTTTTTATATCCAATCTAATTTATGTTTTCTTCTTCTATTCAAAGTTCAAACCAAACAATCTCATAAAACTCCACCACATTTCAGCTCAATTTCTTCTTATTTTTTTCTATTTCATTTATCAACAAATATCAATTATTAATTAATTAATTAATTAATTAATTAGTATTATAAGATATTTAATGTAGGAAAGTTGATTATTTATTATATGGAACGTTTTACTAAAATAAAAAAGGGAGTGACATTGAAGCAGAAAGGGCAGAGTATTGATTTAATTTGGGCTGGGATGGAAGCAGGTGAATAATATAAGAGAAGCAAGTGTCTGTTGTCTGTTGAAGATAGAGTTTGAGAGGAAATTAAGATGACGGTGAAGACAGAGTTGTGCAAGAGATTCAGGAGGGGCGTGTGCGTTGATGGCGCCAAATGCGACTACGCACACAGCGTTGCGGAGCTGAGACGACGCCAACCCAAACTATGCAGATTGTTCATTCAAAACAATTACAGATACTGCCCCTATGGACGCACTTGTCGTTTTCTTCACGCACTGCCACCTCCACCTGGTTAGTTCACTTTCTCTCCATCTTGCATGCTTCAGGATCATCGTCGTCTTCATCACTTTATCCATCTTCATATAGTTTCAACTAATTTTCGCTTCACACGTATAATAATTTTGATTCAATTTCATGTAAAATCACGTGCGATAATAACTACATTAGAAGTCTTTTATAAAAAAAAATACATTATAAATTATTCATAGTCATATATATTATCAAATATCATAGACCCGTACTTTAATATAAAAAAAAATATATTCAACACACATGAAATCAATCACTATTGGAAAAATAAGTATATGCCTCTTTAAAATCCAACTAAAATATAAGTATATTAGAGATGCAGTCCGGTTTGGTTCAAATCACGATATAAAATGTAATTTTGTTTCGTTTCGTTTCGTTTTCTATTTTTTATTTGATCAGTTTTTTTTAAAAAAAATTCCATTGCATAATTTAAAGTGGTTTAGTTGGATTTTAAAGAGGATTTTGCATGGCATTTTGAGAATGCAGAAGTAGGAAAACTTGATCGCTACTCTTGTCCAGAATCCAAGAGAATGCGAACTTGTGCAGCTGCTCCACCAAGTCATGGCTACTCTTCTGCAGAACACAGGATAACGCAAACTTCTGTTGCTGCTGCGAATGCCTCAACTAGCACAGTGGCACCTACCAATGAACCATCGATATCATATCCTGTGAAGTTCATATTCAAGAACAACGACCTAAAAAGGATCAATCACATCTATGCTGATTGGATCTGAGCAAACAGGCTGGACTAGTGGATAACTACACCAAAAACTAAGCAATTTCTATTCAAATGTAACATGATCAAGATTCAAGAACAGTTTTACTTCATTATCAGTATGGTTTAGTTTTATTTTTTGACAGGTTATATACTTCAGCATTTTATGCAGATATTAGATATACAAAGATCTCTTTATACAAAGCTTGCCAAATTTATGGCACTATTATGCGTTAGGACTTATTACATTATAATATTCATGGCCATGGTTGCGGTTGCGGTTCTTGTTCCTACTCAAAATAAAGCACGGACAAAGCATTTGCATCCTCCTCTGAGCTTTAAATCTTGGAATTTCCATATTGTGCCTCAATTGCCAGCTATTTGGTGATGATGAAATAGTTAAAATTAAATTAAGAATGGCAAACAGTACTTTTGTTATCCTTCCAAATCCAAGTCTATATCCTCATCATCAGTGCTGATCTCTTTCTTTGGGGCACCCAATTAAGTGTTAACTTACCATCACGTAAAGGCTCTATTTGAGTCAAAAGAACATTGTTATCTAATCAGAAATCTAAATGACACATGATTAAAAAAGGCTTTTATAGGTTCTACACGTAGAACCTATAGGCCAGTAGGCTTGATAGTTTACATTACCAGAGTTTTGCTTAAATTAATACATGTCGCTATGTTTTATTTTCTGGTTTTATATGTTTGCCATACGTACTAACACCAAATTACAGCTATGATAAAAAGTTCTTCAAGCTCAAATAAAACTGATTTGTTCGTGAATACAGAAGGAATACGTGCTCTCATACTCGACAATCGACATACATCTTTGGCATAATTACGATATTATTGAATAAAGAGTTTGCATTAATGAAATGAACAATATCAATTGAATACATAATTAATGAAATACAATAGTTGCTTTCTTTTGTTGTTCATGTATTATGCCATGAGGAATTTACCCATTTGATAGTTGATCGGGCTAATGCGTCCATTGGATCAATACATTTCTTGAAAAGTGGATCGTCTTGGGGCAAGAGGTCTCGCATGTCATCAGATGCAAGGATAATAGAATTTGTTGCTCTCACCAAAAGAACTTGAAGTGCAATTCTTAATAGATTACATGCCCCTTCCATGTCCTTTCTGTTCAAAGCTTCAACTGCAGGTATGACTGTATGCTCCATTGTTGCTCTATCAGGCAGTACAACGTCAAATCCCTGAACACAGGTAAGTGGTAACTCACAGCAGTGACAGATGTAATGTAATAATCTAATAGAGCTGTGATTGAATAAAGATGTAACCAAAAGAGAAGAAGCAAACATATATGAAGTAGTTTCATTAAGGTTATGTAAAACATCTATGAACAAGTGTATGTTGTATTAAAGTATATCCTGCACTGCGTTACAAAGGAAAGAATAAGATCCTGTACTAGATAACAAAGGAAAGATTAAGTGATAGAAATTCCCACCTACTGAGTATGTTTTTGTTTTCCAACAAGCAAACCAATACGAAACTACTTATTCATTTGAACCAACAACTAAAGATTAAATATCGTGTTCATCAAAGTCTAATGATCTAGAAGTTCTTTTTGGCAGGAAATAGGTGATGTGTTTAGTGAGGAAACTGGATCTTGATGAATTATGAGAAAGAAAACACTGTTTCGGTGTTTTTGTTTTGGCAAATGAGAAATGTTTTTGGCACTTGTTGAATAAAGCTAAGAAATAAGTAAACAATACAAACAAACTTTCTACTCATTGCAAACATATAGTCCTATTGAACATAAAAAAAAAAAGCTGTCAGCGAAGTACATAGATATGACCTGCCCAAGAAAGAAAGAAAAAGTACATGGATATGAAATTGAGTAGTCACGAAGTGCTAAAATATTAAAACATTAAATGGCTCAGATTATAGAAAGAACACTGCCTAACTCCAAAATGCCCAAAGGTTTCACCCCTCACAAATGACAGGATGCTTCTCTCTTTCCACCTCTCCTCTTATTTATAGGCAATCTGCCTTAATTTTTTTCTGTCTCAGGCCAGTAAACTAATGGATATCAACAATTAACTAACTAACAAAACAACTCTCTAACTAACAGCTATCTAATAGCCCCTTAATCAAACTCTCAGGCAACCCATTTCTATCCATCCATCATAAATGGTAATTGGTAGGTTCCTATAATCTTTGTAAGTAAAAATGAACTGCCTTAGACCTTCATATTTTATAATATTGTTATGAAATTCTGTATGTTCAAATCTGTAGAAACTCTATCAAAACTGGTGCAGTTATTCAATACTCATTAGAAGCCAAGAAGAAAGCAACTAATATTGATAGGATTTTATAAAGGTCTGCATCATCTAGAGTGTTCTGAAAGTTATACTGTGAAAAAGAAAGACTGTAATGGGAATTCCTCAGAGCAACTACATTGACCTGAGTTGATATATATTATTACATTTATTTAGGGAGAAATTACTTTGTTCTGAAGTTTATTATAGCATATATACTATCTCTTAGCCTAGTGTGCAGTAATAAGATATGCTGTTAATATTTAAGATATCAAGTTATTGAAAATAATAGAGGGAAATTACTTCATTCTGAAGCTTCTCCTTATAAAAAGCAGCTGCTAGAGTTGCATTTGTTGCAAGCACCCCAATCCGCAAAGGACTACCGGCTTCAATTGGCTTTAGCTTAGCTTCCTTGAGCTCCTTGGCAACACACTCGGCCATGTGAAGAACAGGAACAGAACATCCCTCGGATACTTGTTCATACCAAGAATGTGACACATTACAAGGCATCACTATGCAACGGGCCCCAGAATTCTCAAGAAAAACCCTTTTATTTCTAAGACTTTGCACGATTGCAGAAGAATCCAGCTTCAAATTTTCAGCTTTACTTGTACTAGAAACAAAATAACTCCTTTCATAGGACTGAAGGTCCTTACTCAAGAGAGGATCGGAACACAGTAGAAAAGGGATGGAAATGGAATTAGCTCCATCTTGTGAACTAAACTCGACAAGTTTTCTCAAAAATTTGAGAGTGGTATCCACAGACACCCCTCCAATTATACCAACAGTACTTCCCTGAGTGACAAAAGGAGCACCCTTTACTGAAGCAAGGTTTGAGCCATGAAGCTTCTCAGAAAATTTCCCACTTTCATCTTCTGCATTCAAAACAACAGAAGATGGGGGTGTGGCTTGAACTTGAACTTGGCACCACCTTGTCTTGCTCTTGCTCAAGTATCTACGACTAGGAGTAGTTACACTTACACAACCTAACAATAATGTTTGGGACGGGTAACTCAAAGACATCACATCCAACATCTCCAAATCCAATGTCTACCCTTCTGCTGGAACTCAAAATGGTTTGTGAAATTGAAAAATTTACAGCAGCATTTGAGTTCCAGAGCGATGAACAAGAACCATACTATAGAAAAGCCCTTGCTGCAGACATGACATGTGGCTTCACAATTTCACACCAACCTCATTTCTCAATTCTCACCCCACAGTAAAACCCACCAATCACCATGCTTCTTTTTCTATGATAATGCACTGTTAGCACACGAGCAAACCATACTCTCAATGCTACCACATTTCTACATTTTTTTTTTTTTAAATTAATAATGGAAATTTATTGAGAATTCTCAAAGTTTGTGAATCACTTATAAACTTTGCTCAAAGTTTTTAAAATTCTCATTGAATTCAGTAAACTCTTCTCCAATGAATAAAAGAAAGTCTATGCAAACTCTTTAGAAATAGTGTATTTTATTAAAAAAAAAAACAAAATATTGAGACTAATGTATTATCCACGAGTTAAAAAATATTTTATTGAAAAGAATCTAAAATATATGAATTTTCAGTGAGGTTACTAAATTTTTTAAAATTCATATAAAGCATTTCACCATCATATGCGAAACCAAAATCCTTTTTTTCAATTAATTGATGAAATACGAACACCAATACGAATTATTCAGAAATGTAGCACAGTCACAGAACAGAACAGACAAGAACAAGTGGGAAGCATCAAAGAATGTTCTCGCCATGTGCATGCAGCATTAGTGTCACGTTTCACATTCTCCTTTGGGCCCCACCACTTTTCAAATTAGAAAGTATCTTTCTTTGGTCTTCACACTTTGCAGTAGGCTTCAGATATTTTCCAGAAAAAGAAGCCACTAACACTTCCCTTTCGTGGCTCAAACAAACAAGGTTTAGCATTCGATAACCTTTGGTTCTTCCATTAAACTTTCTGAAGAACTAAAAAGTGGCAATGAATTAATCAAGTGTATGGTTGGTCCTTTTGAGGATTGTTCTACGAATACCAAACTACCACACTTATATCCCTGACTCTGGGGGTGGTCCCTCCCTATTGTCATCATTGTTTTTTCAATAAGTTCACGCAATAGTCTGTTACTTAAAACGTGCGCTTTTATGTGAATTTAAAAAGCTACAAGAAATAGCATGCGTTGGACGTGAAATTGATGCAGTATATGCTCACTGAATGATAACCACTCACTCAGTATTGCTGCAGCCTGCAGCTACGTTGTAATTGTAAGTAATAACCATTAACCCACGTTTACAATTGTTGTCTATCCCATGTCTCTTAACGGCTATGTCAACATGACTAGTTAATACATTCAAATTCAATTAATTATATGAGACAATTATGGCCCCTCTGATTTTTTATGAAGCATTTTAAACAGGCTTAGCCCTTACAGGTAATTATGGCAAAAGAAAATGTTTATGGCATTGATATCGAAATTTAGCCTCATAATGTAATATAGACTAAATGCTTGAAAAACAAAAACAGAGCAGTTTCCAACAGCAAGCAATGCACAACGATCTTGATTATTTTTTAGGGAAAAATAATTTCAATAACTCTACTCTCAATAAAATTTGGGTTATAGTTTCTTTAAATTAAAATAAACTACTCTAAAGAAATATTAATTTCTAGCTCTTCTAGAGTATACAAGACATGAGTGGATGTTACTCCCACCAAAAGGGCAAAAAAAGAAGAGCGTGATATTTGCTAATTTTGTATACCTTAAGAGTAGCGGTTAAAAGTAATGTTCATATTAATACAAAGTGAACAGTATATTACCGATAGCTAAAACAAAAAGAGGTAAGAATATTCAGAAGCAGTGAGTGTTATTCCTTTTTCTAGTTCCTCTCAATATATCTCCAGGGCATAGGTGCAGCAGACAGATCATTGAGACTACTTTACATGTGTTGTGAGACACCATTACTGAAAGCCTTTAACCAAAACATT
This sequence comes from Amphicarpaea edgeworthii, assembly GCA_014843725.1. Taxonomy (NCBI): domain Eukaryota; kingdom Viridiplantae; phylum Streptophyta; class Magnoliopsida; order Fabales; family Fabaceae; genus Amphicarpaea; species Amphicarpaea edgeworthii. The sequence goes on from CM026319.1 coordinate 13,479,887, forward strand.
CTGTTGCCTTTCAATAATTCAAAGGTAACACTGTTACCATCGCAGCATCATTTACTTTCACAGCCTCTGCGCAACTCTCTCATACAAATCACGAGGCCAATTCCTCTTTAAATTATTTGCAATAAAACTCGCAATCTGCAAAAAGAACAGATTTAGCCATCATGAAGCAAGAGGGCATTATTAGTTCTGAGTTCTCCCGACACATCATTTTTGACAAATAAAATAAAATTGAATCATGGTATTTTAACAAGCAGATAAAGCCCTCCAACCAAACAACAGGAACCACGGGATAATACCTTAGCCCTCAAGGCACGAAGAGATCCATCAGAGTCTGTCACATTGTCCAGACAAGTGAGAGCAGCCTTCAAAAGATCTGGAATACAAGCTTGGACATGAGGAGATAAATTTTCAAGCACATCAACAGCAATATCAGGGCCTCGGGGGTCTAGAGGAAGAAATGAAAGTTTAGCAACCTCCCTTAATGCATCAACATAATGTCCAAGTCTTGCTAATTTGTGAATCGACAATATTGACTCAAGTTGTCGTAACACAGTTTGCTGCTCAAAAACATGTTCTCTCTCTTGAAGGCTACAAACAGAATTCAATCAATCATTTTACAGAAGAATGGAATGCTGCTATGCTACATAAAAAGAATAATAATAATTTTGTATAGTTGAACTTCTAAAATCATTCTTATTTGCAGCAACTCAAGCAATAGTCAGGCATCTTGAAATTTCCAAGTCCAACTTCTTAAGAATAACAAACACCTAACAAAGACTACACCCATGGAATCAGCAAACAGATGCCCCAATCCTATAGTAGTACATCTCAATTCGCCAGTATATCATCCCCCTGCCCCTGCAGCACCTGGACTTCCCAGATATGCAGAAGCAGACATTTGAACTGATAGATCACTCCATGATAAAAGGTGAGTGTAAAGATCAAATCATATTGGGGGTGCAATCATCACAGAATACATTATAAATGTGCCTCTAGGGTTCATATATTTCAAAGAATAAGCAGAAATATAAGAATATCTATAGCACAGATCCAAGTATAGCCATGTATGAAACGAGGAAATCAGGTAAGAGCTTCAATATGACCTGACATCTGAGTAATAAGTGTATGTCTCCAAAATCTCATTGCCAGAATGGATGAGGCCAGCTGTTCGGCTCTCGCCATCTAATCTTCCTCGGAAAAGGGCACAAATAGCTTCAGAGAGGCACTTATTGATGGTATCCAGTGCCGTTGAGAAGGAACCCACTCTCTTCTGAATTTCTATAGACTGAACCAAAAACATCCAGTGTTGATAAAAGCAATATTAAGGTTAGATGAAAACCCAGTAATCCACAAAACAAAAAAAGATGTGTAACAAGGAAAAAAGAGAGATAATGAAAAAACAGATGACAGAAAAGGAAGTATGGATAAGTGGATAACATCATTGGTAATAAGATAAATCTAGGAGTAAAGACACAACAAGAAAAATAAAATGTGAAAATTAATTGGAATTTATAAGAAATAACAGATATTAAACTTTGAAAAAAAATGAAGAACAATATCAGTGAATGCATTAAAGAATGATTTAGCTTTGCACCAGGAAAAAAGGAAGTCTAAGAGGTTAAATTAAAGTGAGGTCTAATATCAGAATGAAGTGCTTCCCCACTCTCTAGCTACATCTAGAACCTGATTATGGTGTGTAAGATAACGATATCACTGTATCAGCCAGGTCATGTCATAATTTGGTTATGGCAGCTGAAGGCTTTCCTATTTTCCCCCTAAATTAAAATGGAAGTATAAGAAAGAAAGAAAGAAATTACCTTGTCATACATACCAGCCTCCTGACACTGGCATGCAGCTTCAATTAAAAATTGTTGCCTTGCTTTCAGATCAGGCACAAAACGTCCCAATTCACCTTCTTCTCCCGCACCTCTTGCACCAAGTAGAAGATATATGCCTCCATCCCTTAACAATAGTTCAGTTAAAAGCTGCTTCAGCATCAAATTTCTCTGCCTTTGTTGATCAACATTACCTCTACCAGTCCACGACAACTGCCCCCCACCCACTGCTGCAGCAGCTTGTGCATAATATTCTAGGGCCATTTGGAGATCACCAAGACGCAAATACATAGATCCATACTGCCTTATAATGGTGGACACTTCCGCATAAGCATCCATCACTCCCAACTTTTTCCCAGAACCAGCACCTTCAGAAAGGACCCCATGATCAGCTAGCACAATTGATAGGTGAGCAGCATCAATGTTATATCCTTCATCTCCTGCTTCCTTAGACAAGTATAATACAGCTGGAAGCAATTGAACGCTTAAAAGCAAGATATAGGGATATACCAAAGGATCTTTTCCATTTTTTGTATAGTATGAGGGCTCAAATTTATTCAGGTAACTTTGCAAATCATCCAAACTATATGGAATCAAACCATCACTTAGAACAATGGATGAAGGTCCACTAGGGCAATCCCGCACAGCTGACAATTTGAACCACAAGAAATCCTCTATTGTACTAAAGAGACTTGGCTGATCTCTAAGCAAGCGATCGATATGCCTTCGAGAACCTGATATGATGGCATACAGAAGCAACTTTTTCTTGTCATATGCAGTTCGACCTACCCGGTCACCAGTTCTCAACATTCTTTCACATTCCTCTGATGCAGCAGCTGCAATCTCTTCTGGTACCATCCCTCCTTTATTAATCCACTCTGTGAGCTGTCAGAAATAAGTAAATTATTAAGAAAGATTCTATCATAAATTAGTACATAAATAGTGACCACAGTATGTACCAAAGGAGCAAATTGATGAGAAGCACGTGAAGATTGGGCAACATTTCTTGCTTCATCATAATAACCAGACCTCAGGCAAAAATATATCTGTCACCAAAATAAATAAAATAGTGAAAGCTTAGCTCATCATCAATATTAATTTCAAGAAAAAAAAAAAGGTATTAGATATATCAGTGAACTGACTCAGACCAAGGGAAAATACATCAAAGAAAACAAATAATCTAGTACAGCTAATTTTATATTCAGATAAAGTATCTGATACCTGCTGCCATGTGGTATCAACAGGAGGCTGCCGCCGAGCATCACCAGCATCAAAATCTAGTACTCCATAATCCCTCAACCGAATCTACACCGCAATAACTAAAATCAGGGGTCTTTTGAAAACTAAATGTATGGCATTATTTATAAGACATTTTTCAAACTGAGACAAACCCGAAGGAAGGCACGGATTCTTTGCAAATTCCCAACACCGCCACCAAGAGCAGCCTACCATTAGATAAAAAAAGCAAGCAGAAATTAAGTGTTGATAACAAATACAAATTCATACATGCTCTCTTATATGAAATAAAGAATAGCAGAAATAAATACACAAAATTGAGAGAAGCTTGCAAAGTATTTCACTATTTCTTGAAGCATGTCCCTCAAAACCATGGCATGCAAACATAAGAAATCCAAATGTAGACTATCAGCATTAATAAATAAACAGGTATAAACAAAGTTTTGTAAGATAAAAATTGGCACAAACAACGTAAAATCCTGTGTGCTCTGTCTTATATTAATAAAGATTAAAGAACAAGCAATGGGAAGCAAGAGAATTCTGAAAGCTTGACATTTTTTCTCAAAAAAGATCCCTCAAAAGCATAGCATGCAATCGTTGGAGACAACAGTCAACAAAGGAAGAATTAACAAAAACAAACATAAAGTACTAGAAAAAATTATCAGCAGACAACATTAGTAGTACTAGTATGGAATTCCTGAATAACAAATTACTTGTGCGGGATGACTTTGTATGGTATCCATGATGTATTTCTCATGTCCCCATTCAAGGTGGCGTCTTGCACCAATAATCAATGACATCCTTTTTGAAACACGTTGCTCGGCTGAGTCCTCACCCATCAGCATCTGTTTCAATGAGCTAAGTTATATAAAGAATAAATAAAATATTTACTTAGTCACAGACTCAGGTAGAAACAATAAAAAGCTGCATGCATAAGTTATTCTTTCTGTTTTGTCTATTAACATAATAACAGCAACAACTACAAGAACAACCTGAACAAGGTGCCATATCTTTCGCATTGTTACTGACTTTCCACCACTAGCATCAATGCCCAAATTTTCATATGCACCTTTGAAAGCTGCAGCAGGCTAAGAACCATAAAAAGATAATGAAAATTAACATACTTACATGCATGTAAACATAGGTTAATATTGCTATAGGGAAGACAGTACAACATCTCAACATATAATGTGCTATTGTATGTCCATAATGAAGACTAGACATGATATTGAATTAAAAATTCAAAACATTAGTTTCATGCCAATTAATATTTGAACACAAAATGCTTGACTTTTAACAGGCAACACAATATAGATTTCAATCTGATATAGAAATCTCATTATAAATTTAAGAGATGGAGAAAGTAGGGGACGTACTTTAACTGGTAACCCAGACTCCCTTGCTTTATTCAGTTTTTTCACTACCTCAGCATAGACAGATGCCTTTTTCTCCACAATAGGTCTGCCAGTCAGAGGAACAATCTCCATGCTAGGCATACCAGAAGAGACTTGTGAAGTAGAAGACACAGATGCAATCTGACCTGGGAGGGTACCCACACTGCTGTTAGCAGCAATGTTTGTCCTAGGTAATGTTGAAATTCGACTTAAACTCTGAAGGAAATCACGCTTTTCTTTTTGCCAATCCTCCTGTCAAACAGTAAATTATACTGAGCAGTAAGGAATCCGAGTCACACAATACCAAGAACAAATAAACTATCTTAAAATATAGCAATGGAATAAAATAGTCATCCCAATTAAGCAATTGCAAATGTGAAATAAAATTATTTACTCACTTCACTATGCTACTTGATTTCATATGTGAAGTTCCACAGACTAACCTAAGCATGTTTAATAGGAAAGCAATCAGCTAAAAGGCATGCTTTTGTTTAAGCAGGTCAGCTAACCTAATTGTCATTGTTAAGACTGTTAAAAACTATTAAGTTGTATGAGTTGAACAGAAGTACAGAACTATTTATTATTCCTAATCTTTTTGCTTTCTATTCATCAAGAGAAAATGAGAAATTTTCACAGAAAGAGTAAATAAGGATTAAAAGAAGGTTAACTTCACCCAAAAAGGAGATATCCTTATTAACAAAGACAAAAATAAAACATGGAAAAAAATAAACAATCCTATTAATGCAATAAATCTATTCAATCCCTTTGTCATAATCAAGTCCTAAAAGCCACAAAAAAATCTAAAGGTATTTTTTATTCAAGGCATTTTACTACAACTTAACAAATATAACCATATAGGACAGGCTTATTATTTTCAGCAATGCAAGGAAAATATAAGAACACATCAAATATGCAAAAAAAAATGGTTTACTAATACTATGCCAAGAATTCTTGTTTTGGTAGTTTTATGAATATTATACCTTAGCCAAGGCCTTACAAAAGATATCTCCAGTAAAAAATGAAAAGAAACCAATCCCCAAACTACAAGATAATATAAAACATAATAAAGGATTATACCATATAAGACATCATTACACTAACCTCTAATACTTTCATCATATAATCATTGAAACTCCTGAGATTATCCTTCTGAGCTTCCTGGACAGCAGAAACCATTGCCATTTCATGAACCTGAGAGGAAAACATAATATTGTCACAAATCCAATCAAAAGGGACTAGGTGTAAAGTAAGAAGATTTTCTTGATTTTCCATAACAAGTAACAGAACTTCACAAACAAACTGAATACTTTTGCTTATAGAACAAAGGGGGAAACAGACAAAAGCAGCATTTAGATACAACAATCATGCCACAAAACCATGCTCATCTGTGGGAAAGTAAAAACTGTATAAAAATGAAAACAAATCATAATTTCCATCAACAACAGATAGCTCTTTAACTCTGATTATGATAATATGTAATATTGTAATGTAATGGAAGAATTCAAAAAACAGAATTCTGACACTATATTTGAATATATTGGAACAACTATTTCTCACTGGTTTTGAGAATATTGGATGGAAAAATGCAAACAATAAATATAGTATATTGTGTCTCATACTGATAAAAAAAAAAGCTATCCAAATTGAATCATTCTAATGTCTAATTGAGTAATTGTTAATGAAATGTTATATAGTAAATCCAAGATGAATAACAAGCAATCTAAAGTGAAAATTACCTGCTGCAAATACTCTTCAACGCTTGTTGCCTCAACAGGAAAAACATCCTCAAAAGTTGTCTGCAAAGTGGGGAAAAGAAAAAAGGTATGGCATCAGCAATATCGTAACCGGATGAATTATGTACAAGAGAGAGCCACAACAAAAACAACTTGACATGAACTTTCAGGAGAAAATTACATTTGCTAACAAACAAGTTATATCAGGAAACAAGTAATGAGGCCTATCATGGAATGCATAAAATATCTACCCAACAGGAAAAAATTAGAATACTTAATAACTCAAGCAAAGTGAAAATGTTCAATGTAAGAAAGCATACAAAGTTGATATTAAGTAGTACCTTCAGTTCAAATGACTTCAGATCCCTTGCAAGCTGCTCTGCATTTATCCCCTCACGAGCAAGGAGCCTGTCCATGCAAAAGAAATAAGAAAAATGACCATAATACTTGACTATGTATAATCATTTATCAAAATTCATAACCAAAGAGCACCTTGTTGCAGCAATAGATTGAGAAGGTGCTTCGGTCCTTACAGTCTTGGATTTAAGCTTCTTGGATAATGCTTCCAATTGATCTAAGTTCCTCTGAACAATGTAGAAAAGTGAATTCAGAACCAGAGATCCCAAAATCGAAATTTAGTCAACAGTTATTTATTATTTATTAAATTAGTGACAATTCTCACTGATAGCAAGCAATGCTTATCCATCAACTTGGTCAAATTGAAGTTATACTTTGTTCATAATTGAAATACAGTTATTCTCAGCCTCCAGATTCGCTTTATGCATCATAACCAGAGTTTCAATGTGTCCCAGTACCCAAGTTAAACAACACTTAATGTGGAATCTAAAGTCGAAGCAATTTCTTGTTCTTCGCGGAATTTTCCATAGCAACCAAAATAAAGCAGTGAAAAAATAGATTGGTAAAAAATGAAGCATGTGGCAAACAATTATTGTTCCGGAGGAAAATTAAAAGGAACGAGTTGATTCGGCAGCATTGGTATGAAATTCACAAATGAGCAACGAAAATGAAACCTGAAGTGGAGGGAACTGAGCAGAAGGAGCAGCTTGTTCGAGAAGCTTCGTGGAAGAATGAAGCAGATCAGTCCAACTACCCAAGTCTTCGTTGGCCATGGCTCTCGTGCTGAATGAAGCTCCGCGCAAGGAAAAGGGTTTTACTTTTACAAGGAAACGCTCTTAAGCCCTAAACTTTGAAAACTAAGGTTGCTTCTGCAGAACGGAGGATGCACTCAAGCCAACGGGTTTTTTCGGACCGGGTTGGAATCACCAAATCTATTTATTAAATTTTATATTTTATATTTCGAATCAATTATTATGTTTTATAAAATATTTTTTTATAATGTGAATATATTATTTCCAGTCTAAATTTAATGATTTTTATTTTATTTTTAAATTTATATAAATAAATTATTATATTTAATTAAAGTATTAAAGAGTATAAGAGATTCTAAACAAAATTTATAATACATGGTTTAATATCTTATTCATGTATTGTTTTAGGATTTATGATGTTATGGTTTAGAAAGGATGAAAGTTTAAGATTCATATTTCATAGTTTAAAGTTTTAAAGTTAAGGTTTGAAATCATAGTTTATAATTTATGGGTTTATAATTTATTATTTTATTAGTTAAGGTTTATAATTTATGATTCATAAATTTAGGTTTAGTGTATGGGGTTTATTATTTTTTTTCAATGATTTAAGACTTAAGATTCAAGATTTGGGGTTTACAGTATATGCCCTAGTGTCTATATTACGTAGTTTAAGAGTCATGATTGATATTTTAAGGTTTATATCATATAACTTTTAAAGATTTAGGTTTAGGGTTCTATATTTATGATTTATAGTTTATTGTGTATGGTTTAGATTTGTAGGATTGTGTAGTTTAAGATTCAAGGTTCATGTTTTTAGAATTTAGAATTTATCATTTAGTGTTCAAGATTTATGATTTCATGATTTATGAGTGTTTAATGATTTATTATTGTTTAAGCTCTCAATATTTAAATATTCATGGATTAAAGTTTAGTGTTTAGGGCTTAAGTTTTTAGTGTTTCATAGTTTATGATTTTAAGTTTAAGTTTTATTATGATTTTAAATTTAGGTTTTATCTTTTATGTTTGATGGCTCTTGTTTTATGAAGTTTCATGATTTAGACTATAGAATTGTATGGTTCATATTTATGGTCTAATGTTCATGTTTAGTGTTTATAATTCAGAGAGTTTTAGGATTTACTAAGGGTTTAATATATCTCTCATGTCAATTCGAAGAGCCCACGGCAACTCACTTAAAGTTCGATCCATTATTTGAGTTGTCCTTTTTTTTATGTTCACAATTGATGTTATTAATTATAGTTTTATGACAACTTTAATAAAACAATTTGATGAAAATTCTGTTTTGAATAATTACCCCTTGCTATAATTCTTTCACTCCTTTGTCTGAATCATGCGGTATCTATCTTATTAACTTTCTATGACAGTTATGGAAGTCTTCTTGAAGATGTTAGCAGTACTTAGCAGAACACACCAAATAAATATATGTTGAAATGGCCAATTTTCAAAATATCACACATATGTGAATGTTTTAAGATCGAATAAAACAAGTGTAGACTCAAACTCTTATTCTAGAATAAGAGTAATTGACCATGACAAGTTCAAAATTTGATTCATTGATGGATCATGATATGACAAGGGCGGTGGAGTTAACCTAACACCATGTGTTATGAGTGATGGATCTGCAGTGTCCTTCAGGAGCTTCAGTTGTCACTTCACTTCTCTATACAACAATAATCTTCATGCTTCCTTAATTTCAAACTACACTAGTAGTACCTTCTTTCTTTCTTGATAATTAATCTTTTCAATTTTGCTTTCAGCTCTTTTTTTTCACCAATTTTGGCTCCTACCTTATAAAATATCGTAAATTTTATCTTAAACATAAAAAATAAAAATAAAAACCGACACAATTAAGATCAATTATTGTGACTTTTTGTAAATTATGGATAAAAATTTGCAAGATTATATATGAAATTTTAGAGAGAAAATATATAATTAAGTTTTTTTTTCTTTTTTTCCTCCTAGAGTTCAAATTGTCTAGATTAAGTTAGCTTGTGGTTGGGTTGAGTAGACATAAGGGGTATGGAGCATAAGAAGTTGATCTTTATAAAGAGCAAATCTAAAAATGAGATATTTGACATTATTGTGGTAGCTTGAGATGAGAGCAAATTCCAAAGCACGGGATAAAGTTTTGTCCTGGTTGTCCACGATTGGGATTATCTTTATTTTTATTTCGAGAGAGCTTATGAAAGCAACACTAGTTACAAATTTATTATTATTATAATTTTTTATCATTTTATATACGTAATATAATAATTTTATCTCATATATATATTACTTTTAATTTTGATTTTGATTTCAATTTAAAATGTTCATATTAGTTATTTTATTTTATCCCCCCCTTTTTTTTTTTGGCGTTTTAGGCGAGAACAGCTGAGCAACAAAAAATCGAATGTATCACACTTAACACTCATTCATTATCTATTTATTACTCTTTGGTGCCTTTTGGGAAAGAAAACATAACGCAGGATATGAAGCCCAAATTTTATGGTCGGCAATCACTCGTACTTCTAGCCCGTGTAGAGTGGGTGATGCTTCGTCACAAAATTTTCTCAAACCTCACCTTTGAAAATGTGGTCTTGACTTATCTAAGGTGAGTAACTCATTTTAAAAAGAGTAAATTGTAATAAAAAGAAAATTAATAATTGATATTATATATGTGAGATTCATATGCATGGTTGACAGACATCTTCTAATGTGATAAGGCTTTTTGCTGTTGTTGATATTACATTAATATATATACTTCACAAATTGTAAATTAAAGTATTAAGGTATTAACTGTTACTTTCTTACCACTTAATTAATTAACTTATTTAAGCGTACCTAGTGGAAGGCAAAGCAAAGATAAACAGTGATATAGAAGATGGTTTATTCTATTTTGGGGAGAAAAGGCTCATTACCTCCTTAATGTTTGAGTTACTTGCGAATTAATTAATCCTTAAAGATTCATAAACAGTACAAAACACATTCTGTTATGAAAACTGTTAACGGAAAAGGACAGATGGAATGCACATGAATCATGTGAAAATAAAAATATCCTTATACATATACATAGAATAGTTCAGAAAATCCCAGGACAATCAAGAAAGTTTGCTAGTTCAATTCGATCGCATTCCTTAAAAAAATGGAATCTCCCTTTTGTAATCACGGAGCTGAAAAGTTGTAAAAACCAGTATTGCGTTCTATGCAAATAATTTTATATGTATATGTGAACACGAGACTAACTATAGCGTATATAACATATGCATCGCCGAAGCAATTTGGGCAAGCAGATAGGAAGATAAAAGATGTAAGAACCAGAGTTCAATGGCTTAGGACATAAATCACAGTTTTTCTATACCACGTACGTTTCTATTACCATGAGGACTAAGAACAATGTTTATTGCACAATTTTGATTACGTTTTGTTTGTACGTACATACAAAATTTAAATGGCTAAAATGATCTGATGAACTGAAAACGAAGAATACTATGTGTATGGAACTTTCCATACCATGTTTTATCTGCTATATATTGAAGGCTTTGGACTTTGGATCATTGCAGTGCAAACAACCTATATCCACAGACAGCCAATGGTTTCACGATCATCCATTGTGCTTAGGAAATTTCCCGCTTTTGATACGATGTGACTTGCTTTCAGATTCAAGTACTGTCTCATTGCTTAATTATCAGAAGTGGTCACAATCACAGTACAGAATCGATAGGTATATAAGATCGTTCTTAACCAACTATATATATTTTATCTGGATGCTGTGTGTATGACATTAAAACCTTGGCAAAGCTAAATAATTTCCATACATTTCTCGTTACATGTTCAAGTAGGGGTGTATTGATGATACAATTATTTTTTTTTCTTAATAATCATTGTGTAAAAATTTACTAAATTAGAGCAGACATCAACCCTGAATGATATTCACTAGCCCAAGAATTCCTGCAAGAAAAACGACATAAAACGAAATTCTTTAGCGTCGGAGAGGACTTGTGAATTAGTCCAATCATCCAAGTGAGCAAAGGAAATTTCGTCTCTTGCAAGTATTAGACAAACCAGAGAGACAAAACACAATAGTACAATTTTATTACATCTAAGATTCATGACAAATATAAATCCAGGATGTCTTTTGAAAATTAATTAAAGGAATGACATATTCTAAAATTGTGTTGTTCATGATCTGTTTTGTGTTTTTCTATTATTTATAAAATAAATATTTTTTCTTTAATTTATTGACTAATGCCTTAGGAGTTAGGGATCCTAAAATTGATGGCAAAAAATAATTAGTAAGTCCGAAAACGGTATAATGATTTAATGAATATAGACAAAAACAAGGCTCCCAAGGTGTGCAACTGCAATGCCATTATTATGCGGTCTTTAAAGTTTCAGTTGCAATTGCAAGTGTTAATTTCATTCGTTTATTGGTAGGTGGTGTTTCTGACTTGCTGTTACATGTTGATGTTACTCTGTTCCAGTGTCTGACAGAAAATGAAGAAGCTTAGATATTGTTCAACATTTATCATTATATTCATTCATATAAATGTACCTGTCCTCGCTCATGCAGAAGGGTTTGACTTTGACTCTGTCATCCAGCTCCCACGTTCCGGCTCGAGAAAATCTAAATCTAAATGGGTTCTTTCCGTCGATGATTATGGTGCCAAAGGGGATGGCCTTCATAATGACACCCAGGTCATATACTAATCCTTGTTTTTTTGTTCCCCCACTATTCGAATGATGATTTTGTTGTTAGAGGGCCCCAAATTTTTAAGTTTTAGCTTATTTAATGTTGTGGGGCTTCAATTTTGAACATCAGTTCAGAGAGGAGGGTAATTGGGATGGTTCTTCTAATATTTCAGGATAGGCCATTAAATATTTGATAATTTGTCTGAAAGGGATTAGGGACAAGACACCATGAAATATTTGTTTATTTATCATTTCAGGCCTTCCTGGAGGCTTGGAAAATCGCTTGTTCTTTCTCTGGATTTATAAATGTGGTTTTTCCGTATGGCAAAACTTTTCTTCTCCATCCACTTGACATTGGGGGGCCTTGTCGATCTAAGATCACTTTGATGGTATGCTCCCACATACATGTTTAAGTATTTTTTTCATCATAGAAAACATTTATTTACTTGCTTATTTTCTCAAATAGATCTCAGGGACAATAGTTGCACCGCAAGATCCAGTAGTGTGGCACGGTTTAAATCAGCGGAAATGGCTATACTTCCATGGGGTGAATCATCTTACTGTTGATGGTGGAGGGAGGATCGATGGAATGGGGCAGGAATGGTGGGCCAGATCTTGCAAGATCAACTCCACAAATGTATTGCTTTCTTCCTGGAAAGCTTAAATTAATATATTTTGTTCAACTGTGTAACTAAACTAAGTGACTTCAAAATGTCCTTTTGCAGCCATGTCATCCTGCTCCAACGGTTAGTGCCGCGCTTCAGAATATAGACCAAACCAGATCGTTTCCCTGCTCTGATATGTTAATGTTATGTGTTTTATTAGCTTGATGTGAAACAACATTTACACGCAGGCCATGACTTTTCACAGATGCAAGGATCTGAAAGTCAGAAATCTTATGCTGATAAATAGCCAACAAATGCACATGTCATTCACTAACTGTATGCGGGTTGTTGCATCCCATCTCAAAGTATTAGCACCTGCTTTCAGCCCTAATACCGATGGAATCCACATTAGTGGAACAAAGGGAATTGAGGTCAAGGATAGTGTGATTAGAACGGGTGCGTTATGCTCAACCTAGTATCAGAAATAAAAATAACAGCCAATAATGTAATTGTGAAGCACCATGCATATGTGTAAATCATTTAAAAGTTGGACGAAAGTCTAATGTAAGAGCAATGATTACTGTCATTACTTACTCTGTTCCAGAATAAACTTTTGTGATCAAGTAATATGCCAGAAGAAAAATAATTCACTCCATTATGTTTGATTTCAGGTGATGATTGCATCTCTATAGTTAGAAATTCTTCACGGGTCTGGATCAGAAACATCTCTTGTGGTCCTGGCCATGGCATAAGGTGAAAGTAATTTCCACTCTTCAATTGTCAAGACTTGAAGTGGTATAATTTTTAACCAATACTGGAACCTATTTTTCAGCATTGGTAGCTTGGGAAAAACAAAGAAATGGGAGAAGGTGCAAAATGTAATTGTCGACGGAGCTTTTCTTTACAACACTGATAATGGGGTGAGAATCAAAACATGGCAAGTAAGTTTCTTGACAACTGTAGCATTTTCTTTTTATGTCACCCAGCAATGTACAAAATGATTGACTTGTCTCAATTTATTCGTTAGGGTGGGATTGGTTTTGCCTCCAAGATCACATTCCAGAATATCTTGATGGAAAATGTGTCTAATCCAATAATAATAGATCAATACTACTGTGATTCGCAACAGCCATGTAAAAACCAGGTATAGAATTTTTTCAAGTTTTTGCAGGCTCATCCTGTAAATTTGCGCATGTATGTGGAGACTGGAGTTCTGCATTATTGTTGGTTGGTTTTATTTTTGAGGGAACAGCCTTCATAGTTTTTGCACAAAGTTACAATTCGCAATGATTATATTGTCATTGGATTGGACCTCTCATCTCCAAGTAGTTTGATTTTTCTTTCGAAATTCAATTCAAACCTAATTCTACGGAAGCTCAAATTGCAGACTTCGGCTGTGAGAGTGGATAATATATCCTTCATTGATATACAAGGAACTTCAGCCACAGAAGAAGCAATTAGATTTGCTTGTAGTGATGCCTCTCCATGTGAAAGATTATATCTTGAAAATGTTTTTCTTGCATCATGCTTCGGAGGAAATACTAGCTCTTCCTGCTGGCAAGCTCATGGTTCTGCTCAGGGTTTCATGCATCCTCCTATCTGTCTCTCAAGCACTGATGATCGTATTAGACAGAATGTCTGGTTGGAGTCAAACCCTGCTATTCACTCCGTCTGAATAAAAGCTATTCTCTATTCTATACAGAATAAAATCAGTACTGTAATTATTTTGTACTCTATTGTTTATGGAGAACACTTATGATCCGTATAAACACATACTTTCTTCATTGAGTTATTTTCCTGGTTGTCAAATTCCAGTTACCTGTCTTAAGTCTCGTGTAGCCTCTAAAAGAGAAAGAAAAACACCTAGCATGTTTACGGTACATACTCCAAATTCATTTAGATAAAAGCAGGCAAAATAAAAATCCAGAGTATCGAAACTCGTATGAAGTGAATTGATGAGAAAAACAAAAGGCAGATTGCAATAACAATTATCGCAGCATGATTAACACTGAAAATTCCTCCCCAAGTGTCAGAAGCGAGGGCCGAGTTTGGGGCAGCCATGGGCAAGAGGCTTAAAAGTGTTTTCTGAAGCTCTGAAAGTTCTAGGTAGCATCTTATCAACATAGAGTGTTCCATCGAGGTGATCACACTCATGTTGTAAAATCCGGGCCTGCCAACCAGTTGCATTTATTTGAATGGGTTCACCATAACGATCAAAACCTGAAACCTCAACATCAAGGTACCGCTCTACCACAGCACTATATCCAGAAACACTGCAAAACTTTACTTGAATTAATCCAACAAATTTCAATCTGACTAAAATGATAGACACATTATTACCTACCTCAAGCAGCCTTCAAAAAAGAGGGCAGCCCTGTTGGTTTTGTTCTTGAGCTTGGGATTGAGGATGACCTGGATCAATCAAGAGAGTGAATAACGATAAAAATAATGAATTGACATAGACAATTAGACATACCAGAAGAGAAAAAGGTGTTCTATCTTGTGCCTTGAGGTCTTCCTTAGAGTAATAAGCCATATATTCCGTTTTATCTTCCAAAACAATGATCCTTAAGGGGATTCCAATCTGCGGGGCAGCGAGACCAACCCCAGGTGCTTTTCTCATGACGCGGATCATGTCGTCGATGATATTCTGCACTCTCTCCGACTTCATCTCAATGCCCTTCACTTCTTTAGCCGCCTCCTGAAGAACAGGCTCTCCTGCCTTCACTATCTTCGGCAAAAACCATCCCAACCTCATCAATGCCCTTTCTGCTTTCACTCTCTCCCCCACTCCCACCTTTTTACTAACTTCTTTTATTTACTATTTACTGCTTTGTTTGCCATACAATTCAATTGTGTAACACATAGACTTGCCTTGGATAGACTAGGTCACTTAATTTAAAGCTACTGATCCCATACAAAATATATTTATAATATCTACGTTAAAAATGCTCGAATATTCGTCACATAAAATAATAAATACTACTTCTTAAGTGATGTTTTAGAAAAAAATAATTGTTATTTTATAAAATCTATTTTGCATTAAATTTAATCAAATCTATCTATTTTGTAAAAAAATATAATAATATTCCACTAAAATATTTATTTGATTAAATTTTTTAATTTAATTATCAAGTAATTTTATTTTTATTTTTTTGTAAAAATTGAAACACTGGTTTGTTTGTGTGTGGAGGTTTCTTAACGTTTATGTGAAAAACCAATAAAAAAATAATATAATATTTTCTTGCATTGTTTACATCTCATGATTAACTATAAAGTATAGTATTATTGTATTATTGTCAAATTCTAATAAGTTAACACATTATATTTAATTTTGTTTTTTCTTTCATTCAAATGTTCAATGTTTTAATTATATTATAGAGCTAAAACTCATTAGTAAGAGTTGATAGATTTCTTGATTAATCATTAATTATATAAATATTTAATCATATTCCATATTCATTCAACTAGTATAATTATTAGGTGTCAAGGATTAAGATATAACAAATAACTTGTTAATTACTATGATAATCTTAAGTTAAAAAGAAACTATTATATTTCTTATAAAAACTTTCTATAAATGTAATTTAATAAATAAGAATTATTAATTTTTATTTAATAAAAACTATTACACATAACCCATAACAATTTATATTAAAATTATAAAAAAAATTTGTTTCTTATTATCATCATCTATCTTTTATGATGATAACAAAACTCTAATTTTAATCAAAAATAAATTATAATAATACTTTATTATTAAAAATGAAATTCATAACAATATAAATTGAGTGTTTACAAAGATGTTAATTTGTGGGCAGCAATGCAATGTACGTATGTATATAAGCACCATCGAGCTTTCTCTACAGTGTACCCTTCGCGCATTTGTAGGATAAATAGTTAATTAATTAAGAAGGGTAGGTGGGATCCAAAGCCACGGATGGGTCATGGGTATTAATTAGCTGTACGTGAGAATTGAACCCTAGCCTTTAATTAATTTGCATATATACAATACAATGCACCAATATTAATTAATTAATTGCAGGTTTAGATGCACCTTGAATCATTGTTAATTAGTTGTTTGTTAGTTGACTCGCCAAACATGGCATGGCGTACGTTTTAATTTAAGGTGTGTGTAGCATGCATGCATGCATATCTAATCGACATATGATATGACCATGTCTTAAGCCGCAATGCTGTGGTTGCACATGTGGATGTGGTATATATGAGTACCATTGGCAGGAAGAAGAATGAGAATTCAGAGATGATGATGAGGGAGAGAGCAGCAACAAGTTGAGAAAATCATCAAAAACTTCAGGCAGCAACTGCTCATTCAAATGCTTCAATCCATTGAGAACTACGACCAAATGCTCAAGCATGCTGTTACTGTAACATCTAATTCCTACACTACTCGAAATTAATTCATATATTTTGCTTCAACTTTCAAACTGTTTTTAAATACAAAATATTTTTATTATTTAAACACAGTTTCGCATCTTAATATTTTGGGCTCACAATATCGACGATAGTATTCAATCACGGTAAATTCTATTTGCAACCCGTTGTTTCTCTTCATATATAACGATGCTGTGGTTAACTAATTAATATAACGATGACTAAAATATCATCTCACACATAAATAACAAACCTTATGGGTAAGATTTTCACAAATAAAAATGAGAGATTAACCTTCAGATAATGATTCAATGATTTTTTTTCTTTTAAAATATCAACTATAAACCCACTTGAGATTAAAGTCCACATTTTTTTTTAGTGTCTACTGACTCAATACAAAATCTGAATACAGACATACAGTCTTACTTGATAGTAATACATTTGAAATTAAAATTAAATTATTTTGTGAGCTGGCTGGTTGCATTAAATTCACCGTGTGGGCAATAAATTAATATGGGGGTTTCATAATTATGGAAATAAATAGTTGCGGACAAAATTAGCGTTCCTATCCGAGTCAGCTTTTGTGTTTGTTTGCTGGTGCTGAATCAGCTTATCTACGACTACGACTACAATTAATAACTTTTAGCCGAATCAGCTCGTGAAAGACATTTTTTTGGGTATCTGTTCGTGTTTTAGGTTTACGTTTACGGTGGAAAGATTTCAAATTATGCTAGGGTCAAGACTCGAGAGTATTCATTTGTGTAGTTATGATATACATACATTGACATGAGTTTGTGGATTCATTCGCCACTTTCACCTAACCCTTGCTCGATGGTTGTTTCATTCTATACACATGATTGCTTATTTATATTTAGAAAATACTGTACTTTCTTATTCCTTGTTGCTTATGTAATCGAAAGAGTCAACAAAATGGAAAATCAACAACTTTTTACTCGATGTATTTATATCTATGTGTTAAAAAAAAAAAAGATTAAAATGAAGAAAGTAAAGCAATAATGTGTGACTAGCTTGGATTTTATTGATTAGTGCAAAGGTAGAAATGTAGAAAGAACAAGATGTTGATTATTGGTTGAGAAGATGGTGCATCTGAAGCATTTGAAGGTGGTTGAGTCTGGAGCATGACCTAACCATGGCACCCGCTAAGGGGATTACGGGAAGGCTATCACAATTGCATATCTCAATCATGAAACCATCTGGGTCATGAAAAAACAATTGATCCACTTTGATCCCACCTTCCTCTACCATTGCATGCACGTGTTCAATCTCCATCTCCTCAAGCTTCTTCTCCACTGTCCCCATGCTTTCGCACTATTCATTCAATAATTATTTATGAGAATAATTAATTAATTAAAACAATTAAAATGAAACCAATTAATCTTCTTGCCTGAAATGATATATGATTATCTTTTGGATTAATCTTGGTCTTTCTAGGAACCTTGCTTGGATCCTCTGCTTGTAGCAAGTGAATTCCGATTCCGTAACCGAATAACCTGCAGTATAGTACATTAATGAATAATGATGATATCACATATATATTTAATAACGTACGTACATACCAAGCCCCGTCAAAATTAAATGATCCTGGCCTCCTGATGGGGAAGAAACCGAGAAGGTTCTGGTAGAAATTGATAGATTGTTCGACGGAGGTGCAGATGAGGGAGATGTGGTTCACGGACTTCAGGTGCAGAGGGTTTCCTACGTTTTCCTTCATTTTCTCTTTGTTCAAATATGCAAATCCCAGTGGGCGCACTATATAGAGTATAGACGCAACGCAACGCCCCCATGTGTGCCACGTTGGATAGATTTTTTTTTGCTCACGCGTCATTTCCATCTTGGTACAGCCTCACTCATAATTCATTTTTACTTCTATGTTAAAGTCATAATATTTTCCTATTTTAATAGTATCTATATATTAAGCAAAAATACTCTTTCTTTCTCTTTTATTTTGATTTCTTAGATTGTCTATTTAATCAAATTGATCATTCCATTATTTTACTACACTAACATGCATGTTGATTTAGAACTATGTAGTTTTTAGACTATTTCGTACTTAATATCATTAGTTATTCTTTGCTCTTAATTAGCCTTAGGTCATCTTTCCTCCAACCTAGGCCTGAGATCGACTGGCCCTAATGAAAAATGACATTGATCAACGGATCCAGTAAATTTAAACATTAATGTCAATATTTATTTTGAAAAAAAAAAAAAGTTTTATTGTACGTCAAGATCTCTATGTTGAAGAAACAAAAGCAAAAGGTTCAAGGAACCAATTTCCAGAAGCCATAAACCCCAAGTCATGACTCATGTTGATGATTGTGAGTGCTTGGTTATATATTATTCATGTGATGGTTCGCATAAATAATTGGTAACCATCGGACTCGGTAGCTAGCTGCAGATTAGTTGGTGAAATGAAATGGACTACTGTGCTTGTATTTGAATTTGGTACTTCTGGTACCTATTGTTAATACACTTTATTTTGGATAAGAAAAATAAATCAGTCCAAAATTTAATGCGTAAGCTATCACTAATTCTCCAAGTTAGAAACAAGTCACACAGTCCTTTCCAGAATTTGATCACTACTATATATGTACCATTGGAAGAATGTAATCGCCACTTTCATATTTTCATTTCACAATAAGTGTCCAAAGAGTCTATTTCTAGAAAAAATCCCACCATACTTTCATCATCGTGAAAAGTTTTATTTGTAGCTTATGACAAACCTAGGCCAAACCCTTCATTATTTTTAGACAAATAAAATATATATCTTTGAACTAAGTAAATGATTTTTCCTATTTATAGCATTCCCCTAAAATGAAATTTAGTATTTACACTAGATCTGGTCTAATTTCCCATATAAATTTGTTAAACATTGGAGAAAAATGCATGGGATGTATAATGGGAAAGCTTCTAATTCAGTTTTGGTTAAAGTTATATCCTGGAGAAATTATTACTGGACACAAACTCAACACATCATCCCTAATCATACACAGTCAATAAAAAAAAATTATAACTAATAAAATAAAAGAAATAAATTCAACCTGTAAAATAAAAAAAACTAATATTTAAAATAAATATCAAATTCTAGGATTTTCTCTCTAATATTTTTCTGAAATCCTAATTGTAACTAAGAGTAAAAGTATATATATATATATATATATATATATATACTTCTTCTTCTTTTTTAAATGGTGAATAAAAACAAAAAATGGTTTTCTTAAATCCCAAAACACTTACCAAACTAATTGTTAGTCCTTTAACAAAATTTAATGTTTGAGCTTTCATGAATAGAAAAAGATGTGATTAAAAAGAGCTTATCATTAAAGATGATTATTTTAACTTGTTTATCATATATTAATTATCAGCTAACCAATGGATATTTTGTAAAATAACTTTAGAAAAAAAAAATAGAGGAAATTTTATATTTTTAATTCTATTTTTGATATAAACAACGGTTCAATAATTGAGTGTCCAAAAACACTTAAAAACTATCCATTTTGAATTAAATATTCTGATGTGACCGGTTTTTGAATAACCCGTTCATCGAGTAGACTACCGTGGGCCTGCTGAGAAATTCAAGAAGAATTGTCCCAATAGATCCACGTGGCAATGTATCAAAAACTTGTTTATATTCACCGAAAGATTTGATCAATTTAATTAAACAGAGGAGGATGGTTCAGACAAAGTAAGACACCTAAATAAGGATCGCGCCCCAACCCCAATCCCTATGATTCCCCCATCCCAATCGTATACATTCATGCTAATTAATGTTTTTTTAAATTATACCATGTATACAAAAAGTATACCAATAATTAAATTTGTAAATGTTTTAATTTATTATTCATCCATAGTCAATTTCTTGAGTCAATAGCAAAATGTATTAATTTCCTACGAAATGATGAATTAAGATTCGAATTTTCCTTGAAAGAGACGTTTATAAATAGATAAATAGAAATGTTTTTAAAAGAGAATCTTTGGGAGGCAGTGAAAAATGTTGAGTGACAGAAAGATGAATTTTTTTGTTATAATTAATTGAAAAAGAAGATCACGTTGCTCTTGTGATTTTCGTTTATAAGAATTAAGAAGAGTGCAATTAAAATTAAATTATAAAATCATCAATGACAAAAAGAACAAAGAAATGGCACTTTATTTTTGTCATATTTCTATAAAGGCAGTCAAGTGGGTCGGGGATTATTTTTTAACCATTTATGTATTCTTCGGAGTCTACATTTCCTACAGATCGAGCATTTTTTTTTTTTTAAATGCTTCCTTCAAGATTTTTCTGAAAAATGGAAGCTATTACTTTTTGATAGGATGGGCCTAAACATAGTAAGAATGAGGAATAAGAAGTTTTTATTTTATTTATGCTTAAAATAAAATAATATGATGTTAACATTTTAATAATTATTATTCATAGATTAACATCACTTTTTTTTTTTTTGAAAGTAGATTAACATCACTTAAAACCATATATATATATATATATACTTATCTATTATAATAATGAAAAATATTAAAGTTGATGTTTTTATCTTTTCAATAACTCTTTAATGATAGATAGTGTAGGAGTAACAGTAGCATAGAAATAAGCTTTTCTATAATTCTATCACTTTCATACACTGTGTCGATGCTGTATAGTATGAATTATTTTTCATTATTTCCTTATTTGAAGGAGCAGTGTATGAGGTGTAGTGTAGGTTCACCTCACCCTGATCGAGTTTCAAACATGAATCGAAGCACAATAGATAAACTACTTGGACACAAATAATTTAATTACCTAACCTGATCAGTGGTGAAGACAATATCGATCCACTGATTTTCCATTTTAATTTTCTTGTTCATTCACGCACGCAACCGTGTTTTGTTGCAAATTGCAATATTCAACTTTAGACAACACAGATATCAGACAAGCGGGTTGAATTGCTCAAATTATAGCGTTTAAATCATACCAGTATAAATTATTTCTTTTATTAAACAAGAACAAAAAAATTACGTGAAGATATTCAATTTTAAAATAAAATGTTTATATTTTTTTTGTTATTAAAATAGCCTGAAAGTGAAACGTAAAAATAAAATAAAATAAATCAAATCAAATAAGTTACTTCAAAAATCATGTTCCACGTTTATATATCAGGTAAGAGGGTTGTTTATTAGGAGTTAGCTAGGACGTGATTAGGGCAACTTCGAGGGTGTTTTTCTTCTCATTGGAATAGTAGCTAGGTAGCAATTTATGGGAGTTTCTCTTTTCATTGGAGAGTAATTTAGTGGAATTCACTTATGTTGAATTGCTTCATAAATTAAAGCAATTTTTCTCTTCTATATTTTTTTTGTGGGTCATCGATCTCCAATAAAGAAAATGATTGGTAACCGTTGCGGTGGTTGATATTATTTGATTGGTCACGGTGATTTTCAATTATTATCTTTTATTTATTTTAAACTTTACAGTGAAATTTTTATTTAGTCCAAATTCCATTGACTTAAGTAGTGTGCAAGTTTAAACTAAATAGTTGACATTTGCACGAAAGCAATTATATACGGTGACTGTTTTTCATTTTTTTTAAAGTAAAGTTGAACTGTCATGACAACGAAATAAACAAAGGAAATATAGTGTAAGGCAAAAAAAAGGTGATAAAAATAACGCCTTACAACATCACTAAACTTGCTCTTACAAAATTAAAAATGTTGTGTGATAACATATCTGTTTTGTACGAACCGCGAAGGATGGGTGTGTACGTGGACTGAGGATGCTTCAAGCCTTGATCAGTTGATTGTTGGTGAGGAACTGAACTGAACCGAAGATCTGCACAGATGATTGTGTGCCGGAACTTGCCAATACCTTAATGTCAAAGTACGAATACACCTAGATCATAATTATTCGTTATTGTAATTTCTTGTTAAGTACGCCATTGAGCCGAATGATTAGATCTTTTTAATCTCTTCATATTTTTGTATTTTAAGTTAACAGACTATTGGATCGTAGGTGGATTATGGCATAATCATTATAACAACTAATCAAATTACAACGACTTGAATCAATTAATGGATTAGATTATATTGATAATTAATGTGTTCAATGAGTATATGACAGATGTTTATATAAATGAAAAACTAATCCTAAACAAGACATAACATTCTTAGATATTTATACATTTGGAGTATAAGTATAAGAATGTTATGATTTGTGTCTGCACTTTATAAATTACTCTGTTTAATAATATCAAATATCAAATTGATCATTTACTCTCGATCTATCACAGTTTCTAAAAATAATAAAATTACAAACTTTTTTTTAAAAGTATAATTTATCACTATTTTTTTAGTCCAAAAACTTAAAAGTTAGGTAATTACTTATATTATTCAACTTTTGGGAATTAAAATGACAATTTTTTGTTGAGAGGGAAATTAAAATAACAATAAGTAATTAATTTATGGACTAAAGTGATAATACATGAATTTAGAGATATTTTTGTCATTTTATCAGATTTAGGAACTAAATTCACAATGTCTTACAATGAAATTGATATTATATATTTAATACTAAAAACTTTTAAGTCGACAATACACATTGTTAAATTGAAACCAAATATTTAACGAAAATACCCGGATTAGATTCAAAATTTTATTGAGCTAGCAGCAATCACATTATAAGCAAAATTAATCATTGATCCAACCCAATGAGTTGAGTTGAAGGAAACCGTGATTAACATAAAAAAAAATTGAAACCAAATATGTCATGTGTAATTTTTATAAAGTAATCACTAGATTCATATATAATTACTGTACTGTACCAAGTAAGTTGAGAGTCATTTAATGGTGAACGGGCGTGGCCCAATAAGATTCTGACTCTGGCCCATGTGCTTGAGAGTTGAGAGTTCCGTTTTTCCTGAACAAATCGTTAGGGTTAACGATTGTAGGCATCATCATTGAATTCAACAATGGAAGGCATAACGGAGGTAGTGAACAACATCAACATCTCCGATTCGTATAAGAAGAATCGCATTCAGGTCTCTAACACCAAGAAGCCCCTCTTCTTCTACGTTAATCTCGCCAAGGTACATCCACTCCCACTCCATTTCAGATTTCCAAGCTCACCAGTTTCTCATGTTTAGTTTGTTGATTCTGCAGAGATATATGCAACAGCATAATGAGGTCGAACTCTCCGCACTAGGAATGGGTATTGAAATCCCTCTCTCTCTCTCTCTCTCTGCATTGAATTTCGCGTGTTGCTTATTTATTCATTAGTAATGTCGACTTGTTCTTTTCGTTCATTCAGCTATTATCATTAGCTCTAGAGTTGCTAAATATAAACCTGAGTTTGACAATTTTGAATAACTAAAGAATGATAACACTTGAAAGATGTTACTTTTGGGAACTGACATAAATGTTAGGTTTCATTGCCTACCCTTATACAGTGATGCTGGTGATACTGGCAACCATATTAAATCTCTGGTCTCCCCTCTCCAAAAAGCTGTATGTTGGAGGGTTTCAAATCCTACGTTTCTGAACCAAGAAATCGAGGATAAATTACAAATTTAACCAAACTCCCCTAAACAATGTTATCTCTGGGGTAACAATTGGTTTTTGAAGCCCATATAATTATAACGCTGCTGTAGCAACTTAGCAAGCAACAAACTCTGATATTGAAAACCACTTCACTATTTGAATCCCATTGCAGCCAGTGCTGCTCTACTCTGCTATGGCATGAGTACTAGTATGTTCAACTATTCAATTTGATAGAAGATATAAATGCTGGTCGAAAAAAACAAAAACAAACTGTTACAACTTACAACAGTCATGCTAAGTGTATTTGCAATGATGAAATGTAGACTAGAGGAGTTTTTTTCTTTTTAATTCTATAAAATAGAGGGTACTCGTAATAATTATAATTACAGGTGACTGTCATATCATTTCCCGGAATAGTATAACTTTCTAATTCTCTTTTTTTATTTTCTCTTTCATTGCTACAGCTATTGCCACAGTGGTAACTGTTGCTGAAATTTTGAAAAACAATCAACTTGCAGTTGAAAAGAGTAAGATTCTATTCGTGTTTGATTTTTTTTAGTTTCTCTCTCTTTCCTGGGAAATGGTCCCTCTCCCTTCTTGTTCACAACCATTAACTGAATAATCTAATTTGATTAATGATGAAATCTTCATGCAGAAATCATGACATCAACTGTTGACATAAAGGATGATTCTAGAGGTAGACCTGTCCAAAAGGCCAAGGTAAGTCTGGAAATGAGTTATTGTTTACTCTAGAATATTTGCTTGGAGCCTGATTGGCCTTGATGTGTGTGTGCATGTGCATGTGCACATACACAACCCTTAGTCCTTAGAAGAAGTTCATTTAAAATTTAAAATAAATAAATAAAAAGCAGCTTTTGTTGATTTTTTACTATGGCCTAACAGTTTCCTTCCTATCCCATGGTTTTGATAAATCATGTTTTAGATTGAAATAGTACTTGGGAAGACAGCAAACTTCGATGAGTTGATGGCTGCAGCGGCTGCTGAAGACGGTGAAAATGGAGATGTTGAAGAGCAAACTGCATGAATCTGTTGAATTGTGACTTGCATCGAGGTAGACTGAACAACAGAATTCCTTCGTTTCTTTTCTCTATAAAATAGGCTTTTCGTATTTTCATTCTTGCTGGGATTAATGTATAAATTTCTCGTTGAGAGAAAGAGGTTCATGAAACGTTTAATGTTCCAAAAATTTATGAATCTTTGTTTCAATTGAACAACAATGACGTCTGTATTTCCCACTGCATATTTACTCCCCTTTTGTTTATCATTTTTTAAAAGGGAATAATTCAGATAGTATTTATAGTTTGTATTTGTAACATTCAGTGATGTAGCTAATTGTAATTGGAACATTGAACTTTAATATATTTTATTTTATAAGGGTACAAGGTATAGTATAACAAACATAAAAAAAAAAACATTAAAGGTATTTATGAAACAGCTACATCGATCTGATCATGGTAGCTGACATGCAGTTATTATTTATATTCTACTATAGTACGTCCGTAGTTCCAAGTTCCAACCCAAGCAAGTTTTATTTTACGCCTTAATAGACGGGGTAGCTGCAGCATCAACAAAGTAAACAATTAAACTGATAGTGGATAGAGGCATTGATTGATGGATGGAATGAGACAAGTAGGCAAAGGAGGGGATGAGGCAGTGAGACAAGTTCGTGCAGAGAAATGAGAACAGTTTCTCAAGACAGTTCGGAATGAGGGAGCTATGGGTGGTGATGGAATATATGGAGGTATATTTGGATTACCTACTGGTGGACCGCCGGGTGGTGGCAAGAAGAATTGATGCTCATAACCCAAGCATCTCTCCATATAATCAAAAAGGCAAACACCCAATCCAAATGCTGTTGCTTCACTTCCACTACTTTTGCTGCTGCATGTCTCTGCAACATACCAACTGCAACGTCTTACCAACTTTTTTAACATAGGAAACTCGTACGCCTCTTCTTCTTCAACTGCACCTGTTGCACCTATAAACACTAATACACTAATTAGTACTACCACTTTCATTTTCGACATTATTAAGTGCTTGCTTCATGCTCATCTATTTATACTTTTACAATATCTCCATTTTTAAACTGTAGGAGTATATTATAAAACATTTATAACGATCTTTCATCTTTACTATATATATTCTGACTCCTTTGCTTTCCAAGAGCTAGCTACAAATATACGTCTTTCTAATATTCAAATTTAAATGAAATATGCATGCATGGTTACATAAAATAATCGAATATATATTTTATCATTAATTTCTTTTCTTTTTCTTCAGTTAAAGTGTTGAATTATGGTCTAAACTTTAAATTTCCATTTGAAGAGATGTTTAATTTAAAAGATAATACGTTTTTAGAAAATAAATATATAGTTGTGGTTGTTGATTAACAAAATTAATGATTAATTGTCATGCACATGTATAATAAATTAAAATATATGTTTATGAAAATTAATTTCAACTGTAAGTTTTTTATGCGTGACTATACATATATATATGGGGCCTTGGGTAGCATTATATTATTTCTTACTAAAATAGTTATTTAATTATTATTTTTTAATTGTATTCAGTAAATTATCAAGCATTTATGTTAAAATTAGTATATAAATGAAAAATATTTTACGGCCCACATTTTGTACAGAATAGAACAAAAACTTCCATCATAACATTAATGTTGACATTTTGAGAAATTTGATTTATCTAAAGAGATGCTTCATTAAAATTAAGAGTCGTCGTTTCATTTTATTATTTAAAAATTTCTGGTAAATTTTAAAACTTTTAATTCATTAAAAATATGCAATTATTATATTTCACCATCATAATTAACATAGTTTGATTAGGACCATAAAAAAGTGCAATAATAATTCTCTTTCATTTTGGCTCGCTACAATATTGCTTATGCCTGCTGAGATAAATTTACGCCCTAATAGCTGGGCTACCTGCATCAACAAGATACTTTCATTATATATACTAGGGGATAGAAGCATTGATTGATGGATGGAATGAGACAAGCAGGCAAAGGTGATGAAGAGTGGTAATGAAAATGGAGTTGCTCCATGCTCAATCAAGCACATCTCCATTGAATCGAAAAGGCAAATACCCTCATTGAATCGAAAAGCTTCCATCAAGCATTAATTAATGTTTACATTTTGGAGAAATTCGATTTAACAAAGAGATGCTTCATTAAAATTAAGAATCATTTCATTTTATTATTTAAAAATGCATGGTATATAAGAAGTTTTAATTCATCGAAATAACACTCCATCCTCACCTATCAAGAAGTATAATAGAATTCAGAAAAATATGAACGTCCTTTTTAAATTCTATTTAGATTACATTATATGCACATTCATACATGAAATGAAACTGAAATGTTGTTTGACTTCTTTAGTCTGTAGGATTTTCTGATTTTTTTTTCTAGAAGGAGGGCCCAAAGGCCAAAACACAAACAAACTATCTATTGTAGAATTTCCTGATGCATGGGAACTTCCTCACTATCTTGCTATAACCTTTAGATCTTTCTCTGGTTGATCGGAAAACTTGGAGTCTTCAATCACGGTCTGTAAAATAACCGAAGCCTCTGAGAGCCTTCCCTGATATAAGTATTTGTCTAATGTCAGGGAATATTTAACAGCAGTTTGGAGTTCAATCTTATTTAGATCACAGGAGATAATATTTCTCCATTCTTTTGATTTGCCTTTTTGGCATAAGCCATGTAGCAGAGCAGTGAAACACACAGAATCTATAAGAAACCCCTTACTCAGCATCTTAGTTAGAAATAATTGGGCAGTGTCAACCATTCCATGCTTACAAATACAAACAATAACAGAATTATAAGCAGCAATCACTTGATCCCATCCATCCAAAATCATCATTGTGAAGAAATCCAAAATCAAAGACCTCTGGTTTTCCTTAGAATCCTTTTCCTCAATAAGAACTGGACTAGTTGCAGTATTTACTAAACCATTTATCAGGTAATGGAATGTAGCATCATTTGGAAGACAACTGTTCATCAGCATTAACTCAAAAATGGATGTTGCTTTCTCAGGTTTACCGGCCTTAAAGAAACCCCCAACTAGTGTAGTGTATGTGACAACATTAGGAACCAAATCGAAAGATTTCATCCCTCTGAATACTTTTTCAGCTCTGATCATATCAGTTTTCTTGCAGAATCCATTGATCAAAGAGGTGTAGGTGATCACATTTGGCTTGAATTGATTTTTCATCATTCGTCCAAACATTTTGAGTGCACTACTCATGTCATGCTGTTTTACGTATCCATCTATAACTGTGGAATATGTGTATTCATCTGGAGCATGATGTGCAATATTCATCTTATTTAAGCAAGACAGAGCATCTGTCATCTTACCGAATTTACAGAAACCTTTGATCATGGCATTATACCCCACAATGCCAGGGTCCACACCCTTTTGAATTATAACTTTAAAAATCTTAATTGCCTCATCAAGTTCACCATTTCTAATAAACCCGTCTATCAAGGTGGCAAAAACATACACATCAGGTTGAACATTTTGATCAAGCATTTCTGAAAGTAATAGTTTCATGGCAGGAAACCTACCTTTCTTACAGAGACCACTCATCAAAACATTGTAAATTTGAGCATCGGGAAACACGCCCTTCTCCATCATTTTCTCTTTGACCATCAGTGCAACATCAACTTCCCCAGCAACAACAACTCCATGGATAAAAGCTCCATAAGAAACCAAGTCCGGTTTTTCCCCTATTTCAGCAATCCTAAATAGCATACCTGATGCCTTAACATAATCCCCTTGTTTGCAATAAGCATGCATGAGGGGGGTATAACTAAACTTATTAGGCAGCAATCCCCTTTCTTTTGCCTTCTCTAAGAGTTCATCAGCTTCTTTAATCCTTCCACCCTTACACGAAAAGTTAATCATAATATTGTAAGTTGTAATATCTGGCTCACAACCCTTCTCAGCCATCCTTCTCATTGTCTCAGCCGCTTTAGTTACCAAACCATACTTGTACTCAGCATCAATAATATTATTAAACACTTTCACATTCATATTCAATCCCCTAGCAGCCATTTCTGACAGAAGTTGATCAACTGCTTCGAGCTCCCCTGCCTTGCAAAATCCATTAATTAAAGCCCCATATGTTTCTACTGTTGGCAAAATCCCCTTCATTTTCAATTCCCTGAGAGTTCTAGTTGCACATTGGAGATCACCCTTCCTGCAATATCCATCAATAATCATATTATAAAACACCACATGTGGGACACAACCCCTTCCCCATCTATCATTAACCAACCTCCTACCTTCCTCAATTTTCCCCAAGTTGCATAAACCCTTCACTACTATGGAGGTGGTGTAGTTATCCACAACAACACCAGTGGCACCATCTGTTTGAAGCATTTTATCATACAGCTGAAGCGCAACATCAACTTTCCCGCTTTTGACCAGAGCATTCAGCAACGAATTGCTAGCGGCAACACTGGGAAAAGAATTATGCATTTCACGAACAGTATGGAATAACTGGAGGGCCCTATCAACCGACCCAGATTCTCCATATGCAAGAATCAAAGCGCTGAATGCTTGACGGGTAGGTTGCAAGTGTTGAGCTTTCATGTTGTTCAGCACCAACTCGATCTCCGGGAACACTCTGAAGCTGGCCAAGAGCTTCAGAAGAGAAGAATGGGCAACCCCGTCGAGAGAACAAGAGAAGGGTCGGGTAGAAGCCCAATCGAAAAACTGCAAACCGAGTTCTGCGTCGTGGACTCGGTCGATGACGAAATGAGCAACGTCGGAAACGGCAACCTCGGATTGGGCGAAACGAGATTCGAGGGAATCCTGCCATTGGTAATGATGGGTTTTACTTCTAACTCTAAGGATTCGGATGACGTCGGAAACGAGGTACTTGATGCGGGGAGGCAAAGAGGAGGACCCTTTCGGGCGGTGACGAGGTTTGATTCGAGAAAGAATGGCCTTTGACATTTATGGACTTTGAAAGGGAACAAAGTTTCAATTTCAAGGAAGAAGAGTGTTCATGTTCATGTTCATGTTCATGTTCATGTTAAGGTTTCGATTCAACATGTGAAACAAAACAAGCGTGAGTGCCGCTAAACTGCAATCAGTCAAAGGGTCTTAACCACGATGAATTTAATGTTGGGAATTCCTAAATTTATTAGTATAACATTTTTTTTTTTAATTTAAAGCTTGTTAATATTTAGTTAAAAAATTAATTTTTAGTTTATTTTGATATCTAACCCAGGACAAAAAAACATAAAAAAATATTATTGTTGTAGTTATTATACTAGAATTTTATTATAATATTTTTTAGATGATAGATTTACTAATTTATTTAACAATTTAATTTTGTTAACTTATATATAAATGTAGACCAATTAACTTACTTGAATGTATTTTTATTAGTACAAAGTACAATATCATCAAATTAGTCATTAATATTATAATCGTTAGCCATTTTCTTTACCCATAAATGACAATATATAAAGGTACATGGAGGAGGGGGTAAATTTATCCTAATTTCATTGCTATATTATCTCCACCCATAATGTTTACTTCCTAACTTAAACGTCAAAATGTGTTTTTGTAATTGAGGAGGAACACACTTTAGTAAAGGTGCTGACCTGAAGACCTAAAGGACCGCCATCATAGCTGATTCATAAGTGGTCACCGCATTTTTTTAGGTATGCATGTATACTAAGGACTAAATCTATTAATAATCTTCAAATTTAAGGATTAAATAATTAGAATTGAATTCAAAGACAATTAATTTGGGATTCTACCAATTTCAATAACTAGATTGATTGTAAAAGTTAAAAAAATACCATTTTTTGTTTATAATATTGAAGACTAAATTGTTCAATACTTATAATTTTAGATACGAACTTAATGTATTACTCCATAAATAATTAGAAGGCTTCCCGAAAATGAAAAGGACTCGAAATAGCATAAAAAATCAAATCAATTTAAATGATCAGCAATTCTGATTATTTTTAAAATAATTTATTAACACGAATAATTGATCAATTCTCATAAACCTGGTCCATTGAGTAAAAAGGCAACATGGGATTCAATAGCCCATTTCAGTGGAAAGTTTTCATGCTCTTAGCTGAGGGCTGTGCAAACAACCAATACCAATGTCAGCACATATTGATGGTCAAGATGTTCTGACCATGGTCATATTCATACTGAATGTTTGGTCTATGGACAATCACAAAATAGACACTTGATTTTGTGTCTTCCCATGCAATAATGCTCGGCCCCTTCTCGTTTGTTTGTACTTCCTACACTCTTCACAAAGACCCCATGCAACTTCTCCAATACATTCAACCAAACTTAGCTGCCCAGATAAATATAGTGATTATTCTCTTTTTAAACAACTTTTCTATGGGAATGAATACCTTCAAATGAGGAGAACATTCAACTATTGTTCAGAAACAATCCAAAGCAGTTAAGCATAAGGAAGATAAGATCCATGTTCTAAACCACCGGTAAACTTGATTCCTCCACAAGTACCTCATTAAGTCCAGGGCATACCTTATGCAGTGAGGGAGAGAAGCCCATCCAGATAGAATCTAAATAGGGATGCTTGTGGTACACAGAAGCATCTGCTATCTGCTATTTAAAACCCATATTGCATATCATAATACTTCCATAAATTTCCAGGGCACGACAATAACTCTACCTTCTCCACTTCAAAGCAAATAGAATTTTGGGGTCAATTCTAATTATCCTCTTTATACTACCAAACCATAAAAAAAACTAGTCCTCAAATAGAAGCTAAATGGTTTTGAACAGAAGCTAACAAGGGTGATGCTTCAATAATGGGGGAGGTTAGAAGCTAAAAATTAACCGATAGAAGGTCACTAAAATAAGATATTATAGACGGACATGAAAGTAGAAGGCATGTTGATCCTGAAAAAAGATGCAATTTGAACAGGAAAAAAAAAAGTTACCAGGGTTTACATCTGATCATTGATATCCAACAAGGATGAACTTCACTTATTTAAAACAAACAGTATTCTCCACCAGATCACCATGATTCTGAAATCATCAAGTATTGCATTAGTATCTTAAGACAATGACTTTTAAGGAATTAACATTCATACAGGAGCAAGTAATACATTCCTTCTAACACTCTCTACTATTGGTTAAATTTTATTAGAAACAACAAAATCACTAGTAATACTCATTAAATAAGAAGTGAGATCCATAAAATTTTGTGATTTCCAATAAACTTTAGTCAATACTCAATAGTAAAGAGTATTCAGAAAAAAAGTGTCACTTCATACAAAGACATTCACGGATGAATGATGCAGAGTTGCATACAACATAAACAATTTCCTTTTTCACCAAAACCCAAAAGAAGTGATTTTGAGAAATATGCATGGGCCTTAAACACCAGAAATCAACCCTAAACTTTCAGCCAAAGCAAATGAAATGAATATTTGGTGGTTTATTATTACTGACACTCAAAAAAAAAAATCCACTATAAAATCAAATCACATTTTCCCAATGAAAGACAGAAAGACATAGCATATACAACCAGGGGACGGATCCAGAAATCTGAGGGGAGGAGGCAATTTTTTTGGTATACCAAGGGCAAAGAAAAATATTAATATACTAAGTATTCTAATTTTTACTAACCAAGGCGAAGAATATTTCATTGCATCCCCTAGCAAGAAAAGAAAAAGGCAGAAAAATAATATTTGAATTGTCTATACAAAATTACCTTTGAATGCAACTGCTTGATGGAATTCAATCAGTTGTACTAGAAATGATAGGTAATCTGATTAAAATCCTGTAAGATTAATAATATACTAAAGCCAAAAAACTATGAGAAAACTTGTTGCTGCACTATATTTGTTTGCCCTATCAGATCCATTATCCTTTCCCAAATTAAAAAACAAAGATCTACAGCCCTGTTATTGGTGTGGAGTGTTCAAAACACCATTTCAATTTGTGTTCTTGGATTGAACATAACAACTACACATGGACCAAAACAGCAGCCAGAACATAACAATAGCTCAGCCAGCCACCATTCAAACATGGGACGCTCAGATTCTGTCTCTCTCTCTCTGTTGTGTGTGTTGGGCTGTATCATGGGTAGTAGCAAGGATCCCAACAACAAAGGCGATTCTCCATACTAATTGTATAAATTGGTTGGGGGGATCCATCCCTGTAAAAAAAGTGAGTGGAAATAACTAGTGTTTGACTGATGTGGTGGTATAGATGCAAATGCAATGCTGTAAAAATCTGAGTCTCGTTAAGTTATGAAGATGTACAAATGAATGTGATACAAAGAATATGAGAGGGCTACTGAGTCTAGTCTCATAAAAGCCACACCAGTCATATCTATTCCAACTCACTCCTGGATAATATAGACTGCATGGAAGCCAAATGGCTGGAGGCGAATGGAGGTGTTCTCTTCCTAACTAATGTCATAATGACAATTCCTTTGTCAATCCGACGAGTTCCCTTGAGTCCTTGGAGCAGCAGACAGATGGTATTTACATCCGGAAACCAATTCTTCCTCATAGAATCCTTGCACATAGTGTAGGCCACATCAAAATCCCTACTCTTACACAAATAATGAATCATGGTCTGGTAAATCTTAGCATTAGGCTTATAGCCCTTGCCGTGGAGGGCGGAATAAACCCTCATGGCCATGCCAAGATAACCAGCTACAAAAAAACCCTTGATAACCAAATTGAAGGTAACCTCATCAGGCTGAAGACCGAGTTTAGGCATGAGAGCCATCAATTTGTTAGCATCCCAGGCGCGCCTGGAGTTAACAAGGAACTGAATCCTAACATTGAAAGTGGCTAATTGGGGCATACAGCCCTTCAAGATCATACGGTTCCAAAGGCCATTACCAATCTCGGACCTCTTATGCTTGTAAAAGGCAGAAATAAGAGTGGTGTAGGTGATGGCATCGGGTGAAATGCCCTTAGTCTTCTCATTATCTAGCATAAGCAAAAAAGCCTCACGAAGCTTGCCGTGGTCACAAAAGGCCTTAACAGCAATGTTGATGGAGAAGATATCAAGGTGAAAGCCGTATTGGGACCAGAAATGGAAAAAGGAATCGAAGTCTGGAGAGAGGGCCAAGACCTTGAGGGTGGCGTTGAAGGACTTGACGGAGCGGGGGCCGGGGGCGTCGCAGAAGGTGCGGAGGGCGTGGGAGGGCATGGAGGCGAGGCCGTAGAGGGAGATGATGCGAACGAGGAAGCCCTCGCGCCGGGCGTGGGGGAGGGTGATCTGGTGCTCCAGGAGGGACTGGATGTGGTCGAAGCGGCGGGCGGCGGCGAGGCGTGAGACGGTGTCCTGGAAGGCGAAACGGTTTTCGACGAGGAGGCGATTAGTGGCATTGGACTGGAAGAGATGGAAGAGGGTGTCGGGGTCCCTTTCGGATTTAAGTCTAAGGAGAATGGGTTGAGCTTGAGCGGCGGAGGAGTGACAGAGTCTGCGACTGCGAAAGAATAGCATTATAGTAGGGAGCTGCGAACATCATGCCCGGACTGCGGACATCACATGTCTTCAAGCCACCCGGACTGCGGACACATACATAATAGGGTTGCCCACCTCTTTTTTAATTTAGGTTTAATTCATCTTTCTCATCAAATTCAAAAATTATTCATATAAGGACTGAAACATCAATTTTTAGATAAAAATTAAATCACATAAAAAAAATTGAATATATTTTAATAATAACTAAGTATGCTTGTTTATAGTAGGTGACACGGCAGCGTACTTTTGGATCTACGTGGTGAGTCAAATACCACCAAAGGACATTTTTATTTTCCGTGTAAATAACAAGTTGAAAAAAATATTTTGAAATGAGTTTTCTTCTGTTTCCTAAAATATACAAGTAAAAAAATACCATATCCTCTCAACGATTTAAAACTAAAACGACAAGAATATATATGCTTTAAAGAATTTATCTAATTTTGTTTGGTTTTGTCTCCCTCCGACCACTTGTTTCAATGGCTCTTCAGCTTCCACCACTTCCTGGTTGTTTCAGGCGCAGCGTGTGCTCGCTGCCTGCACGAAAATTTAGTACCTTTGCTACTCTGTCACAACCTCGAAGCGGCACACCGAACTGGGTCGAAGCCACTTCCAGTTTCTTTGACCAAGACAAACGACCCATCATGTTGTTTGACGGTAATTAAGCCTCACTCATCCTTTTTCTTCATGCTACCTCAAACAAATTATTCTATAATACAACTGTTGGGTAAAAAATTCTTGCTTGTGACACTGACACAGGGGTATGCAACTTGTGCAACGGGGGTGTGAAGTTCGTTCGTGATAACGATCGAAATAAGTGCATGATCCTTTTCCAATTTTCATGATTTTTTAAACAGTCAAATTTTGTCTCCCTATACTTAATTGGTTTGTTTTATGCTCTGTTGATATGATGGTTGGTAGGACAATTAGATATGAAGCTCTTCAGAGTGAAGCGGGTAAAATGTTACTCAGGAGATCAGGAAGAGCTCCTGATGATATCTCAACTGTTGTACTTGTTGAAAAGGACAGGTGCGTACGTGTATAGCATATTGAAGGTTCAAAACTCTAAAGTTGTAGTATTTTTTGAAATTTTAAGATCAGTAGTATTTGGTTGTCAGGTTTTCATCCAAATAAGATTATCCTGTTTCTATTATTAAATTTTCCATTATCTTCTCACCTGAATTAATGGATTGCTATAGTATTTGTGACGAAAGAGGAAATTTATGATTGCAAATTATAAGAAAGCGTGAGAAATATGACTTCCTGGTTGATTCTAGATCCTACATAAAGTCAGCAGCTGTGCTGAAGATAATGGAATACATAGACTTACCGTTTCCACAGCTAGCAATTCTTCTTCAATTTGTGCCTCTGTGAGTACTATTTTTTCCACTTGCTTTGCCAGTTCTTTAATTGCTTAAGTTAAGGGGCACAACAGGGTTGATGATATCTTTTATGGATGACCACAGGTTTATCAGAGATTTTGTTTATGACAATGTTGCAAACAATCGTTACCTGATTTTTGGTCGTTCGGAATCATGTGAAATATAGCATCATCCTGGCATGAGTACCGGAGACAACAGTAATGTGCTCAGTTCAAAAACTGGGGCTCTTTATACTCAGTCATAACATGTACTCAAATCCTTTTAAGTTTCTGTGTACTACTGTACTGTATAGAAGCTTTACTTATTGCTTTATTTGATAGACTCATAGAAGCAGAAGAGAACATCAATTCATTATAATATTTTCTGTCCCAAATGATTTTACAATTTCAATTTTTTCGGTAAACACTCCCAATTTCTTTTGAGATTCATTAGAGTTAGTTTAATAACGATTGCAGTTGAAAAAAAGAAGCAATGGATGGATCCTTAAAATAAATGTTTAAAAACTTTTAAGTACGCAAAATAACAAGTCTAAAGCTGCAGTAATGTACAGTTAACTCCCAGAAAAGTATGCCAGTAAATTTCTGTCTCTGCTTTAACAAAGAAATAAATTAAATCAAAGCCACGACTTTTCTTCCTTTCTGTTGGATGAACTATTAGTTCCACCACAAAAAAAAAAATGAAGAACTATTCATTGTTGATGGATCTAGTTGTGATGAGATCTACATACAGCTGATTCTGGAAGTAGAAAGAAGAACAGATAGGAATAAATGAATAGTAAGTAGTACACTTTAACACTATTTTACATGGTCTTAAAAATTAGGAGGTCAGCATTCAAAAGTTTCTTCTATCCATATAGGAAGCCAAAAAGATACATGTATAGCATCAGCATGACATATCATCTCATGTACTGGATGATGGCCTTTACTTCTGGATGGAGTACAAATTAATCAATCATGTACCTGGAAAGAAGAAAGAGTTTCAAGCCAGAATTCTGAGAAGCAATTGTAATCATGCAGATGTCTCAGGCAAAATTAAGAAACTTTATCTGACTTTGTATGAAATATGTACGCTTAAAAAAGGGAAAATTTATGGTGTGTACATGTAAGGTTGAAGAAGTGGCTGTGTAATTAGAAGCCTTCATCGTGGATAACTCTCTAGGAAGGCAAATGTCTCATCTGAATTTTCCATGTAAAGCTTAGCTAGGCCATATGCATATCTGTCAAATTAGTTATCGCATTGATGTTAGTTAATATGAATTGTGACAAGCAAGAAGAAAATTGTAACTGATTTACCCACCCGAGAAGTAAGATGATGACTGCCATGATGAGGAAGAAATATTGATAGCATTTGTACTTGGATTTACGTTTGACATCATATCCTGGAGGTATATATTTGCGATTTACATATCCATATTGAGGGCGCATTAAAAGTACGAAACCGAGGAAAAATCCTGCCAAGAAACCTCCTACGTGAGCTGAATTATCCACATGAGGTAGAAATCCAACAGCTAAATTTAGGCCAACAATGATCAATAGGCTTGTGAGAGCTGCACACTGAAGAATAAGAAGTTAAAAAGGGTTAAAATGTGTCCTTACACATTATACATAAAGTAGTAGCTACTACGTACCTTATTTGCATAGATACTCCAGTTAGTTAGAAGCTCAGAAAGCATGGATCCCAGAAGACCAAAAAGTGCACCGGATGCGCCAACTGATACGGTACTTGATGCCGCTTCTTTCAAATGCAGCATGGACACTAAACTTCCCCCAAGTCCAGAAAGAATATATAAGAGTCCAATTCTCACTGCCAAATCCAAGAGATTAGAATCATGCATGCAGAGGTTGAATGTGCAAAAAATCACTAGTATAGTATGCCTTACAAAATCCGAATTCCTTCTCAAGCCTAACTCCAATAAATAGAAGACTGAACATATTGGCTAGTAAATGTACGACTCCAGCGTGAAGAAACATGCATGAAAAAAAGCGCCATACTTCATTCTGGTCCACCACTAGGTCCTTTTCAATGGCTCCTAATAACCGCAGCCTGCAGAACAAACCAATCACATTGTTTTTCTTTCTCTTTCCGATGCAGCATGTATCATGTATCATGCATGAATTGAATTGTGTTGCATGTAGGCATTTCCATTTCAATGCAAATCAATTGAGAAAATGATTGTTTTATGCACATTGTTCTAATGGATGATAATGATAATGATAATGATGAGAGAGAGAGAGAGTTAGAGTTTTCTCACGTGCGGATGGCAGGGCCAAGGAGAGGGTTTTCCCTGAAAGGTTGGAAGGAGAACCTGCCGAGATATTGGGTAAAAAGGCAAACATCTTTATCTAAGTAGGCAGGGCAATCATTTTCATACATTGTATAGACGAACATTCCAATGTTGGCCAAAAATATGATTGGCACCAACCATGGGAACCATAGGCTAGGCTGTGGCGCGTGGAAACTAGGCGGTGGGGGGGGGGTAGCGGGCCGCCTCAACGTCAGACATGTGCGGCGCCTTCTTCCCCATGACTCTATGGTTGTGGTTGCAACTTGCAACATGCAACACAGACACAAACACAGAAATATAGGTCCTCGTGTTGGCATGCAATTGCAATTGCAATGGAACAGAACCAATCTTCCCTCCTTTGCGTTGCCTATCCTATCAGTTAAATTAGGTAACCCCATTTTTCCCTCTTATTATAGAATTTGTTACATTATATATATATATATATATATAAAAGTAATTCAAACTTATAACTCTCTTATACCTTTACTTTCTCATTTGCATCTCAATATCTATTTCGGTACAGACTCAAAAGTAGGATAACAAATGATTGGCGTAAGTGCGTAACGTAGTAATGACTAATGATATTCAGTTGACATGCTTATTTATATTTTCAAATACCCAAATAAAAATAGGAAAATTGCACCAACCATCTAACATGGGGCCCACGATAATATTGTCAAATACAACTCTAATCTAATAGTGATTACTCACTCTTATTTAAAAATACAGAGATTAAAGAAGCAAATAAATTGTGAAAGAGCGAGCGAGCTAGTTGAGCAAGCACGTAACGGATGGTTTGGTGTGGGTGGCTGTTCCGTGTGCATTATGGCAATAGGAAGAAACCTTCTGCCCTGGAACTGCAGGTGTTATATAAACATGATCAAGCACAATGTTGGAGCAGCCTGCATTTTGGTCACAGCTCAAATTGATTGCCTTGTCCGTCGTCAATGATGTTCCAACTATTCCTTTGTATGTTACATCACTTATCTTTATTGCTTTAGTCTAATACAAGATAAATAAGATAATAAAGTTGTTAGTCTTAACACATTAAATTCAATTCATTATGAAAATTGGTAGGTTAATTATCTATCTTCTTGTGGTACCTGGTTTTTGCAGCCTGAGCTGCGAAGGCAATAAAACTGGTC
This sequence comes from Amphicarpaea edgeworthii, assembly GCA_014843725.1. NCBI lineage: Eukaryota > Viridiplantae > Streptophyta > Magnoliopsida > Fabales > Fabaceae > Amphicarpaea > Amphicarpaea edgeworthii. The sequence continues at coordinate 13,519,744 of CM026319.1, forward strand.
AATGATAATGGGGTTATTGACTCGAACAAACCTAATATTTTCAAACGTGATCCTCCTAGCATATCCAGCTCCACCCTAATGAAAAATAGAATAGAATTGCATAACTCTATCGATCATATCTAACCAAAAACGGTGTTTTATATATATGCTTAGTTACCTGCCATGTCTTGATTCTTACTCCAGTTAATGTTTCGGTCAACTTACAATTCTCCACATGCACGTCCTCTACAATGTCGGTCTCTCCACGTGTTCCCAATGATCCAATGCTACAAAAACGTTCGTGATTTCCTTCATCAGAGAAAACTGTTTTCTCGAAAGTTGAAAAAGGAACATGATAGATACAATCACACATATGTCCATACTCCTTACTCCTTGGTAATATCTAGAAAATATGTAAGGCGATTAAAAGTTACTTAGTAATAAATAAATCAATTTTAACATGCATAATTGATAATTGGATTTGTAGGTCACAAAATTACATTATAACATGCGTAATATCTGGTTGGTTTGTTGAAGCCATGGCAAGAGCAAATTAATGGATAATAACTAACTAACCTGATACCATGGCCTGGACCACATGTTATACCAGTTACGTTGATCTTGGAGGATCCAGCACTAATAGCAATGCAATCGTCACCTGCAGTTAAGCCAGGTAAATTTTGTTTAACTGACACATATATATAGTCATGTTCATTAGGAAATTAACAAGACGAATTGAAAGATTTAATTTAGTTTACCAAAACTTTAGTTCTGACATGCAGATGTAAAGTTTTACCTGTTGCAATGAAAGAATCAAGTACTTGAATTTCTGTTGAACCAGAAATATCAATGCCATCGGTATTATGGCTTGTTCCAGGAGCAATTAGACGGATGTTAGAGATTTTGCCTTTCATGCAGCTTGTTAGAGTTATGTGGCTTCTTGCTGGATTAATACTTGTATATCCTTTCAGTGTAAGGCGATTGCATCTATTGAATGTTACTGCCTAAATTAAGAAGAAGATATATGTAATTCAATTATTTCCTGGATGCATATGATGAAAATATTTGAGAGAACAGTGTTGATTGTGCATTTGTACGCAAGCACGCACGCTGTTAGATTGAGATTTGGTTATCTCAAATTGAAGATAAAAAAAATATGTTTGGGGTTCGAACTTCTAAGTATAAAGTAATTCTTACTTAAAGGGAAATGAAAGTTGCGCACACTTTTTTAAGTGTATAATATTGCGTCAATCTTTATGCAGAAAAACTGGCGAAGGAGTTGCTGCGAATTTTAAAGGGTGAAAACAAAGATGTCCAAAACTGTATTTTGAATTTTGATTCGTTCATCACGGGTCTGGTTGCATTTTATATTCATAAAAAATCGATTAATTAATGTGTTTGTTATATATATACTAGGCATCAAGAAATCATGAGAATTAAGTGAAATTTAATTTGGTAAAAAATAGTGAAGAATGCAGTGGACGAGACGACGAGTGCATGGATGAAGATTGAAGAGCATCTGTTCCTTACTGTTGGTGGACGGCACGTTGCCCCCTGAAAAAAGGGGGAAAAAAAGAGAGTCATAAATTGTAAAATAATAAGTAAAAACCAATGAATAAAGATACTAACGGGTTGTGGATTTCCTATGCAAGGCTGTTGCCACCAGGTAGAGCCTCGACCATCAATCGTCCCATTTCCACTGATAACTAAACCATCGACGAATGAGAAGCCAAGCCATGTGTTGGTGTGGAATCCTGAATATTCCGATTTTGTTTTAGGTGCAACAATGCTCCCTGAAAACTGATCGATCGATCCAACATAGCTTAATTAATTAGTTCATTTTCACTATGAATAATGAATCAATGTTCCAAATTAAAGTACCTGAATGTAGGTATAATTAGATTTGCATGGACCAGTGAAGGCAGTGGGCTTGAGCAAGAATGTCCGTTTTTCTGGTATGATGAGGCGAGATATATGTGACTTGCTCTCGCATGCTGCTTTCCACGCCTTTTCAAAGGCCTGTTCAATTCAACGTACATTTAAAAAGAAAAGTGTGTAAGCCACAGCATATTATATATTATGCATGCATGAAAATGGTGGCGTGAGATATATAATTTACTGGGGAATCATTGGTTTCTCCATTTCCAACTGCTCCATACTCCAACACATTGAAGCTAGTTGTTGTGCTGCTCAATCCGGGTGTAACCACACTCAAAATTACTAACACGCTCAACAATAACTCCTGCATGCACCAAATTAACATTTTACATGATATATATATAATATAAACGAATCACACATGATCATTGAAATGGGACACTGTCAGATTCTGACCATTATATCATCAAACTTTGCAGTGCTCTTGAGCAACATCGATCAAAAGATTCACACCCTCCCTCGACGTTTATGTTATATGTAGCATTACCCCCATTTTCTTCTTCTATATATAGCAGCCCTGTATAGGCACACACCTGACAACCAATACAAATTTGAGAAAAGGACAAAATTAAAAACAAAAATATTCTTCATTTATGAGCTTTAAATTTATCTTTAATATAAGGAAAACTAAAATATATTTTTAGTTCAATAATTATTATTGTAATACATATTTTATTCTACACAAGTTTGAAATGTATTATTTCTTTTTGGTTTGGAGTTAGGTTTATTTAGACTATATAAATTAGTTTTTTTTTCTATTCAGTATCTCCCATTTTATTTCATGTCATCTTTTTATTTTAATAATTAATAAATGTGGAGGTATAAAAAGTAAAATGGGAGTGCTAGAATAAAAAAATATCAAATATGTAAATTCGAATATCAAACTTAGTTCCAAGTTTTAAAAAAATAACATATTTCAAATTTATAAAATGAAAAATAGTTCAAAATTTATAGAGACTAAAAGTAAATATTATCATATTTATAGAAATTAAAATTATAATTTAACCATATAATTAATTTCCTTTCATAAAGATTTCTCTTTATATATTCATTTTAAAATACAGATTTAAATTAAACCTAATTAATAAAGAAGATATTGTTATTAATTTGTATTAATTTCTATGGAACCAGGAGAAATGCTTGTAACACTTACATTTTTTATAAAGATATCATTTTGGGGGATTACACATTATTTTATATTTTTTTTATTTAGCCAATATTTATTAAATTTTCTCATTTTGAATAAATAAATTTCAATCAACCACAGCCACATGAATAGGATGTATAGCCACATGAATAGGATGTATTGAAAAGAGAGGCTAAGAAAGAGTGTCATTTGCCTAGAAATGGTGTCTTTCCCTTCTTTAGAAGTTATATTGGCTTCACTTTATTGTTAATAAAATAAAACAACTTACGCTTCAAGTTTATATAATAATTAACAAGGTATACTAAGTTTGATTTGCTAGCATTGGTTCAATGCACAATTGAGACATATAATTGGGTTGCAGAAAATTAAACTGCACACAATCCAATTGGAAAACACATGGCTTATGGAGACTAAGACCTTGTTTTCGCAGTAAGCACATGAAGCAAATGTACATCCCTAAGCCTTCTTCTGAACGTACATGCATCATGCATGATGCTTCTTCATTTACACTCAATGCTCAATAGTAAATAGATTGCTAACTTTGGTTGAAAAAACCCTCCCTACTTTAATTTCAAACCACGTTACGTTCTCTTAGGAAACAAGATAAATTTGGTCGGCTCTTCGACCAAAGGTCGAAAACTACATCAGTGTGATAAAATATTAATTAGCTGAAGAAAATATTTTTGTATTTCCAAGCTACGTTGTTGTGCCAGCGTACTAATTCGTCCTAGTTAACAAATTGATTGGGCCTCTGGCCTTTTGGTTCAAACTAGCTTGGGCTTTGTAAACAATTTAGCATAATGGTGGAAAGGCCCAATGGCAATTAGAGAAAATAAAATGAATGCATATACTAAAAAGAAACAAGCTTTGATATAGGAAAAAAAAAAAAGGTCTGTCGAATTATATATCAACGTGGAAAGGTGGGTCACTACACTGAGCCCACAGCGTTGGAGCTTTATTGAGGGTGCAGTACAATAACACTAAGTTGTTTTGGAGGGTAAAATATAAGCGCGACAGTAGTCAAAGCCATACCAAATAGCGTTGGGTATGTAAGTATTGTAGTAAAAAGTGACAGGCTGGTAGCTATAGCTGTATACGGTGACTTTCTCTGGCATCCAACCATCGTATCCACTTCTGTATAGATACAGATAACATATCTGGTACGTACATGGACCGTATATCTCAAACGTATCCGTAGAGCAACGCTCGAATGTTCCTGAACGAGGATCATCCAGTCTTGGAACATAAACCTGATCGATCATTAATTAATTAATTAATTTGAATAGCAGCTAGCAATTCAGCAACAAACAAACAGATCTAACCTGATACCCATACGCATCACCAAATGCAAGACTGATGTAATCTCTGGTGTAGGAGGGAGAACTGCAGCTTGTTTTTATGCTCACCGTATAACTACACGAGTTACCCTCATTCTGTCAAACTCAAAACCGATGATTATTATTATTATTTTATTTTTAAAGGGTATTTGGGATATATAAAATAAACTTAATTAGTTACCTGTGGCTTGGTTTGGTTGACCTTGAAAGATTCGTTAGGTTGGGGTTGGGGTTGAGTGACTATGGAGGTTGCTGCTTCTGAGAAGGCAAAGGCAGCGATGATGCATAGCGTCAGGATTATAATTAAAGCTTTCATGGCTTGCTTCAACCTTCTTGTGTTTGTGTTGAAAGAGAACACCTCTTGTTTCTTTTATTATCACACCACAAGCCACAATCACAAGGACAAAGGGTAGGTCGCAGCAGTCATCATTATAAACTTGTTTAACAATAACTCTATTTTTTTTTTTTTATATGAAAACCTCATCAAACAATGCAGTAAAGGTGGATTATAAAATTAATACTTTTTAACGAAATATAGAAATTGAAAATAACCACATCTCCTAATTTAAATTGCTAATGGTAAATTCAAAATGTAATTTATATATTCAACTTTATTATACATTTTAACTATAATACAATTTATATATTTAAAATTTAACTATGTAAGAAAATTGGTTAAATGGAGGGACAACTTTAATTATACTTATTAAATAAACGTTAATATTATAAAATCGAAAAAAAGAAAGAAAGCGAACTGTGTGCTGACATTTTGTTGGTTTAGATGAAAGCATTATTTTATTTCCCCTCGCCAAACGCGCGTCTTATGACTTGTATAAATATAGTAAAATATTACAAGGCCAAGCACTCCTTGGATGTCGGACCTCGCAATCTACGTTTTTGCATTCAAAAAGTTTATCAAGTGATTCTGATCCGTTGGATTTTATAATTTTAAAATCAATGGTTAAAAAATTTCCTTCTTTCATTTCCCTGTTTCTTCCTTCACATTCTCTCTCTCCACCGAATTCTCCAACAGCAACATAGAGAGCTCCGTTCACTTCCGCACATCTTTTCTTTCCTCCGGCGCCAGCGACAATGGCAGTCAGTCATGTTCCTGTTTTGTGTGGTTTGATTTGGGTTTGGGGTTGCACCTGAATTTCAATAAGAAAAAACCCTGCCATTCATTTAAAAAATAGCTTTGAAAGATCTCTGTCTCCTTAAACGAGTTCATCTGATTTAAATTGTCAAGGCCTAGGGGTTTCGGACAAAATAAAAAGTTTCAAAATAGATTTATTGGCAGCAAGCTCACATTATCTGGTGATGAAAATCATCATCGTAGGAATAACAATAAAAGGGACTCATCCAAATCCAACAAAAACTGCTTATTAGAGCAAATCCAGACGGAACAAAAAAGCACAATGAAAAATAAAATAACATAGAAAAAATGTTAAAAAATTAACAAGGTAATACAAATATTGGCCCAGCAAAATCCTTGCCTCGCTAGACTAAGGAAGAAAGCTCATACGTAGAGGTTTGCCTGACCAACAATTGTTTGCAAATATCAGATATCTTGAACGAACTTCAGTGCCTTGCAATTCCCAGTCGCAAGATGCTGAACAAATAGCACAAACTGGTTGCATAATGCTGCTTCTGAACTTCTCATTCAGAACTCAGTTGGAGGCTTTAGCCTAACCAATCTTTTGATTCTATCTTTTTCTGTATTTTCCAAATATCCCTTCAAAAATACACATGGAAAATGTCAATCAAGGCACCAAGAAAAAAAACTCTCCATACAAGTATGGAACACAGAACCAGCAGGCATACGACTTTGCATAAAGATAAGTTTGGATCAGTGGTGTGAGTAGTGAATAGTTACAGAGAACAAAAAGAGGAGGATTCTCTGATTTTCATTGTTGTCATTCAAAATCAATAACAGAAGCATTTTTACCCTTCTTTTCTGTTTTTGCATCTCTCTCTAAATTCTCATATTTTATTTCAGATATACCACATGAATGTCATCAAACAATGTGTCCTAGAGACTAGTAAAATGAGTAAACTAAGAAACTTTTCAAAAAAAATTATCTCTTTTTTATAGTAGACATTGTCCAGAGCATGTATCCTTACCTTCCATACAATTTCATCCAAGCACAAACAAATTCTTCCATACTTATCCAGGAAAAGGCGTTCACTAGGGGGCTTCCCACAAACATCCTTCACAGCTGTGGTTATCACAAAGATCACTTCTGACACTGGAGAAAAACAAAATATTAGTAAATAGAACTGTTGATGTAAAACACTTAACAGCTCTTGAACAATTGAACATACATTTTTTCAGCTCTGGATGAAATAGCAATATGTTTGACATTGTTAAAAAACTGATTTTACTATGAACAAAATAAATTTTTTCATTAAATATTTATATTTTTCATTTGCATGGCAAGTCAGACAAAACTTGAACTCCAAAATCTTATGTCATACTTCTGAAATCACACCAGTATTCCTTCAATAGCTAATTATTGCTTCTGAAATCCCCTTGTCATCTCACTTTTTATATCCCTTTTCTTTCTCAGACATAACCTTTTATTTCTTACGTAAATACATTTTTAGGTTCCCAACTTACATGTAGCTACCTAAATAAAGGAGCCCATTCCACCTGTCTCTCCAACCACAGTATCCAAACATCGCCTTCACACCTCCACCATCTCAAAATAAAAAAGAACTGAAAGTTATGAACCAACACCCTTTAGCCAGCACTATAATCTCAAAACAAGTGAGCCTATTCACTTTCAAGCATCAACAACAAAGATAGCTCCTTTCTATACTACTCTGCAGAAAATATAAAATATTGGTGCAATTAGAGATTGAAGCATCAACAACTGAGTTGACTCATATCTTAACATTTGTTTTATCATCAAATATAGAATATTAGTTCGATGAATACATACAAGCAAGTTCATCATACTCTTCCTTCCCCACGACATATATGCTGACATCTCCAAGTACTGTGTATACAATGTAAACTGACCTGATAGAGATAAAATGTACAAGTAAAACATTATATGAATGAACAATAGTTGGTGCTGAAGCAAAACAGAAAATTTAGAGAAACTTTTATCAACTCAAACTTGTAATTTTGACGGTTCTAGTAATCTAAACTGTTAAAATTCATGTAACAAGTTAGCATGACAGTGGTTAGCTTCCACTTCTACAATTTATTTCCAATTATTCCATTAATGATGACACTATCTGAAATATCCTAGTAATTAATGTTATTTAATTTGTTCTCATTTTTTGGACTAAAAAAACAATACAAAAGGCAAATTATGCAAAGCCTATCATAGTTTTTACTGATAAAAGGTAAACCCCATTTCCTTGTCTGCTACATTCCTAACAACCAAAGTTCAAAATAAAATATTCACAGAATGCTCTCAGGTAAGGTATACATATAATGGCAGCCGAACAGTATACTCACTTGTGGCAAGCAACAAGGAGTTCTTCATTTTTTACACCCTTAAGATTGTCAGCTCCTAGTTTAACCAAGAAAGAACGCCAATGTAGACGCTCCTCCGCAGGAACTCCATGAAAACTGCAAGGATAATGAATCACAAAGCCACTGAGTTCAGATAATAAAAAAGTTGGAATCAAGACCAAGTGTGTTTTTCAACTAAATTCAAGTAGCAAGTGAGGCATGTGTTATGTGATTGTTTTCTCACTTCCCAAGTAGTTTAAGTTATTAGCATTGGGCGAGCGAGATGATCAAAATGGATAAACATCAGATCTAATCTAATAATAGTTAGTTAAAGTGGTTCAAAATGTGCACTTATGAAAGGGAAATAACAGGGTAAAGCAGAATCAGAAATTCCAACAGCATCCAGAACAAACAAATGAATCAAGATTCGCATAGGAAGAGAAAATGGAAATGGGGATCTAAACTAAACGCACCGTTCGATGAGGATATTGCCCTCAACGTTCGCAAACAGAACCGCCAGTATCATTGTCTCGCTTCCCTCACGTTCTTCACTTCGCTGTTTCTTTGTCTTCCTACCCTTTCTTTTACTATTAAACATTTTTATATATTGTGCTGTGAATATTAAAAAAATATACTATCAACTAATTAAATAAAATACTATTATAGATATAAGTATTATAAAAACTAATAAGATATAATAATTTAAGATTAGTTAACAAATATGCCTTATAATTGTTAATAACATATTAGTATTTTATACTTAATTGGCTCTTTTTTTTGTGAATTGGGATTTTTAAGAGTAATTAAGGTTGAAATTATAAATTACTTGTTTGGTAACTTTTGTTATATTAGATTTGAATTTAGTTAAATTTTCCTAATTGTTACAAGCATTAAATGTATAAGATGTTATCTAATTAATTATTTTATCATGTTAAATTTTGATTTAGTAAAATATTTTAATTGTTATTTTTATAATTATGATATTAAATAATATTTATGTTTAACTAAAATGTAGATATAATATTGAGTCTACATATCAGTTTCTAGATACTTAATTATAAGATAGGAAAATGGATATCAAATTTATTATTGACAGAAATATAAATTTAAAGACTAAACTGTTCTCTAAGAAACATAAAAATTGATGGTGTAATACGTATGACGTATCTTCCCAGTCCCAGAAGTACAACCTTAATTTGTTTTCACTCTCCCTCCCATCCCATATAATTAACCCACTAGAAGTCAATGTTAATCCTCCACGTTCGTTTATGTTAGAGACACGCCTAAATTAGAACCTATATATAAATAAATCTCTACCATGCGCACTTGCGCACATGAGGTTTTGTTGTTGCTCTAATACTCATTATAGGAATGGAATATATGTTTCAGATTACATCCTTTTCATTTTCCATTTTCCTTTTCATAGCTTCAACGTCATCATACCATATATAAATTCAATTTGTGACAGACTTCAATAAAGATGAAAAATGCGGGAACCGCGTTGCCTTATATATATATATCACAATGCTACACCACGTTCAATTCGTTTCAGACCCGAGGCATTCAATTGTTCATTTTGCATATATACAGTATAGTACGTGTCTTTCTTAATTTTTTTTAGCAAATCTACAAAGATTTTAGTGCTGAACCGAAGATCATTACCATTTCAAACTCTTGGCGATCGATGCATGCTTCAATAAAGCCAAAAAAACAAATATTCGTAGATGCAATGCAACAACATCAACTGTTTACTAATCCTTTTGAAACACATAATTAATTAAACCCCGTAAGTCGTAACTATCATCTGGAATATCAAGTATTGAAAGTTCATTTTCCTGCCAGTATTAGTTTATTTATAATATTGATGTGAATTGAACGTATAGAATAGAAGACAGTAGCCATAGCTAGGTAGAAAACAATGATAAGCGGTCCATATCCTCATAAAATAAAAATAGCACAGTGCCAAAGAACTGCATGCGGTCATGGTACGTACTTAATTGTTGAAAGTGAAAGCATTGATGAATGATGAATCAGTTCCTATTGAGAAGCTCTTCTATCATCTGCAATGCAATCTTCTGCTCCTCATCCAACTCATTAGTGTTATTGTTGCTCTTCTCTGCTGCCACTGATGATGATTGTCCTTCAATATTAATATTCTTCTTCGGTTCCAACTGAACAGTCATAATCCAGTTTGATTCAGAACGAGGCCCTGGTCGCTTCTGCCACACTCCCAGGTGGGAATTCTCAGTGTCAAGCCTTAGGCATGTGAGGGAAGGTGAAGGGGACTTGCAGCACTTCTTCAGTTTTTCATTCAGAACAGAAGAAGACGAAGATGAGGCCACAACTGCAGGGAAGTTTGTTTTCGCGTTTCTGCCACTCATCAATATGGCTGCCTCATCATATGCTCTTGCTGCTTCTTCAGCTGTTCCAAATGTCCCAAGCCACACCCTTCTTTTCCTATTTATTATTTTTCACATTCAATTTCAATGCACGTTAGTAATTAATTACTATTATTGCCTCAAGTAATCTACAAAATATAGTACATTAATTTTACTATATGCATAAGCAAATGAAATATTCTGAAGAAGAAAAAGAAACAATTAATAAATGAAAGTTATATAGTTTACAATAATGGGTGACGAATCTCAGAAACCCACGAGCCCCAATGGCGTTGCCTGACACCTCTGAACTTCTTTGATTGCACCATGTTGGTTAGAGAGAGAGAGAGAGATATGTGTATGGAACTTGTGAATTAAAATGTGGAAGTCACTTTATGCCGTGATGATACAACAATTTAAGGTTTTTTTCCTGAACTTGTGGTGTTTTTCTTAAGTTGTCCACAAAGTAAGTGCAAACCAAAATGACCAAATTATATTACCCTTTCTGTACCTTTGATGTTGATATCCTATATGCCCTCAACAGCGACGTTTCATATTAGAGCAGCGCTAGCTAGAGTTACAATACTGAGTTAGAACACACAAACTGCTACCTGTAGAATGTTTGGTTAGAACACTAACAGGATTGAACTTTAAAATATCACCCTGCTATATATATTTACTTGATTTCCGGTAGCAAATTCATTGCAATTTTGATTATTTTCTAATTGAAAGAGAGGTTTACTAATAACATTTACTTGGTGGACTAATTAACAAAACCAAGAAGAAAAAAAAAAATCAAACTCAGATTATTGGCAGTTGTCCTTTTCTATGGTTTGAACATTATTTGGTAATGTCTGTAAGTTACAACAAGGTGGCAGCCGTTAGCTACCAAATTTGAAAGACTCTTTGTTCTATATACTGGATTGGCAACCAATATTAATAATTCTCATAGAACAGAAACCGTTCTGTACGTAATTTAAATGTATACCACTAATTGTTCCCAGGTATTCAAATTTGAAGAGTACAAATTCTGGGCAACTTTTCTGGATTTACGTGGAACTGGAGTGTCCATAATTACTTGGCCATTTGTTGCCAGAAAATGAAAAGTACAACCGCGCGTAGAATATATGTCTAACTGTGAAGTGTCAAGATATCTTGCTTCATTACGCAACACTGTAATTGGAGATGGCGAGTGAGTACAACTTGGGTGCTTTAACAAATGCTTCAGTTACTTTGAGTTAGAAAATATGTATCTGAGTTCGATCAGTTAAGGTATAAAAAATAGTAGAAGTGTGCACATGGCGTTCTTAAATCGTTATAATAGATTCCTCAAGTATTCCCTTGCTTTCAGTATTTCATAATTGAATTGAAACTGCCAATTCCATATAATGCCAAATTTTAGCTGAACTAACATTTATCTAATTGCACACCTTTTTCATTGCAACTGTTTCTTATAAAGGAAAATGAGGCGGAGTCTCATAAAAGAAAAGAAAAGTGTGAAGGTCATAGTTTTCTCGGGAAAATGCTAGTCTTAAAAAAGTTCACAGGTGATTGCGGAATAATTAGATGAGTACGAACATGTGCAGATGAATGTTATATATATATATATATATATATTCCAGTGCAGACTCAGATGTAAGAATAGGTGTACATTTTTGTATGGGAAAAAAGTTGCTTGAAAGGCTTACCCTTTCTCAACATGGCAATTTACAACAAAGGCAATAAATAACTATGGTCTTACCAATTTATATTAGTAGAGGCTGCCGCTAAAGAGATACGGTAATGATCAATAGTATTCCACTAAAAATGAGGAATGCACTTAAATTTTTACTTGCATCTTAAGCTGGTAATGTTGGATTGTTGAATAATATGAAGTTCAAATCGTACAAGGGCATACTTTAATTTCAAAACGTAGTAATATGAGGAGTAATGACAGTGAGGATGCACCTAAATTTAATTGTTATAAGATCAGATCGAGCCAAGATGAAATTCCTATGTTATCGACTTCAATTTATTCAAATGTTGTTGTGACAGAAGCTACAGAATAGTTTGTCGTACGTGTTACTTAAATTCAAGCATTGTCAATGGCTCAAAAGGTGTAGCTACTTAATTAATTAATTCAGTGGAATGCATAGCATAGGGATAGGGTCACGGTAATTGAAAACTAACGGTCCAACAGCTCAGCTGAGGTAATGTAAGGAACAAACTAGCTATAGTATATACCTTATGTAAGTAAGCAACTACTCCTCTCTGCATAATTAAGAAGGGTGCTTCACGTTCTGCTTCTGCATCAACCACCACTCTGTCATTTTATTCAGAGATGTAGAAGCTACACTTAGGGCCATTGCCTTTGTTGGACCATCTCTACCCAACACTTTGTCTTGTCTATATTTTTATGTGTGATTCCAACAGCTATCTCCTTGCTACATTTTTATCAAATTACACGGACTGAAAAGATGAATTTTTAATTTGGAGGATAAAGGTACTGAGTCCTTATATGTACTTATGTTAAATAATTAAAATTTCTTTTTATCATATGTAATAATCTTACTCGAACAGAATTATTTTCGTTAATATATATATATATATATATATTATTCATATTCATGAGATACTTGTTAATATATAGTTAAACTAGTCATCATTATTTAATTTTAGTTTAATTTTTTTAAGTAAACTATCCATTTATTTTAGTTTCCTCTTATCTTTTAATAATCATACTTGAATTTAAAAGTGAAAGCTCAATTGAACATAATATAAGAGGATTTATAACCTTCCAGCAAAATGATGAAGAGATCGAGTGTACAATGATGAAGAACGTTGTTCAATGGCATGGACGGCCCAACCACTACCACCAACACTTTTTTGGTACATCCATTTCCACCAATAGAATCATTATTCTTTAAGTTGCTAAGGACAACTATTAATTCCACCAGAAATGACCCGGATATAATTTTCACTTTTTTTTTTTTTTTTGAAAACTAGTTTTACCTTATCCCTTAATAAGTTTAAATATTTATTCTTCTAATGAAGATTTTATTTAAGGAGAAATGAATCTCTTGCACTCCAAACCATACATTAATCGGTTGAATAAGAGCATTTTTTTTTTTTATCAGTGAACCTTTAGAAAAAAAAATATTTCTACTAATTTATTTAGAAATTTAAGAGAACAAAAAGTATTATAGTTATAAAAGGTTTATATATAGGAAAGAAAGTGAATGGATAAAAAGAGAAGAAGTAGTTGGTAAATGGGGCGGATGGCCCTACCTACCACTATCAGCATTATTGAGAAAGTTACTGCTAAGGGAAAATTGAATTGATTCAACCTCAAGAGGTGCGCGAGAGCGGGAGATAGTTTCCACTTTCCACCATTAATTATCGCTCTTGCACTCTGTTCATACTTCATAGTAGAACTAGAAAATGATATTTCATATTTGTGATTATGTGGACGTGGACGTGGACGTGGTGCTCTCTAGTACCACACATTTATGTTGAACCCTGATCATGAACTATATGAAAGTGGAGATTGACATGATATGTGACATTTCACATTTGTTAACCATGGTTAATTAATTAATTAACTTTAAGTTCAATGCTTGCTCTAGTACTATATAGCTCATACTGTCTTTCTTCAATACTATCTATCTTTCATCTTCCTTTCACATACGCTCATTAATTAATTCTCATCGCTCTTCACAAGTTAGTGAGTCTCTTTCTTATTCTCTTAATTAATTATTAGGTGCATGTAGTTAGCTAAGTAGTTTAGTAGTATAGTGTGTGCAAATTATTCTCTTTTCTGGTTTGTGATCAGCGAGAGAGAGAGAGAAAGACCCAACACGTCTTTCTTCCTTTGAATTCTTAGCCCAATGTCACGTGCTTAATTACCTGGATCCAGTGATATAAATTTAATGTTCTCTGCGAAATTGTGGTTGTAGGTAAGAAATTAAGTGACATGGCTGGAATTCTACTGCATGGGACCCTCCATGCCACAATCTATGAGGTGGATAACCTCAAGGCGGGAAGTGGTGGTAATTTTTTAACCAAGGTTTGCCTCCTTCACCTCAAATGCCAACCATGCATCATAACTCACTTTCACTTTCACTAACTTGTTTTGTTTCTTCTACACTTTGTAATTAAATTACTCCATTAGTAATCTATTATCTATCTAAAACACCAACGTCCAACTTCAAACAAATTTTATTCTTCTATATTCTCAAATTTGTTATGGTGTCAGAGCTGTTCCTAACCTTCAAGCCTTTCATCAGTGGAAAATTCAATCCTAGAAAAACTACAACCCTTTCTCTAAAACATCCCAAAGAGAATCTTTTAACTGCTCGAGGAAATTCATTCTTTCATACAATTAAGACCACTCTGACTTGCCCGCAAATATTGTCAAGGAACATTTAATATACTTATTAAATATTTTTAATAGTTTCAAAATACGAATGGAATAGTTTTTTTTTTATATTTTAATATAATAAATATTCTTTTTAATAAAAACAAATGATTACATACTCAAACATTGGCATTTATAAGTGGAAAACAATCCATATCTATTTAACAAAAAAAAATTCAGTCCGATTTTTATTATATGTAAAAAAATTATTTCAATTAACTTAGTGTATGATCTAATAGATTAAAAGACATCCTGACCAATCATGTATGCCGCGGGTTAGGATTTTTTTTTTTTTTTAAAGTGTTTTGAAAATACTTGAACTTAGAAAATTGGGTGATCGATATTGACCGCGGAGGTAATCGGAGATAAGGGAATTCTTTGATTAAATGGAGAAAAAAAAGACTATTATGGAGGAGTCGGAGAGGGTGGTCGACTGGCTTGACCTGGTTGTACTTTATAGATTAAATGTCATTCTAATTCTTTATATTTTTATTTTTGTTTGATCCTTCAGTTTTACAAATTTTAATTTAGTCTTTTATGTTTTTTTATATTTTTTAAATGACTCAATTTTGTTATTTATATTTTAGAAACGAGTAAAAATAATTTTTTTTAAAAATAAATATGATTTTCAATTTTATGATGTGATTTTGAAATATTTTTTGACTAATTTAATATGTAAAAATTAATTCATTAAATTTACTTAAATAAAAATTATGAGATCCAACTAATGTTTAAATAAAAAAAGATTAAGTTTTTTTTTAATTGTTTATGAGATTCATTTTTTTACATGATTTTCATTATGTTTGACTCTCTTTTTATTAGTATATTAGATGATTCAAAATGATTGAGTGAATTTAATAAAATAACTTTTACATCTTAAATTATTCAAAAAATAATTCAAAATCGCATCATAAAATTAAAAATAAATATTATTTCAAAAGGATTATTTTGACTCATTTAAGAAATATAATAACAAAATTGAGACTTCTAAAGATAATTTTTTTTTTTTTACCTTCAACTATGTTATATATTATATATGTAGTAAAATTGTTATAAATTTTAAAATAATTACTTTAAAAACTAATCATATAAAATAATTATTTTAGATAATCTAAAAAAATATATTATTTTAACATCACACTCTTTATCTAACATAAAACTTATTTCATGTAATAGATTATAACTAAATACAATATTTATAACAGATTATAATTAAAGTAATATTTTAAAATTTTCAATCCAAACACTAAATAGATAGCTAGATTGTTTTACTTTTGGCACTTTTATTTTCCACGTATATTATAGAAAATACTCCATAGTTAAGACACTAATTAACACATAAATTTGAGCTAAAACCAAGAAATATAAAAATGATAAGTGACAAAACTAAAAGTAAAATAAAAAATAAAAAATAATATATATATATATATATCATTTATTAACTTTAATTTGATTCCTACCAACAAAGAATTAATAATTAGTTTCTTTTAATAAAGATTTGATCTTATAAACATACGTTAAATAAATAAATAAACCAGTTTCTCAATTATCCCCTATTTATGTAAATAAAATACATAACCAACTAACTAAACCATATTTATAAATAATTTTTTTTATGTATTTTTTAAATAAATATTTGTAAATTATATTATTTAAAATATACTAACTAGATTAGTATTTATATATTTTAAGATCTATTTATATATTCTTTTAAAAATACATGTTGACTCTTGTGATGCTAATTATGGGTATACATTATTCTGATATGTAGCTGGTACATAACATTGAGGAGACAGTTGGTATTGGGAAAGGAATTACTAAGCTATATGCAACCATTGATCTAGACAAGGCACGCATGGGAAGGACCAGAATCATAGAAAAGGAGCACACAAATCTTAAATGGTACGAGTCTTTTCACATTTACTGTGCTCATATGGCATCAAACATCATATTCACAGTGAAAGATGATAATCCTATTGGTGCAACCTTAATTGGAAGAGCATATGTCCCCGTCGAGGAGATCTTGGATGGTAAAGACATAGATAGATGGGTTGAAATATTGGATGAGCATAAAAAACCAATACATTCACATTCCAAGATCCACGTGAAGCTGCAATACTTGGATGTTTCAAAAGACCAAAAGAACTGGGGCAAAGGCATTAGAAGTCCAAAATTCCCTGGTGTTCCTTACACTTACTTCTCACAGAGACAAGGATGTAAGGTTTGTCTGTACCAAGATGCTCATGTCCCAGACAACTTTGTTTCCAAAATACCACTTGCTGGAGGCCACACTTACCAACCTCATAGATGTTGGGAAGATGTTTTTGATGCAATCACCAACGCACAACACTTAATATACATTACAGGGTGGTCTGTTTACACTGAGATTACGTTGGTAAGGGATTCTAGGAGGCCAAAGCCTGGAGGAGATGCAACACTCGGTGAGCTTCTCAAGAAAAAAGCACGTGATGGTGTCAGGGTTTTGATGCTTGTTTGGGACGATAGAACTTCGGTTCCTTTATTAAAAGAAGATGGCTTGATGGCTACTCATGATGAAGACACCGGGAACTACTTCTACGACACTGAAGTGCACTGTGTTTTATGCCCTCGCAATCCTGATGACGGAGGAAGCGTTGTTCAGGACATTGAGATTTTCTCAATGTTTACTCATCATCAGAAGATTGTGGTTGTGGACAGTGCTTTGCCCAATGGAAGATCAGATAAGAGAAGAATCGTGAGTTTCGTGGGGGGTATTGATCTTTGCGATGGAAGATACGACACTCAATTTCACTCACTTTTCAGAACCTTAGGCACAGCACATCATCATGATTTTCATCAACCTAATTTTCCGCATAGTTCAATAAAGAAAGGTGGTCCAAGGGAACCTTGGCATGATATTCACTCTCGGCTTGAAGGGCCTATTGCATGGGATGTTTTGTTCAACTTTGAGCAAAGATGGAGGAAGCAAGGTGGAAAGGACTTACTGATCCCACTTAGAGACCTTGAAGATGTGATTATTCCCCCATCTCCAGTAACTGACCCTGAAGATCACGAGACATGGAACGTTCAGTTATTTAGATCCATTGATGGTGGAGCCGCTTCTGGGTTCCCAGAGACTCCTGAAGAAGCTGCTAGATCTGGACTGATTAGTGGGAAGGATAACATAATAGACCGTGGCATTCAGGATGGATATATTAACGCCATTCGACGTGCAAAGAATTTCATATACATTGAGAATCAGTACTTTCTCGGAAGCAGTTATGGTTGGAGTGCTGATGGCATTAAGCCAGAAGACATTGGTGCTTTGCATCTGATCCCGAGGGAGCTTTCACTTAAGATTGTTAGTAAGATTGAAGCTGGGGAAAGGTTCAGTGTGTATGTTGTGGTTCCAATGTGGCCAGAGGGTTATCCAGAGAAAGGAACGGTTCAGGCAATATTGGATTGGCAGAGGAGAACAATGGATATGATGTATAGGGATGTTGTTGGAGCACTAAAAGCCAAGGGTATTGAGGATGAAGATCCTCGGAACTATTTGACATTCTTCTGCCTTGGTAATCGTGAGGTGAAGAAAGAAGGAGAGTACGAGCCTCCAGAAAAACCAGATACTGATACTGATTATATGAGAGCACAAGAGTCTCGACGCTTCATGATTTATGTTCATGCCAAGATGATGATAGTTGATGATGAGTACATAATGGTTGGATCAGCGAACATAAACCAGAGATCAATGGATGGTGCGAGAGACTCTGAGGTTGCGATGGGTGCATATCAACCATATCATTTGTCAAAGAAGAAGGCTGCAGCAAGGGGACAGATTCATGGTTTCCGAATGTCATTGTGGTATGAGCACCTTGGCATGCTTGATGAGGCCTTCCTCTACCCTGAAAGTGAAGAATGTATTAAGAAGGTGAACCAGATTGGTGACAAGTATTGGGATATCTATACTAGTGAGGCACTTGAGCAAGACCTTCCGGGGCATCTGCTCCGGTATCCAATTGCGATATCGAGGGAAGGAAGTGTGACACAACTGGAAGCATTTGAGTTCTTCCCTGACACCAAGGCTCTTGTTCTTGGGGCCAAATCTGACTACATGCCACCTATACTTACTACTTAGTTTGTGGGGTTTTACCCACCAATAATTGTTTCTACTTTCTACTGAGTGGTCCTGTGAAGATGCTTTTCTTTTTCTTTCTTTTTAGCAATCTCATCATGTTGTGGTCGTTGTCGATCACTTCACTTTACATGCTTTCTTAATAATGTTTCTTTTGTAGATCCTACTGTGTCTTTAGTTGTTTCCTGACAGTTCCTAGTTCCTTCTAAACTCAGACCTAATTCCCTGCTAAAAATAGTATTGAATAGGTAATTAAATTTAAAAGAACAATATAATTTAAATAAAGAGACGATTCAATAATTAAAAACTCTACCTTAAAATACTCTCTATTACTAAACTTACCCTTGATTTTAACTAATTATACTGTAATAAGTTACGTACCCCACAAGCAAAATTTCATAGTGATTGTGTTCGACATTTACCATAGTGCTAAGATGGCACGATGATCACCATTCAGGAGATTCCACAAAGTAGCGCTATGATATACATATGATTAATAATAATTAATTTTTTGTGGCTCTGGGGCTTATGCCCAGACCTTCAGCCAAAAAAAATACTCTCTCCTTGATTTAGACTTTAAAAAACATTTAAAAAAATAATTGATGTTTTCAACGCAAAAGAATATTTATTATTATCTTTCTAATTTATTTAAATAATAATTATGTTAAAAGATAAACTTAATGTGTTTATTGAGAAGAAAAATTATTTATTCTTTTTAATCTTTGTATAAAATATTAAAATGCGTTTATAATGGGACGAGATGGACATTCTTTGGTGTGTCAGGGACTACAAACACTACAAACAGAAAAGTCAATTCTACTATTATGATCATAGTATAATAGCAATTCTATCTGGCTTGTTTCCATTGGCTGATTAAATTTCAAGGAAAAATAATATATAGCTCGACACGTGATTTTGCGACTTAAATAAGTAATCATATGATAAGTGTTTATCTACAAATAGAATTTATTTTTAAAATAAGTGAAAAATTATTTATTTTAAACTACTTATTTTATTAAATTAAATATTTACATCATAAAATAAATTTAAACAAATTTGCCAATGGTTTAATGTTCTCCTTGTTTTTATTATCTGCCCATGGTATACACTATCTAGCATCATATCGCACACGTCTCATGAACATAAATATATGATTGAGAACTCAGTTATAAAAAAAAATGTATAATAAAATATTTGCTAGAAGAAGTCATTCATTCTTTAATTAAATTTCAATATTTTAAAATCCTAGTTCGTAACTCGCCAATTAATTAAGAAATGTCTAACTTCGGATAAGATTTTCTTGAATGGCATATTCACTATATGAGATCTTAACTATTGAAAACGTTTAATATCTGTTTTACATAAATATTATGAAATATAATTTTAAAATTATGAAAGGATGATATATATTTAATGGACTTTCTTGAATTTTAATGGAGAATTGCTCCGATCTTTATTTCACTAAAAAACAAATTAAATATCACAAATGTATCTAATTATGTGAGAGAGAAAACAAATAAATTATTGGAACACTATTCATTAAAAAAAAGTTTTAGGACGTATTTGAAAATTAAAGGTTAAATTAAGCAAGAGATTCTTGAATTATTATTTTTAATTAAATAAAATTCATTTCATAAAAAAATTATCGAGTTCTTAAAGTTTTTAAAACAGCTACAAATTATATTTTTTAACTTGAAACCGTCAAATACAAACTTTAGTACTCAATTATTATTTTTTAAAAGATCAATGATCCAATTATATATTTTTTAGTTAAAGAATTCAATTAAAAAATCTCAAATAAGTTAAGAACTTACTAATTAATTAAATAAAAAAATTAAAATAAAATTGTTCAAGATAATTTGTTTCTACATAAGTCCGCACAAATATAATTGCAAGTGTTTGAATTAATTAGTATTTAATGTAAAACATAATAATGTATAGC
This sequence comes from Amphicarpaea edgeworthii, assembly GCA_014843725.1. Taxonomy (NCBI): domain Eukaryota; kingdom Viridiplantae; phylum Streptophyta; class Magnoliopsida; order Fabales; family Fabaceae; genus Amphicarpaea; species Amphicarpaea edgeworthii. Next base: position 13,540,438 of record CM026319.1, read on the forward strand.
CATTGGGATATATATTAAAATTACATTTTTAATAATAAAAAAAACAGTGTAAAAATGTTTAGATGAATCATTTGATAAAATTATAAAGCGATCATTCGATACAAAAAAAAAAAATGTTTTACGAAAAAAGTTATCTAGAAAGGAGAGAATGAAAACAAGAAAAATAATTATACATGTTTATTGATTTTACTGTTTTGTTGTTTGTCCTAATCTGAGCAGAGGTGCCGACAATTAAATTCACATTCAAATACTTTAATAAATAATATGACGAATAGTAGATAGGGGATATCCTTTAAAAAAAAAAAAGTAGTTAGGGGATTCATTCATTGAGGCTTCTTTTCTTACAGGTGATAAATTAATTAAAGCTGCTTCTCTTAGCATTAAAAGTTTCAAACATTTGTGGCTAATGAAGTTGAAGGCCATTCATTTCGGTAATGTAATAATTTTGTTTAAAATTATAATAAGTATTTATAAAATAAGTTATTATTATTTTATAAATAGATAAAATTTATTTATTTAAATAAATAAAAAATAATTTATTTTTCATATAAATATATTATAAATACAAATAATTACTTATTTTATTAAAATAAATAATTATTTTCTCAAATAAACTTAAACAAATTAACGTAAGACTTCATATTTCATACTAATAAGTTAAGGCTACAATCAAATATTAATTATTGAAATTTGTTTAAATTTCAGATGTCAGCTCTACACTTCTTAAGTAATTTTCTCTTTTATGTAAAAAAAAGAAGTATTTTTTTCTTTTCTTTTGGTATGTGTCTCAAAAATTATGAGAAATGTTTATGCTTTCCGTTGTTGTTGTTTTTTTTTTTTTCCTGGAAAGAGTAACAACAAAGAAAAACTTAAAAATAAGCCAATAAAGAAAATCAAGAACGAGAAAGAAAATACTAAAGATTTAACTAGTTTAGGAAATAGAGTAATCTATTTATTTTTTTTATTTTTTATTTCCCTTAAACACTCTAGAAGCTTTGAATTTGAATTCATCACATCTAGAAAGTAATAGAAAAACGAGTATTTCACACTCTTTTAAAATGTAAAATAATAAAAAAAATATTTTACACATTTAATGTACGAAAATATAATTCATATGTGTAAAGAAGTTAAGAAAATCAACAAAAAAAGATATTGTATAAAAATACTTTGTTTGTGACTTTGAAATGATGAATAATAACTCTAAAAAGAGTAAGAACATGGGGAGTAATCATTTAATTTGCACACCTTTGTTGAAAAGGATAGAAGGATACACAATAATATGATCCCATTTGGCATTTAGTAGTCTATTCAAATACAGTATTATAATATATATAGAGAGCTATTGCTGCTTTCGTCAATGCCGGTACTCGTCTTCTTTCTTCGTCAACACCGTTATCGTATCCGATCCCACCCCAGTATGTCTGAATTGTATTTTGATTTTTGATGTGTGAGAGTGAGACCTTGTTTCAATCAAATTCTAATTTGCTTGTGGTTGCAGTTGCAGTTGCAGCTAACTAAGTGATCGATGGCTCAAATTCTGCTCCATGGGACACTCCATGCCACTGTCTATGAAGTGGATAAGCTCAAGATTGCGAGCGGCAACTTTTTAACCAAGGTAATTAATTACTCTTAATCAACGTAGCTGATGATTAATTTATTGATATTAGCACAGTAGCTTAGCGTAACCTGTAGTAATTCATAACAAGAAAAATTCGCAGATTCTCGAATTTTGTTACGGTGTCTGACTCACTCAGGGTCAGAGCCTTTTCAAACCAAACAGAGCCTAACCCAACTAACCTTCACACCTTAATTTCATCGATCCCCCTAAAGCTTTCCGGCACTGAATATTTCAAGGAGATCCTCTTCCGAGTCTCTGTTCAATCTGTTTCATTCTTTCAAACCAGAACATCGATCTTTCACTTTTCAAGTGTTTTCGAATTCCTTGATCAACATTTTTTAATGGTTGGAACTTGGAAGGAAGGATAAGAGGAATTGGATAGATAAATGACACTTGACTTGACTACTAGTTTTGTTTAAAAAAAAAAAATACTGTAAAAAATAAAATTAAGAGGGGGATGGTTGTTCTGTCCCTGGACATGATTCAAACCTCACCAACTAATGCCTTTTACAAATGACATGCATCTTCATAGTTAATGACTTTAATTTGTAACACCGTTAACTAATTTAAAACCATTATTGGTATAGTTTTCAAAATAATTACAGTAAAGCTTAACAATTTGTGATCGGATATTAGTGTAAAAATTATTTGCACATTCTATTCACTTATATTCCCGAGCTTTAATTAATAGAAAAAGAAAATTAGCTGAAGCGAAATAATAATGCACAGTAACTTGTATAAAAATGTCTATAATGTTTAAGAGATTTATTTGGTGTGGATCTGAATGTTCCGAGCAATACAGTAGTACCCATCCCCTTTATGTGGTACATATTACATAAGGAAAGCGAAAACGAAACTAGATACGAATAAACTGAACCCATATATATAAATGTCAGGGTATGGAGCTCCTCATCCATAGCCATAGATGCACGCACCCTTCTCCTTCTGGATTAAGAAACTGCTAAGAAATTCCCCTCTCACAAAGTTTACCCATCCCCGTCCACATTATATTATATAATAAACTTAAAATTTATAGTGTTGTATGTTGTGAGTTGTGAGTAAGATGCTCTCCAGCTATGGATCAGAAGCAAAACTAAACCAACGTTGTCATTGAGTTAACTGGCTATTTATGTAAGTAGAAGTTGTCGAAGCACATCTTGACTCCAAATTATATTTAACTGGCTCTTTAATAACATGAATAAATTTATTAGCGTGTCGGTCTTCAATTAAAATTAAAATAACCTGTTATTCATTCAACTTGTCTTTTACGTCAGTAATGGTAATGAGCCAGTTAATTATAATTACATAATAAAATGATAATACTCAATTGTTTTATTCTGCACCTTTATTTCCCATGTTCTTAATTACATTATTCTCAACTCTTGCATTTCTAATTCCATATATATTATTCTGACTTAGATCGTACAAAACATCGAGGAGACTGTTGGTATTGGAAAAGGTGTCACAAAACTATATGCAACCATTGATCTAGAGAAGGCACGAGTGGGAAGGACCAGAATTATAGAAAAAGAGCATACTAATCCAAGATGGTACGAGTCCTTTCACATTTACTGTGCCCATATGGCATCAAACATCATATTTACAGTGAAAGATGATAATCCTATTGGGGCAACCTTAATTGGAAGAGCCTACGTGCCTGTTCAGGAGATCTTGCACGGTGAAGAAATAGATAGATGGGTTGAAATATTGGATGAGAATAAAAATCCAATACATGGACATTCCAAGATCCATGTGAAGCTGCAATATTTTGATGTTTCAAAAGATCGCAACTGGGCTCTAGGCGTTAGAAGTCCCAAATTCCCTGGAGTTCCTTATACTTTCTTTTCACAAAGAAGAGGATGTAGGGTTTCTCTGTACCAAGATGCTCATGTCCCAGACAACTTTGTTCCTAAAATACAACTTAGTGGGGGCCAGACTTACCAACCTCATAGATGTTGGGAGGATGTTTTTGATGCAATTACTAAAGCACAACATTTCATATACATTACCGGTTGGTCTGTCTATACTGAGATTGCGTTGGTAAGGGATTCTAGGAGGCCAAAGCCTGGAGGAGATGAAACAATTGGTGAGCTTCTCAAGAAAAAAGCCCGTGATGGTGTCAGGGTTTTAATGCTTGTCTGGGATGATAGAACTTCGGTACCTTTGTTAAAAAAAGATGGGTTGATGGCTACTCATGATCAAGAAACAGAGGAGTACTTCCGGGGCACTGAAGTGCATTGTGTTTTATGCCCCCGCAATCCTGATGATGGTGGAAGCATTGTTCAGGATTTAGAAATTTCCACCATGTTTACTCATCACCAGAAAATTGTAGTCGTGGACAGTGAATTGCCGAGTGGAGATTCTCAAAAGAGAAGAATTGTGAGTTTTGTGGGGGGTATTGATCTCTGTGATGGAAGATATGACACTCAATTCCATTCACTTTTCAGAACCCTGGACACAGCACATCATGATGACTTTCATCAGCCTAACTTTGGCGGTTCTTCAATTAAAAAAGGTGGTCCCAGGGAACCTTGGCATGACATCCACTCTCGACTTGAAGGCCCTATTGCTTGGGATGTTTTGTTCAACTTTGAGCAGAGATGGAGGAAGCAGGGAGGAAAGGACTTGCTTGTTCCACTGAGAGACCTTGAAGATGTCATTATCCCCCCATCCCCAGTAACTTACCTTGACGATCATGAGACTTGGAATGTTCAGCTATTTAGATCCATTGATGGTGGAGCTGCTTTTGGGTTCCCAGAGACTCCTGAAGATGCTGCCAAAGTGGGGCTTGTGAGTGGGAAGGATAATATAATAGATCGTAGCATTCAGGATGCTTATGTTAATGCCATTCGACGTGCCAAAAATTTCATCTATATTGAGAATCAGTATTTCCTGGGAAGCAGTTATGATTGGAGTGCTGATGGAATAAAGCCTGAAGCCATCGGTGCTTTGCATATAATTCCGAAGGAGCTTTCACTTAAGATTGTAAGTAAGATTGAAGCCGGGGAAAGGTTCAGTGTGTATGTTGTGGTTCCAATGTGGCCAGAGGGTGTCCCAGAAAGTGCATCAGTTCAGGCAATATTGGATTGGCAGAGGAGAACAATGGATATGATGTACAAGGATATTGTTGAGGCGCTGAGGGCCAAGGGAATTGTGGAAAATCCTCGGAACTATTTGACATTCTTCTGCCTTGGTAATCGTGAGGTGAAGAAAGAAGGAGAGTACGAGCCTCCAGAAAGACCAGATCCTGATACTGATTATATAAGAGCCCAAGAGGCCCGCCGCTTCATGATTTATGTTCATGCCAAGATGATGATAGGTTCGTACGTAATTCAGAAAGCATTCTTAGTTTTGATCATTGAGAATAACTAAAAAAACATTGGCTTGTTTGTTTTGCAGTTGATGATGAATACATAATCGTTGGATCAGCGAACATAAACCAGAGATCAATGGATGGTGCGAGAGACTCTGAGGTTGCGATGGGTGCATATCAACCATATCATTTGTCTGCCAGGCAGGCTGCAAGGGGACAGGTCCATGGTTTCCGAATGTCATTGTGGTATGAGCACCTTGGCATGCTTGATGAGTCATTCCTCTACCCTGAAAGTAAAGAATGTATTGAGAAGGTGAACCAAATTGCTGACAAGTACTGGGATATCTATTCAAGTGAGTCACTTGATCATGACCTTCCTGGCCATTTACTTCGCTATCCAATTGGGGTTTCCAGCGAAGGACTTGTCACTCAGCTTCCAGGATTTGAATTCTTCCCTGACACCAAGGCCCGTGTTCTTGGCGACAAAGTTGACTACCTTCCACCCATCCTTACTACTTAGTTTCATTTTATATGCTTGTTAATCAAATATTAATGTATTATGATACATGTTTACCGTGAGTTTTTCTGTGGGAAATTATTGTCATTTTGTGTCCCGGAGTTGGTGTTTTTGGGTCTCATGGATTAATTCTTCAGTTTCTTGAAGAAAATAGCATATATTATGACTACGATACTACGATGAGCCTGCTCAGAGTCCAGGTACTTCTGCACTTTCAAACAAACTGCACAAAATATGTTTTATTTTGTATTAAAATCAAAATGGAAATTATAAGTCATCATCAGGTGAATAACTGCACCACACAAGTGTGCAATTTTTTCAGAACTCTAGATAATATTGGACCGTACACGCGTGGCATTCGGTAGCACACTTGCACTTGCATTGCACAATTAGGATAATGTGTTGTCCTTACTCGCGCATAACACGCGTCAAAAAGGTCTTTATTTCAGAAAACTATTTTTTTTTATGGAATCAGAAAATTAATTAAGTTAGTCTTTAATATCTGTCAAATCAAATATTTTTACACAGTACAGTTTAAACAACTTTTAATAATATAATTTTCAAGAATATATTAAATGAATCCTAACTATTTCACATGTTTAATTATTGTTTTAACTTAAAATTCATTCTACGTCATTTCTCAAAATTTATAGTCTCATTTAATTGTATAAAATTTTGCTCTCGTCCTACTTTTCTCATTCCTAAAATTGTGTTGGAGACAAGAATGATCAAATGGACTAAGAAAATGGAAGGCATATTGGCATATTGGGTGGATAGGGATAACTTAACTCACGCTCTTATTTTATTTTGTTGGTAAAGATTGATTCGAATTCATTAACTGTGTTTTTTTACTTGATAACACAAAATAAAACGAAACTATTTAAAAATGACAATAACTGTAAAAGTTAATAATGAATTAAAATATGACATATCTAAGTGAGTTATATTTTTGTTTCCAAATATTTTTTAATTAGAAAACTAAAATATGTTAAAGCTAGAGGATAGTAGGGTATATAGAGAGATATAATAATGGAAGGTGGTGGTGGTGGTTGACCCCACCGGACAGGAGAGAAGGCGGATAGAAACCGCAACCGCATTGAAGGTTTGGTTGCTTCCAACAACTTCTTCCTAATAACTAAACCGTAAGGAAAAGGAAAAGGAAAAGGCAAAGTCCAAACCCAACACAAACACGGATTCGAAGAGAAATCTAGATACTCATGTACTCACATAGTCACATCACCAACTACCAATTAACTACTGCCATTCTTTTTCTTCTATATATCCTCACCACAATTTCTTTTCATTTTATAATATAATAATAATAATAATACCCGTGAACCTTCCTTCCTCTTTTCTTTTCTTGGTCAACATAACTATAACTCATCTCTTTCTCACAACACAAGAACAAGAAGAATAGATATGGCTTCTATCTCACAGGGCCTTGTTCTCACCACTGCCATGCTTCTCTCAACCACTCTGCTTTATGTTGCTTTCTCCAGACCAAAAACCTTTCAAATTCACCACTCTAACAAACCCACCACCTTACGCTCTTGCTTGTATTCAGGTATTTTCTATCTATTCTACAAACTCCTAATTGCTAAAACAATTCTTTTCCCATCCAAAATTCATTATTGTTTTCAAAATAACTATTACATATGCTTTCTCTTCTTCCTTTTATATTTTCAAAACATGTTATTCAACATCATTTTCTCTCAACTTATTTAGTTGCATTTTGAAACACACCTTAAATATCTTTCCCTTGTTCTGAGTGTGTGGTATGGTTTACATACACAGAGGAAAAGAAAAGGGAGAGAAAGAAGACAAAGAAGAAAGTGAAATTTGCAGAAAATGTGAAGGAGGAAAAGAGAGTTGTAAGAAGCAACTGCAGACAAAGTGGTGGAATGCCAGCAAACAGAATAGCTTTGTATAACGGGATTTTGAGGGACCGAGTGCATAGAATTGAGTGCTCTTTCTAATTTTTCAGTTTCAGGATACAACCCTGTTCTGTTCTGTACGTGTAGTGTACATTTGTGTTACAACTTAGGACTGAACAACAACAACACACAAGCTGATTCTGATCAAGCTCTTTGTCTCTCTCTGATCAAGTTAATGCAAATATTATATTATTAAAAAAAATAATAAAATAAATCTGGGGTAGTATTCTTGTGGTTGTAGATACGTACTGGATTTTGTCCAACTCGTTAATATGAAATATTGGGCAAAGTTTTGTTTTCTTCCAAAACAATCAAACAAATATTTATTTGTACACGTACCTTTCTTCTTTTTTACAACTTAGTATTGCCATTTGATGAATCTTGTTTGAGAATTGAGATATATTGATTAATTAGTTAGTTACCATGACAATAAAATTAGATATCTCTGTTTTTATTTTCACACCTTGGGCAAACAATAATTAATTAACTTCAAAGTAATATGGAAAAGAGAACTCAATCATATTCATACACGTAATTAATATTTTGGCCACCTTACAGTTGAATATTATTAGTTGTAGAGATCATGCTCATGGTCAAACAAGTGGAAATCAACAAAGTTTGTTCAACGATAATCTAGTCTAGTAATGGATTAAAAAAACGTGTACCATTTAATTTCAAACAGTTAATATATGACTATAAAACTAAAAGACTTTGATTTTGTCTATGAAGTCTCTCATAGTTTGTTGTTCTCATCCTGATAACCAGATGCCCTTCCTATACGTCCAATGAAAAATGGTTCTGGGGAGGCGTTGTTCTCAGTGAGACCCTTATACGATCGATTTGCCAAAAATTCAGCTCCTGATCTCGCACTCCCACTCCCACTCCCTTTCATTAGAGCATTAGAGTTATTCCGCAACTGCATTGCCTTTTCTGTTGCATTTACTAAAGCCACACTTTCTCTTTCTTCAACATTTTCTGATCATCAATAGATTAATATATATTATGATCTTATTTGGTAATTGGTATCACAACTTTTCCCCCTTCTCTTCTGCTGGAAAACATCAACCACTTTTACCCGTTTAAGTTTTCAAATCTAAAACTTCACTAATTTTTCTATTATATCAGAATTATGAAGATGGATTTAAAATAAATAATAATAATAAAAAATCCCTAATTAAAGTAATCATTCAGTTGCAAGCATACAAGCAAGGAATAGAAATTAGAACCTACCTTGATTTTCAAAATCTTCAACGTATCCACCCTTCAAGAATGAAAACCGTGCTTCTTCTTCCTGGTTTTCAACTTCCATTTGAGGCAAATTAATTAGATCCCGAAATTCCATTACATAGGCTCCTGTCCATTGACTTCCCCTGGAAACAGATTAATTGGTCACATTATAAGTTAACAATTAGACAATTTTCATATATAAAATTATGTTTAACAACGATAGTGTACCTATTGAAAGCTATCATTGCTTCAAAGGGAGTAATAACCGGAGCTAGATACTCTTTGCTATCCAGCAGAGCAGTTTGGGCACAAGAAACGTATAGAAAAACATCACACTGATAAAAATCAAACTCTGTTAGAAATTTCAGACATAAAGGCAGACTAAAGTACATACTAAGAATGTGATAAACTTCACCTCAGGAAAGTTAGCAAGTTTAGCTGGGTTCGGTCTTCCCATAACCAAAGTATATGCCTTCTTGCCTGCCCTAGTAATGACCTCCATCATCTGATTGATTATGTGAAGATAACCAACTGCATCATCAGTATGCAATATGTTTAATTAAATCCCATTTCTCTTGTAAATAAAAATAAAATAACAAATTTACTGATGTATGAGATAGTTTTCACATTTGTTATTCATTCCCATTAGCTACCTACACCATGATTAAGACTATGAACCATCCATATATAGCTGAATATTCTGTAATCATAGGCAATGATCAAATGATGCCTTATCTAATGGAATAATATTCCTCAAGTCAGCCAAGCATTCTTCTCATTTATTCAAGGTTACTAATAATAAGGATTCACTCTTAAGATCTTTCCTCACTAAGCAACAACATTCAAATCAAATGATTTTAGGAAATGTGTGATATTGTAACTCTTCATAAGGAATGTGACCATATAATTCTTTGTATGCTCATGTTACTTTAGTAATAATCATGCATGAAAAAACAAAATATAGAGTAATACATACCAACACCAAGAGTTCCAACTACAATCCCAACAATATTTGCATCTTTAGCTCTCTCCACCAGGTAATATCTGCATAGTCATCACCCTAGCTTAGTAAATTTTGAAGACATAAGATGGCTTACACAACAGAGTAGTGTATTTATATTGGGTTGACATACCTACGTTTAAGAATCCTCCTTTGTTGAAACAAGTCTGTCACCATTTGATTTTCATTTGCATCATATCTGACTAAAACCAAGAGAACCATAATAATTAAAATCATGATTCACCAAAAAACCTACAGCAGAAAAGAATTTAAGAAGCATTCACATTTTTTGTATGTATAGGTATAAAAGAAAAATTAAAACAATGTAATCTTTTGGGGGAAATTAGCCTCCCAAAATATAATCTTTTGTTAGAGATGCAAGACAAAACATGACATCTGTTTACCTACTTTCCTCATGCCATTCAAAATAGAAATACAATGTGGACCATAAGCTAAGGAGACAAATTGCGAATTGGAGTAATTGACATCAATGTTGTCGAAATTGAGATCTTAACTAAGAATGGGTGGGATTGTAAGAACCTAAAAAATGCAAAATTATACTTAAACATATGCATATGTATAGAAAGTGATATAGATGAGGAAAATAACCTCCAAATCACATCATTGAACTAAAACTGAAAACTCATAACTAAAAATACAGCTACACATATGACAAATTTCATAAAGGATGGGAAACTATCAACCTATTTCACAGGCATTGAACGTGAGCACAACATTAGCAAAAGCTGAATCATCAAGTCCAATCCAAAAGAGCAAGTAGTCATCCATGCTTTGTCCTTCAGGTAATTTCCAAGTCAATCCTCCAATGCTATATATAGTCCCACCTGCCCCATTGCAATCACTTGCTGGATCTTGGAGCCCATTTATCTTTTTAATATCTTTTGATGGAAGCATAACAGAAGAAGGAACATCAGCAAAGTGAACTTCTAGCTTAGGATCAAATCTGCATGACATTGATGGTTCCAATAGTGCTTCTTTAATATGTTGCATTGAATGTGTGTATTCCAGCCCAAAAAGGACCTGCAATTGGAATGGAAGCATATGGACCATGAAACGCATGAGAGTCAGAAACTTATGTGGTAGAAAAATACCTATAAACTTCTCTTATTTATGCTTGCAGAAAAGCTGGAAAATCAGAATTCGAGCATAGTAATGAAAATCATCCCCAAAAACATCATAAAGATGTGAAAGTCCCGTTTATAGACTGAACAATTATCACTAGAGGACAATTGCAGCTACATTATTCCACATACATTAAAAAAATCAGTTAATTTATATAAATAAAGATCCAGAAATGCTTATAAAAATAGTTATACCATGATAGGCTTACTATTTGTCAGTGCATATTTTGACATACTTTCAACACAATCAGCTATGCAAATGGAAGCCTTGCCAAAAACACAAAAGGCTGGTAGAGTTGTTGTCCTGCACAGAGAAAAGAAGATACAATGGAAGCATATGAAATGATGAAATAGAATCTCAAATCTCAATCCTTAATCAAGGACAAGAATTAGACTAAGCAACCAATTGGTGCCACAGACAGTGTAAGAACATTTTGAGGAAGGAATTGAATCTAAAAGAAACTTTCCAACTAATAGCATATCAAATGCATCTCTACACGCTACAGTAGTGAGATATGAGGAAAGAAAGACACAGTTTTGGAAGTACTGACGGACTAAAACATGTATGTCCATAATGTATGACAGAATCAGCATTAATGTGCGATGCTCCAACTTCATCAATACAGCAACTGCCATAGGCCGTGTCTGCCATCACAAACAATCCTACGTCTGCCTCATGCCCACTTATTTTCAATGATTGAAGTCTCTTGCGCAGAGCAGAGACCACTCTTGTTGAATCTTTCAGGAGATTATCTGGAAACTGAAATTCACACGAGAATATGGTTGCAATTGAGCAAAGTATAATGTAGTTTTGCAAAGATAACCCCCATATGCAAAGGAAGCCTTAAATTTTAAAAATTGATTGTAGTTGTAGTGTTAATAAATAAAGACAAGTAGTTGTATGAAAAAGAGAGGAGAGGGTGTTACTTGTAAAGCAACTCTGGTGAAGTTGTGAGTGTGAATGAAGTCGGCAGAGGCAGCAATGTCATAATTAGATTCAAAATCCATGACCGACCGACCAAAGGTTCCTCTGTTAATCACTTGTCGTGTGCGTGTGCGGAACCTTAACTCTTTTTGCTCGCTGGACGCCGTTCCTCGTTGTTGGGTCTCTCTCAATCTATAGGGTTTTTCAGCATGTACTATGTAGTACCACTGCACACTCAAAGCTTCTGAATTCCTCCTCTTTAAAATAGTGTTTTTTTTTTTTTAAGTGCTTTTTAAAAAAACAATATTTTTTTGCTGGTTTTTTAAAAAACGATATAATAGCGATTTTTTACAACAAAAAAAAATATAATAGCGATTTTCAAAATCTTAAAAAAAAGAAAAAAATACTTGTAACCAAATATTTTTTAAAATAAATAGTTATTTAAAAAATAAAAAAAAATAGAAATTATAAAATAAGTGATAAAAAAAAAAAACGAAAGAAGAAGAGAAAAAATAGGTCACGCATTTGAGTTTTGGACATTTTTAACATTTACAGATAAAAAAAAAATTAAATAAAAAATAATGAATGAAGTACTGTGGGAATAAGAATGGGTAGATTATTAGATACATACATTATCGGCAGCAGCAGGCAAAAAATCCCTGTTTTGGTGGAAAAGAAGAAAAAATAGAAGAGAGTCCCCTCCCTCCCTCCTCATCGGAAGGGAGGTTTGCTAGCGATTAGTGATTACAGTTACAGTTACAACTCTCTTTTCCTAATTTAATATTATTAAAGAAATTCCAATTCACCTTTTATTTTTTATTACTCCCTGACCTGGCTGACTTCACCTACCTGTCTTGTTCGGATTCATTGCAGCAGATCTGACTAGGGTTTTTTGGGGGTTTTCAGACTCTGCCTGCATATGGGGTATGTTTCTCAATTTATCTCCTTTTCCCCTTTATGGTGGGAGTCATTGATCTAATCATGTCCTGGTATGCGTTTCATGCCTGCATATGGGGTAATCTAATCCAATTTATCGGATTTTTTTATTTTTTTATTTATTTCTTTCATGTATTATGTATATTTTACGCAATGGTTATATAATACTAATTGGTGATCAAGTAGCTACCTTACTTTATGTGTTTGTTAGACAGATTTTACACTTTTCTTAATTTTCTTAATTGAATTGGTTGGAAAGATCGTGGTAACTGGAGTGCAAAGGTATTTCTCTGTTTCCTAAAAACATGAGACTGCACATTACAGTGTTTAGATGATAATTCTTAGATGTGTAGCTATTGTTTTTCCTCCATGAGTTAACCAAGTTGTGGAGGATGATTTAGACAATCATGTGGACATGATTATATCACCATGCATAACAGAATTTAATATGATTGTAACAGAGCAGTGGTTGTCTTGGACCCTTTAAAAAGCCCCCACTAATTGCTACTGCAGATGTTCCGCCAAAAGAATTGAGGAAACAAGGTAAGGCAGCAAAGAAACCCAGCACATCAGAGGATTTCTGGATCACCAGCACGCATGATATGGACAACAGTGCTGTTCAGTCACAGGGAAGCATCTCATCAGCCAGTATAACAAACCAAGCTGCAGATCCCCATGGTGGTTCATGCAACCCCACTGAGTTTGTGAATCATGGTATACTACATTGCTTTTATTTTTCTGATATTTAATTACATTAACATATGAAAAACTTGAAAGAAAAACTAAATTATATGGCTTTTGCACAATGAAAGCTGAAATCACCTATTGGTGGATTAATTGAATTTGTTTATGACAAAATTAGTTAACCCATGAGATTTCATTTGGAAGGTCTTATTCTTTGGAATCAAATGCGGCAAGGTTGGATAGGAAATAAAAGGTCTGAGAACCAAACCGAACAGTTGCGAGAACCCAAATTGAGGTAAACTGCATTGTTTGATTGGTTTTACTAGCTGTTTTTGCTTTATCATTTTTTAATTATTTTTTATTTGTTTGGGTGTTTTGGAGAGAAGGGGTAATGATACCTATAGCACCCATTTGCTTGCTTTTATTCCTGCTTTAATCTATCATGCTTTATAATTTTGAGAATGCACAAGTCTAAGCAAAAGTTTTACTGTATTTTCTTATAGCCTTTGTTAATTTCTTAACACCTTTGTTAGTTAGCACCTTTTTGAGAATCCATGTGTAGCAAGTGTGTTAGAATTGAAATACACAAGCACACTAAAAGGAGGTTGAATAGTGAGTTAGAAAAACGTTTCGCAAGGATTATTAGTTTGCAAGTTGCCTTTAAAGATATACGTAAGTTTAAAGAAGCAAATATATCCTTTCAAGGCAAAGTTTTTAGAAACATTTTCGAAAGTGCACAACGTGCAAGATGAACAGATGTAAACACAAGACAACAAAGGTAAAATGCATGTTTTTATACTGGTTCACTCAAATTTAGCTACGTCTAGTTCCATTACATAATAAGTATTCTTTATTGTCACTCCTGACTACAAGTATTCTTCTTTGTCACTACTGGCAACTAGAATTCTAAACCACTACATTACAAGTATAAATCTTTCCTTAAGATTATATTTTCCAAGTATTCTTTGATCACTAAGCCACTCCTAACTTTCAATTCAAATACAAAATATGATTCAAAAACTCTCAACAAGAGGATATGGATATGAATATGAATAGAATCTCTATGAGCTTTGTAGAAGATGAGGTTTTTCTTTCTCTCAGCTCTTGTTTCTCACTTGGTACTAGCTTTTTCTCAGAATGCTTTTCTTGGTTGTGCTAGATTGTTCAGATTAGATTGACTTAGAATCATTAGTCTTCTCATTGTATGGAAGCATCTTTATATAGAAGATTTTCACAAATTTTCGTTGTCTCATAGTATAGGGCTGAAGTTGCTTTAGCTGAGCTTAATTTGATAGGAGCAGGTTCTTGTCTTGTCACAGCTTGCTTTTAGCTTTAGGTGTGCTTGTCAAAGCTAATAGGCCTTTCTAATGTACCTACAATACTTCACACATTTTGAGACACGCCAACAGTCATACGAGGAATAGAAGAAAGTTATTCAGAGTATCTTCCTTTCTTTCTATAACCTATAATCGACAGTGCCTTCTTAAAGTCAAGAGATGATAATTAAATGCATATTCCTTAGTTTGTGAATTAGCTCATGGTTTGACAGACATGATCTGGCTTAAGAAACATAGTCTAATCCAGCTATGCATGGTTTGGTCCAACTATCACATAGTCTGGTCCTAGTTTCATGCAAGGTCTGGTCCAGTACTTATGCATAGTTTGGTCCAAGACTTATATCGTCTGGTCCGAGACTTCACATAGTCTGTCTCAAGACTATTGCATGGTCTAGTCCGAGACTTTGTGTAGTCTGTTCTAAGACTACTGCATAGTCTGTTTCAAGACCTGTACGTCTATTCTAATGATCTTCCCATGGTCTTTTCCGATACTTAGTCTAATTAAAAACACTTTGGATGCTTGATATATTGTTAAAGCGTTATGAGACTATTAAAGAAATAGAGTGAAATGGAGAGATTATATTATTGTCTGTGATCATTTTGATTCCCTGAAATTACTTAATTTCAAATCTGATTAAATATTATCACATTTGTTATCATTAAAACCCATCAAAGGATTAGGAATCAGACATGTCTTGGTTCTAACAAGAATTATTGCTAAGATGCAAGTTCATTTTCTTTTAGTACTACTTGTGTAGTGTGTATTTGAATTAATTTTTTCATAAGCTCTTATTATAGGAAAAGAAAATAAGAAGATTAAATGAATTGAGTTTTTGACATCAGTTAAAATCAACTTAAGTATTTTAACTTATAGTCTGTTTTGATACAAGGCTAGAAGTGTTTTTAAAAGCTTTTCTATTGGAAAAAACTCTATATTTTCAGTAGAGAAATTCTAAAAAATACTTATGGCTTGTATCCAATCTCATCTAACTTCTCCATAGTTGAGATGCATAATTTTAACTTATGGGAGAAGTTTAATTCATTCTACTTTAATTTCTTCTCCTATAAGTGTTTATGAAAAAGTTTATCAAAATAAGATGTTATACAAGTTGACAAATTCTATCTGTGGCTTAATGAAAACATATATGGCTCTGCAGTTGGAATGCAACATATGAAAGTTTACTGGGGAGCAACAAGCCATTCCCTCAGCATATTCCCCTTGCGGTAAGCGTGCCTACTTCTAACTTCTAAGCTTAAGTAAATATGAAGGGTTATCTGATATTGCTTGTTTATGTAAATATTGTTAGGAAATGGTAGATTTTCTTGTGGACGTCTGGGAACAAGATGGTCTTTATGACTAACCTATAGAAAGACTGAAGGAGTGTCAATTTGTTTGACCAACAGAATAATTATAGTTCTTTCTTCTGAAGGTAGAGAAAAATTGGGCATACGCAAACTGCGGTTTTAACTTTGAATATCTGTTGTAACGTCTATCTTTCAGCTGACAATTTTATTATAACTCTCCACATGACTAGACATAATTGTATTATTATTTCATTTAATTGATAACACTTGGCTCTAAAGAGGCTAGTTTTGCAAAATTATTCTCCTTTGCATGATGGTCATTTACTCCTCATTGGCTCAATGTTGAAACTTAGAAATTCTCCTGTCTCTTGGGTTGAATGTTCATAAGAACAATTATGTATTTTTTTTAATAAATAAAAGGGGCCATTTTACACGGGTTTCGCTTTCGCATACCTGATTTTTTTATTTTATTTTTATCATTTAAAACTAATGCAGTCAGAATGCAAAAAGCTAATGCTAGGATCATATTAAGGGAATGCAGACTGCATTTCTATTTTATTTTATTTATTTATACTCCTCTCTTAAATTATTAAATTATTGTTAGAAATCAAACTTTTATCCTTCCCTCCCATTTCCAGTATAACTCAATTTCTAGACACACTTCTAAACAACAAAGGTTATTCGGTTGTTCCTTTCCTTCAATTTCTTACAGTTACAGCTATGGCCTATGGTAACTTAAAGAACAATTGAAGGAAAAAACTGAATTTTTATTTCTAGAACCTTGAATAAAGGAAAAATATCATTAAATATTTGCATTTACTTCCTCTTTTTATCCTTTCCTCCCATCTAAGTATAGGCATAAAAATTTAATTATTTTTATATTTTACTTGTTTGCGAAAAGAAAATTAGAGTATGTACTTTTCCTCTTTTTTTTTTTTCGTGAAAAAAGTACTTTTCCTTTTAAAATCAAAGAAATAAATTGTGTAAAATTTTGTATGTGTAAAAATCGTACTGCACAAGCAAAAATTGGTCACTTAACATTATTTACTGTATCAGTATGATTGGAGTGTTTGAACTTATTAGTGACAAGATGTCGATAAGATTTAAGCATATCTTAAATCCAATTATCAACGTTAACATTGCACTAGCAAAGTGAGTTGAAATTCAATAAAAAAAAAAAAAGGAAAAAGAAATATCAGCTTGAAAATATCCCACCTCCCTCGGGTAATGAAATGCTGAATTCTAATTAGAACTTAGAAATTAATTACTTTTCTGTTTTCCTTTCCTGTTAGTTTTTCTTTAGATAAATAAAAGAAAATACATCATTGTTTGTTTGTATTTTATTTTATTTTTTTTATTTATAGTAATCAAATACAGTATTATAGAAATTTATAATACTCACACAACCAACTAAGTTAAATCCCTCGATTTTCCCATCTAAATGCAGGCATAAAAATAAAATCATTTCCATTTTTCTTTTAAAATTGAAGAAATGATTTAAAATTTTGTATTAGTAAATAGTAGCACACAAGCAAAGTTTGTTCACGTAACATTGTTTGCTATATGATTGGAGTGTTTGAACAGATTAGTGACAAGTGACAAGATGTCGATAAGATTTATAAGCATATATCTTAGCTGAAATTATCAATGTTAACATCACACTAGGCACTAGCAAAGTGATCAGTGTAGTGTTGAAGCTTAGTAAAAAACAAATAATAGCTTGAAATTAAATATCCCATATCGATCGTATGTGTCAACTCCAGTTTTACTAAGTGTAATAAAATAATCTGAATTCAATTATGAGGAAAACGCCGTGTACCAACAAAAGAAAGCATGGGCAAAAGTTGAGTGAGCCAAGCAAATGTTGACGCATGTTTAGCTGAACTGGGCGATATGATGATGATGCCATGCATAACCAATTCGTAGCCGTTCAATTTTGCAGCCTACAACAACTCATGGGTCCACACTCAAACGTGTCCGCGCCGCACAACCCAACTTGTATTTTTCTATTCTATTACTAGTAGTGCTTATACTTAGTGTATAAACTATAAAGATGAGTGATCCCTTGTTTGGTTTTTATGTTGTGTCTCAATTGAGGATGAGGATGTTCTATTCTCTCAAATCACTGTCTGTCTTCCAGTGTTTTCATTCCTAGTTTTGCACTTTTTTTCTTCCAACTGTAACTTCTTCAACTAGTACCATTTCTTTCTTAGCATCAAATGAATTTCAACTTTGACATGTCATTCCCTTAAACCCCTTGACACTGAACTGCGAAACCATGTTGCTAAGAAGTTACACCGTACCGATTCCAAGTTCATGGCTGCCCCAATATTCCTTTGAATCAGAACCGGTTCGCCACCTTATTCCTAGAACACTTTCAAGTCCAATACAGAACTTGGCTGGAATGCCACCACGTAAAGTCCTTAAGAATCAATGGAAAATCAAGATGAAAGAAAAGGAACAAGTGGAAGAAGCAAATCTAAAGAAGAAACCAATTCAAGTTCTCCAACTGTTTTCAAGTTCTGGTTTAGATAAGCATGAAGAGAAAGGTGGTAGGTTGCAAACTTTAGTGATGGGTGGTGGGATGGGGAGTGGTGGTGGCCGGATTTGTGGTGGAAGAGACTCACATGGTAGGGATTCCACAGATGCTTATTACCAGAACATGATTGAAGCAAACCCCAATAATGCCCTTTTGCTTGGAAATTATGCCAAGTTTTTGAAGGAGGTAATTACGTTCCTTTGGCTTGCTTCTTAAGTTTGATCTTTCTCTCCAAATGCTGAAAATGAAAACCATGTAAGATTATTAGTTCACTAACCAAAAAAGAGAGAAAAGAAGAATAAAAGAGGCCAAGCTAGCTAGAATAATCTAATCGTTACTAAAATATATCCTTGTCTCGTTCAATTTGCAAATAGGTTCGTGGAGATTATCCTAAAGCAGAGGAGTATCTTGAAAGAGCCATTTTGGCTAATCCTAGTGATGCTAATGTTTTGTCCCTCTACGCGGATTTAATATGGCAAACAGAGAAGAATGCTGTTCGGGCTGAGGGCTATTTCGATCAAGCTGTTCAAAGTGCCCCGGATGATTGGTAACATAAATCTTCATCATGGATTATGCTTTTTCTTCTTTGCATACATTCTCCTAATTATTTATAGAACCAAATACATTCTTTTCACATATAAACACATTATATGATTTGCTAGATTTGAAATTCGTGGCCTGTTGATAGATTAGCTAAAGTATTCAATGATTTGTTATCCAAGATAAATATTCTTTAGACATTTTGCTTTATTTTCTGGCTTTGATTCCAAAGTTGTGTCCTGATTTTTCTAGTTTGTTCATAAAACTAATGTATAAACCTTAATTATTGTCACTTGTCAGCTATGTCTTGGCTTCTTATGCAAAATTCCTCTGGGATGTTGATGAAGATGAAGATAAAGAGTGTCAAACTACAAGTGATCATGGCCATGCGTATCCACCTGATCTCTTTCAAGAAACTAAAAGCAGCCCTCATGTTACTGCAGCCTTTTAATCCTACCTCACTGAGTGAACTTGGATATATATCTTAATAAAAACGATGACGCGTGCCCTTTTTTCACCTCTTGGAACAGGCTACTGTATATAGGGTTTAGTTGAGTATAGCTGACTATCTAGCTCTAAATAACTTATGTCATAAATAAGAGAAAGCTGTATCCTTTCTGCTGTATAATAGTGAGGCTTCCACTGCTGTATCTTCTGAGAATGTGAAATTTTGGTAGAAATTAATGAATAGAGAGTGGCCTTTTTATGGTTTTATCCTGGACTAGATATTCTTAAAAATAGTAGTCACCCAAATGTAATACGATTACTCATTCATATGGACACAGTAAACCACATACATGCTTGCCTGAAATTTGTGTAATTCCAGTCTCCTTCTTCCTCTGTCAAAATGTATAATAACTTGCTATGAAATTTATAATTATAGTTTAAAAATCGATTAGAGAGCTAGAGATATGGTGTAGTATATGTAACCCTACTACACTGTACCATAGTTGTTATTATTAAAAAATTTGGGCAAGCAATTGAAAATTGATCCAATTCCATGCACCAAAGGAAAACAAAAACAGAAAACCTTAGAATATTCATATATAACTCCAACAGGTGGATTGGGTTTAAATAACAAAAATCAACGGCTCCAAATGTAGATGGGACTTGAAACAGGAACATGTGGCATCGTTTCATATTTCTTATACTGTTTCTTTGTCGGCTGGCGGCTGCAACATTTTCATTTTCTATTCCTCAGCCATTTAATCGTATGTATGGGTTCGCTTGTCATGTCTTGATTTCCTTTTCTTTTCACATGTAAGAACAAGATGGACTCATTGATAAGGTGATAGCATGTTTGAGAGTGCGTCTTATTTAACAATATTTGTCTCTTCTCATCATTTTGTACTGACTCGATGAGAAATAATATATATCATTGTTATTTGGCCTTATTTTTTTATTTGAGGCCCGACAAATATTGATAAATTTTTATTTCTAGCTAGATTGATACACATTCCTTCTCTTTATCGGACAAAAGTTGTACAGTATCCTATAAGATTGGAGGGAGTGTGCATTACAATTATAAATAGTAAGAAAAGGAAACGCAAATTGGAAGTACATGAGTCATGAGTGATGTATTAGCGTTGAGTGCATTTGCAATCAATATATAATATAATATGTAAGACCTAAGCTTACAGGATTTCATCAACTTAATTATTCATATGTCAAATTCTCTGTAATAGTCTTTTGTACTTAACATGTTTCTATCTCATATTTTTGTAATTTCTTAGTGTAACAGGAAAGTTATAATCAATATCAATATTTATTATTATATTTTTAATAAAAAAAAAATTTAATAGTTACACATTATATTATGAATTATTCTTCGGGTTTAGTTCTTATAAGAATATATGTATGTTTTGAATCATCATTCTTTATAGATGATAATACTTCATTCTCTTATTATGTTTATATAATTTAATTGTTATTTATTTAATTTTACTTTTTGTAATTTTTTTCTCATCCATAATTGGAAGATTTTTTTGTTATAATTCTCTTTGTATGTCACATACATTACAAAAGATTTTTTCCTCGTATAGAATCACAAATCAGAGGAACAAGATTCTCTTCCATTGTAATATCAAATTTTTGGTATTTTGACTGCGAATTAAATATTAATTATTAATTCTCCTCTTTTCCTTTTTTTCTTATTTTTTTCTACAGACAAAATCACAAACCAGAATAACACGTACTATTCTTCCATTAAAACAGAGTTTTTTTGCATATCTTTTGGGTGTTGCATGACTTTAGCATACCAAAAGTGAGAAGTAAATAAAGTTCCTTAGATTTTTTAACACACTCTGATTTTTTCATTATTTAACTATTTCTTTTGGTTTCTATTTTCCTCTTCAAGAATTAAAGATATACATTTTGTTATGGGAGAGAAATTTCTATTTGTAACACTATGATTTTTCATAATGTGTGATTAAGTATTTGAATTAAGATACAAGAAGATTTACATTGTAATTTAGGTTATTTAATGAACTAATAAATAAAATAAAGTGTGTTGTTGGTGTGCTATTGAATGTATAAGAGAGGGTATGGTTAGATACTTTATAAGGGCAAATAGAAAAACTCTCAAAAATACTTTTAATGTTTAAATGCAAAAAATTTATTGTTTTCAATTATCTTTTCATTCTCCTTCTCCTCTTCCAAGTTTATCATCTTCTAAGAGAGAAGTTAAACTTTTATTCTTAGTAGCTTATTCTCTTCTTCCATAGAGCTTCTTTGAATGTCATGAAGTGGATAAGTTCTTCTCCATCCTCCTCTAACCTCTTCTACAATACCTAAAAAATATTTTAAAAAATATGAAAAATAAGAGTAATGTCTTGAAAATTGAAAAAAAAATTCAAAAATATTAAAAAACAAAAGTAATTTCTTGAAATTGAAAAAGATATGAAATTTTAAAAATATGAAAATAGAAAAAAAAAAAAAGTAATGCTTGAAAATTTTGGGTTTCATTAAAAAAAACCCTAAAACTCCCCATAAATTGAAAACTTGAATATTTAAAGTTTCGTAAAAAAAATCATAAATTCAAAATATATATATTTAAGGTTTCAATGATTAAATCCTAAATTGAAACCCTGAATATTTAAGGTTTAAAAAATAATACCTTAAATAATTAGGGTTTCATAAATGAAACATTAAATCTAAACCCTAAATATTGGGGTTTCATTAATCAAACCCTAATTATTTAGGGTTTTATTATTGGAACCCTAAATTGAAACCCATAATATTTAGGGTTTCATAAAAAAAATTAAATGTATAATATTTTCATAAATAAAACTCTAATTTACAAACCACAAATATTTAAGATCTAATAAACAAAATCTCAATTATTTAGGGTTTCATTAATAACAACCTAAATTGAAACCATAAATAATTAAAGTTTCATTAATGAGAGCCTAAATTGAAACCTTAAATAATTAAGTTTTCATCAATAAAACCCTTAATAGAAACCATAATTATTTAGGATTTCTTTAATGCACCTAAATTATTTAGGATTTCACTAATGAAACCTTAAAACTTACCTTAAATATTTGGGGTTTCGTAAATAAAATCCTAAATATTATAGGTTTTATAAAAGCAACTCTAAGTTGAAAACAAAAATATCTATGATTTCATTGATTAAATTCTAAATTTCATCCTAAATTGTAGCCCTAAATATTTAGGGTTTCAAAAATGAAACATTAACTATTTAAGGTTTCATAAATGAAACATTAAATCAAAACCCTAAATATTTAGGGTTTCATTAATGGCATCCTAAATTAAAACCCTAAATAATTAAAATTTTCTTAATTGGAGATTAAATTTAAACCCTAAATAATTTGGGTTTCATAAACAAGACCCTTAATAGAAACCCTAATTATTTATGGTTTCTTTAATGACACCCTAATTATTTAGGATTTCATTAATGAAACCCTAAAACTCACCCTATATTAAAACCCTGAATAGTTAGGGTTTCATAAATAAAATCCTAAATATTAAGGGTTTCATAAAAGAAACCTTAAGTTGAAAGCATAAATATCTATGGTTTCTTTGATTAAATTCTAAATTTCATCCTAAATTGAAACCCTAAATATTTAGGGTTTCAAAAAGGAAACCTTAACTATTTAAGGTTTCATAAATGAAACATTAAATTGAAATATTAAATATTTAGGGTTTCATTAATGACATCCTAAATATAAATCCAAAATATCTAGGGTTTCATTAAGAAACCCCTAAATATTTAAGGTTTTGCTAAATGAAACCCTAAATTGAAACCATAAATATTTAAGGTTACAATAATTAAATCCTAAATTTCATCCTAAATTGAAACCCTAAATATATAGGGTTTCATAAATTAAAATTAAATCAAAATCCTAAATATTTACGGTTTAATTAATGAAACTCTAATTATTTAGGATTTTATTAATGCAACCGTAAATTGAAACTTAAATATATAGGGTATCATTAATCACATCCTAAATTGAGGCTCTAAATATTTAAACACTAAATAATTAGGGTTTCATAATTAAAACACTTAACCGAAACCATTAATAACTTGTGGTATAAAATGAAGCACTAAATAGAACCCCAATTATTTAGGGTTTCAATAAAGAAACACTATTTTTTTAAGGTTTCATTAATGAAACATAAAACTCATCCTAAATTAAGACACTGAATATTTAATATTTCATAAATAAAATCCTACATATTTAGGATTTCATAAACAAAACCCTAAATTTTAAAACATAAATATTTAAGGTTTCATTAATTAAATCCTCCATTGAAACCCTAAAAATTCAAGATTTCAAAAATGGATCCTTAACTATTTAAGGTTTCATAAATTAAATATTAAATCGAAACCCTTAATATTTAGGGTTTTATAAATGTAATATTAAATCGAAACCCTAAATATTTAGGATTTCATTAATGGAATCCTAAATGTAAACCCAAATTATCTAAGGTTTCATTAAAAAAAAAACCTTAAATACTTAAGATTTTGCTAAATGAAACCTTAAATTGAAACCATAAATATTTAGGGTTACAATAATTAAACCCTAAATTTCATCCTAAATTGAAACCCTAAATATATGGGGTTTCATAAATTAAATATTAAATCAAAATCCTAAATATTTACAATTTAATTAATGAAACCCTAATTGTTCGGGGTTTCATTAATGAAACCGTAAATTGAAACCTTAAATACATAGGGTGTCATTAATCACATCCTAAATTGAAGCCCTAAATATTTAAACACTAAATAATTAGGGTTTCAAAATTAAAACACTTAATCAAAACCATTAATAACTTGTGTTTAAAAAATGAAGCACTAAATAGAAACCCCAATTATTTAGGGTTTCAATAAAGAAACACTAACTTTTTAGGGTTTCATTAATGAAACATAAAACTCACCTTAAATGGAAACTTTGAATATTTAAGATTTCGTAAATAAAATCTTATATATTTAAGGTTTCATAAACAAAACCCTAAATTAAAATATAAATATTTAGGATTTCTTTGATTAAATCCTAAATTTCAACCTAAATTGAAACCTTAAAATTTTAGGGTTTCAAAAATAAAACCTTAAATAATTAAGGATTCATAAAATAAATCTTAAATATTTAGAGTTTCATTAATTGAACCGTAAATTGAAACCCAAAATTATTTAGGGTTTCATTAACGTAACCATAAATATTTAAAGTTTCATAAACAAAACCTTAATTTTTTAGGATTTTATTAATGATAGCCTAATAATCACTTTATTTACGTAAATATTGCATCATATTTTGTAGTGATTATCTAATGTTCTCATGATTTTTAGCTTAGTTTGAATTCATTTTATATAGATTTATATAATTTTGTTAATTCTAACCATAGGAAGCTATTTTGGTAGAAATATATTCAAATTCATGTTTTGCAGACCTATGTTCAACAACAAGGGAAGACAAAGAATTGAGACATCTTGCGCTTAGCGCCACCGTTCGTTGAGTACACCTACTACTGAGCGCCACCTACTGCTAAGCGAGGCAAGCGGCCTATGAAGCGTTAAGTGCAAGGTTGTGCTAAGCGAACGTTTATCTCGAATTAAAGATTCGCTAAGCGCTTAGTTGCATTTAGCGAAAGCCCTGTATCTGAGATGAAGATCTGAAGAATCGCAAACTTGCACTCAGCAGGTATTCGCACTAAGCGAAAGTTCACTTATAATATATTAACTTCACCTTGTAATAAGGAAAAAGATTCAAACTTAGTTGAACTTTTAGCAGCTTTCTCCTCTGTTCTTCCTCTATTCTCCCTCTCCTATTTTTGTAACCTTTTCAAAGTTTCTCATGACAAAGAGAGGCTAATCCATTAGTGTTAAGGACTTGGAACTAGGTGCTGAACATGTAAACATTTTCCTTCATATTTATTCAATGAAATATTTAGTTTAATATTCATTTCTTTATCTTTATTCTTATTATATGATTTGATCAGTTATATATGTATGTTTTAGAGTTTAACTGCCATTGACAAATGTTTTTGAACTTAGAACTGAGTTTTAACTCTAATGGAATGTATTTCTAGACATTGGATAGACTATATTAGCTTCGTAAAGATCTCTGAGCTTCATCAAATCACTCAACTGAACTTACCGAGACATCGGAAATGAGGTTGAACAATTTAGGCTTGATTTGATGAGACATCACGTTTTGAGCACTTTTAGATCGAAGCTAATCTGAACTATTACTTTGAATGAAGAATATATCTTGTATGTTTACATGGGAAGCAAACCGGTTGAACCAAATCCTCAACATATCCATCATTTCCTTCTCACACTCAAGCACACCAATTGTTCGATCATAGTCTTGAATCACCATCATCGTTTTTATTGTTTATCTTTAATGTTTAGTTTATTTTCTGTTGTTACTATGTTTTATAACACAAACAACTTTTAAAAACCAAATTAATGTTTAAGAATTGATTATTTTACTAATAGTCAAATACTTACAATTCCCCGTGGATTTGATACTAGGATCTTTCCTTTCAAACTACTTATGCGATATTTGGTTTGCTTGCTAAAATATTTCATCATAGCCTTAATTAAAATCCTAAATAATTTGGGTTTATAAATACAAACCCTTATTTTTTAGGTTTTCTTCACCCTAATTATTTAGGATTTCATTAATGAAACCCAAAAATTCACCCTAAATTGAAACCCTATATATTTAAGGTTTCGTAAATAAAACCATTAATATAAACCATAATTATTTATAGTTTCTTTAATGACACCCTAATTATTTAGGATTTCATTAATGAAACCTTAAAAATCAACCTAAATTAAAACATTAAATATTTAAGGTTTCATAAATAAAATCCTAAATATTAAGGATTTCATAAAAGAAACCTTAAGTTGAAAACATAAATATTTATGGTTTCATTGATTATATTCAAAATTTTATCCTAAATTGAAATCCTAAATATTTAGAGTTCAAAAGTAAAACCTTAAATATTTAGGTTTTCAAAAATGAAACCTTAACTATTTAGGGTTTGATAAATGAAACATTTAATTAAAATCCTAAATATTTAAGTTTTCATAACTGTAATATTAAATTGAAACCCTACATATTTAGGGTTTCATAAAAAAAATCATTAAATATTTAAGGTTTTGTTCAATGAAACCTTAAATTGAAACCATAAATATTTAATGTTTCATTTTTTAATCCTAAATTTCATCCTAAATTGAAACCTTAAAAATTTAAGGTTTGAAAAATAAAACCCTAAATAATGAAGGTTTCACAGATAACATCATAAACATTTAGGGTTTCATAAATGAAATATTAAATCAAAACCCTAAATATTTATGGTTGAAATGTAGGGTTTCATTTATCAAAATCCTAAATAATTAGGGGTTTCTTTATGAAACCCTAAATATTTCGAGTTTCAATTTACAATTCCATTAATGAAACTCAAAATATATAGGGTTTCAATAATATAACCATAAATATTTAGGGTTTCATAAATGAAATCTCATTTATTTAGGGTTTCATTAATGCCAGCCTAAATTGAAACCCTAAATAATTAAAATTTCGTTAATAAGAGCCTAAATTAAAACCCTAAATATTTTGGGTTTCATAAAGAAAACCCTAAAACTCACTCTCAATTGAAACCCTGAATATTTTAAGTTTCATAAATAAAATCCTAAATATTAAGCTTGTCATTAATGAAACCCTAAATAATTGAACTTTCATTTACGAAAACCTAAATATTGATGGTTTAAATTTTGTGTTTATTTATGAAAATCCAAATATTTGGGGGTTTATAAATAAAACCTTAAATTTAAATCCTAGATATCTAGAGTGTTATAATTAAAACACTAAATCAAAACCGTAATTATTAGGGTTTCATTATTAAAGCACTAATTTTTTAAGGTTTCATAAATAAAATCTTCAATATTTAAGGTTTCTAAAACAAAATGGTAAATTAAAAACATAAATATTTAGGGTTTCATTGATTAAATCCTATATTTCATCCTAAATTGAAAACCTACATATTAAGGGTTTTATAATTAAAAGATAAAATAAAAAATCCTAAATATTTATGGTTGCAATTTAGGGTTTCATTTATCAAAATCCTAAATATTTTTTCAGTTACTTTATGAAGCCCTAAATATTTAAGATTTCAATTTACGATTTCATTAAAGGAACCCTAAATAATTAGGGCTTCATTAATGTGACCCTAAACACTTAGGGTTTCAATTTAATGTTAGCTTTATAAAACCCTAAATATTAAGGGTTTTGATTAGATTTTTTAGTTATGAATTTCAAAACATTTATGACACCCTAAATATTGAGAGTTTTATATTAGAAAAACTAAATATATAGGGTTTTAATTTATGATGAAATTTAAAATTTAATGAATGAAACCCTATATATTTATGTTTCCAATTAAGGATTTGGGATTTTATTTATGAAATCCTAAATATTCAGGGTTTAAATTTAACGCGTGTTATGAAACCCTAAATAATTATGGATTCATTAAATAAAACTTAAATATTTAGGGTTTCGATTAAGGGTTTTATTTATGAAACCCTAAAGTTTGATTAATGACATCTTAAATTAAAACCTTAAATAGTTAGGATTTCAAAAATAACACATCAAATTTAAACCATCAATATTTAGCGATTCATAAATAAAACCCTTAATTTAAATCATTAACAATTTGTTTTTCATAAATTAAACACTACATCAAAACCCTAGTTATTTAAGATTTATTTACTAAAACCCTAATTATTTAAGGTTTCTTTCATGAAACCTTAACTCACACTAAATTTAAACCTTAAATATTTAAGTTTTCACAAACAAAATCTTAAATATTTAGGGTTTCATAAATGAAATTATAAATTCAAAACATAAATATTTAAGGTTTCATTTATTAAATCCTTAACTGTAACCCTAATATTTAAGGTTTAAAAATAATACCTTAAATATTTAAGGTTTCATAAATGAAACATTAAATATAAACCCTAATTATTTAGGGGTTTCATTATTGGAACCTTAAATTAAAACCCAAAATATTTAAGATATCATAAAGAAATCATTCAATATTTAAAGTTTTGATAAATTAAACTTTAAATTGCAATCATAAATATTTAGGATTTCCTAAGTGAAACTTCAATTATTTAGGGTAAAATTAATGACAGTCTAAATTGAAACTCTCAATAATTAAAGTTTTAATAATGAGATCTTAAATAGAAATCTTAAATAACTAGGATTCCATAAATAAAACTCTTAATCAAAACCTTAATTATTTTGGATTGCTTTAATAACACCCTAAATATATAGGGTTTCATTGATTAAATTCAAAATTTCATCCTAAATTAAAATTCTAAATATTTACGATTTCAAAAATGAAACATTAATTATTTAAAGTTTCATAAATGAGACATTAATTTAAAATCCTAAATATTTAAGGTTTAATAAATGTAACATTAAATTAAAACCTTAAACATTTAGAGTTTCATTAATGGATCCCTAAATGTAAACCCAAAATATTTTGGGTTTCATAAAGAAACCTCGAAATATTGAAGGTTTTAATAAATGAAACTCCAAATTGAAACCATAAACCCTAAATTTCATCCTAAATTAGGGTTTCATAAATTAAACTTTAAATCGAAACCCTAAATATTTATGATTACATTTATGAAACCTTAAATAGTTAAGGTTTAACTAATGGAATTGTAATTTGAAACTTTAAATATTTAGGATTTCATAAATAAAACCCTAAATTTAAATTATAAATATTTAGGATTTCATAAACGAAACCTCAATTATTAAAAGTTTCATTAATGACAACCTAAATTGAAACTCTAAATAATTAGGATTTCATAAATAAAACCCTAAATATTTAAGGTTTCATAAATAAAATGCTTAATTGAAACCATTAATAACTTGTGTTTCATAAACCAAACACTAAATTTAAACCCTAATTATTTATGATTTCATTAATGAAACACTAATTATTTTGGGTTTCATTAATGAAACCCTAAAACTTACCCTTAATTGAAATCCCAAATGTTTAAGGTTTCATAAATAAAATCTCAAATATTTAGGGTTTCATAAACGAAACCCTAAATTAAAAACATAAATAATTAAGGTTTCATTGATTAAATTTTAAATTTTATTCTAAATTGAAATCTTAAATATTTAGGGTTTCAAAAATAAAATCCTAAAATATTTAGGGTTTCATAAATGAAACATAACATCAAAACCCTAAATATTTATAGTTGCAATTTATAGTTTTATTTATCAAAACCCTAAAGATTTAAGGTTTCATTAATGTAACCCTAAATGTTTATGGTCATGATTTCAAGTTAGATTTATGATACCTTAAATATCTATGGTTTTGATTTAATGTTACATTTATCACTTCCTAAATATTTAAGGTTTTATTTATGAAACCTTAAATATTTAGGATTTTATTTTAGAAAACTTAAATATTTAGGATTTCAATTTAGGAAGAAATTTAGAATTGAATAAATGAAACCCTAAATATTTATATTTTCAATTAAGAATTTCATTTATGAAACCCTTATTATTTAGGATTTTATTTATAAAACCTTAAATATTCAAGGTTTCAATTTAAAGTCAATTGTAGGGTTTCATTAATGAAACCCTAAATAAATATCGATTCATTAAAAAAACCCTAAATAACTAAGGTTTCAATTAAAAGTTTTATTTATAAAATCATAAATATTTAGGGTTTTATTTATGAAACCATAATTATTTAGGGTTTTAATTTAAGCCGTCATTAATGACACCCTAAACCATAAATATTTAGGGTTTCAATTAATGTTTCATTAATGAAATCCTATGCATTTAGGGATTCATTTTATTAATGAAATCCTAAATATTTAGCATTTCAATTTAGGATGAAATACTATGCATTTAAGGTTTCATTTTATTAATAAAACCTTAAATATTTAGTGTTTCAATTTAGGCCGTCATTAATGACATCCTAAACAATTGAGGTTTTGCTAATAAAACCCTAACTATTTATGATTACAATTTAGGGTTTCATTTTTAAAAACCCTAAATATTTTGGGTTTTATTAATTAAACCATAAATGAAGCCCTTAATTTGAAATCATAGATATTTAAGGTTACTTCAATTAGAACCTAAATTTTATCCTAAATTCAAACGCTAAATATTTAGGATTTCATTAATAAAATGAAACCGTAAATGCATAGGATTTCATTAATGAAACATAAAATTGAAATCCTAAATATTTACAGTTCATTAATGAAACCTTAATTATTTAGGATTTCATTAATGGAACCCAAAATTGTGATCCTAAATATTTAGGGTTTCATAAATAAACTCTCAAATAATTAAGATTTTGATAAAAGAAACCATAAATTGAAACCATAAGAATTAAGGGTTTTAGGAATTCATACATAAAACTATAAATTGGTACCTTAAATATTTAAAGTTTCATAAATGAAACCTTAAATAGATACACATAAATTGAAACCCTGAATATTTAGGAATTCGTACATAAAACTATAAATTGGAACAATAAATTTGTAGGGTTTCATTAATGAAATTTCTAAATATTTAGGAATTCATAAATGAAATCCCAAAATATTTAGTGTTTTATAAACGAAACATTAAAATGAAACCCTAATTATTTATGGTTTAATTACTGAAACCCTGAAATATTTAGAATTTTGTAAATAAAATCTTCAATATTTACGATTTCATAATGAAACCTTAAATTTTTAGGGCTTCATTAATAAATCTTAATTATTTAAGGTTTCATTGATAAAACCCTAAATTTTATCTAAAATTGAAACCCTAAGAATTAAGGATTTTATAAATGAAATTGTAAATCAAAACCTTAAATATTTAAGGTTTCATTAATAAAACCTTATTTATTTATGATTTCTTAAATAAAACCCAAAATATTTAGGATTTGATTAATGAAACCCTAAACTTCACCCTAAATATTTAGGGTTTCATAAATAAAATAAAAATAATCATAATTTCTTGAAAATTTAAACAAATTTGAAAAAACAAGAGTATAATTTTAAATTTTGAAAAAAATAAAAATTTAAAATATGAAAAAAAAAAAAACAAGTGTAATGTATCATTTTTTTTAAAAAAAAATGAAAAACTTAAAATAGTATAAAAACAAGATTATGAAAAATAAGAATAATGTCTTACAAATTTGAAAAAAATGAAAAAAAAAATTAAATAATATAAACAAACAAGAGTGATGTCTTAAAATTTTTGAAATAAATTGATTTTTTTTAAATATATGGAAATAAACAAGAGAAATGTCATGAAATTTAAAAAAAAAAATATTAAAAACTAGAAGAAAGTCTTCAAAATTTTGAAAAAATAAATAAAAATAAATATTAAAAAAGAGAGGAATGTCTTGAAAAAAAATTAAAAATACAAATGAAAATTTTAAAAATATGAAAATATGAAGAAGAAAAAGTAATGTTTTGAAAATTTGACAAGATATATATAAGCATATCATTTTTGTGTATTATGTTGCAATTTGTATTAAGTATTCATAAAAAAAAATGTCAATTATATGTAATAATTTACTTATACATAACATTTAAGTAATCGAATAATTATAAACATATTTAATTAGTAGTAATATGTAATAATTAAGATTAAAATGTCAGTTATAAAAAAAATACTTTGTAATTATCATTAATGATAAGTAACATAAAATTTATTTTTAATTTTGGTGAAACTGCAATGTTGCATATAATGTTGTATAATTTGTATCAGATGGTTGATTAAATTGAAAATTCATTTAATTAGTATTTATATATTATTAATTTGTAATTTATTAGAGACCAAAGATGTAAGTCTACAAAATATTATGCTTTTAAAAATTGTACAAGTTTCATATTTTTTATTTTAAATTTTTTGAGAAAAATTAATACGTAATATCAATGTAAGTTTAATTTACTGATCAAACTTTATCAAATTAATTTTTTTCCTAAAAGTTTTTTTTTAAGATTCTACTAGAATTTTTTGGCTAATTTTTTTTTTTTTTACAAAATTTTTTCCTATAACTTTAAATTGTAATTGTATTAGATAATTTTTTTTAAGGTTTAAATATGTTTGTAATCTCCTAATTGGAATTTTTTTTGTCCATTAAATTTAAATTTTTATTTTTTAATCAATTTTTAAAATATTATTTTTATTTTTCTTGATTAATTATTACCGATTTAGATGTACAAGTGATGATTTTTTTACCGTTAAAGAAACGAGATGGAATATTTTTTAAATTATGAGACTAAAAAAAAAATTGGACACAAAAAACAAAATTACCTAAATATATTCAAATCAATTCTCGATCTCTAAATTTCAAAACAAATATTTTACATCTATTTTATTTCAATAAATGTAATATTCACTGATTTATTTATTTTAATTTCTTTGAAATATTTACTGATACATATTAGTTGCTCTGGACTCTGAAGTCTAAAGTCTACACACATGATAAGAAATAGCCTCTCCGCCACCCATCTTCTTTCTGGTCGAATAATAATTCAGCCAAGAGTCCAAGACAATGATGGGATTGGGTACCGCAAATAGAGCTTCAACTATTGGAGATAAATTAAGATTTTTTTTTTTCTTTCTTTCTCGTTTTTAAGGTTTCATCATACTTAATTTGCATCATTTCGACTTTGTTTTTGCAAGAACTTATCTTTGGGATCAATTTGGCATATTTGTTTATAATTAAGAAGTAAACTTTTTGGGTCATCCCTCGTCCGTGAATACAAAGGGAAAATCACGAGAAGATCGCCCCATTCACCAAGCATGCCATAGGAATAGCCGAATAGGATTTCTAAATCTCAAAACTGTTAAACAAATTGGAGATGTTCATATAATTGAAATTAAACATAAAAAATTGTATTTGATTGTCTCATCTTGGTCCTGATAATTGAACACATGACATGGGTACATTACTAAAAAAACTAGCCTGTCCCGATGAAGTAGCTTCTCCACTACTCAATTTCATGAAAGCTGAATAAGTACCAGATTGAGATAATGAGGGAGGATCAGGTACAGTGCACAAACCGTCAAGCATTTGAGCCACCTTAGTCATTGAAGGCCTCAAACTCACATCATCCTGTATGCACCAAAGAGCAACTTTAAGAGCAGACTCAACCCTTTCATCCTTCTCATCAATATCTATCTTTGGATCAATAACCTCTTTCAGTTTCCCTTCATCCATCATTCTGAACACATAAGATGGAAAATGTGCTTTCTCCGCCCCTTCCCATTGATCATAGTTCTTCCTCCCTCCAATTATCTCAAGCAAGAGCATTCCATAGCTGAACACATCACTCTTCTCCGAAATTGCATAGTTAGTGATCCATTCTGGTGCTAGATACCCTCTTGTGCCCCTTAGAGTTGTGAACACATGGCTCTGCTCGCGGCTCATTAGCTTAGCCAATCCAAAATCTGATACCTTAGCCGCAAAGTTATCATCAAGAAGAACATTTTGTGGCTTAATATCACAGTGGATGATTCTCACTTCACACTCCTCGTGGAGATAGGCCAATCCCTTAGCCGTTCCTATTGCAATGTTGTACCTCGTGTCCCAGTTCAACAACAAGGTGTTGTCACTGTTCTTGAAGATCCATTTGTCCAAAGAACCCCTTGCCATGTATTCATAGACAAGAAGGCGATGAGGACCCTCAGCACAAAACCCTTTGAGCTTAACCAGATGAACATGATGAATACTTCCAATTATGGACACTTCTGCTTTAAACTCTTTTGCACCTTGTCCAACACCTTCCAATTTCTTCACAGCCAACTGGGTTCCATCTTCAAGCACACCTAGATACACTGAGCCAAAACCTCCTTCCCCAATTTTTGTGGAAAAGTCCTTAGTTGCTCCACAGAGAGCAGCAAAAGTAAAACGTGCAGGCATCCCAGAGAGACTGTCCAAGAACTCATCATCTTCATCCAAGTCATCTTGAGGATACTTGGCAACATTCTTCTTCCTTTTGTACAAGTACCAGAATCCTGTTATAAGACCAACTATAACCAGAACTGTGAGAACTACTATGACCACAACTAGCACAGTGTCATTCCTTCCCTTTTTGTTGTCATGTCCATCATCACTACTAATGGAGACCTTCATGAATGAAACATAACCACCGCTACCGCCACCAGCGCCCTTCTTATAGCGTTGGAAACTCCCAGTCTGATCAAAATGAAAGCATCTTCCTGTACTGTTTTCAAAGAAAAGCACAAGGCATGAACAGTTTCCCAAGCAAGTCTCTTTGCAAGCATTGAGGTTTGATTTTGAAACCGGAGCAGTGTAGTTGAGAGCAAAATAATCAAGCTCTTCACCAACATATACAAGTTCTGTTGAACTCCTAGAACAGGTGGAGATGTTGGGAGGTTTGCAATCAAAACGAGATCTGAGAAGTTTGGGGCAGATGCACCAGTTTTCAAAGAAGCAAACATAATAAGGATCACAAGGCTGAGGAATACCACAAGGGTCTTGAGGTACCTTAATTGCCTCAGGGTTAGGAGCCCTCCCTTTGTTAAGATCATAAAAAGTGATTGCACCATTTGGGTCTAAGGTAGCAGCCCACAATGACTTGGGATCTGAGTGCTCAGAGAACACAACTTTCCACAGCAAATCTCTATTTATGTCATAAAAACACAATGAATTGGACACCAAAGACGCAGAGTGAACCTTACCACCAGTGTTATTTTTCTGGGCCACTTCTCCAGAAAGGGACCAGTACACTTGTGGAGTTTCAAATCCTGCATAGAGAACCAAATCACCTGCCTTATAACAAAGAAATTGACACATGTTCAAGCTGTTGTGGAAGCTTTTGAGTGTCATTCCTTCCACAAAGGCTTGTCCTGGCAAAAGAGTATCAGTGGGATGACTAAAACTTTGCCAAATAGCTGTCCCATTTTCCCCACGCAACACCAAATTCCCCGAGTCAAGCAATTCCATGGATCTTACTTTTTGTCCTGTTGTGTTTGTTGCCCAAACTACACCATTCCCACCTTCCAAATATGCATTCCCATCACGGCCAAGCACAAATTTATCAGAAGCCCCAACGAGTAAGCCTCTGTTGGCAGTCCAAACCACTTTGAAGCTGCTAAAGTGCATGACAACTAAAACAAACGATGAAACATCAAGAGTGGTAAAGAATCCAAAACCGAAAGCTGAGCTGTTGGATTGCAAGAAAAAACCATTATGGTCGCTCCAATCCGGTTGAGAGGCACTGAACCCAGGATATATCTGACTTATATGTTCATCTTTGGCCAGGCAGGTTCCAAACAAAAGGAGCACACACAAAAACAAGGTCCCACATCTGAATATGCCCATGATTTCTATCACAACTGCAATATTAAAACATTGAGTTTTAACTCCAAAAAATTTTTATCATGAGAAGATAAATACTACTAATTTGGTCAGTATTATATTACTACAGTTTGCTAGACAGCTTGATTTACAAGACAAAGAATTAATATGGAATTGCTTCCTTCAGTGAAACAAATTAAAGTAATTGAAACTACCGTAAATAGAAGGAGATTTTCATGGAAAAAATAAGGTTGCTAGTGCAGTAAAGCATGTTATGTTACATTAGTACCACTGCAGGTATGACAAACCTTAATTATTTTGCATATTCAGTAGCAGAAGCGATGTAAGCATAATGTTAGAAATGTAGAAGGAAGTGACTCTTGGGCAGGTTATGGGAATTGTGTTGTGAGTCCAATTGAGTTTCTTTTCTGCATTTTCTCCATGGGTCATGGCAGTGGCAGGATATGGTTGAAATGCTATTAGCTAGCTTTCACTATATGTCTAATAAATGGTAGGGACGTCTAATAAATGGTAGGGACGTCTATGTTGTTGCGTAGTTGCATTATGGTCCTAAACTTACCTATTTTTGAGGTTATTGTTCTTTTTTTTACATGTTGTTCATCTTGACTCGTTGACTACGTAGTATCGTATTGTTAAAAATAGTAATATTAAATAAATGAAGCGATAAATAGAAAAGTAAATTGTAAAAAATGTTGTGAAAAAAAGAGAAATACAATCATATACTCATGAATAATATGATAATAAATCTTCTTATACAAAGTATGTAAAAAAATATTCGATGCAAAGCTTTTATTTCATTTAATGCATTTTTAGTTTGAAAATATGAAATTGAATTATTTTTTCATTATAAACATAATTTAAATAATAAAATAGTAATTCTAGTTTATTTCATCCATTCAGATTCGTTTATTTTGTTTAACTTATCATTATGATTTATGAGAAGGCTACACTTAGGTAACTTTTAATGATCTACGAGAATAGAGAAGGTTACAATTAGGTAACTTTTTCCTCGTTTCCCTTTTTATTTATAGTCCTTATGTGGTTGGGGATTCAAAGGGTATAAATTCCTAGAAGCATGTTGAAGTAGAAAAGGAAAAGACTATTTTTTTAAATAGGAAGAGGTGATTGTTTGACAAACGGGAGCATTTGCAAATTCCAGAAAAGGAGGCCCTCAACCAGAAAATTATTTGTCCTCTGAATCTGATAATAAATTTATCTTTTCAGAATGAGTTGGCATTGTACCCGGCTAGCCACCTGCCACATTAGTTTCGACCGAACCATATTTATTACACTACACTCTACGTACTCTGTTATTTCTATTTCATTATTATGTACTCTCACGCATCAAAATGAAAGGATGCATTTAATTAATTAATATCTTCAAAATATAAATTACAATAGTTAATGTTTTTCTTTATTTAATAATAGTAATTAGGAACATTTACAATTACTCTGTCTCTAATTAACCTAGAATCTATTGTTAACAGATTAGATTACATTACATACTTTAAAGAACAAATCAAGATTTCTAAGATGTGCACTAAAGACACTCCTTTCTCTTCTCCTTGAATCTCTCCACAAGAAAGAGTACTTATCAGTTTATCCTCCTTCACCAATTCCAACGGGGGCACTCTCAAAAATCAAAATAGCTGCTGCAACCTGCAACATCTTAAGGTTGCATCAATTCATCTAGCTATTAACAAATGATTCCAACCTGTTGTAAGGGTAAGGGTGGGTTGCAAATTCTCAAACTGAAGAAAAACTAATGTTGAAAAAGTCTAAAGTTATATAGGAAAAAGATTGGCATATAGTCAAATTATATGAGGTCAATACTGATAAAAAAAAAAGTAACAACCTACTAAAGTTTAAAGTTATATGATGACACTTGAAGCCTGTTTAGTGACAAACCAATCCTACTACTTTTTTTACATTTTAGTTTCTGACGGTGATCGACAAAAGAAAGGGAGAGAAACCTTGAATGCCACGGCGTGTAGTTCATGAATAATATATATCACGTGAAGATCAGGATTGTACCTCGAGTGTGAATAGCTTCCAAAAGGCAATCAAAGTCAAAATTACTAAAATATCTTTAGAAGCTTGCTTCGGGGATGCATGGTATAAGTATAACTGGTGAGAATTGGTGAAGAAAAATAAAATTTCCGAACTCATGCTATATATGAAAAAGAAAAAATAGCTCATTATTTCTACTTCATATTTTATCTAGCCTTTTTTTTCTAGAGGATCATTTTATCTAGCTAGTAGTATGGAAAATGTTGTCATCCTACATGTAAGTAATAATTAATTGGCTTATCACAATTAAACCTAAATTTATGACTTTAACATCCTTCTAATCGTTGCTGCATGTAACCCTAGTGGTTTTTCGGTACAGTAATCCTTTTTTTTTTTTAATGATCCTTGAATGTATTTGATGATCACGGTACAGTAATTCTAGTGGTATGTAAGTATAGCAAAAAATTTCTAATGCTTCGTTGATGACAAAAATAACGTTAAAAGAAACAAAAACATGCATATTTAGACTTCCAACAATAATTTCACATTCACCCTTTTAATAACTCTTTAAAGAATTTTATAAATGAAATGTTATGATCTATTAACCATGTCAACTTTTTATGCCCACACTGCATCACTTTTTTTTATCATTAGCTAAAGCAAAATAATTAAATACATCAACTTAATTATTCAACACCTTAGATACAATAAAATGCAATGTTTAGTATGATATTTGTTTTAATGAATATCATATAAATTTTGTATAATATACATCATCTATTTTTTTATTTAGAAAAATCATCTATTTCTTTTCAAAATTGTTTATTTCTCAGAATTCTCTTATTTGATAAGTGGAAGATTAAACTTCTAAGATATAATTAGATATTAAAAATTCCCTTAAAAAATAGATATTAAAATAGATATTCTTCAAATAGTAATTTTGCAAATATGTTGCAGTTGGTGGGATCTCTATATTTTTGGCATTTCTTGTGCCAAGGTTGATTTCATTATATTAATAAAAAAAATCATCTTGCCTTTAAAACTATATGAATTTTGAAAC
Organism: Amphicarpaea edgeworthii; assembly: GCA_014843725.1. Taxonomy (NCBI): domain Eukaryota; kingdom Viridiplantae; phylum Streptophyta; class Magnoliopsida; order Fabales; family Fabaceae; genus Amphicarpaea; species Amphicarpaea edgeworthii. Next base: position 13,579,376 of record CM026319.1, read on the forward strand.
CAATTTTTTTTTAGAGAGAATTTGGAAATCAAATTAAGAATTTAAGATCGCAGATTTAGAGGATTTAAATCATTTCTACTCGCGCCTAAATTAGAATAAAAGAACCCCAAAACTGGTTTGTGTAGTTGTGATTTTTAAAATTATGAGTCCTATAGTCCCGTTGAAATCAATGGCGAGGGCCCAGGAGTTTAAACTTGGGCCCTAATAGCTTGGAGGCCCATTTCCTACATAACTTTTCTAATCAATCAGCAACTTCTGTTGCACAGATATTTTTAAATTTAAATAAAAATTATAAATATAAATAAAATTGTAAAGAAGTAAATATTTTTTATTAATAACGAATAATTTATTTTATTAGGTAATAAATTTAAAAATAAGATTATAAAAATAGAAAAATGGATTATACACTAACAATTTCAACCACAATCCATTATATAAAATATATTTGTTAATTTCATAATAATATTTTAAAAATTATATCAACAATAATTTATAATTAATTCACGACGTTAAACTCGTGAAAATATATTAAGTGTGCAGTGTATTTGTCCTCATGATGCTTATGAGAACGTAACTTCTGTGTATGAAATAATGACAAATTTACTTTCAGTAAGAGTAATGGATAAGAAAAATATAACAAGGATATGTATTTATAAAATAATAGTAAAATATAATAAAGTAAGTAGTGTTGGCGTAAGGCGTTAGCGGTTAGCAATAACATTTGCGTGAAAAAGTAATGGGCAATAGGCAACGGGTGGGGGGTGACGGTGATAGTGATGGTTTGGTTCCAAGTTCGGAACCGAAACCGAAATTTAAATTCAGTTAAACCGAACGAACGTTATCACTTAAAATTAAATCCATCTAACTTTTGACCTCTCACTCTCCCCGCTCCACCATTAATAATATTTTTTTCTGACAGCAAATACCCTCCACAGTCGAAAAAGTGTGTTGCTGACCAGTACGAGATTTTGTTTAAAATTTAAAAGAAGAAATATTGAATATTTTATTATTACTGTTATTAGTTATTACAAAAAAAGTACAACGATCTGTGGTGACACAACGATGAAAATTCAATTTTTAAAAAGGAAATGTGTGTTGTCGTTAACGGACAAATGAAATAACCACGTGGGTTTCAATTTCAAATAGCGTGAGAGATTGCTGGATGGTGTGGCGGGTGAGTTTATCACAATGAGAGAGGAGAGAGAAAGATTGACCTTTTATCTTATCTTCTTTCTTATCCAAAACTGAAACTCAACTCAACTTAACTCCTCAAACGAACGAACCAAACTACCAAAGTGAAGAGAAATGGAGATTGCGGAGATGCAAAACGACGAGGTTTTGTCGGTTGAACTTCCAGCTCCTTCCGGTTGGAACAAATTGGTCTACTCTCCTCTCTTCAATCTTAATTTATTATTAATTAATTTATCACTTTGTTTGTTTCATTTTCTTTTTTCACTGATTGTATCAGTATATATTTAGTTCCACACTCCCTTTTCTCTTTAATGTAGTGTGTACACTTAATTTGGTCGGTGAGGGGCTTTATTTACTTCATACTTTAGCCTACACCCCCCCTTTATTTTTATTTTTTTTATTTTGGACCTCATCTATCTCTGTAATCTCCTCAGAGTAGATTTGCAACTTAATGCTATTAAGGGGGAAAACTTGGACTTGTGTTTTTCAGCCTACAATAATTAATTTTATTCTTCGTTATTGTTTCTGAAAAACAAACAAAATGCATACACATTTCTGGAGATATGTTCATTATTTCTTTATTTTATTCAGGATCGATATATATATATATATACACGACACTGAAAGTAAAAAATTATTATATTTTCAGGCTAAATTAGGAATAACTGTGTTTTTTTTTATTTATATTTTTCCCAACAGTATTTTTTATTTATATTTTTAAAATAGAATAGATTAGGATACTATGGAAACAACGATGCAGTGAATTTTTGTGCTTTCATAGTCTTTTTAATTTGTAATCTAGCATTCAGAATAGTCATATAGATTATATGAGGAAGTGGAGTGGCATGGAATAATTTGTTAGTATATGGAAAGTGTTTAATAATGCAGTTATAGTTGAATGGTGCAGTTCTTCCCTAAGAAAGTAGGAACACCAAGAAAAAGTGAGATAGTATTCATTGCTCCAAGTGGGGAAGAGATAAGTAACAAAAAACAATTGGAGCAATACCTAAAGGCCCATCCTGGCAATCATGTGATATCAGAGTTCGACTGGGGAACTGGTGAGACCCCTAGGCGATCAGCAAGGATCAGTGAGAAAGTCAAGTCAACTCCACCACCAGCAGATACTGATCCTCCAAAGAAACGACCTCGAAAATCATCAAAGAACAAAGAAACAGAGGAAGAAGGCAATCCAAACTCTGCTGCAGTTGAACAGACCAAGAAGCCAAATGTAGTAGATATGGAAGAAACTGATGCTAACAATAAAATAGAGGAAATTAAGAACAGTCATGTGAACGGGGAAAATAAGATTGCTCCTGAAGGTGAAGTAGCAGAAGAAGCAGCTGCTAATACTACTACTGCAGACACTGAAAAAGAAAATGGTGCACTTGACAAGAATGAGGAGAAAACGGATGCTAATAGTAATGGAGGAGTCGAGAAAGAGGATGGATCCTAATGCTGCCAACATTTGTCATACTGTTGTGTAAGCTGCAGAAATGTACTGTACTATTGTAATGCTATTTTAGTTATTTTATTTTATGGCCTTATGGATGACTGTAGTCTCGTATTTTATCCAAATATCGATTTGGTTGTACTTACTACCTAGGATTAGGAAATTAAATGAGTCTTCCTTTTAGATTAGGACATCTGATTTTACGTTAGTGCAGCTATGTAGATTGTAGACTTCTGTTCTGTGACACATTTGTGTTAATTATTAGTAGTCATTTATATCTCACATTCCCCGGATTTCTTACCCATCTATAAAATCCTGTTTTTAATGTTTCTCAAAGTGAGTGGTAAATGCAGGATTCAATCACTTGTTACGGCAAAAGCGCTTTCATATCTAAAGCTTGCGTTCATTACTTTTCAAATGTACTTGATCAGCCTTTGGATTTCTGACATTTTTTAGAGCGTGTGGAAATTTTAGCATATTTTTTTCCATAACATCATCATTATGCACTGTCAACTGCACTAATGGTGTTATGAACTATTTCATGTCTTCACTCTATTAACCAATGCTTATCTTGGAATTTTTAGAAATAAATGACAGATATAGAGGCTTGTTGGGATGTCTTTCCACTAAATATGAAGCAAGGTAGGTTGTAGCATAATTTTTCCCAAACATCATTATGCGTTGTCAACTCTAATGACATTATTATGAAGTATGAACTGCATCACTTATCATTATTACAGTGCTTATTTCAGAATTTTTCGCAATACATGACAAGCATAGACGATTGTTGAGATTTTTTTAATATAAATATAATATTGTACTAATTTTTCGTAATTTAAAAATTTATAATTTTATTACATATTTTTCTTGTAATGAAAAGATAGTACTATGCACCAGCATTAGGTTCGGAATTTCGACCTCAAAAACAAGGTAGCATGTGCATTCAATTCAATTGTTCTGACTCAAGGTATTGTAGAGTCGTTGCATGCATATTTTGTTTGTGCATTGAGAGAAAGCAAGTAGAATTGAAGTAAACAAGAGTGAAAAGTGGAAAAGGTATACTTAAAGGAGGAGTTAAAATAAAAGGGTGAGGAAAGGAAGAATCTATTCTAATCCCCTGAAAACAACCTCTTGTAAGGCCTAAGCATCTTAAGTTAAAGACAGTATAGAGTTTATGGTGGAAAAGTATTGCATCATCCTTGGGATTGCTTGTCAATTTTGGCTAATGACGTTACCGTCATTAATTGAGTTACATATTACAGCCAAACACCCTTATTTTATTCTACAATTAGAATGCTAGCTCTTCCATTCTTAATATGCTAATTAGACTAAACATGATGTTCTCTTTCTTTTTTCTTTGGCTTCTGCTCTTCTCTCCATTATTTTCTCATGGTACGTATGTTGTACATTAATACTACTATTCAAAGATTTTTGCTTATTAGTCCATTGTTTGTGATCGGATCGATGATGCAGTTATAGGGGATAAAGCATTTAGAGGAACATATGGAGTAAACTATGGGAGGATAGCTGACAACTTGCCTCCCCCAGAAAGCGTGGTTACCCTACTGAAAGCAGCGAAGATCAAGAACATTAGGATATACGATGTTGATCATCAAATCCTCCGAGCCTTCAAAGGGTCTGGCATTGAAATCGTGGTTTGTCTTGGAAATGAATTTCTCGAGGACATGAGTATAGGGGAGTCTAGAGCCATGAGTTGGGTCAAAGAAAACGTTCAGTCATTTCTTCCAGGGACCAAAATTCGCGGAATTGCTGTGGGAAATGAAATCTTGAGTGGCACGGATATGGAACTCTGGCAAGTTTTGCTCCCTGCAGCAAAGAATGTTTATAATGCCCTTAGCAAGCTTGGTCTAGCAAAAGATGTTGAGGTTTGAAGTCCACATTCCGAGGCTGTCTTTGCTAATTCCTTTCCTCCATCCGCATGCACTTTTGAGGAAGATGTCCTTCCATATATGAAGCCTCTCTTACAATTCTTCTCACAAATTGGCACTCCTTTTTTCATTAATGCATATCCCTTCCTTGCCTATAAGAATGATCCACAACACATTGACCTTAACTATGCCCTCTTCCAAAAGAATCCTGGGATTTATGATGCAAAGACAAAGCTGCATTATAGTAACATGTTTGATGCTCAGGTTGATGCAGCTTATGCTGCCTTGGAGAAGCTTGGGTTTGACAAGATGGATGTTATTGTTTCTGAGACTGGTTGGGCTTCTCATGGGGATGATAATGAAGCCGGTGCAACTATTCAAAATGCAAGGACCTATAATGGTAATTTGCGCAAGCGGTTACTCAAGAAGAAAGGGACCCCTTATAGGCCAAAAAAACTGGTCAAGGCTTATATCTTTGCTTTGTTTAATGAAAATCTGAAGCCCGGCCCAACCTCCGAGAGAAACTTTGGATTGTTTAAGGCTGATGGAAGCATTGCATATGATATTGGCTTCACTGGACTTGTACCTTCTTCAGCAACTTCTTCATATTTCCTACTTTCCTTCAAGGTATATATATATGCATATCATATCTTAAATTTCTAGCTGTTCCTCCAGTTCCAAGTTTCTAACAATTAAGCCTTTGCAGGGTATTGGATCCTCCTTCATGATGGCTTGTACAAGTTTTGCTGCTTTTCTTTTTGTAGCATTGTAATATTTGATTATAAGATTAAGGTACATGTGAATTCAGTGATTCTTTGGATTCTGTAACAATTTTTTGTACTTTCAAGTTGTGGAATTTCCGTAAAGAAGATGTGACATCTCCCAATGTATAACTGATTAACTTTCTATTTTTTATTAAGGGATCCAACCTTGTCTGTTGTTGTTGACCTGCTGTTTTTCAACGTTTTATGCAGCAAGCGAATATATGAAAATAACTAGGAAAAAGCATTGAGTGAAACTCACAAAATGTTTTCTCTTTTCTTTTAGGAGAAAAAATAGGAAGAGAAAGATATATATATTTGTTGTAAAAAAAATGTTAATATATATGCATGTCACTAATCACTAAACATGTCTTGACAAATTCACTATCCGATATAAAGCTTCTATGTGCTGCCAACTCAAATAATTTTATGCATTTGCCAACGTGAAACGTTCAACTAAACTAAACCAAGATTAAGAAGTGCTCAAACTTTAATTAATTTATTGAATGTTAGATCAGATGAGCTTGTGTACTTGTACACCATCAAGGATAACTAGATATAAAAGATGTCGCTGATCGATTATGCGGGTAACTGTCAAAATCACGTAAGAAAAATTAAGTATAGCTACCTTAGAAAGGCACAAACGACAATCAACAAAAAGTCAAAAACTACCCACACTCAGGCTTTTATATTTAATTATAATTTTTTCATTAATGATGTATAAGTTCATTTACTATAGAATAATTATTTTAAAATTATATTTAATTGATTGAGAATGTAAAATCCTTATAGTGACAATGTATACAAATTACACTTACATTATGAACATGGAAGTATATGCATCAGCCAAATGTTTACTTTTTTTTTGTAACTAGTTTAATTGATTTGATTTGGAATAAACAGAAAATCAAAAATAAAACGAGAGCAATAAATAGCATTATTCTCAAGTACATAAGTCTGTGTTTTACTATTAAAAAGTCTCCTGGGGTATAATTATACAACTATACGGATTTTTATTTAAAATGTCAATTTTAAGTTTAAGGGGCGTATTAGATTAAGATTTTAAAAAATTATTTTTCATCAAAATAGTCCCGTGAATTTTAAAGATATTTTATAGGAATGTAAAAAAATTTAAATTTTTTTTATAAGACTTTTATGATTAAGATTTTATAATTTAGATTTCAATGAATTTATAACATAAAATTTGAAAGGCAGTCAAGTATTTATAAAATTTGAAGATTTTTAGAAAAAACAAAAAACATTAAAAACTACTAAACATAAAAAAAAAAGTGTCTTAGAAATATTATTGAACACAAATTAATCATTTAACTTGTGATAGCGAAAAATAATAACAAAATATTAGTTCAAAAATATAAAATACTTCATTTAATCTATAAAATCAATAATATCATTAAAATATAAAGTAAATAATTCAACAAAAATGACATCTAAAAAACATAGTTAAGTAAAACCAAAAAATTTATTAAGAGATGATCAAAACATTAATTATCTGTCTAATTTAAAAAAAAAAATTTAAAACTTAAAAATTTAAAACTTTGGCTTTTTATTCCATGCTTATATTTACTTTAAGACTTTTTTTTTTTTCAGTAGGAATTTTTTAAGCTAAAGGGAAATTGGATGATGAATTATATTGGTCAGATATAGGCTGGTAAGATAATTTGTAATGATGTGAAAGAATGAACACATCACTTGTTTGTTGGATTTGATATTTATATAATCAATTAGAAAATCCATAAAATCCAATAATCAAGAAGACAATTCTTTAAAAATTTTATGATTTTGAATAATAAATTGATTTTTTTTAAAATTATTCAAAATTGAATACCTAATTCGTTACCCTATAACAAAAAATCTTCATAATACCATCAATTTTTTTGATATTTATATATATCAGAATTCTACATGGTAATGTTTCTAATTGTTAATTATATATGAAGATTTGCAAATGGGAATTTGATTCCTTCGCAGTTCAGCTTATGCGGTCAAAGATATTCTAACATATCAAATTTCTCATATTATTGTCCCTTTATGGCTTTAATAAATTTTTTATACTGTATATATTTGGTTGATCTGGCTATAATTGTTAATACCTGGCCAAAGATTTATTTTTTATTTTCTCTGTTTTTCTTCCATACTTTTTGCTTCTCATTTTCTGACCATACTACAACCAAGTTATTCCGCGCATTTTTTTGGTCAAGACGGTGAAGATCATGCCCATGCATCGTTCTCCGCAGAATATTTGTCATGGAATCTGTGAGTAAAGACGAGTAATATAGGCATATAAACAGAGGAAAAAAAGTAAAGTGAGACCCATATACTTGAGATAAAAAAAAACAAAGGAAAAGGTGGTTTATGTAATAAAAGTACCAATTTATCTTTATTTTTTCACATATTACAGCTAATTATACTAATTTTGTCAATTTAGATTAAACACACTCCACTCTTAGCTTTCAATGGAACATTAAGCACTAATCCCATCATCTATGAAAGAGGTGGTTTTAAAATTATTTTTGTTAAAGGAAATGGAAATGTATTCATACTTCATATTTATACAACAAGAAGAGTATAAATGGTTGATAATTGATATGGTGAAAATAAAGAATAAATAGTGATAAATAAAAATATTATCTAAATAATTATAATAACTCGAAAGCTCATAAACAGTTGAAAATGGTATAAATTGTGCTCAAATCAAAAGAAGGGTTTACACAATCGCATTGGGAATTGAAAAGTTTATTGTTTCAAGGGCATGACCCAGAAAAGAAGGGAAAGTGGTTCCTTCGTGAGGGACAATCCAAAGATTAGTGGGTTAAATTAAATAAAGCCAGCCACCCATCATTCAGTTTCAGACTTTCAGTGTGAGTGTGATGAAAGAAATCTGGAAATGCGCGCAGTCTATTATTATTCTGTGGTAGGGTGCACCGTAGGCTCCGCGGCGGCACTATTATGAAGATAATCGTCACCGCTTATCTGATCTAGGACAAGCACAAAGCCCATGGCAAAAGCCGCATCAAAACCAGGCTGGACGAAAAGGGAAAAGACTTCCTTACCAAGCAGAACGCCGGTGGTGGGGTCCACTTTACGACGAATCTCGGCCACAGACTCTTTGATGAGATTGAAAACCGTGCAGGAACGCTGGGAGAAGCAGCCTTCGATCTGGTACTCCTCACCGGGGTTATCGTACATCTCCACCGTCAAACTGGAGCGACCTATGATCGACGCTCTCTTGACGCTGAAGATGGGTTTATCACCGTCCATTCTCTCGCCTTTGAAGCCTTCCCACCGTTGATGCAAACTCGGCCTCTGCTTAGCAATTCAAATTCAAATGAATGAATCGCCGATGAAATGAATTGCAACTAGCAAGTACGTACCTTTCGACGAACGGTGAGAAGACAACGTCCGTTAGGATCCATGAGAACGAGTTCGTCTCTGTCGCGAGTGTCGGGTCCATAAGAATCAACTCTGAACACGAGTTGACCTTTGCAATCGTACACGGTGAAGCCATCGCCGGCGAAGAACAGACAAGTTTTGAGCACGGTGAGATGGATCTCTTCTTTGAAAACATACACAGGTTCCACCTCGTCCATATTTTGATCTTCAGCAGCGCCAGAAGCCATACATACAAATTACAAAGTGAGTGATGAATTGGAAGATATGTGGTCTGGCTTTCGTATTTGTAACCCAACCCAATAGGAAAAGGAAAAGGAAAAAGCACTACCACGATATGCATTTCATTATTAATTATTAATTCAAAATGTGGGGTGGGGTATAGAAATGGAAGCATGCATGGGTGGGTTATCTCTTTTATTTTTTATTTTTTTTGGTGCAATGGGTGGGTTATCTCTACTGCAAACGTGGGGAGATAAAATATCTACAAACTGATGCGACGGGACTTTTCTGTTTTCTTTTTCAAGGCAAACTTTCACATTTTATCTCTTTCTTTCAAAATCTTAGGAGAGCCTAACATGAATGTTTTTATATATAACTTTTGATTACTATGTATTTTCAGTATAAATTTTGTTATATTAACAAAATTATTGTTACTATAAATTTTAAATTAATTATTATAAGAATTGACAAATTTATTACATAATGTTATATAATTGGATGATAACGCATGACCTGTTTTTTTTTAGAGTTAAATGATTATGTAGTAAAAGAAATTATATTCAATTAATTAACTAATTTATATACATAGTTTACAATACTAAAAAAATTTGTCTCTGTATTATATATTAGTTTTCTCTAATATATTTACAATACCATAAATTACAGTATTCTTAATGACCATTTTATTTTTATAACCTATATGTGACCTTGATTTTTATTGTACGAGTTATCATAATGAATATTTTTTTAATAATACTACTTTTTTCTTTTATGAATGTACTAACTTAGGTTTGTTCTTTTATTATACGAATATTTTTCTGTGCATTATACAACACCTTACAAACACCTAATCACGTACTTATAAAAAAATAGCTAAAATATTAAAAAGTGAGCACAAATGTTTTTTTTTAGTTTTTGTTACCATATGAATATGAATCAATGTGGCCGCGTTGATTGACTTGATTCGTTTGGGCTTTACTCGGAGCCACTTGTTAGTCTTCTTTACATTTATGTTTGAAGAAAAAAATGAAATTGGGGGATATCGAATATCCCAATCCGAAGCAAAAAATTTGTCTATTACATACCTTTCTTTTGACAAAAAAGACAAAAGGAAAAAATGTATGGCTAATGTATTCTTGAGTTTGATTTTCACTTCAATGTGCTCTCACTTTAGAATAATAATAAAAACATTTAATTTGAATAAATTTAAATTCTCTAAAAATATGTTAGTAGATTTTTTTTTTGTTTTTTTATTGGTTGGATAATGCAAAAGAGATTCAAATATGAACTGGGCAAATTATCTTGTTGATGTAGCCGAGAATATATAGAAAAGAGAGCAATTAATGATGCTGGGAATGTGCAAATGATTGATCTCAGATACTACTTCTGTAACATTTGTTCGAAAGGGTTTGATAATTGTCATCCATCTTGGTATTATTGACACAGCTTTTCCTAGTTTTATTGTTTTATGACTAACCATTTGTGGCCTTACTTGTTCACCGCCAATATTGTGAATTGCATGCCAATTGCCATCATCCTTTTCCAAGTCCCTACCATGAAACAATGCTAACCTGCGTGTGTACGCAATGACTATCATTCAATTTGCTTAAAGTCAAACGCCACTACCTACATGCACCGTCACAATTTGATATAACTAAAAGTCACCCACACATACATTTTCCACAAGTTAGTCTAACAACGTCGATCGATTAGTTGAACCGCGCACAAAAACAGCTCTAAATGGATTTGACAAGGAGTACTATGTAATTGTTTTACTTTACCTAGGAATCAATTTTTAGTTGCATTAATCCTATCTTCATAAACGTATATATTCTTTGTTTGTTTTTTCTTACTCTTCAACTTATTTAAATATGAAATATTTTATTTTCGACTATACATTCTATTGTAGACTTGTAGGTGGAATACGATTCATACGAATTTATTTACCATGAAAACGAATATAACTTTGCTCGTTCCATTCATACTTCCATAGTATTCAAATCGCATCTAATGGAAAGCAGTGGTAAACTAATTAAGCTTTTCAAAAGTTTAATTTTGTTTAAACACCTAATTAATATATAGGTTTAAAATATTTAATAGTATAACTCTTTCCCGTTGTTTAACGTTAACCATATCTAGATAAGTGGATGAAGATTTGCCATATTGAAAGGTATTGATATTGCCTATTAATTGGACCATCATTAAGTGAAAAAGTTGAATTTTCCTTGTGATCGGATCGGTTGGGGAAAATCTGGTTAGGACAAAAAATGGTGTCATGAAATCCAAACAGGGAGTAGTTGGTGATGGGTCTACTTGCTGCTGGGCTCCCAGTGACACCAGATTCTTTGTTTGATGGCCGTAATGTATATATTTAATATGAATAATAATGGCAGTGTACTGTAATAATTTTACTTTATTTATATGAATATCAATATTTTTAAAATACAAAACCAACTTTTCAAAATTAAATAAAACGTTGACCCAAACTTACAGTATAATGCACAACGCGTTTTTTTCATGCCTATATGATGGTCTCAAAACCCACCACAAATTTGTCTCCTTACTTTTTTTTAACTGACCCCGCACCCAAAATAAACGCTTTCGAAATTTATTTATTTTTTTAATGGTCAGAAATACAAAAAAGAGAATCAAAAGAACAAGCTACAAACAAGTTGAGAACACCATCCAGTACGTAGTCCTCTCGAGTCTTGCCTTGCGCGCGTGCTGATAGGATAAATTCCAATTTCTGTTTTTGAAGGCATGCACGAATAAGGCCTACCAAAGAATCATGAGTATGGGTTGGCTAGCTCTACTATATTGTTGTTGATAAACTGTAATTAACGAATCCATTTCACAAACCAAGTGACGGATTCCTCTCTCCCATGCCAATTGAATACCTTTAAAAAAAATGGCTTGTTCCGCAGTAATATTGTTAATTTGTGATCCCACCGAACTTTCTTTGCATGCCTTTATATAATTTTTTTTTTTTAACTAAGCTTAAATATATAGAATTTAACAACTTTGAATATGGTACTAGAACCCTATTAAATGTACCACGCTACTTTTTTATTAAGACATGTTTTTTCAACACTTTTATTAGTTACACATTTACACCCTTCCAACACCCTTTTTTATTAATATTTTTTTCTCAGTCATTAATATTCTAATTTTTATTAAATATTTAATAATAATAAAATAATATAAAATTCATGTTTCATTGGAAGTAAGCTATAATCAGGGTGTAATAAACATCTTTTTTATCATTATTTTTAAGTCACGTTTCATTGTTTTAATTTATTGAATAAACATCTTTAAACACCTACTGTACACTTTGAGAGAAAAAGAAAGAGAAGAGAGATAATAAAGGTGATAATCATAATTTTAAAAATTGAACCGATAATCGAATAATCAAGACATTAGGTCACTGGGTTAATGATCGAATTAATAATCTAAACTGCATGAGAATAACTAAGTCTCTATTAAAAATGTAAGTATTAAAAAAATAAAATTATACTCTCCCTTAAAAAAAGTAAAAAATAATTACATCACAAGTTAATCTGATTCTATAAATTCATTTTTTAAATTTAAGTTCATTGATATAATAAAGTTTTAAACAACAAATTATATAAAAATTAGTCATTAATATTTAATAATAATAAATATGAATAATAAAATTATAATAAGAATAAAAAATATTATGTATTTATGTTTACTTATATACATAATATATTATATTACTATAATATTAAATATTTAAATATAAATAACGATTATATATTATATATATTATTTGTAATATAATTATCACTTACTTAAACATTGTATTCCAATGGTTAAACAGTCATGATTTCACTTTCAATGTTCAGTAGGTTTAATCATTTACTTTCAATAATTTTACATTTTTTATTTTAGTTCAATGAACCGACCACCAGTTTGATTGGTCAAATCGATTAGTGTTTTAAAATACCGATGATATGATTTAATAAAACAAAAAAAATAGATATAAAGAAAGAAAGAATATGTATTAAGTATTTGTTAATATTGGATATAGAAAAATAAGGATTCATTTTTATTTGTGTGCACATGATTTATTGGATTGGGCTCACCTAGCTAGGACCATATGTTACTTAAATATCTGAATTCATATATATATATATAAAATAAATATTTTGTATTGGTATATTTTTCTTTACTATTCTTTTGTAGTAGATATATGAAGTAGCTAATTAATATTTAGAGTGAGACTCGACTTTTATAGAACCAGTAATGTTGAATACTTGAATCGTACGGAAGTTCTCTGTGCGCGCAGTAAATGTTTTAATACATATTTGGGTCGATTATTATAAGTTAAAAAATGAAAGAAATTTGGTAATTAGAGGAGTATGCATGAGAAGAACATAAAATGGACCAGGAGCCGATTTTGAGTGATCAGTAAAAGCATGGAGCTAGCGAGAATTCAAAATACTGCTTGTCTCTAAAAGCAACTAGAAAGCTACGACAAAAGGGAATTAATATTATTGATTCTGCACAGGGTATCTCACTCCTGCTACTAAATCACGTTGTTGCTCAATCTGGAAGAGTTCCTGCAATTTGTTCTTGAGATAGCAATATTCATGCTCCAGCATCTCCAACGCGCGCAAGCATCTGCATGCAATTCGAAGTCAGCTTAATAATTGCAATAATGATCAAGCTAGGCAAATTAATAGATTACCCAGCACGGTTGGTCTGGTGAGTAGCAGCGCGAAAGGCAAGGCAGACGTTAGTGAGTCTCTTGGCACCAATACTTGAGCTGCTACCCATTAACTGATTCAAATGGATTCCCATTTTCTTGTACTCCCTTTCCATTCTGCAATTGAACATTAGTATTTAGTACTGTACTAAGTATAATAGAAATGAATTGATTACACTTACAGCAATGCTCTGAGTTTGGTGAGTAGCTTGTCGGAGTGGTGGAAGTAAATGTTGACGACCTGAGAAACGAAGTTAGGGGAGGCTTCATCTTGAAGGTGTTGAAGCTGCAAAAAATGGTGATCCAAGACCCCCTGGTGGAAAAGAAAGGCAAGTAAACGGTTCATGTCGGCCCACAAGAGGTCCGCACCCAAACCAAGCATCCACACTGGGAGACCCGTTTTGCCTGTGAATTTCGTTCTTCTCTAACTTTGACATATGAGGTCTTAATTTAACAAATATTGAATAGTGACGGCAGTGGGAGTAATCGAGATGAATGTGGGGTATCAACCCTACCGGACATGCTACAAATACAATTCCTCTCTTCAGTCCTCAGCCTTTCCTTCGGCGTGCGCCTCTCTCTTCCCAACCATTATTCTTTCATCATAATCAAAGTTTCAGTTTCACGCACCTTTTTGGTTAATTAATTGGCTTCAAGTGTGGGTATGATGTACGTATTTAAAAGTTTAGTTTTGGCAGAAAATGATAGGATTGGAATTTTGTCTTTTTATTATATGAACGGGGAAACCTTTGTCTAGACTTTTCAACTCATGATTACTAGATGTGGCACACGCGGGGGAATCAAGCACTAAATTATAGGTTATCATATTACTCGTCTATCATTTAGTTAGGAGTTAGGACCACACATACTGTAGCATTTCAGTAATTTTTTAGCTAAAATTAGGTTCTATCTCACATGCAAGCGTAAATATGCACTTTAATAACCGTACAGTATGAATGCAAACAAAACCAACCTTCTGTATGGGTTTAATATATATAGTACTACTGAGAAGCATGCACGCATGTTGATTAATTATACTTTGTTCATACAGTAGTCTAGTACTGACGTAAGCAAACTACTCTACTTAATTGCCTAATAAATAAAGCCTTCATCCAATGTTGTTTGCTAATAATGAGAACTTAAGCTAAAACCAGTAGTACAGTACATCTTTACTTAGTAGTCAAGAAAATCATAGCGGAAAGCATTAACCTTTGGAAGCATGCTTTGTATTGACGTAAGCACGTACAGACTGATAAATAAATAAAGTAACTTTTTGCTCTCCCGTGCTTATTTACAGTGGCCATTATTCCATTCATTCCAACAACCAATATATGCCTTTTGTCTGTCTTCATATGATTTTTGTTTCAATTTCCTTTTTGGTGTCGAAATTCTAAATGAGTTTTTGTTCTCTAGGAGAGCTTAAAGTTAAAATATATATTGCCATTCTTTTACTCTGTTCATTTTCAAAATAATTTACATTTACATTTACATTATACTAGTAGTATTAGCTAGCTTGTTTGTTTAGGAGTTGCAAAGAAAAGGAAGAACTGGTGGTCTCTATGCTCGAGGTTGTTGTCTTCTAAGTTTTTAATTGCATACATGCTGTTATTTACCTTTTGTATACCAGATACCCACTCCCTTTCTTTCCCTTTTCGTTTTGGTCTTTCCAAGAATCTGTTTGAATTTTGTTGCCTCATTCAAACCCTCTTGCGCGTGTTGATTAACTATCTACTTTATCATAATGTTCAGATAATGCTATAATATTTAATTAAGCCTCGTTCGTTAACTCTCAAGCTAATTTTTATGATTAATTTATCTGTGTGAAATATATATATAAAAAACCATCAAATTATTAAAATTTATTATCACAAATTAAAATAATGCAAAAGATTGTTAATTAGAATTAAAGTTACATGTTTACACTACTAGAAAAATACAAAAATGTCAAGATTCTTGTGCCTGCTTGGAGGTGTGATAAAAATTTTAAAAGACTTTTTATATATAAAAGAAAACTTTTGATTGATATAAGTACAACCACATTCATAATCTTTTTATACTAATAAAGAATATTAAAGTAGTAAGTTTGAGGCCATAAATCCAAACTTTTTAGTGAAGAAATTTCAATGTAGTATTTTTTGGGACTCTTCTCATTTATATATTTCTAAATTTTCCTATTCCTATGAAACTTCATCTACACACATAATCCTGTAAGAAAATTTATCCACAGAAGAGAGTTTTACACAATGAAATTCTCACTGTAAAAATTTATTCCCATTTACAAGCTGAGGATCACAATCAGAATTATTCATAGGATTTGAATGCACAACTGTTATGTTATAGCTACGGATCACGATATATTTATTGAGGAAACTGAGAAGACTTTTCTCCATATATATGATTTTTGCATGAGCATTCTCCCTTTCTGCATCCTAATTCGAGATACAACTTCTCATCTCAATAATATATATTAATGCCATAGTTTCATCCCAGTGATATTCAATTTCTCATCTCAATAATATCATCACAGCTTGCACACGACTTGGTGGAAAAGGTATGAACCACCTTCAGTTTTGCACGAGACTCTGCCTGATCCATAAATGGCTTAACTCCAATCAAATTAATATAGTTTCACTAAGTAAAGCATATTTTACTCAAAGAAATAAATGATACCGCCATTGGTTTTGGTTTCTCATGTTCCATTAAAAAGATGTAGCATTATACTACTTTAATTATATCAGTATACGTACAGATATTCATTAGAATCAGAGTCATACATGTTGTAACTTGTAACAGACCTATATTTAGCTAGTTTTCCAAAATGCTCAGTTCTGATGACACAGTGTATTGGCACAAAAGTGAGCTTGTTACATATCATCCGAATCTAATAGCAGAGAATGTCTTATAACTCTAATTACATCTGTAAGTGAAACAACCCCAACGAGCAAACCCTGATGATCCACCACCCAAACTCGATGAACATGCCTAGTCACTGCCTTTTCAATCACCTCAGACAAGGGCGATTCAGCAAAGCAAGTCACAAGCTCCCTTCTAGAGCCTCTAATATTCTGTGTGTACAAAGGGCTCGATGCAACTTCTTCAGTGAATGCCAGTGCACTTATTCCCAACCATGATTTCAGCGTGGCTATGTGGCATCCCTTTAAATCAGTTGCAGAAAATGTACCAATAAGCTTCCTGCATCTGCCCTGCAAATTAAAACCAAAATACTAGTAAGTAGGAATATATATATATATATATATATATATATATATATATATGAAAAGGGCATGGAGAGTTAATTAATAATGAGACACTTGCGTTAATGTGCTGCTTGTGATCATCTTGACCAACATGATGAGAGGCTCTAACAATAGGGACAGCATTTAACATAGCGGCCTTTAAGCACTTAATGGCATCCACGAGTTTTGTGGAGTCAGTGATGGCATAAATCTGTTCAGTGTCGGCCGCCAAATCTTGAACAGAACGTGACAGAATACTTTGTAGTTGTAGTTCAGCAGCAGCACGGTGATGTAAGAACTTAAGCACATCCATCTGAGTCACTATTTGGTAGCTCGAAGCAGACTCTACAAGTTCCACCCCAGCAGCTGCCACGTTCTCTACCTGGCTATCAACCGGTACCATAGCACGATGCACCCCTTTGCTCAACACTTCCATACAATCTAACAGACTAAAACATGACACACACATGCAAAATGCAAATATTATTAGGATTAATGATATATGAGAGACAATGACAAGAACAAGACAAGTTAATTAACCTAGATACCTGGTATTAGGATTGAGAGTCCACAAGCTAAGGCCTTCAAAGGAGTGTCCAATGATGGAGGAGACAGGATCAGACATCCTTTGATCAAGTTCTATGGTCAAATCATCGCCATGGACATCATCACCAGCGATGTGGGTCACAATGTCAAGCATAGTCACCATCCCTATGTAGTGCTTCCGTACGGCTCCGGTTTGCTTATCGGACTCCACGATCATGGACCCTCCGGCTCCGATCCATTGCCCCGGAGGCGCCGCCACCGGCACCGCCACAACCTTGTTTGCCACCAGCGTATTCATTGTGTGGGCCAGCGACGCCGTGTACGGCACCTCCACTAGCCTCTTCTTATCCACCATCAAATCCCTCACCTTCTTCTCCTTTAGTCGCATACTTTCACTGCGTTGCATGTGGATTTCGCCACCCAGCTTCACCTCCTGCTGCATACTCAAAACTAACAAATGCTTCTTACTCTTAGACCTTAGTGCAACAAAAATGGGTAGTCCTGCTAGGAAAATATAGAGCGAGCATCAAATTTGTTAAATTAAAGCAGTAGTAGTTAGGATATATATCAATATATATCAGTGTTTGTTGCTCTAAATTCTAATTCCTTTGATTATACGTGTAGTCTTGTGAGATATGCAATGTTGTGCTCTTGCCATCTGTGATTGTATATTAAATGACTCATCAAACTAAGGCCCATTTTATGCCGACACTTTTATCGAATTTTTGTATTATTCTTTTTTAGTGCACTATATTTTTGCGTCGGTATAAAGTATAAACTATACTTTTTTTTTTTTTTTTTTATCTTTATCAAGTTTGTTTGATTGTCATGTAAATTAGACTCTTGATGAAGCATGAAATATTTGAGATTTGAGAATGTTCATTCATGGTCACTGGGAATGAAGAGAAGATGAAATAAAGCACACGTCTTGAAGTGAATTAAAAGCAGTTTAGCTGCAACGGAGTGTAAATCTCGTGACGAACATTAATGCGCAAATTCTCCTCTCCCTCTGTCCCTCATTTATAACACTAGCATCTTTTCTCGTGAGCACTCATTACTCCTCTCTACGCACATCACATAACTGACCCCCCATTCATTAATGGATCAAGATTCAAGCCTCTATAAAAAAAAAACAATTTCATTCCCCTATCAGACACACTCCAAATCCAAAATGACTCTGTGTCTTCTTCATCTTCTCCTACAAGTATTATGTTGTACGCCTGCATTAACGGCCTTCACGGTCATCATGTCCGATTCCGGCGTGCCGTCGATCCTAGTTGACGGTCCACAAACGGGATTTTCCATGAACCAAGACAGTGTCCGAACAGACGCCCGAGAGCAAGAAGCGGTGTACGACATCATGCGAGCCACCGGAAATGGTTGGGCCACCGACATCCCTGATGTATGCCGTGGCCGCTGGCACGGCATCGAGTGCATGCCTGACAAGGACAACGTTTTTCACGTGGTGTCCCTCTCATTCGGGGCACTCTCCGATGATACTGCTTTTCCGACATGCGACCCGACCCGCTCATTCATCTCACCCTCCATCGCTAACCTCCCTCACCTCAAGACCTTGTTCTTTTATCGTTGTTTCAGTTATAACCCTCAGCCCATTCCTTTTTTTTTGGGCCTTTTGGGCCCATCCTTGCAGACCTTAGTACTCAGAGAAAACGGTCATATTGGACCCATCCCTGTTGAATTGGGCAACCTCACCCGCTTGAGGGTGCTTGATCTTCACAAAAACAACCTCAACAGCTCCATACCCGTTTCCTTGGGCCGGATCACCGGTTTGAGGTCTTTGGATTTAAGCGGCAACAAATTAACCGGTTCCATACCCGGTTTCATCTTCCTTCCTTGAACGTATTGGACCTTAGCCAAAACCTTCTCATGGGCTCAATTCCTTCTACTCTTTGGGACTGTCAGTCGCTTATTAAATTGGATTTCAGTCGCAACAGGCTCGTAGGTCCGTTGCCGGAGAAACCCATGGGCCTAAAAGATCTCATGATTTTGGATTTAAGTTACAATTGCATCCAGGGTCCATTTCTGGAATCAGTCAATAGCCTGAGTTCTCTTCAGGCTTTGATTCTGAAAGGAAACCCAATGATCATACCCGGTGATGGGTTTGATGGTATGAAGACCCTAATGATTCTTATTTTGTCGAATATGAATTTGCATGGACCGATTCCTGACTCACTAGGCAAGTTACCAAACCTTCGTGTGCTTCATCTCGATGGGAACCATTTAAATGGGTCAATTCCGAAGAGTTTTCGGGATTTACGAAACCTGAGTGAACTGAGGCTGAATGACAATGGGCTTAGCGGGTCAGTACCATTTGACAGAGAAATGGTTTGGAGGATGAAAAGGAAGCTAAGGTTGAATAATAATTCAGGTCTTTGCTATGATGCAAGTAGTGGTTTTGGGGATACCATGGATTCCACATTTGATTTAGGAATCAGTTTGTGTGGCACCTCCAATCCATGAAGTGCAACATCTTTCGGTTAGCCAACAACAACAATACTATAATTTTGTTATTATAACTTTGTAAATATTCATATTAATAGCAAAATAATCTAACGATGGCCTTGTCAGTCACCAGCTAGGAAGGGAAAAAAATGTTTCTAGTAAGAGTAAGCACTCTCTACAATTATTATATTTCGATTATTGAATAATATAAAATCAGTTATTGTTAAATTTTTAAATAAGTAATCATAGAAGAAATCAAGCAGTCAATTTAAAAGTTAAATTTAAAAGAAGATGTGATTCAATTTCATATGTTGAAATTGCCTCGTGTAGCAAAATGTGAACGAGAGATAGTATACTTGAACAGAGATATGATATTATGATATAATGTATGATAACGAAGGAAGATTAGCAAAGCTGGGCAGAGTTAATGTCGTAATCGTCGTGTGAATGTGATGTGATAATTAAGTAGCATTATTCATTTGCTTTTTGGTCCACTGTGATGAAATGAATGCTCAAGGAAATTATTGTAACTAGGTGTTCACGTTGGATGAAAACTTGATGCAATTATTTAGGTATAATGGTGTTGTTCATGGATTACAATTGGAGTTTCACAATCACGATGTTAACTTGGCGTAATCTATTAATTATTAATGAAAATCTTTATTTCATGCGTTAATAAGATAATACTTCAATCTAATTAGAATTCGGCACAAGAAAATAACACTTATGT